>CAJGYO010000001.1:95101360-95734507 GCA_904845875.1 Miscanthus lutarioriparius | reverse complement strand
CTAAATGATCGACTATGCCATTTTGAATGAAAACCCAAAATAACATTAATTTCTACATCTAAGTAACCTATTTTTCCATTATAAAACCTAACTCAATGTACCACCAACATTTGGGTCCAAACCGTATTGTTTTATATGTTTTCCATCTAAACATTAAGATCAGAAACCAAGCTAAAAAGAAAGAACAATATGATATGTATGGTGTATCATGAACATGAGAACCAAGAAAAATAATTTTTTGTAAGGATCTTATTCTATTGAGAATTGTAGCAAGCAAAACATGATTGACACATCCATAGTTATTTAACTCAACCGTAAAATCTTAACTATAATCATTTCACAAAGTTGTATTTCCATGCATTTCCCCAAGCGTTGCAAAGTTGCATGCAGGTACTGTTGGGGGTAAGGGTGGCTGTGCCTACCCCCTTCCATGTAAAAAAACCCAAGGCCCAAGAGATCCAAGGACCTCCATGTAATTTATAAACCAAAGGGTGTAGGGAGGAAGATTGCCTCCTCTCACCTCCTCTAAAAATCAGCACATGCATATCTAGTTTGTTCCTAATTCTTGAGCACAGGTTCCTTTCTTCCCTTTACAAAAGCTCTTCTCCCATGTAACATCCATTCCCCTTGAAGGAAACTATGACATGACAATTCCAAAATTCAGTAGTCTATGATAAGAAGAAAAGTAAATGAACATGTTACCAATTGCTGAGAATTAAATAGGAAACAATACATAAGAGGCAAGATAACAAAATAGCAAGCATTAGTGCATGCATGAGCATGATAATATGACATCATAGTCTGTCTCTAATAGTACACAAACTTAAAGACTGAATTACTGAACTCTTTTTTAATAAAAAAGTACTGAACTCTAAAGCATATTAATCACTAGTGAACAACACCAAAGCCATACAATAGGAGTATAGGAGAACAAAAAAAAAGAGGTACAGCAAGGGTGCAAGACACCACAAAAAAGGGTTGAGTGCTATCTCTACTTCAGCACTCAAATCCATCATCAAACTCATCAAGATCGGCAGCCTTGTCGTCTTCAGTAGCAGGAACATTGCCATCTTCTTCACATTCAATCACTTCTGCATCATCATGTGACCATGTGGGTCTTCATCCTCCTCTTCATTGCTCGAACAACGTTGATCTTCTCCATCTAACACATTCCCTTGAAGAACCATGCTAGATTTTCTTGAATGACTATAATGTTGAGCAACTCTCCTAGGAAGATTATGACCATGTGAGCTCATTGATAGAATCAGAGCCCATGCAATGAATTAGTCCATTCATTGTCTCAATCGAACTCCTTAATGAACAAAGGGTCATATTTCTTGTCTGCCTCCTCACGCATAAGCTGAAACCTTGCTCTAATCTACTGATTATATGAAACAAAGACAATATCATTTCATCTCTTGTGCAGTTGTCTATTCCTTCTCTTTGTATGCATCTACAAACAAAAATCAGATGGAAAGCAAAGCAAAAGAATGTATTAGTATATTAAATTAGTACATGCTACAAATTCTAAATAGAAACTACTAATCACATGAATACTCACAAAATTGAACTCACTCTAGTTTCTCTCACAACTAGATGATGAAGCACAACAATTAATTATATGCTTAGTAAGTCTTTGTAGCTGAATGGCTCAGCCACCATAAGAATGCCACCAATCAACTGAATGAAAAGTACATCGCATATTAGGAGTTTGGAATGCAATTAAGTTGCTAAAATTTGTAATGTGAGATTAACAACACTTACGAGGACTCATTATGTCATAGCTTTCATTTGCCATTTTGTTTGAGAAGGCATCTCCATGTTGCTCTTCATACTTAATGGCCTGCCTATTGATCTTTATTTTTGTATCTACATTTTGTACCATTCTTCAAAGCCCTTCAAGAAAACAACCTCCTAGCTACCCAACAGTAGCATCATCATTTTAACTTTTACAAGAGGAAATTTTCTTCCTGGTTTCAAATATAGTGCAGCCCCATACTATGGATGATCCATTTGGTTCACCCAACGCCGCTCAATGATACCCATGATACGCTTGAGCAGACACTGCTTCGTTGGTACATATTGAAGCTGAGTTTTATCCTCTCTTTTGTATGATTCATTAGAGCTGTGACATCTGGCATTGCGGGCTTCTCATCACCATGAACAACCCTCAAAACAATTAGAGAAAAATCCTTCAATGCCATCAGAATCTATACACATCCCTTATTTCCCACCGAAAATTATAACTTCCCCTTATTGCCATTGGTTTTAGTTTTACTATCCCTTATATGCCATAGTTTTACTATCCCTTATATGCCATTGTCGTTATTTTTGTCTCCAAACAGCTAAAGCCATTCAAATCGTCAGTTTCAATGTCATCTTTATCTCTCCAAAATTTTCGTTTCTTCTGAACCTCAGTCAGCTCATCACCTTGATTGAACGGCAGCGCGTCCAACGCACCCGCGTGACCCCTCGGTTGGACTTGGACGTGGTAAGCAACGGTTGGTGGTGCAGATGCTCCTACACTCGTCATGTCCGGTCGAGCGTCCTTGCTTATCACTAGGGAGGGATAGCGCACGTCGTGACCTGGTACGACATGCTGTGTGGACGCTGCAGCAGGAAGTTTTTTTTATCAAAGCAGTAGGAAGTCGACGATGCCTTCCTTCTCAATGTGGTGGCCGAACACACACCAGTGTGGTCTGTGAGTTCCAGGAACCAGGTCGACATTATGTTTGCGCACCGGGCAGGCGCGCCGCGCACGCAAGAACCGAGGTCGGCAGGACGCATAGCCGACCAAAAGAGGTGGACCTGTTTGAACAGTGTTGTTATTGTTGCAGCTGTTAGTTTGCAGCCAAAAATAACAGCGATGGCATATAAGGGATGGTGATTTTAAAACCAAAAGTAGAGAAGCTATAATTTTCAATGGCAAATAAGAAATGTGTATAAATTCTGATGGCATTGAAGGAATTTTCTCTTATCATGTCAGGATTTTCGTGACAATGTTACAAACGCATGACAATCAAATTTATCCTTGAGCGTCTAGTACACTTGACTGGCAAGTGTTGTCTTGACTAATCCTCCGAGTCGAACAATGGAGACCACCTTCACCTGATGCTGAGATGAAGATCCAATGGCGCGGCCGGGGTTGGAGGGGCACGAGGCCCCTCCCCACCCCAGTGGCAGATCCACTCCCGGGTGCTCCCTGTTGTTTGTAAACAAGTTTATCAGGATGCGATAGAATTGCATGATACATGATCAAACCAAAAGTTGTGGGACACAAGGAATGATTCTTGGTAGAATCGCACTTTGGAATAAATACTAAGATGGAGTCAGAATCCAGGATTTTGGGCTAGGTATTTGAAATGTATAAGGGTACTAAAAAAATCACAACCAAAAAACAAATATTTGGCATGTCTAATGTCGCATAGTTGAAATTGCATAACATATATAGGAAATATATATCACCTAATTGAACATGATTTTATATATTCAAGAATTTGAGCATAAATTGAAATTGTTTAACATAAAAAGATAACAATAGTTCAACATAGCAAAGTGGCAACATATCAAATTCGTAGTAATACTACTATTTTTTCTCTTCATACTTGAGACCTAATATTAAATAAAGAGACTAAGTAATTTGGGGGTGTCACAAAATTCTTTTTTCTCCGGACGCCTTTGAGTTTGCATGGGAAAGTTTGTATGTGCTGATGTCATAGCTTTCTACAATTAAAAAAGTTGTAGCTGCTAAACCAACCATCCAAATTAAATTCTAATTATAACATTATTTTTTTTTTGCCACAAATTATTCAAAACAAGACCCACATGGATATATTTAGATAAAATTTTGTTAACAAACATTTATCTCATGAAGATCGAACCTTTCTTTTCATTGAGGAGAGACGATATTCTAGGTTTAGAAAATAATGTGCCACCATCACAAGGAGAATATTCTGGTTCACGAGAAAAATATTCTAGATCTAGAAAAATAAATTATAGGTTCATGCGTTTGGTATTATAGTATCCAAAAAAAAGAACAACAAAAGTATGCAATATACATAAATAAAATAGCGTATCAAATATACAAATTATTTCTATAGTTAAGCAAAGACAAATGTTTTGGTATGCGATGTAATCCACAAAAATGTAGAAGATATATCACAAATGCATAATTAATTCTATAGTTAAGCAAAGACAAATATTTTGGTACGTGATATAGCCCACACAAATGCAAAAGACACATCACATATGCACAAATTATTTTTTATAGTTAAACAAAGGCAAATATTTGATATGTAATACAGAAGACACATCACGAATGCACAAATTACTTGTATAATTAAGCAAAAGATATTTTAGTGTAAGATATAACCAACACAAATGCAGAAAAAAAAAGAAAAGTAGAAGCAAGAAGGAAAAATAAAATTAAAATGAAACAATAAAATAAAATAAAATAATTTGTTAATAAAGATGGAGAAAATAAAATAAAGGAAAGAAAAATAAGGAAAAAAATCAATCAACAATTGTTTAATAAAAAGAAGAAAATGAAATTAATAAAAAAAGGAAAATAAAATATAAAGGAAGGAAAATGAAGAAGCAAATAAAAAACTGATGTAACATAGGAATGTAAAAGAAGGAAACCAACATATCATAGATACTATGCGAACAACAAAAGATATAGTACAAAACATCGTAGGGATACTAGGTGAACAATCGGAAATGTTGTCTGTAAAGAAACTAGCATCTAACAAAGGCCATTAGTGATTTTTGTGGTTGGTTGATAACACTATACAAATGGATTAATGTTGTTTGCAAGTATACAAGGTTTAGCCTATTAGATGGAAAGATGGATTGGAGTCGGGCAACATGAATATCAAAGTTATTGACTCCTCAGTAGTGCTGCACAGAGACCACCAGAATTCTTTAGCGGTTCCCCTAGCACAACACCGGAGTTTAGGTTCCTGCAGACCCTGTTGCCAGCCGTCCAGAACTCACCGAATAACTTTGGTGGTGTGTGACGCCAACCGCAGGAGCTTAGGCATGGGTAAGACTGGACATAAAACTTTGAAGCTCGTTAGCTCACTTAGCTCATGGCTGGCTCGGCTCGACTCGGCTCAGTTGAGCCGAGCCAAGTTAAGATTTTAGCTCATTATCTATAACGAGCCAGTTCGCAAGCCGCTCACGGGCCAAACGAGCCATGCTTTCAGAGAAAATCAATAGAACTTATATTAGTTTTTGTATTACTTTATGTCTTGCACTTTACAATTGGTTGATGACTGGTCTAGACCCTATAAACTTAGGATTATTATAACTTTATCGTTTTGTTTTTAATGGATGTATGTATACTTATGGACCCATTATGTATGGTATGGAGTATACCATGATGTATGGTGTAATACTATAGTATATTATTATACTTAGATATATGTTACCACATTAACTTTTTGTTCCATTTAAGGCTGGGATGTGTTACATTTATATTATTATCATTATCAAGCTTTAGATAGATGTAAATATTATATTTTGTATATTTTTTTATACCCGGCTCGTGAGCTCAACGAGCCAGCTCAAGCTCGTAAATGAGCCAAGCCGAGCTAGCCTGTTATCTTAACGAGCCAAAATGAGCCTAGCCGTGCCAAGCCGAGCTGGCTCATTATCGGGCCCTAGCCATGGGTAGAAAAGGTCCTGCAGAGAAGATTTTTGAGCACCAGATTTATCCGTTCTGCCCAGGGATTCTGTAGGTGATGTGAAGTCACCGGAAAGCACATAGAAATAGAGGAAGACTTCAACGGTCGACAAGAATCGCCATAGGCCAGCCGACGTGGCCTCACCGGAAAAACTCCGATGAGCGCACTGGACCTTCCTGTGCTCTACAGAAAGCTGCAGGTCAGCCAAAATGGCTATATTCTTTGGGGGAGGTAATGTATACACCCTCGGTTGGCCATTTGGGTGGGGTTGGAGCTCAAGGTTATGCGCACCATTACTTGTACACAATGGGTTTGTAGTCTTACGAGACCTTCTTACGTGTGGAGAGGTCATCGAGCTTGTACTCAAGGGAACCTTGATAGAATCAAGGAGCCGGCCAAAGGGGTGAATAGTCTTTTCTATATTCTAATTACTACGACTAATGGAAATAAATGTAGAATTAAACTGATCGATCTAGCCACCCGTTTATCTGTCACAAGCACCTTTACTAAATATCTAGGAGTTATGTCTAAGGTGCTGAGCTAGAGCGAGTTGTCCTACACAATTCTAGTTGGCAAGGTCACACAAACCTATACAACTAGTCAAGTAAGTAACCGGGCTACGCATACTAGTAAGCAACAAGCACAAAGCCAAGCTATACTAGCACTACTCAACTAGCTAGGCTATATAAGCACAACTAGAGAGTAATAACTACTTAGCTACATAAGCTAAAAGCAACTAGTCAACTACTGAAGCTAACTAGCTACACAAGAGCAACAACTACAATACTAGCACAAGTAAAACAAGCTAGTGTTAGGAAATTACAAACCAACAGGAAGACAGGTTGACATGGTGATTTTAATCCTAAGGTTCAGTGGTTTCCTAACCACTTAATCCCCATTGAGGTAAGTCCAAGATTGATGCCGATCCTTTTGCTAGTAGCAAGCCCGCAAGCTTGCACTTACATTACTACACATACGTCATCACAGCTGGTTGTATACCCCCTATCACTGTCAGTTTTAGCCCTCGGTAGTGAAGTGTTGACAGTAATGACAGTCATCACTGCCGGTTGGGAACCAGTGGTGATAATAGGTTATCACCGCTGGTTGGTAACATGAACCGGTGGGGTTGATGTTTTCCAAAAATCCAAAAATGGGCCAAAAATGCCAAAAAGTCTTGTTTTAATCCCAAGATGCCCCCACCAACTAGTCGCATGATCGCGCAAAAATAATTCGAACCTAGGACTTGTGCCATCGCGCTAGCTCCTCTAACCACTCCATCCCAAAACCACTTGTGTCTATATGGCATATCCATTCCCCTAGTATTCACTTTTTAGAATTTTAAAATAAATATTTAGGACCATAAATGACTTCAAATGAAAAGTCATCAACTACAAATTTGTCGTTCTAATCGATATCTATAAATTTGGTTTTGGTCTTTTGCCATCCAAGATCATTTGACAAATTTGAATTTCAAATTGTGAGAACTTGAGCCATACTTTTGGTACCTCAAATGATTTCAAATGAAAAAGTCATCAACTATAAAGTTGTAGTTCTCATCGAGATCAATAAGTTTGGTTTTGGTAGATTTTACATCCGAGGTCATTCGAAAAATTAGAATTTTGAAATGTTAGAATTTCAAATACAAAGTTGTCAACTTTGCTTCTGATCATTTTTCCATCTGAGGTCGTTGGTACAATTAAAAAAATCAAAATATGAGTTCAAACAAAATTTTGTGATCATAAATAATTTCAAATGAAAAAGTCATCAACTACCAAGTTATTAATTCAAACACGTGGTCCGGCTTATCACAGTCACACTCACACTTAGGCACCGGCAGGATGGACATGTGCATCCTTGCAAGATGCATTTGGGTATAAACCTTTGGGATGGCCTTTCGTTCACCACTTCTCTATACGCCACATGTCCTCCATCCTAAAAAAACAGAGGCTACTAACAAATTAAATCTTTTATCATTGAGTACCAATGCTTAACTACATTACAATTAAGGAAAAAATACTTAGAATTATAATTGAACAGTGGCATGCATGAATAATGCACAACTAAGTACTCATACCTAGGCCATAAAATTAACAGGTCATAAAGGGCTTTCATCCAAGAATTTGCAATCCATAGTGTACATTTCATTCCAAAATAAAAAAAACTCTCATCAAACTATGCATCACATACACCAAATCAACACGTAAAAACGAGGAGGGGAGGGAGCTACCTTGCTCTCGAAGATCTACGGATCAAATCTAGATTCTAAAGGTCAATACAAAGATTGGAGAGGGTGCGATGGATTAGGGAGAGAGAGAGAGAGAGAGAGAGAGGGGAAGAAGTGAGGGAAGAAATGAGCGTTAGCTTGGACAAGAGGCTAGCCGCACGCCCTTAAGTTCAAAGCTTGCCGCCAAAGGAGATGGCGCTGAGCTCAGCGCCGATCTGTGGTGCTGAGCTCGACACCGTGAACCATGGCGCTAAGCTTCTGGTCATGTCATCGTCATCGAGGCCTCTAGGGTGGCGCTAAGGACTATGACGCTGAGACGTGTTACATGGCTTAGCGCCGGCCCAGACGTCTATATTCCTAAATAGGTCTTTTAAGTCAGAGGGGTAAACTCGAGGAATGTAATGCAAAAGCTCCAGATTTGCATGCGTACAATGGTGTTGGTGTTGGTGTACCAGCAGCGCTAGCTAGTTGTTGTTGAGCACGACCAGCTGGTTGTTGTTGAGCACAACCGGCCGGAACCGGAACCGGTCGCGTCAATAACTGGAAACAATCGAGAAGCAATATAATGATGCATGCATCGTCTCTGCTCATCAAGCGCTGCCTGCTGCATTTCATCCGGCCAGCACCTTGCATTGGCTTTCCGACGATGTCTCAACAGAACACTCACACGGCGGCGTCTGCTGGGTCCTCGGGCGGCTGCTGTAGCGGCTCCAGCGACGCGACGACGTCGCGCATGAGCGGCCGCGCCTTGGGGTTGCGGTTGAGGCAGTGGTACGCGAGCATGGCCGTCTTCTGCACGGCCCTGGCGGGCGGCGGGTCGTCCCATCCGCCGGCCCCGCCCGCCAGCCTGGGGTCGACGATGCCCTGCACGCGCTTCTTGTGCGGCAGCGCCGGGAGCGCCCAGTCGGTGAGCGCCTGCTCCCGCGGCGGGCGCGACCGGTCCAGCGAACGCCGCCCCGTGAGCAGCTCCAGCAGGACGACGCCGTAGCTGTAGACGTCGCTGGAGGCCGTGAGGTGGCCCGTCATCATGTACTCGGGCGCGGCGTAGCCGTAGGTGCCCATGACCCGCGTGGACACGTGCGACTGCTCCCCGACGGGCCCGTCCTTGGCGAGCCCGAAGTCGGAGAGCTTGGCGTTGAAGTCGGCGTCCAGCAGGATGTTGGAGGTCTTGAAGTCGCGGTAGATCACGGGGCGGGGCTCGGCGTCGTGGAGGAACGCCAGCCCGCGCGCTGCGCCCAGCGCGATCTTCATCCGCGTCGCCCACGGCAGCGGCGGCGACGTGCGGGAGAAGAGGTGCGACTCCACGCTGCCCAGCGCCATGTACTCGTACACCAGCACGCGGTGCTCGCCCTCGCAGCAGTACCCCACCAGCTTCACCAGGTTAGGGTGCGACAGCTGGCCTAGGAAGATCACCTCCGCCAGCCACTCCCGGTGGCCCTGGAAGCTGTTGTCGCCGTCGTGCACCTTGAGGGCCACCGGCAGGGTGGTGCTGGCGCTCAGGTCTGCGTCTCCGCCGGCTGGCGCGAAGGTACCCTTGTAGACAAGGCCGAATCCGCCGCCGCCGATGAGCGCCTCCTTCCGGAAGTCGTTGGCCACCTTCCTGAGCTCGGAGAAGGAGAAGGCCACCAGCGGGTTCCGCACCGCCGCCGACGCGCCCCGCCGCAGGGCCTCCACCTCGCCCGGGTTCGATGGCAGCTTGCGGTCGTCGCTCCGGTCCACTTCCGACGGGCTCTGGACCTTATTAGGAGGAGTCTCTGCTCACCCCCGAATCACCGAGACAGGAAATTGAAGCACCAAACCAAGAACGTCGTCAGAACGGGACAAGAGAAAAAATAACCGGCTAATTAATTAGTAATTATTAGGGAGTCCAATTAATTAGTACTAGCTTCTTGCTGATAATTAACTTGTTTTATTTTTTATGAGGGAGATTAGATTAAAGTGCACTGTTACTGATTCATTTGAGATTACGACTAAACAAGCTTGCTGTTTTTAATCCTCTGGATGGACTCTGGTTCTGGATTTGGGTTGCCTGGAAAACTGAAACAGAGTGCCTGGCAAGAAACAAGCATATACTCCTACTACTACTTCTTTGCTTGGAATTCAGGGGATTGGTGGAGCTCAATCAAGCGTAGGGACATGTGGATGGAGAGAAAGCAAGGCAAGAACCAAGAACCAGCAGAGGAACTCACTCACCTGGCTTTGCAGTGGAGGAGACCTTGTTGACGTAGGGGCTGCCCCCCAAGCAGTTCCCCATGGGAAACAATCCTTATGCCTTCCGATCTCAATCTCCAACTCTCTCTTCGGAGAGCACCGAGAACGCACGGAGGCAAGGCAATCCGCTGGGCGCTGGTCGTCTCTCTGAAGCCGAAGCAAGAGCAGCACCAGCTGCTGCAGCGGCGAAACAGAGAGACAACAGGGCACCGAGCAACCAAGAAGACGACGGCTTCCTCTCGGTTGCCGAGCTGTCGAGCTGAGCAAGAGCAGGACGGCCGAACCGGCTTCCGTCAGGAGGAAGGAAGGAAGAGAGAGAGAGATGGATGGAGGAGGGAGAAAGATCGAAGCTGGTGGCGATGCTATTTTGCTTTGTGCCCCCGTCGGCCCGTCCTCCTCCCCTCCAAGGCTCCAACGGCCGGAGGGAGAAGAGTCGGAGGAGGTAGCCGGAGCAGGACGTTTTTCCAGTGGGACATCACTTTCCCTGCTTTATCAGCAGCAGCAGCATCGTCATATCATATCATAGCTTTCATCATGATAGAGAAAAAAAAAACACACACACGAACACACACTACAGGAGCAGCTAATTAAACGCTACGCAATTATGTGCAAAGGCACCGGTACTATCAACTATCATACGGAAGGCAGCCGCACTTTGCTGGTAGCCGGTTACGCCAGGAATTATGCACGTATGGTACGTACCGGGAGGGCATGTACAAGGACACACGTGTCTCATGTGCCCCAACCAACTGCCAAATGGAGTGTTCGCCATGCTTGTTTGAGGTCCTCGGGTTTGGTTCGGGTTATACATCAACATGTAGATGCTCATGTACGGGTTACGGCTATTTTAGAAGACAAAAACATTTTAGGTTTACGTTTAATATCTACAACTAATAAAAATTACTCCCTCCCGTCCCGAAAAGAATGCAATTATGGAATAATGTCATATTTTAGTATATCAAGTTTGACCAATCATAAATAAAAAAAAGTATAAATATTTATAATATCAAATAAATATCATTAGATTAATTACGAAATATATTTTTATAATAAATTGATTTGAAGCCATAAATGTGAATACTATTTAATAAAAACTTGTTCAAACGTGAAGCACTTTAGCATGCAACCCATAGTTGCATTCTTTTGGGGACAGAGGTAGTATTTATCTTGGCATGTGCGGTTTTTCTTTTTGCGTTTCTTGTTCTAATAACACAATAGCATACTATATGACTATGTAATCTTTTGATGAAATTTTCAGTTACTTTGTATGTTCACTCGTATATGTTCATAGTTTTTTCCTGTAACTACATGGCTCGTCTATGTATCTTCAATAAGTATTTTATTTAAATCATTAGCTTAAGTTATGGTGGCTCTTGTTGTTCGTCCATGCCACATGACGTCATAAATTATTTTGATCTTATTAATTGCTATAATTTTTTTCCTCAAATTAAGTTAAAACTCTTGTTATTATTGTATACTTATTAAAAACTCTTCTTTTGTATTTTAAAATTTTAATAAAAATAAAGATTTTGCTTGTGTACTGCACTCTTAATTACTATGATGGCATAAACAGTCATCAAACGTGCACTATGGTGCTCAATATTGGTGGTAGAGTTTGAAGTGAAATTTAGGAGGGACTAACCGTGCAAACCCCAAGAGGAAAACTATTTAAGCATTATAATCATCTATTCCTCCAGACGAATCTCAAATACTAGGGAGGTCATAGTCGTCTTTGTCTGCTTTAACCTCCCTCACTATTCTTCAAGGTATTGAATTTTATTATATGTGTACTAATATTATTTATAAAAAATAGCGTGTTTACAGTTGTACTATCAATATAGATATGTCATGATACTTTATTAAAAAAATATTTATCCTATGCAACAACATACATGAATCATTATCATGGATATGAATGGAGTTCTAAATAATTTGTTAGTATAGATGAGTCATTAAGAGAACATTTTTCATGATTATTGAAACTTAAAATATATATTTATTGATATGCATAATGACACAGTATATATTTCCTAAAATTTGTTTTATGTATTAAATAATAAGAGTGGGTAATTTAAAACTTATATAAACATAATTTATGGTTATTTATATTTTTCATAACATCAGACACTGGTAATTAATTTAGACTAAAATTTAGGGTATTATGTAAGAAGGGATAATTTAGATGCAAATTTAAGAAACCGTAACTTAGATTATCTATCACAATGGCAGATGAGTAATTTAGGGCTTTATTAATTTTAGATTATGTTTTATAATGGCATAGGTTGCTAATATTTATCCAAATTTAGAGAGTTGCTTTATGTTGTTTTTTACTAGGACATACGAGTAACCATTTAGAAAACAAATAGGTCCAATGACTATTATTATTATTATCAATTTTGATAAAGTCTACCAAATTAATGGTCAGATCTTTTAGATTTTTTATAATTTTAGATTTTATTTTTTCCCTAATGTGTCTTGTGATGATTAATACGGAGTCTTTGTTGGGACCTTTATTGATAACGACAATTTTCAGCCTTCTCTCTTATAAAAACTTAGCAATCTCTGGTCTCATCGTCACATCCAGGGGTGGACCCAAGAAGAGACACATATGGGCGCCCATTTTTTTCTTCTATGCAAAATGTTTTTCATTTAATGTGTATAATGCAAATACTAGTACTAGTAGTTTACTTATATTAATAATGCATATATGGGAATCCAAATTATCCACGAACATAAGGTTTCGCTGCATATAGAGCCTGCTTCGATGCAGACCTAGAAATCTTGTCTGGTCCGGGCATCAATCCCAGGCATCCATTTTTAACTGCCTGGGGTTGGATGCACTTGCCTGGGCTAGAGCTCCCAGACCATGACTATATCCAAATTAGCACATACTCTCTGGCTCATAGACACGCCAGCTTTTCTTCATGATACCATTTACTCCACCATTTCAGTTCTTCTCCCCGTTTCATCAAGCATTGTATCCACCATCTTTGCCAATGCCTATTGCTTCTTATTTCTGGACTAACTTAATATTTTTTTCTTAAAAAAAATATGGAAGAGCTTCGTATCATTTTATTTAAAATAAATGTTGAAAGATGGGGAAAGAAATTCAAAAAAAAACACTCCCCCATGCATGCACACCAAACAACTCACCCACAAAACTCTAACTTCAAATTGACAACAACTAGGTAAAGATGTTTTGCGGACTCCAAATTTGTGTGATGCTTACAAACTAGTTTTCTACCCGTATTGTCTCCCGTGGCCAGCTCATCAAGATCTACAATCCTTATATAGGCTATTTTTTCATTTGAGAAAGTTTGAACAAAATGCCAATCTAAAGGTGGAAAGGTGAGGAAAGAATAAATAGTAGCAAAGGGTTCCTGGTGCAAATGTACAAGAGATAAAGAATATATAAAATTGGTTAAGATAATTTAAAAAATAGTATAGGATTCCTGTTGTAAAATTGTCTTCTATATTTTAGGAGTGAATTATTAAAAACTGTTGGAGACGATCTTATTTATTCCTCCTAATACTTTTTTGTGATTTGAAAAACTCTATGATTTTAGGAAGAAAATATTAAAAACTCTTGAAGATGCTCATGCCAACGTTTCTCATCGTCATTTAGTGTCTCATTTACTCCACCGACTTTAGTATTATGAACTCTAAATGACTTCAAATCCCAAGTCTCCCGTTCATCAAGCATTGTATCAATCGTTTTTGCCAATGCCTACTGCTATTGTTTCTCGACTAGCTTAGGCCCCATTTGGCAGGCCTTCACTTCATAAGTGAAGCTATTTTTTTTTTGCTTCAACTCCATGAACAGCTTTTTTCCACCATTTAATGTCTCATTTGAGCAAGTCAAATGAAAAAACAACACTTTGACTCTAGTATTATGAACTCTAAATGACTTTAAGTTTTGAATACCAACCATTTGGAAAAAACGACTTCACCAAATTTGAGAGCATGTTTTTTTTAAATATCCGGGGCCTAGAGGAGAAGCCCGGGAGATCCGCCACTTTTTCTCCATCCCACCCCAAATCATTGTGAGAGATGTTTTAGGGGCTTCACCATCCATAGGTTGAAGCCATTTATCCACTTACTCTCTGGCTCCCGCCAGCTTTGGCAGAAAAAGCTCCAAATCCACCATCTTTGCCCTGCCTATTGCTTCTTATTTCTGACTAACTTAATATTTTTTTTCTTAACCAGCTTCAGATCATTTTATTTTTAAATAAATGTTGAAAGAGAAGCCCACTCCCCATGCCACCCAAAACAACAATAGGTAAAGATGTGCGGACTCCAGGTGGCGCGAGTCTTAATATTTTTTTAAAACATATAGGAGAGTTGTGTATCATTTTATTGAAAATAAATGTTGAAAGACGGAAAGAAATCCCAACAAAAACTCCCCATGCACACCAAACGACTCACCCACAATACTCAAAACTAGAACACACCGAAGCCAATGCCTATTGCTATTGTTTCTGGACTAGCTTAATTTTTTTTTTTCTTAAACATATAGGATAGCTTGTATCATTTTATTGAAAATAAATGTTGAAAGACTGGGGAAGAAATCCCAACAAAACACTCCCCATGCACACCAAACGACTCACCCACAATACTCAAAACTAGAACACACTGAAGCCAATGCCTATTGCTATTGTTTCTGGACTAGCTTAATATTTTTTTTCTTAAACATATAGGAGAGCTTGTATCATTTTATTGAAAATAAATGTTGAAAGACAGGGGAAGAAATCCCAACAAAACACTCCCCCATGCACACCAAACGACTCACCCAGACACCCACAACACTCAAAACTAGAACACACTGAACTTACAAACCAAAACCAAGGTGACTGAACAACCAAACTACACACTATATATCAAGAAGCTCAACAAGTCAACATAACACAACAGAATGCAGTCAATAGTGACAGCCCACATCACGGACATAATGATTAGATTAGAGACGTTAAAGATGTAGTAGTTGTTCTACTACTTCCAGATTTCCCAAGCTACTAGTATTGTCAATTGCTTGAGCCTCTTCTCATAATCCTTTGCCACCTCATTAACTGCCTGGCCAGGTACCACTAGCATGATAACCTATGAGCAGATGGTTGATATGCAATGGTGACCAAGCCAATTTTCTACAAGATGACTCACCATATTTTTTGAGCAAAAACACAAGAGACCAATAGGTGTTGACATGTTGTATAGTGTTCCCTTATTGATCACAGAAGGGGAAGCGTCCAGGTGGAGTCCTCAATCTTCTTTTAGCAAGCTCGTCAGGCGTCCAACAAGGCAACAATGGTTCTTTTTACTGTATATATATATAAGCCAAATAAATAACTTGCAGCTAAGAGGAGCCCAGGATCTTTAAATTCTATTCCATGGAGCAAAGAGGATGGAACCAAGGAAAATGGCATTGTATTGTAGGACAATTTGCTAGAGTAGGAACCAGACCATGTAAGAGTATGCATGTATTCTCTTAGTACCTGACAGAGAAAGCACCCTTTTTATGTCAAAGATCCAAACTAGTCGTCCAGTCCTTCGGCCACCGTACGCCGCTTGATGACCCTCTTAGGAACAGCGCTTAGAAAAAGGTTAGGGGACAATTCAATCATGATCTTTCATGTTCTAGACCAAGACAAGTACAAGGGAAGTCCTTGATCTCACGTGCAAACAAGCTAGGCACCAACTCCTGTCCTCCTCTGCATCACTGCATGGGATAAGTGTAACTGAGCTCTTTGCACTATTAGTCACCACTGCACTAACCCGGGCCAAAAGATCCCAAGCAAGGAGGGAGAGAGAGACCATTAGCGGTTGGCCGCACAGGAACACCACCAAATAATTAGCATAGAAGGAGATACGATGCCGAGATTGTTGTACTATTAATGGCTAGCTATAGGAAATCCTCCAGGGTAGCATGGCACCGAAATAAAATAACATGGGCGAGAGAGGATCGCCCTCTACTTGCTGGTGAAGCCCATGCCCATGCCGATGGATAACGAAGTCTCCAGGTTCTCCATTTATTATTTGTCCCAACAAATGTCCATGCCTTGTCCATTCTTTCATTGCTTACACCATCCATCTCAAGGACCTTTGTTCACTACCACATGAATATTTTTAGGGGTGGCTGGTAACCTTTTGTACCGCGGTTTTGTCAACCGCCCCTACAAAAGGGTGGCTACAAATTCCCGATTTATAGGAGATAAATCAATTTTCAAAAATCATGAGATTCCGGACAAAAAAATAGCAAAATTTTTTTTTAACACGGGGAGGCCTCCACCGGCCAGCCACCCGCCCGCCCCATCGAAGTTGCAAGTCACAGCATTTTTCGCATGAACACGATCTCCCCCTCACACGTACCTCCCTCTACCGCTGCACCTTACATTCACTTATGTCCATATTGCATTTTGGTTCCCCCATATTATACTAAACCGAGCATAAATTGATTGTTTAAGGCCCTAAACGAATTTAAATGAAAAAGTTGTCAATTATAAAGTTTTATAACTTTTTGAGATCTATAACTTTTATTTTGGTATTTTCTCCATCTGAGGTCGTTTACAAAATTTGAATTTCAAATCTGAGAAATTCAAACGTAGTTTTCTATGACAAGATGAATTTAAATCAAAAAGTTGTCAACTACAAAGTTTTATAAATTTTTGAGATCTGCAACTTTCATTTTGGTTATTTCTCCATCCGAGGTTGTTTAGAAAATTCAAATTTTAAATTTTTGAAAAATTCAAACATAGTTTTCGTTGATAAGATGATTTCAAATCTTGTCAACTATAAAGTTTCATAACTTTTCGAGATCTACAACTTTTATTTTGGCCATTTGTTCATCCGACATAGTGGTAGTAATATTGTTCACAAAATTTACAGCTTTGTTACATGAAGAAATGACCAAAATAAAAGTTGTAGATCTCATAAAAGTTGTAGATCTTAATGAGTTCTACAACTTTTATGTTTATGACTTTTTCAGCTGAAATCATTTAATGTTTCAAAATTACGTTTGAAGTTGTCATTTTTTGAAATTCAAAATTCAAATAGATAAAGCACAGTTACATGAAAAGATAGATAAAATAATAGATGTAAGAACACAACAATTTGATAGAGCATGATTTTAGAAATTTTTAGGAAAAAATTATGAAATTTGAAGTTAGTATGAGGGAGAAAGACTAGTTACAAGTTTTAACCAGAGATTAAAAAGAGAAATCAGAGTTCTTCAATAATTTCAAAATTGAATTTCAAACAGCATTTTGAAGCAGTAAATGATTTTAAATGAAAAAGTTATAAACTACAAAGTTCCATAACTTTTTGAGATCTACAAGTTTTATTTTGGTCATTTTTCTTTCCGAGGTCGTTTGAAAAAATTTGAATTTCAGTGAATATTCGGCGTCTATTTGTACAAATGGGACCATTTATATGGGTGGCTGATAACATGAGCAGTCCTTACAAATGGATTTGTAGAGGTGGCTTATTTGTGAGGCATTTGTAGGGGTAACTCAATATAGAGCTGCCCTAAAAAAAAGAAGGCCCCTTTGTTAAAGGAGACTATAACAAGGGGAAAAAAAGAAACTTTTGTTTGTTTCCATTAACATTGGAATTTTTCTCTGTCTCTCTCTAACTGATTTCATTTTGTAATAATCTCACTGATGTATGAAATGCAGACATTATAAGTGATGAAAGAGCTTTGTTGCTACAAACTTCTTTCAGGACTTTTTTCCAAAAAAAACTTTGTTAATGAAAGAAATTCTATGACATTGTTTGTGTGAATTGGGTTGCAATGCTGGGTCTTGGCAGGTCAACCGAAGTCTGAATTGGTGACTTTGCGTGCCTCCGGGTTCTTTTTGGCTTTGTTATGTTATTAGGTTTTATTGAAATTAAAGGCATCCATATATAAATTCCAACAGGCTTGACCTCCTGCCCACCGTTGGGTGGTGGCTGTTACCTCGCCTCGCCTCCTCGCCTCGCCCTCGCCTCACCTCACCTCACTTGCTAGGAGCTATGTAACCTTTTATGACCACAATAGTTTACTTGTTATTAGTTTTAAGATAACTTCTTCAATAGTACTAATATTTAGCATATACGGTAGTTTTTAATATGAATAGTCTCACATGACACACTCATATAATCTTAAAATATATGTAAGAGCTTAGCTTTCGATCGAGAGCTAGTTTTTCTCTCTCTTCTATTAAAATATTAAAAAAATGCTTAAAGCTCACTTAAAAGTGGATTGTTGGAGCTGCAGCCTCCCTACTAATAGGTTGGTACTTGGTACCTGCAACGAAGCCGCGCTCGTCTCATCTCACCGCAGTGATCTGCGCAGGCGCCGTGAAAACGATGGCGCTGGTGCGGGGCGCCAGGCCGGGTGGCCGCCGCAACCCATCGTGAGGTCACCTCACAAGGTCACACCCACCCATGCCCCGCCTTGTCTGATCCAGAAATTTCAGCGTCCTCTCGCTCGCGTTTAATTTCCCAGGCAACTGATGTGAGATGATCGAGCTGTTGCAATCCTCGCGTGAGCCCTGCCCAAATGGCGACGGCGACAGAGGCGGCGACTTGCTTGGATCTTTGCTTCTCCATTCCATCTCTCCACGTACGGTGACTTGGACCAGCGTCAGTCTTGCTCGATCTTATACCACCACTACCACACCAACCCCTCTTCCTGATTGGTATTTGGATAGAAAATAAAAGATATTTCTTTGGTCCGGTTCGGTGGATCACAAAAGGTGGCTTTGCCTGTCTGCTGGCCACCTTCTTTTTCACATGCAAGGATATATGCATCATCTATTGTGCTCCTATGTGAGGTGCAATTCCGTGGACCCCACCAGATTAGTTTGCAGCTCTTAGGCCTGCAAGATTCTGAGTTCTGTGATCCCAGTACTGTGTTACACTTGGACCCAGATTCTTTGCCCTGGGTGAGATAGAGATATGGCACTATTGGGGGAGGTGTTGGGTGTTCATGCCTCCACAGGGGTAGAATTTGCCAGAAAGACAAATAAAAGGGTCGGGACCGGGGCAAATTATACTGTGCTTGGTTCCACGAATGGAAGCGTCTTTTTGTGCTCTTTAAGGTTTAATTTGGAAACTCAATCCCTCCGGGATTCCAGACTTTTCTCTGGGTGAAATCTATGAGGATATCATTCTAATTATCATTCTAGTTCTCAGTGAGGGTTTTCCATCCCTAGGTTTTTGCTCCCCTTGCTTCCAAAAGAGCTGTGAAAATTTTTAGGTGGTAAACAAAAGGTGATGTTGGTGAAGGAAAGCCGTGTTTGAGTGGTTACAATTGGTTGCTGAAATGGAAGGTTTGCGCCGTGAGAAAGACGCCGGACTCCATGAGAAATTACATTCGGAAAAGTGTGAACTGGTTCACCTCAGCTATAAACTACTCTGCTGATATTTATGCCAGCGGTTGTGTGAGGCCGAGTCAACTTGAGTTTGACGTGCCCGTTACATGCTTGATTGAGTGCCTGAGTGAGAGGCTAGAATTGCTGATTTCTGGATGCTGTGACTTGTAACTAGCAGTCTAGCACTTGTCTGGAACTGTTCAGCTGTGTCGCCAAAGACAAAAGCTCAACATAGTACTGCTACCTGTTCAAGCAGTATTCATGCCAACTGCCATGCTTGGTCAAGTCAGCACGTACCTGTTTGGAATTTGGTATGAAGCCTGCATGTTTAAGGTACTGAAAATGATGTCCCTGGCTGCTAAGGACATATAAATGTTGACCACTGCGGTAGGGTGCATGTTTTGATCATTCAGTGGAGCAGGCTAATATAAGCATATTGCCTCTATTGGGTCACACTCAACACACTATGCTCCGCGAGAAGCATTCAAAGGGCCGCTGTCATTATCATGCCAATTGTAGAGATTACCTGTTGCATAATATCGTAACTCCATTAATTAGGATAAGGACTGCCAACAACTGCTACACATTGAAACAAAAATCCTGCACCTAAACTGTAATGTTTCACTTGGTATAGTAGAGGCATCACTTGTCACTGTCTGAGCAGTTGGCATGAGTTCAGATTCCGATGCTTTTATTGTGCAATTCTGGTGGGTCATAAAGGCTGCAATTGCATTCTCTTTGTATTCTATTAGTCCATCACACGCGCCTTTGCGCGCACCGACGATAAAACAGAAATTAAACCGTGCAGGTAACAACGTTTATACCTTAGAAATTGTTGGGATGCTAAAATCTTGATTTTTCTATCTTCCACAAATAAGGTAGGCTACAGCTATACTAATCATCCCGAGACATAAACTTTCTCAAGGTGCCCTCAATGAAGCGGCACTGAGAGGGAAAACCAAAGCTATATTAGATTAAAATATTACTTTCCCAGACCATAAATATTTTGCAAACATACCTTCAATCACATTTATGATAGTAAAGAAAGGACAAATAGAGAAACAGTTAAAAAATTAGCATACCTCTAAGGAAGAAGCAGCCGTTAGCGTGTGATTTTCTATTGGATCAAGGCAGAAGCCGCCGCCATAATTGTAAAGCGCCAAGCCAGGCTAGCACCCTCCCCTATTGTACACCAGACTTCATGATGCAGTTTGATTCTGAAGTGGCAAGACATGTTACCTCAGTTGTAAACAAACAGAATGACAAAATTAAAAGGCACATGTGCACACACACATAGCAAAAAGACAAAAATCTGCACACGAGCATCTGGGCTGCTATTTTAGACCTTTGGCCACCGACGCAGCAAAAGGAAAACATGCTATAAATAGTGATTTAAAATGAACATATTTTTATATCCGAAGAAAAATAGCTGCAAGCATTACCTGTCGGGGTCGCATCTCATAACACCCTATTGCAACACGTATTGCCTAGCGAAGACTCAGATGAGTGCAAAAGCTCATATTAGTGCCAACCTAAAGAAAGATACCCAAAAAGGGGGGGAAATGCCAACAACGTCCGCTGCCCAAACAACACGTGTACACCTGAGTAAACAGAAGTGAATTAGAGGGAAACATTACTGATTCGAATAAGTAATGCTACTTACCTTTCCTGAGTAAACAACACGCGCACAACACGCGCATTTTGTCCAGAAGCCACCAATTTAGATAACCTCAAAAATTATCATTTTATTTTGCTGCATAAGGTTAGGGTACAGCTAGAAGTGGCACTTCTAAGTTACGTACCTTGAGTTCCACCATTTTGTTTAGAGGCCACCAATTCAAATAGTTTGAAACTACATCATTTTATTTCGTTGCATAAGGTCTTGAATGCAGCGTCACCAGACTAATAATCTAATTGAACAGGCACATATCCATGATACACAGTAAAGTGAGATGATTTTCCGCAGACCCTTTAAAAGTGTAGCTATAGGGAAGTATATGTACATGCAGATCATCAAGAGGTTGTTGTAACATATATAATATATTTTTATCAGACCGAAAATGCATATTGTTCTATAGGCTATACAAATTCTACTGCTCAAGAAGGGCTATGTTGAAGTTAAATATGACAGAGTCCATAATAACGATGACTCAATGAACCAATACAGTGATTATGGGCTCAATGAATCACTGTATACATAGAACAGAGCACCCAAAAATTCAGTACAAACCGATTGCCGTTGTGTTTGGGCTTTTGCCCATCCTGTACATAAGACTCTTTGCCCTTAATTGATCTGTAGAGCTGATGCCAATACAATTACCTCAAAAACAAATTAGACAAATTCAGAATCTGAAAAATAAGAGTACCTATCATATACCTTTCCTAATACAACCATGCAAATATATTACGAAGACATATAGAGTAATATGAGCCATTTTGAATTGGGAAACCAGAAAATGGTTGTCACTTAAGGCTACTTTTATATACATCAAGAACATTGAACTTTTTTTTGTCATCAACCGGAGGAAGGCCTAATACAACCATGCAAATATATTATGAAGACATATAGAGTAATATAAGCCATTTTGAATTAGGAAACCAGAAAATGGGTGTCACTGAAGGCTACTTTTATATACATCAAGAACATTGAACCATTCTTGTCATCAGCCGGAGGAAGCCATTAGACTTAGACATCCTGTAGTTAAGTTAGCACCCCCTCACCTAACTATGTCCACTGCAAGAAAAATAGCTAGCTACGGTGCCACGCAAAGCTTCTACTGAGAGCATCATACAACCTAAGAATGGCAGCTTGGTTAGTATTTTAAACAAGAAATCACTCAACTGTAAAATTTCAGTTAATTGGCGCTGTCTTAATATTACGAAGGTATATTTAACTCAGTTAGGTAACCTATATCAACAGTGCACAGCAAACTGCATATTTCAGTTAAAAATTCTTTTTAAAATATACATAAGTAGAATCGCTAAAAGTATATTAAAGAAAATTGTACATAAATACACTGCAATTCTTGAATCATCAATATGTATAGCATAACAAATTATTTGCACCTTGCAGTAACATCTACTAGTTGGAAGTGTACTATTTCATTGAAATTAGACCATCATACCATGTTGCTCCCCAAAAAACGTAAAACTCAATCAAACATCTCACCTCAGAAGATGCAAGATAAGAAAAGCGCCCAAGAAAACAGCACGACACGGCTGGCCACGGCCACCGCGCACACCGCATCCCACGCGGCCTGGTGCGGGGCGCTATGGCTGTGGCTCTGGGGAGAGAGAGAGAGAGAGAGAGAGAGAGAGAGAGCACCTGTCGCGTCGGAGCGCCACTGTCGTCGCGATCCGCTGGCGCCATGCGCACGCTTCGCTTTATGCAATATTAGGGTTTCGCCCGGCGGAAGAGGCAAATTGCTGGGTGCAACCACCCGGTGGCTAACGGGCGGTGCCCATCTCGGGCGCGCCATATGTGATGACGGCATGCACCAGGGCCGGTGTTGCGGCGGCCTGGGGCACCGTCGTGCCCCGCCCGCAACTCGGCGATGAGCCGGCGGCGCTGGCCCGGCTCGCACGCTGCGACGCGAGGGGGAGGAGGGCGAGGGCTGGCGCCACCGCCTCGTGGTGCCCCTCGGGAGGCACGGAGAGAGAGAGAGGAAGGGGAGGCCAGTGAGGGAGGAGACGGAAGATGAGGACAACTCTTTTTTTTCGAGCCGAGAAGGAGAAGGATTGAGAAGGAGGTAGAAGCTGAAGCTGGTTGGAGTATATATTTGGCCTACACTGATTCTGAAGAGGAGCCGTTCCGGAGCAAGGTAACCAGAGGGGAAGCTGGAGAAGCGGCGCAGAAGAAGAAGAAGAATCCGCTTTGACCAGAATCCGGAGGGAGCAACCGCAGCCATCGGATGAGGAGATCGGACGGATGAGGCTATTTAGGGTGACGTGGATGCTGTTCCTGGCGGCCAAAGCAAACTGTCTTAATGATAGTAGATGCGTTCGACTTCGCATTCATTGTTGTCTAATGCTAAACTATGCTAAAGTTTTTATTTTGGGACGTAAGTGGCAGGAGCTCTGTCTCAAAACAATGCTAAAGTCAGTACTAGTACTTTTTTGTCCTACTGGAACTGCAAAAGGATAAAAAGACGATTACCTTAATTCACCCATGATGATGTTAGAAGACTGGATAAAATTTTTTTGGGGAAAAAGTATTTGTTAAGCTTGTAATAGAAAGATCAGTTAGTAGAAAGATCAGTTAGTTCTCAATACTACAAAAATTAAAAGTGGTGTTAATGGCATCCTACAGATTCTGATTCGACATGAAGGTAGTGTTTCAGTTTAATTTCCTGAGCACCTGCTTCCAGTCAGCGACACATAATGTGTTGTTTTTTGTTGTTAGAATGATCTGAACTCAGTCCGTTGTTCAGGCCTAAAAATTACGCTTTTCCCAGTAGCACTTTGAATTTCAGACCAACAGAATCAAATTTGAGTATCTTAATTCTTCATGGCTGTCAAAACCCATTGTGGGTCACATATTTTGCTATTGTATAAGAGTGTAGATAAGCAGAAGTCTATTAAATGGTGGGGATGCAAGTAAACTTTCCAAGATACTCGTGCTTCTCTGAGCCTAGATTTAACTTTCATCACATATTGACCAGAATGGAGCAATAATAAACTAATGTGCACATGTCATTTAATTTTACATATATTAGCTACTGCTACATAGAAAGCTACTTTGCAATGTGGAAATGTGAATGGACTTGGGAAAATCTTTTGGTCGGACAAAGTTCCACTCTCTCATGTTGCTCTCTTCTCCTTTTGCCCATTTTAATATGGTTCGGCATCTATTTGTAATCATAGATATGCCTTTGTTTTTTTTTTATATAAGCCGTCATCTGCCTAATTACTATCATTTCCCAAGAGGCCGAGATTGCATTCGCTAGGATTAAGTTAGGTAACTATGATTTTCCAAGGGTTGTATACACAGAGCTACAGAAGAGGGGAAAACGTCCTTCAAGCCTGGTTCAAGAATCGGCCGGTATATGTTATTACCAGTTTGCAATTGCATAATGCATTACTGCAGAAGTCAGTAATCTAGAACTCAGGGTTGAGCATGTTTATCTCAAACTTCTGCCAATGAGAGACTTGGTAAGTGAAATGAACCTGAAATGCCATGATATATATAATAAATGATATAAGGGTCTGCAGCACAACACTTGCTACTTGATTAGAAATAAGTGCTTCTTAAGCAAAGCCGTTGTTGACAAAGAGAGCATCTGGTCCCAACCTTTTTCTCTAGCGGGAGCAGGTGCCAGCTGTTCATACCAACAGGTGGGCTGAATTTTTTTATTTATTTATTGGAAACAAATGGTAGGAGCGCTGCCTTTTGATTAAAGAGAAGTGGTTGAGAAGTGAGAACATACAAAAAAAAAAGAAGCATCAAGGGATGCAAGGGGGAAGCCGTAAGAGATACAACAGATCAGAGTTTAGAACAAAACAGCAAGGAACTTTGTGGTGTGCTGCTGGTGCAAAGCAGGTGCTAGAGTTGGTCTTTTTATTCACTAGCATGCATCTTCTAGACTGTTGTATTTGGTTCCATCTGCTTCTTTAATGAAATGTTTAAACAAGTCTCCTGTATATTCAAGATAAAAAATCCATTCTCACTATGTTGCTAACATTTTCTTCTGGATTCTGAACTCTCTGTTATAATTGTGTGAAAATTATTGGTGCATAAAATATTTACAAGAATGCTATCTAACATATAATTCTTCAGCATGTTCTGGAGAAGTTATACGATATACACACATTTCCATGTTCTCAGCAGCTACATATCACAGTAAATAATTGTTGGTTATCTCTTTATTAAAGATCAACATAATATGGTCAATGGCCCATTATATCAGCCGATGTTTTTCTTTTCTTTTCGCGAGAGATTAAAAGTTCATGAAGTCTGTGGGGTGCAGCCTTTTCATAAGATGAGTGTGGCCTTATCCAGTTCTTATTTTATCAGAACCTTTTCATCATTTGATAAACAAGAGACACCTACCATGCTTTCCAGGTACTAATTTCATCAGATGCTTTGTAAGCATCAATGCTGTTGCGCTGCATGGCATTAGTGGTAAGAATTCGGTTTGTGTTCTAATCAAATTATGTTCTGTGGAGGGACAATGATAGAGGCATTCTCAAAGTCGAGTGTTAGCCTTTCGGGAAATCTCAAAAGGTTCGTTATACTAGATACGTATGCCCATCCTATTTCTGTTGTCGATGGGAATAGCCTTTCATAGTTTGGTTGACAGTTTGTTCTTGTTATTATCTTATTGTGTCTAGAGTAACTAGATTCATACTCCCTTTGTCCTGTAATATAGTGCATTCTAGGAATTGTAAAACAAATTAAAAGAGAACGTAAAAGACGCATGTACCCTCATTTTATTTTCTAATTAGACACTATCATCAATGTGATTAATGGTGATTGGTTGATAAATGAAAAATATTTAATACAAAATTGGTTTTTGTCCTTAGAATGCATTATATTTGAGGACGATTTTTGAATGATAGAATGCACTATATTACAGGACGGAGGGAGTAGGGGACAATAGATAGGATTAATAAACAGTTATATATGATGGGTAATGGGAGACATGCCTAGTAGTTAGTTTAAGGAAATGATAGTCTACATTTTGACTCGATAGGCGGCCATGATGCTGCCATATATGCAAAGCAAAATGAGTAATTCACTCATTCCAGCTTTGAAGATCGAGGTTGTCTTTAATTTGCACAGCACCCCTACATGATGGCACAAATGTTCCTCCCACAAAACTGTTTGTTCTTCTGCTGGTTACCACATTTGATTATATACTCCAGCACTAATTATCAACTTTGTGGTTTCCCAGCGCTAATTATCTCATTTCATCAGCTCCAGGCTCCAGCAACTTGTTATCAGTACTCGTGATTGTATTCTTACTACTGGTTACCACTTACCACACCATCTGCTCATGTTCTTACTCTTGCAGTTTAGTTTCCTTGGCCTTGCAGATTTATGTTGCCTACTCTAGTTACACTACACGATATGCCATCTCTGAATGCTACCATGTCCTAAACCATTTGTACCCCGTTGTTTATGGGCAGCTAAAGGTGGCTGAGAGATTTTTAGGCGGGAGAGTTCCACCGGCTCCGGATCTGAAAAAATAGCTCCACTCCACCCAAACGACTCATTCCACGAAATCCAGATTAAAAAGCATGGACCTAGGGGCCAAATCCATAAATTTCATTAAACTAGTCAATGGGTCCTCTGAAAATACTTGTTTCATACATTCTCGTGGGGCTGGGGAAAATTACGCACTACCGCCACTAATTACAATGTAGCACTTCTTTTCTATTTCTCCTTACGCATAGTATATTGCTCCTCTGAAATGTCCTAATAGTTAGAGAGAGGGTGAATAGCCTATAAAAATTTCTACAACAACACTTAGTAACCCGGTTAGACAAATATGAGGCGAAACGAGTGTTGGGCTAGCCTACTAAAAATACAAGCCACCTACCATAATTCTAGTTTATATAGTCTCTATCCACACAATGGCTATGTTACTACACTAGTTAGTGTGCTCTCAAAGGCTAACTAAAGAGCCACACTAACCAAACTAGCAAGATATTTATACCGTCGAGTCGAGGAATGAACCAATCAATCACAAGAATGAATACCAATGAAGACCAATCATCTCGGAATCAAATGATGACACAATAATTTTTTACCGAGGTTCACTTGCTTGCCGGCAAGCTAGTTCTCGTTATGGCGATTCACTCACTTAGAGGTTCACGTGCTAATTGGCATCACACGCCAAACCCTCAATAGGGTGCCGCGCAACCAACACAAGATGAGGATCACACAAGCCACGAGCAATTTACTAGAGTACTTTTTAGCTCTCCGCCGAGGAAAGGTCAAGAACCCCTCACAATCACCACGATCGGAGCCGGAGACAATCACCAACCTCCGCTCGACGATCCTCACTGCTCCAAGCCGTATAGGTGACGGCAACCAACAAGAGTAATAAGAGAATCCCGCAGCGAAACACGAACACCAAGTGCCTTTAGATACAAACACTCAAGCAATGCACTTGGATTCACTCCAAATCTCACAAAGATGATGAATCAATGATGGAGATGAGTGGAAGGGCTTTAGCTAAGCTCATAAGGTTGATATGTCAATGCAAATGGCCAAGAGAGCGAACAAGAGCCGGCCAAACGATATTTATAGACATCTCCAAACAATAGAGCCATTGGCTCAATTATTGGGCTAACTGCGGGACGACCGGACGCACCGGTTGTGTGCACCGGACGCGTCCAGTGTGGCGACCGGACGCGTCCGATCGCAGCCTGACCGCCACGTGTCCCTTTCAAATTGTTTAGCCACGCACAGTAATACTATGTGATCGGACGCACTGTTAGAAAACGATCGGACACGGGAGACGCAGCGTCCGGTCGAGTCCAGAGAGCTCCCAGAGCCGCTCTGGGCCAACCGGACGCGTCCGGTCACACCGGACCGACGCTCCCAGCGTCCGATCAATTATAGCGCTGAAAACCCGAGTCTTGCTAGTTCACACTGGATGCGTCCGATGTGGTGACCGGTCGAGTCCAGAGAGCTCCCAGAGCCGCTCTGGGCCGATCGGACGCGTCCGGTGTGGCCGACCGAACGCACCCCTGTGTCCGGTCCTCTCTGGACCAACACCTGCGCCCCACGTCACCTCGACCAGACGCTAAACAATGATTTCTCAGCGTCCGGTCACTGCTACGACCCAGACTCCAGTCAACTTTGCCGCACCTAGCCAGAATACCGGACACGTCCGATATGGATATCGGACGCGTCCGGTCACATCGGGAAGATACCGGACACGTTCGGTCCGCATGTCGGACGCGTTTGGTCACCCCGTGACCAGCGCATTTAACTCCTTTTCAACTCTATCTTCTTTACCCTTGCTTAAATGTGCCAACCACCAAGTGTATCACCATGTGCACATGTGTTAGCATATTTTCATAAATGTTTTCAAGAGTGTTAGCACTTTCACTAGATCCTAAATACATATGCAATGAGTTAGAGCATCTAGTGGCACTTTGATAACCGCATTTTAATACGAGTTTCACTCCTCTTAATAGTATGGCTATCGATCCTAAATGTGACCACACTCACTATGTGTCTCGATCACCAAAAAGAAAAAGCTCCTATCAAGTTCACCTTTGCCTTGAGCTTTTTGTTTTTCTCTTTCTTCTTTTCCAAGTCTAAGCACTTGATCATCACCATGGCATCACCATCATCAAGTCATGATCTTCATTTGCTTCACCACTTGGAGTAGTACTACCTATCTCATAATCACTTTGATAAACTATGTTAGCACTTATGGTTTCATCAATTTACCAAAACCAAATTAGAGCTTTCACCCTCCCTTGCTCCGCCGAGGTCCTCCCCAACCACGCCATGCCCTGGCCATGCTGTACCATGCCCCTCCCTGACCGCGCTTGTCCCCGGCAGCCCCACGCCGGGCCGCGCCATGCTCCACCCCTTTCGCACCTCGTCGCACCCCGCCATGGTCGTGCCACCACCCATGCCATGGTGCGCCCTAGCCCCACAGTGATTGTGCTATGTTCTTGCATCTTTTCTATTTTGCCCCATGAAGAGTACTATTTATTCCTCTATTTTTCTCCCAGGCAAACTTGCCTACCACAGGAAGCTTCGTCAGAAGGCTGAGATGCGCCCTGTTCACTTGGCTTATAAGCCATACTTTTTCAGCTAACGAACAATATTTTTCTCTCACAACAAATCAACCAACAGTACTTTCAGCCATGGTTTATCAGCCAAGCGAACAGGGCACTTGCCTAGTGGAGGAAGTGTGTGCAAAGGTATAAACTAAACATGCCATAAGTATAGGCTTGTCAAACCTCTCTGCATGGGCAGATCTAGTATATAAGGAATGTTATCACCTGACAACAATGCCTTCTATCCTGGCATAAGTAGGTTTCTCTATTTTAATGTGGATGATATCAACCCAACATGTATGGTGACATCAGTGCTTTCCTAAAATCAATCGTAGTTGCAGCCCAAAACTATTTGTCTGTCTTTCCTTCTTCGCAAAGAATCGCAACACATCGCATGTACATTAAAGGTCATTTGGTTGCCCTACTCTCACCCTGCATAAGTGGAGCCATATAAATCTGTCTGAGCAATGTGTTTGGTTGGCTATATGTACTGCTCTCACCCTGCATAAGTGGAGCCATATAAATCTGTCTGAGCAATGTGTTTGGTTGGCTATATGTACTGCAATGCTTGCATGGGTGGATGCAGGTTGGCGGGATACGCCCAAATCGAGCTTCACTCTAGATACTGGCTCGGTGGATGCATGATGAGGGTGGCAGGCCCACACGTCACTCTCACAGGCTAGACAGGTTGTATCTGCTCATGCAGGTAACCAAACAGTATCTCCGCTTTTTTTTTTTTTGCATCTGCTCATGCAATCTTACCCAACACCTTCTTCTGAAATACGGTTCCGCTCAGCCTACATCCCCTCAGCCGATATATATGATGCAAGTCCTACAAACACAACCTAGAGACACTTAAATGCTGCACTGCACGAGAGGCGGCGTCGGCAGCAGCCGAGAGCCATCGCCTAGCCAACTAGCCCCATTTTTTTTACGCTGAACAGGAGGGGCACACCCCTACTGATAATTTATTAAGCCCAAAAATAAAACAGATTTTACAGAACTAAGAGGAGGGGGAGGTGGCCAGCTAGCCCCATCAGGTAAGGGTTTCTTTAACCTGACTAAGTAACTTTATCTCTCCAATTTGACATCCCATTTGACTGTTTCGTTTGGTGTTCGAAGATTTTGATTTTGGAGAGGTACTTTTTGGCCATAAAAATTGTGAAGATAATATCACGTAATGGTATTGGCATAAAGTTTATGAATGATTATACAATCTGCTTTGTTGAGCTAGAGTTTCTACCAGACAATGTTGTAATAGAGCACTTTCAGAAGATGGAAAATCGTAATTGGGAAATGCTTATGAGAGGTAAATACCACTGATTTTTAAGTTTAGTATGATTGTTGAATATAAATATTTAAAAAACTTTAACATTTATTATTTTTTAGTTTACTTCATAATTCATTTCAACTTTCCAAGTCAGCTTATAATGATATCTACATTGTTTAATTAGTTATTGGTTGTTTTGGATTAATATGTAGTTCATTCAAATTGGTTCGTTCCTATATCACTTTGTTGCTTTAACTACTGTTATAATATAGTGCTACTAAATTATGTACTTTTTATGTATTACGTATATGTGTTTACTCTAAGTCATGGTCATTAATTAGTTTGATGAGTTTACTGTAACATCATTAACGTGAAATTCTAGATCTACTCTGCCTCCATGCCAAACACCCCCTTGTGCGCTTCCCTTTGTTGCCTACTACTACCATTTTACTTGTGCAAGTGTGTTTCCTTTGTTCGGTGGAGACAATTCATTTGTATCTTGTTCCACTTGACACCTATTTAAATGACTCATCGCCGCTACCTTATCTTATTTCTATACTTCTATCGCTCCATCCCCATATGGGTGGAGAGTACGTCATTGTCTCGGTTGTGCTACCGGAGGCTCTAGGGAAATCGAAGGAGAGAGCACTCATCTTTGGGTGGGCTTACTACTCATATGCTTTTAGCAGTTATCCTCTCTACACTTAGCTACGTACCCCGCGTTTACCATAGATACGACATACACAAAGGTGCATCTCTCTCTCTTCCTTTAGCATGCATTCTCTCTCTCGTGTATACTGTGTGTACTGGTGGACCTGTTTTCTCTTGCGTTGCAATATACTTATTATTTATCACTGATTATTCTTATTAAGAATTTATCATTGATGTTCAGACAGATTTAATTACTCGGTTTCAGTTGATCTGCCAAAAACTGTCTTAGCATTACCATACACTGTTTCCAGCCTAATTTTTCACCGGCTCTACATACGAGCTGGTCACACTGCCACAGTATGTAAAATCTGAGAGCACTACTTGCAAAACATTTCTGATCACAGGAAGATCTCATGCTAAAAAGAGACGTCTTTTTGCCGATTGTTCACAAGATTTTTTTTTCAGAGACATACTTTACTCAGATTGTTCAGGGAGTTTTTTCGTATTGCCTTAATATACTAGACCACCTCAAGTACAAAGGGAAAATTAGAATGACACGAGTAACAGCTCATGTCTGATAATTTTGGCAGTCAGATCTTTTAGTTCTGTACATCTGCTCCAGCGCAAGTCTCCTTCGGCTAATGAACTCCCTCCTCTCTGTTGATACAGAAGTAATTTGTGTCAGATAACGAAGAGGCCGGGGTTGTGTTTTACCTTTTCAATGCACAGCAAATAGCAATGTAGCCGGCGCCGGACTTACCATTTCTGACATTTCCTGTACTCAGTTAGCACGGGGGTAAATGTTCTCAAAAGCAATATATATCTCTTCCCGCACCTTGGCTCCAGTGAGAACGATCTTGCCAGAGACAAAAAAAAAACCTGGAAACAGGATCTTTGCCTTGTGTCCAAGGCACACGGTGAAGCTCAAAAATCACTCCACAAAGGCTTTGCCGAGTGTTATACTCGGCAAACAGCACACGGCGTACAAAGTGACGGCAAAAGTTTATTTGCCGAGTGTTTTTATCAGGCACTCGACAAAGATGTTGCCGAGTGCTGAAACCAACGCTCGACAAAAATAAGTAACGTGACGGCGCGGAGACGGTCACGACGTGTTTACCGAGTGTCTAACAACCTTGGCACTCGACAAACATGACCTTGTTTGCCGAGTGCCCCAGCCCGACACTCGGCAAATAATGCATGTTTGCCGAATGTCCCGGCCCCGACACTCGGCAAATAATCCATGTTTGCCGAGTGTCACATCCCAGACACTCGGCAAAGACTGGCCATTCCAGACCTAGTTTTTGGTCTCTTTGCCGAGTGTTCAGGTGCTAACACTCGGCAAACATGCCTTCTTTGCCGAGTGTCACAGCGCAGATACTCGGCAAAGAAGCCATTTTAGCCTTAGAATGCACATATTTTTGCCACGTGTCCGCTTTGCCGAGTGTATTTTTCATGGCACTCGGCAAATAGCCCTTTTGCCGAGTGTAACACTCGGCAAATCTGCCACATATAACCAGTTTATTTGATTCGGTCACAGCCACGTACCACATTCAAATAAATATCACATCCATCATAGATAGTTCACAATAGGCATCACAGGCAGTTCATATAGATATATCGATCACATCACAAATGCAAATGAACTTCACAATCATAAATGCAAATAAACTTCAGAATCACAAGTACATAGTTCCCAATCGCTATCTAGGCTCATCAGGAATGCAAATAAACTATGACCACGGTGACCACTGTGACCATTGTCGGTCATAAGGCTCATTCGATGCCGCAGATTGATTCTGTACAAAGGAGAAGAGATAAATCATTAACAGTGATTGAGAATGAAATATACAAGTATTAGAAATAAACTAGCAACTAGAAAAAATGATTAATTCTGCGGAAACTAAAAGTAGCTAAGTTATAGTGATTGAGAATGAAATAGTGATTACAAAGTTAACTACAAACTAGAAATAAACTAGAAATTAGAAACTATAAACATACGCACATCACAAAGGAGAAAAGATTGATTCTGCATAAACTAGAAACAGTGATTATAAAGTTATGAAGTGACTAACAGTGGCTAAAATAATATTTGGTGCAGGTTGAGGAGGAGGGACTGGCATCGGTGGTGGAGGTTGACCGATTGCAGCGTAAACAAACCTCATATATTCAAACATCTATAGCCGCTCTACCTCCATCCTCGCCTCTAGCTCCTCCTGGTGCCTCGTTTCTTGTTCCAGCTGAGCATACAATATTTCATCCCAATGTTACATATACATACTCGGGCTGTCCAAAAAATGTGGACAATTCGAAACAGATATGGTTATAGATATGCAAAGATCTACATATTTTCAACCGTATCTCTTTTGAACGGGAGACGCCTAGCTAGGTTACGTGATATACGAACATCATACAGAAAGAGAGGTGTAGGATGCCTCACCTTGCTATCATGCAAAGTGACGAGTCGAGGACGGTGGGGAATGATCTTTGCAATAGCCTCTGCTGCAACAAAGGAACATAATAGTGTCAATTGTAAATTTCGGCAGCACCTCCCCTGCACGGTGAGGTAACCAAAACCTACAACGATGGCTGACAACCACATAGACACCAAACCAACAGCACGATGGCTGACAACCACATAGACAGGTTATACCTTGCAAAACCACGGTAGGTCCAAGGTGTGGGGCGGCGGAAGGGCAAGGCATGGAGCGGCGGTCGGCGGCGGCAGGGCGAGGCAGGGAGCGGCAGCCGCGTAACCTATTATAACATAAAACAAACCATGTTATAACCAAATTACAACATGATTGGTTTAGCACAAGTAGCAAAACTTTTCTTTGGCACCATCTACCAGAAAGATACACCTGACAATAGACTTGGATTACATTCAACTCTAACTGATCATTGCATGCATATTAAACACGCAATTGTTACACTGCTTTGACTGGCAATGCAAGTATTATTACCAAACCAAGGGTAAATTTATATATAGCCTAGCTAAAACAATTAGTTGATCATGTTCTCTGATGAGTAAGTAAACGTGGCTCAATTGGTTTGTCCGTTTCATAAATAATCTGAACCAAATAAAGTATTATACATCAGAATGAGGTATGATGGTCTTGTTAACAAGTCACAAATGTGACTAATCATTTGACCAATTACTTAGTGCTAGTTAGTACTAACAAGAATCATGATGAATTATCAAGCTCTAAATTCTAAATTGTATGTGCAGCTGTAAGAGAAGATGATGGCTAGTGAAAGGATCAAGATGCCCAAGAGGGAGGGTGAATTGGGCTAATTCTAAATTTCTTTGCAATAATTAAACTCTACGGTTAGCCCAATTAACCCCTTGTGCCTAAAAAATGTTTCTAATATTCTACCACACAAAAAGTCTTGCAACATAAGTTCCAATCCTACTCTAGCATGGCAATTCTATGAATGTAAAGACAAGAATTGAATTGCTCAAAGTAAATGCTCAAAGTAAAGAGAGAAGGAGGAATGCGGCGATGTTTTGCCGATGTATCGGAGAGTCGCCACTCCCCACTAGTCCTCGTTGGAGCACCCGCGCAAGGATCAAGTGCTCTCTACGGGTTGATTCTTTGACACTCTATCACGGTGAATCACCCACAACCGCTCACAACTTGAGTTGGGTCATCCACAAACTCTCCGAATGATCACCAAGCTTCCAACCACCACCAAGCCGACTAGGTGATGGCGATCACCAAGAGTAATAAGCACGAACTCTCACTTGACCACGACAAGCCTAATGAGAAGGGTGGGTTCACACTTTGCTACTCTTGCTTTCACTAATGAGGTCTCACTCTTGGATTCTCAAATCTCAATCACCTCACTAGGACCTTGCTCTTCTTGGCACTCTCAAGGGTGTTTCTCAGCTGTTAGAATGAGCAAAAGTACCCCCTCACACGAATGGAGGAAGTATTTATAACCCCGGTTGAAAAACGAACTGTTATGTGCCTCTGTGGGGTGATCGGACGCTCTGGTCAAGTTGACCGGACGCTCCGGTCAGTACACCCCGAAATCCAGTGTTTAAGTTGTGACCGGACACGTCCGGTCACGATTTTCCCTCTCTGAAACCTTACTGGAGTCGACCGGACGCTGGCACCCAGCGTCCGGTCGCGCCAGACAATTTCACCTTGATCAAATGAACTGATCGGACTCTGCGCCAGCGTCCGGTCAAGATTTGACCCTCCATTCACTTCCAACTCTCAATCATATGTGAATGAAGTTTGCTCCAATAGATCTAAGGGCTTTTTAGGAGCTACCTAGTGCTAGATTTGACAAGTGTGCACCACACCTAACCCACTAGACTCACCTAGGTCAAGCTACCCATTCATACCCCCTTCATAGTACGACCAAAGGAAAAACAAAGTCATAAACTACTCTAAGTGTCTCTTCAACTTCAAACAACACTTAGAACTAATCCATCCTTAACCTTGTCATCCATCCTTTGAAAACCAAAATGATTTCCATCGTAGGGGCATGACAACCATGATTGCCCAATCAATCTCCATTACCATGACCTAACTTAATTTTTTCTACAAAACACATGTTAGTCATAGTAATCTTGTATTGTCATTAATCACCGAAACCCAACTAGGGGCCTAGATGCTTTCAATCTCCCTCTTTTTGGTGATTGATGACAATACCACGTCGAGTATGTGAAAGAGTTCAGGTTTATAACATGCTTGGATCATATAAGCTTTTAGCAATAAGAACAAAAGAGTTAGGCAAGCTTATATGACCCAAGCCAACATGATGTACTCAAAAGATATGAAATAAGCATGAGTACAATAAATAAAGCTCATTTGAATCGGAGTAAAATGCGGAAGCAAAGCAAATGAGCATAACACAAGTGATATGACATACAAATAATTCAAAGTAGAGAGCACACATGTCACATATCACATAACTATCACGATCACGTAGATATCACTATCACATAAACATAGTTTAATGCATGAAAGTAAACACACGAATGCATAATAGTGTATCACACATAAAACTCCAAATATATTAGATAAGCTAATAACTAGATTCCCCATAAATGTATCGCTCCTCCTAAGGCTAACATACTCGAACCCTCTCCCCCTTTGGCGTCAAACAACAAAACCTAAGGGTCGGTCGGCGGGGCTGCAGCGGACGAGCCGAGCGCTGAGGTATGAGGAGCGAGCTGGAACTGTGTGCCATCATCATCTGACCCTGAGCTCTGAGCTATATGATCCTCTATGGCTGGAAGCGACGCTGAAGCGGTCTGGGTTAGATCAAGAACTAGTGCGGCCTGTGATGCTGTAGGTATGACTGACGCAGGCGGCTCTGATGATGCAACTGAAGAAGGGAGCATCTCTGTAGCCCCGGTAATAGGTACAACTATAGAAGGTCCTGGGACATATAAATATGGTGGAGTAGGCTGCCCTATCAACTCACTAAAAGTAGCACCAAGGCTTCTGGAGACTGAAGTATCAAGCACAAGCAGCGAGGAAGTCTGAGCCGGTGTGAAGCCCGTCTGAAAAGGTGTGAACTACGGGGCAAGCACTAGAGAGGCAAACCACTAGGACACCTGCTCTATAGGTGAAGCAAACTGTGCTGGTGGCTGTCCCTGACTCTGAAGCCCACTAGGTTGTAATGCTGGAGTCATAGAAGTGGTGGCAGGCTGGTCTATCTGGGTGAAGGCTATGGCGGTGGAGCCCCAATAGCTGTCACAACATGCTGCATAAACCCAAGTAGTTGCTACTGCATGAGGAGCTGCTGCTGATGCATGGCCTACTGCTGCTGCTGTATAGTCTGCTGCTGTCTCTGGAACTCATCCTGTCAAGTCTGAAACTGTGCAAAAGTAGCAGTGGTCTCCTGAGCCTGGCGAGCCTGATCCTGCCTCATCCGCTCAAGTATAGCAAGTAGAGCGGGTTCTGTCTGCGGTGCAGGTGGAGCTGTACTAGAGCTACCAACCTCGTGATCATATCGTCGTGGAGGCATCTGAGGGATAGCCTGGTAGTCATCATCTAAGCTGTCACTAGGGTTGCTCTTGACCATCCCCTCCTACTGAGCATCTAACTCCTCCTCTATAGCTACTATACCCTTGATGGTCTCATCCTGCTGGGATGCAAACTCTGGCACCTCAGGACGATGGCACGGCTGGCTAGGTGACCTCACTGCACTATAGTGGAGCATCTGAGTCATGTTGTATGCAGGGAACTCTATCGTAGCACCACTATACTCAGCTAGCATCTCAGGTGGCCTCACTGTAACTGCCCTGTGGATAAAGAATGTAATCTAGTGAGCATAGGGCAGCTGCCTATGACCTCTGAAGCCCTCTACAATAGTATCCTCCATCTCTGATAGAAGGAGATCCCAAATATCAAATACTGTCTGCTGCATCAGAGAGTTGAGAAGCTATAACTGTATGCGAGTCAAGCCCTCGCAATACCCCATCCTTGGAAGCAGTGTCCTCCTCATGATAGCCTCAAGCACTCTAGTAGTATGAGTGAGATCACTGGGTGTCCTGCTCGACCCTTCGCCAAATGGCTCTGTGAAGCAATGGTGGACCAAATATGTAGGAGGCACCATACCGCCATGTGGGCATTTGGGAGGCGCTGTCTGTCCATAGCAAACCTCATGTAGCTAGACGGGCTGCTCCTGAAGCCTGAGAATCTCCCTGACCTGAAACTCATCAGCCTATAATCTCTGCCTCTGAATGCAAAGTGTATAAATATGTGTTGCGGGTCAATCCAAAGTGTAGCATAGAACTCACGGACCCAAGATGGAACATATAAGCCAGTCCATATGAGTAAGTCTATCAGCCTTGGCAAATAAGATAGGTAAGGGCAAATATGCTCTCTAGCTACTGCTACAATGGACTTAATATTGCACACCCTCTGAGATCTGAATACTACCCCACTATTAAGATATGTATTATAAAAATCTTCCTGCAGTGGTGTGTAGAAGCCCTCTAATGCATGCTCATCCCGCCTCGGCGGAAACCACTACTCAAAGTCCACAAATCTGAGCTGCTGAACTTGCTTGGCCATGGCGGCCCTCAAATCCAAGTGAGTCACTGGAGGCGGACCCTGTGGTCTACGAGGCGGACGAGAACCCCTCAGCTGTGTCTCTGGCCTCGGTGTGACTGGAGCACGGGTACGACCAGAGCGACATAACTATGGCTTAGGTGCCTGCTCTGTCTCCTCGGCCTGCTCTCCCTCCTGAGTCTGCTCTACTGGCTGTGGCTAATGCTGTGACTCCCCCTAAGGCTGACTCTCATCAATAGCCAAACGTCGTCCTCCAACCATGGCTGTCCCAGCTGGACCACCATGATGACGCTCAACCTCCTAGACAGCGACCCTCTGAGCTGGAGAAAGTTGATCTGCAATAACAACACCACTCCGAGCACCTCCTCTCTCTGCGCGCTCTGCGGCCTCTAGCAACTGTGGCTGCTCTCGCTATATCTGCATCAGGGTACTTGCGCTTCTTCATCGCCTTGCCTTTTGCATCTATAGGCTGGTGAGGTGAGGGCATCGGATCCTCATCACTGGGACCACCTCCGACATTCTTGACACGAGCCATCTGATGAAGCTGAAAAGAACAACTGCATTGTCAAGAATCAACTACCAACTATCTCTTCTAAGGCTTGGCCTCGATCCATACTCACGAGCTTGGCCCCAAGTTGACTAACAACTACCAAAGTGACCTCAGAAACACCGACTCGCTGCACGTTAGAATAGATCGGATTTATAAATAATAGCAATAAACATCTAGAGATGTGAAACCCTAAGAAAGCAAGCATTGGGTACGAAGTTGGTATCGAGGGCTTGCTACCTGATGAACTGGTGAATCGACGAGAAAAAGAACGAATTGGGGAACCACCGGATCGGCACTGAGAGGCTAGGGTTCTGGCGAGACAATGCGGCGTGGATCGGCGGTGCACTGCGGTGAAGAGGCGCATGGAGCAGTGGCTAGGGCACCGGCGGTGCTTCTTGCTAGCGTAGAGGCTCGGGTACGGTGGCATTACTGCTTGGCACGGTGTCGGCGCTGGAGCATGGCGCGGGCGTGGTGACGCGTGGGTCGTGCGGCGGCGTGCGGGCATGGGAAGGCATGGCGCGGTGGTGCTGGAGACGAGCGGCGGTGCAGAAGCAGCGGGGAGGCACAATGCGGCATGGTGGCTCGGCTTGGGAGCGACAAAGTCATCGCGGAGTGGCGGATTCACGGTGGATGTAGATTAGGTCAACCAGCGATGGCGTTATATGGGGTCCCCCAATGGAATAGAGAAGGAAACGGAGAAGTCCTAAACCCGCACGTTATCTACTGATCGGACGCTCCGGTGGCAGCGACCGGACGCTGTCACCTAGAGTTTGGTCGATTCCAGAGAGGTCCAAAACCCCTAGAATCGCTACCAGATGCATCCGGTGAACCCCGACCGGACGCAGCTAGAGTCCGGTCCTTCTGTCTTGATCGCCTTCGCTTGATCGGACGCTGAATCACCATCTTACCGGACGCTGAAATAGAGAGTCCGGTCACTCCTTTGTAGCAGGTTCACCTCTTGTGAACTGACCGGACGCTGGACTTCAGAGTCCGGTGCAGCGTCCGGTCACTCTTTTTCCAGCAAATCTTCAAAGTCCTTCATGCTGCCTGTTCCCAATCAAGTCCCAACTCCAATAAGATCCAAATAAACACCAATTGGGACTAATGTGAGTGACCTCTCTCAAAACCCTCAAAATTTTCAAAATATTTTGCCTTGGGCTATAATTCTTTTTAAGAAAATAGGCAATAAGAGGGCAATTGAAGATAAACAACAAAACAACATTCATGCATATGCAATGCAATGCTTGAAAGTAAATCTAGTTGCTTGTCAAGTTTGATCCAAGGTTAAGCTTCTTCACACGCTTTACGGCGGTTACCTTAACCATGTTAGACAAGCCCTAAGTGCATTACCTTAAAGTTAACATGTTGTATAATACAATGCAATGCAAGGAACAACACAAGCTCATTTTCTAGTGAAGTTGCTAAAATCAAGAACATTGAGCTCATTCTACAATTGACAAAAAGTCGCCTCATCTAGCGGTTTAGTGAAGATATCCGCCAATTGATCCTCGGTCCTTACACCTTCTAATGATATATCATTCTTTGCAACATGATCTCTAAGAAAGTGATGGCGGATATCTATGTGCTTGGTACGAGAGTGTTGAACCGGATTATTTGCATGTTTTACCATACTTTCATTGTCGCACAAAAGAGGTACTTTTTCTAGAACTACACCATAGTCTAGCAAAGTTTGTTTTATATAAAGTATTTGTTTACAACAAACACCCACGGCAATGTATTCCGCTTCGGTGGTGGACAAGGCCACACTATTTTGTTTCTTGGAGGACCAAGACACAAGTGATCTACCAAGCAAATGGCACCCTCCGGATGTGCTTTTTCTATCAACTTTGCAACCGGCATAATCCAAATCGGAATAGCCAACTAATTCAAATATAGCTCATTTGGGATACCAAAGGCCAATGCTTGGTGTGTGCTTAAGATACCTAAGGATTCTTTTAACGGCAATCAAATGAGTTTTCTTAGGATTAGCTTGAAATCTAGCACACATACATACACTAAACATGATGTCGAGCCTAGATGCAGTTAAATATAACAAGCTACCAATCATAGAGCGGTAGAGAGTTTGATCAACCGTGTTACCTCCCTCATCTAGGTCGAGATATCCATTAGTTGGCATTGGTGTCTTGATTGGCTTATATTCATCCATCTTCAATCTCTTGAGAAGATCATTTGTATATTTCTCTTGAGAGATGAAAATCCCTTCTCTCATTTGCTTGACTTGAAAACCAAGAAAGAATGTAAGCTCTCCAATCATTGACATCTCAAACTCCTTTGATATCAATTCACCAAACTCTTTGCAATAATCTTCATTTGATGATCCAAAGATGATATCATCAGCATACACTTGACAAATGAAGATATGCCCATCAAACTTCTTGGTGAATAGTGTGGTGTCAACCTTCCCAATGGTGAAGCCCTTCTCAATGAGGAAGTCCCGAAGGCGCTCATATCAAACTCTTGGGGCTTGCTTGAGCCCATATAATGCCTTGGACAACCTATAAACATGATTAGGATATCTAGGGTCTTCAAACTAGGGAGGTTGAGTAACATAGACTCGTTCATTAATAAAACCATTTAAAAATGCACTTTTCACATCCATTTGATATAGTTTCATTTCATGATGTGATGCATATACAAGGAGGATACGAACGGCTTCTAGTCTTGCAACCGGTGCAAAGGTCTCTCCAAAGTCCAAACCTTTAACTTGAGAGAACCCCTTTGCTACTAGTCTTGCCTTGTTCCTCACAACAACACCTTGATCATCATGCCTGTTGCGGAACACCCACTTTGTTCCAATGACTCTTGCACCTTTTGGTCGCTCTTCAAGAGTCCAAACTTCATTGCAGGTGAAGTTGTTCAACTCTTCATGCATGGCATTTATCCAATTCCAGATCTTAAAGAGCTTCTTCTACCTTAGTAGGCTCAAAGAAAGAGACAAAAGAGTGATGTGCAATAAATGAAGTAAGCTTTTATGAGCGAGTCATTACTCCCTTGGATGGACTCCCTATGATAAGATCTTATGGATGAGCTTGTAGTATAGGTGAATTTCTTCTATCAACCACTTGAGGGGAGGTTGTGGAGCATCAACATCTTGTGCTTGTGTCACCATTTGCTCATGGGAGACATGAGTATCTTCATTTTCTACTCTCCCATCTTTTTCACCATCTTGTGGCACACTTGATGAAGAAGGTGGATTAATCACTTGTACATCATCTTCATCATCTTGAGGCTTGATATCTCCAACCGGAATGTTCTTCATAGCCTCCCTCAATGGTTCATCACATACATTATCAAGATTCTCATGTGCTCCTTGGGAGCCGTTAGATTCATCAAATTCCACATCATATATTTCTTCAACCAAGCCGGTGGCATGATTAAATACTCTATATGCTTTGGACTTTGATGAGTAACCAATAAGAAAACCAATATCACAACGTCTTTGAAACTTCCTTAGGTGTTGCCGCTTCTTGTAGATGTAGCATTTGCAACCAAACACCCTAAAGAAGGAGACGTCTGGCTTCTTCCCATTGAGCAACTAATAAGGTGTCTTGCCAAGAAACTTTTAAAGGAATAGGCGGTTTGATGCATAACATGTGGTGTTGATAGCTTCTGCCCATAGAGCTTCGGGAGTGTTGTACTCATCAAGCATTGTTCTTGCTTGTGTGATCAATGTCTGGTTCTTTCTCTCAACTACACTATTTTGTTGAGGAGTATATGTTGCGGAGACCTCATGCTTGATCCCAACTTCATCACAATTGGCTCAATGTTTGTGTTATCAAATTCTTTACCATTATCACTTCTAATCTTTTTGAGCTTCACTTCAAACTCATTTTGTGCTCTCTTGGTAAACTTCTTGAAGCATGATGCAACTTTGGATTTGTCATGAAGGAAGAATACCCAAGTGTATCTTGAATAGTCATCAATAATCACAAGACAATAAAGATTTTCTCCCAAACTCTTGTATGTTGTTGGTCCAAATAAGTCCATCTGAAGGAGTTCTAGCACTCTTGTGGTTGACATGAAAGCTTTTGTTGGATGAGTATTTGTAACTTGTTTGCCATCTTGACATGCACTACAAAGCTTGTCCTTCTCAAACTTCACATCCTTCAACCCTCTCACCAAATCATTCTTCATTAGCTTGAGTGAGCTCATCCCAACATGAGAAAGTCTTCTATACCATAGCCACCCAAGAGTTGTTTTGGTGAATAGGCAAGTCTTCAAGTTAGCATCTTCAGAGGTGAAGTCTACTAGATATAGGTTGTTGTATCTAAATCCTTTGAATATCACTTGATCATCATCCTTCTTGGATACAACAACTTCCTTCTCAGTAAACAAGCATTAGAAGTCAAGATTATACAATTGTCCAACAGATAGTAAGTTGAAGCTCAATGAAGCAACATATAGCACATTGAAGATTGAATGATCATTTAATATTGCCACTTTGCCCAATCCTTTGACTTTGCCCTTTGAGTTATCTCCAAATGTGATTCTTTCTTATCCATCTACTTCTTCATCTAGTGAGGTGAACATATGAGGATCACTGGTCATATGTTATGTGCAACCACTATCAATAACCCAATGACTTCCACCTGTATTGTAGTTCACCTACATACAGGAGATCAAGCTTTAGGAAACCAAACTTGTTGAGGGTCCTTCACCTTCTCAACAAGTGACTTTGTTACCTAAATTTTCTTAGGCCTATTCTTGTTGGGAGGTCCTAAGAACATGACTTTCATCTTCCCACTAGAATCATTTCTAAGCATGTAATGAGCATTGTAGGCAAAAGGTCTAGCATGCTTGGACAAGGGTTGTGGTGGTAGAGTTTGGCACTCATGGGCAAAGTGACCTTCTTGTCCACACTCAAAGCATCTCTTTGGCTTAGGCTTTGATTTGTGTTGTTGTTGTTGAGCTTGAGCCTTCTTCTCTTGATTTGCCAAATATCTAATTCCACTTCTATCCATCTTCATGACGGTATTCATTAGTAGCTCACTTTGAAGATACTTGCCTCTAGTGAACTTGCTCAATCCAATCATGAGATGCTCTTTCTCCAACTTGAGCTTCTTGTTCTCTTGCTTGAGTGCATCATTGTTTTTCTCTTCCTTGAGCTTCTTGTTTTCTTCTTTTAGCTTCTCATTCTCAAGAATCAAATCACCATCATGATCAAGAGTTTCTAGCACAATAGTATTGTGGGTTTTGATCTCTTCAAGATCTTTCTTGAGCTTTTTATTGTCATTCTTGAGCTTGACAAACTCATCATAATTATCGGCCTCAACCACTTGCTTGCCCTTGCTACTAGAACTTTGCTCAATGCTCTCAATGATCAAATCATCACATGATGTAGCTATATCAATCTTAACAACATCGTTAGTAGCATCATGTGGCTCATTCAATAAAAATTCTTGAGCAATGACAAGATTATCATAATTAATCTTAAGAGTGGTATATTCTTCTTTTAGCATGTTGTGGGCCTTGTGGCTAGTGATGAGCTAATTGTGTATCCTCAAGTTTATCATGTTTATCTTTAAGCTCTTTCTTAGAAGATTTGAGCTCCTTGAGTTTGGATGACATAGCATCATTTACTTCTCTAAGCTCCACACTAGCCTTTTCCGCTATATCACATTTAGCTAAAAGAGAATCATTCTTAGCTTCTAGTTTTTCATTCTTAGCTCTAGTCTTTCTAATGATCTTAATGTATTGATTAACAATTTAACAAGATCATCATAAGAAGGTGATTCATACTCATCATCATCACTATCACTATCACTATCATCATTATTAGCATGATCATCACCACTACTATTATCATCATTTGATACCTTGCATTCACCCTTGGCCATAAGGCATAGGTGTGTAGAGGATGATGGCGGTGGTGGCGGTGAAGATGATGAATAGTCAATCACAATGACGGCCACCTTCTCATTATCACTATCATCATCGGATGAGCAAATTGATGAATCAATGTCCGTGAGCCAATCACCGACGATGTATGCCTTCCCATTCCTCTTCTTGTTGTGGAAGTCCTTCTTCTTGCCATCTCTGTTCTTATATGGCTTGTTTTTCTTCTTCTCATCTTCTTCTTCTTTACTTGAGTCATCTTTCTTTCCCTTGTACTTGTTCTTGAACTTGTCTTTCTTGGGCTTGGTGCATTGGTGTGCTAGATGACCAAATTCTTCACAATTGTAGCAATCCATCTTGGAGATTGGCTTCCTTCTAGAGCTAGTGAAGAACTTCTTTGTCTTCCCATCAATCTTGATGCCACTCTTATTAAGCTTCTTTAGCATCTTGGTGGTTCTTCTCACCATGAGAGCAAGACTTGCATCATCAATTTTATCATCACTTGAGCTCTCATACTCAAGCCTTGCTTTGCCCTTCTCTTGGCTATCTTTGAATGCTAAGTCCTTGTCTTTCTTCTTAGTAGAGGATGAGCAATCTTATGGGGTGATGTGCATGTATATCTCATGAGCATTGATCTTTCCCAAGATTTGTGTTAGTGTAGCGGTGGAAAGATCACCTTGATGAAGCACGGTCACAATATGCCCATATTTATCAATGGGAGGACACTCAAGATCTTTCTTACAACATCGGATGGTTGCATTTGAGTGAGTCCAAGCCCATTGACTTCCTCTACAAGAACATTCAAGCGTGAGTACATTTCATTAGCATTCTCTTTGGGAAGCATCTCAAATGAATTTAGCTTTTTCATAACAAGATGATATCGTTCCTCATGCTCGCTCTTAGTTCCCTCATGGAGTGGACAAATATCCGATTATAGTGCATGGGTGTCTTTGTGGTTCCTCACCCGATTGAATACATCTTTGCAAAGGCCTCTAAAGATGGTGTTTCGAACCTTTGCATTCTATTTCTCGTAATGTCGCAGAACCGACCAATTTATAAGAATACAAGTACAATGGCAATCCGCAAGCGGTAGCACTGTCATACTTGAAGCCATATAAACCCGGTAGTCCGTCGAGTACCACGACGGGTCTCGATAAACGATTTACAACAACCAAGATCGTACAGGATTCAACATACATGCCACATATTACATAAAGTTCACAGATACTTTTCATCATCAGAGTACGAATAAAAATTATTACAAACCGAGTTTGATAAATAAAGCGGAAGCAAATAAGTTCGAAGATAAAGTTTCCAACATAGTTTGATATAGTGCCAAGCTAGATCACGGTCCACAAAAGCAAGGATAGGAATTACTAAAGAAGCCTGCCCAAGGCTTACTCCTCATCCACAGCGGGATAGAAGCAACTCTTGCAATAACCATGATACACAGTGCCATCTGCAACATTGGGAAAATAAACCCTGAGTACGAGAAGGTACTCAGCTAGACTTACCAGTCCATGACCCGAAAATAAAAGTTGTTCCTTATGTCAAACACTACAACTTTGCTTTAGTGAACTCCTCCATGCAAGGTCTCTAACACCTAGTTCAACTTTAGTCAAACATGTCACTTTGAAAACATGATACATACACAAACCATGGCTAAATGACCAAACTAGCCTTAGCACTAAATACCAAAGTTGTTCCTAATGATATCCTAAGCATGTTTAAACAATTTGCAAGGCCATTTAAGCATTTCATGTAGTAGTCACTCATAGAGCTATTTAACTTAATCACATGAAATATGCCTTAAAGACTTGATTATGAAAAATGGCATTCATGATCCATGTTCTAATTGTGAACCTAAGCATTGCCAAATATTTTGGTGACTCAAATCTACCAAGTACATGTTTACATTCATGACCATTTGCATATGTACAAAGAAACATGCAATAACAAGCAACGTTGCATATGTTTCACATCAAATGTTTCAATTGTAAATGATGATTTATGAATGCTTGATGCTCATGCTCATGTTATGCAAGTCAAGTTATGCAAGGCTAACACCCGAGGTGTTACAGCCCCTCCCCCTTATAAAAATCTCGTCCCGAGATTTGCAAGACCTACCATTCTTGGAAAAAGGCGGGATAAACTTCTCGTAGATAATCTTCTCTTTCCCACGTAGCATCTTGTTCACTATGATTGTTCCACACCACCTTATAGAACTTAATAATCTTACTCCTTGTCACTCTCTCCATCTCTTCTAATACCCGAATTGGTTTTTCTTCATAGGTCAAATCCGATTGAAGTCTGCACGTTGGTGGGTGCAATAGCTTCTTCCTGGTACTCAAGACATTTCTTTAGGCGAGAAACATGGAACACATCAAAGATTGCACTCATCTCTGGTGGAAGTTGTAACTTATATGCAACCTTCCTTTTTCGTTCCAAAATTTTGTATGGCCCTACATATCTTGGTGAAAGCTTCTTTTCATCCCAAATCTTTTCACGCCTTTCATGGGTGATACTCTCAAGTATACATAGTCACCCACTTCAAAAGTTAGTGGTCTTCTCCGCTCATAAGGCATAACTTTTTCTGTCTTGATTGAGCTGCCTTCATGTGGTGTTGGATGATACGTACTTGCTCTTCGGCTTCATTTACAAAATCAATACCAAAGTATCTCCTTTCACCGGGCTCAATCCAGTTCAAGGGAGTTCTGCACTTTCTGCCATACAAGGCTTCAAATGGAGCCATTTTGATACTCGCTTGATAACTGTTGTTATAGGAGAATTCAGCTAAAGGTAACCATTTCTCCCATGAACCTTTTGAAGATATAACACAAGCTCTAAGTAAATCTTCTAGGATCTGGTTTACTCGCTCTGTCTGTCCTGAAGTTTGCGGGTGATAAGCTGAACTTCTGATTAGCTTGGTTCCCAAAGCCTGGTGTAAGTGCTCCCAGAAACGAGCTATGAACTGTGGTCCTCTATCTGAGATTATGGTCCTGGGTACTCCATGCAATCTCACGATCTGGGATACATATATCTCAGCGTATTTCCCAACTATATACCGCGTGTTCACGGGTATAAAGTGTGCTGACTTGGTAAGACGATCAACAATGACCCAGATTGAATCGTGACCTTGTGGCGTCGTTGGAAGGCCTGTGATAAAGTCCATGCTGATTTCTTCCCATTTCCATCCTGGAATAGGCAATGGCTGAAGTAATCCAGCGGTTTTCATATGGACGGCTTTCACTCTACTGCAGTTATCACACCTAGCAACGTAAGCTGCGATCTCTTTCTTCATCTTAGTCCACCAAAAATGGTTTCTTAAATCTTGATACATTTTACTACTACCCGGATGGATAGACAATTTTGATGAGTGAGCTTCTTCTAAAATTTGACTCCTTAGCTCACGGTCTTTTGGTACCACTAGTCGGTCCTCGAACCATAATACACCTCTTTCGTCCAATCTAAAATGTTTGGTTTCTTGCTCTTGCATTTTTCTCTTGATGTGACTTATTCCCACATCTGTCTGCTGTAGCTCTATGATTTTGCCCTCAAGTGAACAACTGATTGTGATATTGTGTAGTACAAGGAGGATGTAACAAGTTGAATCCATCTTCCAAAGAATGCTTCCACAATGTTTACAATGGGACTTCCGACTAAGTGCATCGGCTACTACATTTGCTTTACCCGGATGGTAATGCACCTCCAAATTATAGTCCTTAATCAATTCTAACCATCTTCGTTGTCTCATGTTCAGCTCTGGCTGGGTAAAGATATACTTGAGGCTTGTGTGGTCAGTAAAAATATGACATACATTGCCCAACAAGTAATGTCTCCATATCTTTAGTGCATGGACAACGGCTGCAAGTTCCAAATCATGTGTAGGGTAGTTGACTTCATGTTTTCTCAATTGCCGTGAGGCATATGCAATTACTCTCCCTTCTTGCATAAGCACACATCCCAAACCTATTCCTGATGCATCACAAAATACATCAAAAGGCTTTTCAATGTCTGGTTGTGCTAACACAGGTGCTGTAGTCAACAAAGTTCTGAGAGTGTGAAAGGTTGTTTCACATTCTGGTGTCCATTTGTATTTCTCATCTTTCTGAAGTAGTCTGGTCATGGGCTTTGCTATCTTTGAGAAATCTAGAATAAACCGACGATAGTATCCAGCTAACCCTAGAAAACTCCGAACTTCATGAACCGAAGTTGGGGCTTTCCAATCCATGACCTCTTGTACTTTGGATGGGTCTACTGAGATTCCATCTCTTGATAAAATGTGACCTAAGAAAGGTACTTTGCTCATCCAAAATTCACATTTGCTAAACTTGGCATATAGCTTATGCTCCCTCAGTCTGGATAGGACAATCCTCAGATGCTCTTCATGATCTGACTCATTTTCTGAATAAATCAATATATCATCAATAAACACTACCACGAACTTGTCGAGTTCGGGCATGAATACCGAGTTCATCAGGTACATGAAATAGGCTGGAGCATTTGTTAGTCCGAAAGACATAACCAAATACTCGTATAAGCCGTACCTAGTAGAGAAAGTAGTTTTAGGTATATCCTCCGGTCTGATCTTTATCTGATGATAACCTGATCTCAAATCAATTTTGGAGAATACCTTTGCCTTTGCTAACTGATCGAACAAGATGTCGATGCGGGGCAATGGATATTTGTTTTTGATGGTCACATCATTGAGTGGTCTGTAATCTACACACATTCTCAGTGACTTATCCTTCTTTTTCACAAACAAGGCTGGACATCCCCACGGAGATGAGCTAGGTTGGATAAGACCCTTGTCCAATAGATCTTGCAATTGGACCTTAAGTTCCGCTAACTCATTGGGTGGCATTCTATAGGGCCTTCTGGATATGGGTGCGGTACCTGGCACTAATTCAATCTTAAATTCCACGTCCCTATCCGGTGGTAGACTTGGTAATTCCTCTGGAAATACATCCGGAAACTCACAAACCACTAGGATATCACATATCGTGGTGGCTTGGATAGCACAGGCTAAATGTTGGGGTTTGAAATCGCGGGAGAGTGGGACTAGAAAAGCATTCTCTCTCGTGGGTTCTCTCAACATAATAGTGTGGGTGCTAGTGTCAATAAGAGCACCATGATACTTCATCCAATTCATGCCCAAGATTACACTTATTGACAACCCTGGCAATATTATCAAATCTGTGGTATACTCCCTCCCTTGTATCATGATGAGTACATTTTTGACTATTTTTTTGGTAGTAACAGTACCCCCTGCTGAACTTATGTTGAAACCCCCTTTGTTTACTTCAATTATTTCTTGACCATGTCTAGATGCAAATGCTTGACTCATAAATGAATGAGAAGCTCCCGAATCAAATAAAACAACAGCGGGATGCTTGTTGACAAGAAACATACCAGCCGTGACAACTTCTCCGGCGGGCACTTCCTCCACAGCGGTATAATGCACTTGTCCTTGACGTGCCCTGGCATTCACCTGCCTCTGATTGTTCTGATTTGGGTTGCCATTCCTCTTGGGGTGGGGACATTCCTTGGACCAATGACCCAGTTGGTTGCAGTTGAAACATGGTTGATTACTTCTGAATCCTGTGGAGTTGTCCTGATTGCCATTTCCTTTTGGTAAGACAATAGTGAACGCCTTACGGAATGGTTTCTGTGGCCTGTTATTCTGAGCTTTCGATGGTGGAGGCCTAAACTTGGGTGCAGGTGGACGGAATTGTGGCCTAGCTGCGATAGGCGCTTTTGACTGGAAAGATCCGGATGCACCGGCCTCATAGGTCCTCTTGCGACATTTAGCAACTGCATGCATGTTGTTGTGGTTTTCTTGGGTCAAGGCATCACTAATAAACTCGTTGTACGTGGTACATCGAGAATTTGCCATAGTCTTCATCAGTTTGGTACCCAACCCTCGCTTGAAACTCTCTATCTTTTTCTCTTCAGTATCCACAAAACCGGGAGCATATCTTGACAAGTTGTTGAATGCGTGCATATACTCAGTGAGTGACTTTGTTCCCTGAGTGAGCCTCATAAATTCGGCTGCTTTCATGCGCATCAGGCCCGGGGGAATATGATGTCCCCTAAAAGCCAGCTTGAATTGTTCCCAGGTCACTCATGCATTAGCAGGCAGAGACGACAGGAAGTGTGTCCACCAGATCCCTGCTGGTCCTTGCAATTGATGAGAAGCATACTCTGCTTTCAGATGCTCTGTGACCCTTAGCAAACGAAATTTTTGCTCAATGGTATTCAGCCACTCATCGGCCTGCAGTGGTTCCTCAGCCACCTTGAAGATTGGAGGCTTCGTGTCCAGAAACTCCTTGAATGTACTGTGCTGATTTGGCTCGGCCCCTGGTTGCTGTGGGTGGCCACGAGCGGTGTTTTGTGCGATAAGGCGCAAAGCTTCTTCCATTGTCCTTTGGCTCCCCAAGAACTGAGCAAAGAACTCCTGAGCAGACGGCTGCGGTGGTGGTGGTAAGTCATCACCATTGCCATCGTGACTGCTACCAGCTCCAGCACGGGTGCGCGTCATCTGCGAAGTTGCAACAATAAGCGATTATTGGTTGATGTCAAGAGATTGCAGATGAATCATAATCATGCCAAACTGAAATTACTGGAGAAATTCTCAAATTCACAATAAAAACAGAGGCATAACAATTCATTCTCGCAACATGGCATCCCCAATTTGACCACTTATCGCGCTCATAACGCATGCAAAGTTAAATCGTGATCACCAACAAGGAACGGAATTGCATTGACGTTCAACCAAAGGTGCACTTAATCAACATTACATGATAGTCTGGTTACTAAGGCCAAATTCGAGCTACAGGTCCATTACATGAATAAAGGTGATACATTAGTCCTTCCACTAAGTGCTAAGCGATCTAATCCTCATCATGATCACTATCGAGGTCAGACGCAAGATCATCTCCTTCCTCCGGTTCTACTTCTTCTTCAGGCTCCACTTCTTCTTCTCCTTCCTTGTACCCTTCTAGATCCATTTCTGCGGCTCCAGGTGGGACATAAGGGTGGAGCTGATTGTTCAGAAGATGAACCTCTTCATGCAGATTATCGTTGTATTCTTCCGCATTAGCCATTTTCTTGTCCTAGCTCAAATCGTCGAGCTCTTAGGACATTTTCCCTTGTCCAAGCTGCATTTCATTTGTGAGTTAACCGAGTCATCTCTTCAAAGAGTCTTTCAATCTCGGCGTGCTCCTCCCTCTGAAGTGACGTCGGTCCTCATGGCATGACCAAGAGCACCGGACACACGTCTGGCTACCTTTCAACTCCATCCAACACTCTCATCATTGCGAACATGGCTCTCATGGAAGGGTTATCACCGTTCTGCCTCTCCGCTGCACCAATCTCCAAAGATTTTCCTCTTGTCTGCTGCCATGAGTCAGTGGAGGGGTTACCTCTTGGAAAGACTCCCACCAAAGCGGCTGCCAGCTCCTGAGGAAAACGATCCATGATGTCCCTCAGGATCCCAAAGGCTGCCCTGCCAGCTGCTTCTTCAGCAGTCCTGCCAGTTGACTCATAACACCAGCCTGTCCACTCAGAATCGTCACCTCGGGGACGAACAACAGCCTCCACAAGAATTAAAGAGACCTTCCCCAACTGCTCATTCGCCCGAAGTAGCGGGGTTCCATTCCATCGGGATAGCCTACATAATCGAGCACTCTCCACAAGAGTGTAGGCATCCCAAACTCTCCAAGGAACATGTGACGTTGGCGGAGTGCGTGGAGCAGCCGACGGCGGGGAGCTCGCCTCCGGTGGACTTGCGGCGAGTCTGCTTTGTGCGTGCCATCTGCACCATTAACATGTACCCCTTGGTGAGACAATGCCATAATGGATAAGAGTTACATAACCGAGTAAGAATTTTATAAGGGAGGAACAATGTAATTATGTGAATGGTAATTATCATGATGCATGCTCATTTCAGTGCGTCCTCACAAACTTAGGAAAAATTTGTTTCTAGCGGTACACGGTGGCATACATACGTTCTCTCATAAATAGCGTAACTAGTCGAGCTACACGTTTTTATTTGTTAGTGTACCTGCATAAGATCTCATTTCAGCCCTAAACCCATAATGAATATGCGAATGTAATCGTAAATACTTCCATATATGTATACCCATACATATACTTCCGTATCAATCTACCCGACAATAATTTAACCCACAATTAAATACGTACCATATACACATGCAAGCATGCATACATAGCCGTACCAAAGCTACTCTTCCCGACCGCATGCTCACATCTTGCGGTCATACACTCATCTTACCTTGGCGTGAGGCATTTGATCCATACATTACCATTCAAGTGAATGGCATCCATACAATAACACGCCGTATGGACGACGAAGTAGAAACCCCCATGTTAGTACTTAAATAGCCACCTAATAGTCCTTAATTTGGGCATAAGGAAAGTGATCATTGGCACACTTTAGATTTCAAATACCTATTATATAACTATTAGTTGCTAGAGAAGGGTTTTCGAAAACAAAAACTTTTGTTTTAAATACACTTGTGACAATTAACGTTGAATCTTGCTTTCGATGCCACCGTCATGAGAATCAAACCAATTTATAAGAATACAAGTACAATGGCAATCCATAAGCGGTAGCAATCATCATACTTGAACCCATATAAACCCGGTAGTCCGTCGAGTACCACGACGGGTCTCGATAAACGATTTACAACAACCAAGATCGTACGAGTTCAACATACATGCCACATATTACATAAAAGTTCACAGATACTTTTCATCATCAGTAGTACTAAATAAAAATTATTACAAACCGAGTTTGATAAATAAAGCGGAAGCAAATAAGTTCAAGATAAAGTTTCCAACATAGTTTGATACAAAGGCCAAGCTAGATCACGGTCCACAAAAGCAAGGATAGGAATTACTAAAGAAGCCTGCCCAAGGCTTACTCCTCATCCACAACGGGATAGAAGCAACTCTTGCAATAACCATGATACACAGTGCCATCTGCAACATTGGGAAAATAAACCACGAGTACGAGAAGGTACTCACTAGACTTACCCGTCATGAACCGTAAAATAAAATGACTCCAAGGATTATGCAAGGTCTGTATAAGTGGACGTAACTTGACAACATTTTTTTAGTAAAAGCAATTAAATCATGGTACGATTACTAATTCTTTACCAAGTTAATTATAACTATTCATTTCTAGGTTAGCAACTATCCTGTGCCAAACATGTGGTACATCCATTAGAGCATACAATAGTAACCATAGCAGGTATTGTAATTCCATTTTCGTCCGAACCATCATGTTCCATAACACAATTACTACGATGTTGGGACTAGCCAAGTTTCTCACTATCCGGGAGAGACGGCGATTCGAATCGATTTCAACCAGCTGGGAATTTATTCCTAACACAAACCCAGGTCTACCAACCACGATAGCCTTAGGTCACCTTTGGTACAACTCCGGTACACATTTCAAGGGTCCGTCTTTGCCGCTGTCTGGAACACCAGATGCCGGGATGCTCGAGCCAAGCTTGCCCTTGGGCTCACCGATCGTTCCCGGAAGGAGCGCACAATGAACGATTCCGGCCCGAGTTGAATTACTCGAAGCCAGCGGTCGGAACGAATTATCCGCCAGCTAAGTGAGAGAGCATGCGTTCAATCTTGTCGGAAGCACCAACAACGATGCGGTCCTTAATCGACATAGACGGGGATAAATCCACACCCAAGACCTCCATGTCTTGTTGCTTCTCTATCTACTTCTCGTCCGATCTCGATTTACTTTTACCACATGGTTACGTTCCACGATAGCGATATAGCCAACCGTGCTCGGTATCCACCTATATCTCGCAAGTGACGGACATCACCCGACTTCTACCGGTCTAAGCATGGCTAAGCATATATATTCGATCCTGGACCTATACCGTTACTGTGTAATATTTGGACAAGGAATGTACATGCATCAAGTGGTTTCATTCAACTCTTATAACCTAATGCATCAATCATAAATACGTAAGTAAACATTTGTAAATTACTGGGAGACTTATAATGCTCCGGGGCTTGCCTCACAGAAAGGAAGTAGGGCGATGGTCAGGACACTCCGGAAGCTCTTCAGGGTTCTGCTCCATGCCTTCGGGAGCTGCGGCTTGCGGATCCTCCTGCGGGTTCCCTTCCTCTGCTTCTTCGAATTCCAGCAATGTGATCTCTTCCTCCGATCCTAGATGCATGAGTATGGTATAAGTATTACGAATGCATATATGTTAACAAGTGCATCACGTTGTTTGAGTAGGTGCATATCTCTTCTCGATTATTACTTAACTACTTCTACAATGCATCGACTATGCCACAAACAGTAGCTACTTGTTTCACTCATAACTGGAGTTCTACAAATCCAAAAACAGTGATCCAGGACTTTCTGGAAAGCTTATCAAATTCTCTACCACTTTGTTATTAACCATTTTTACAGTACACATCATTTTCAACATGCAATTCATCAAACTCTAGAATCAGTCCAGAAACTATTCAACATGCAATATAAAGTAACGATACTTCTACTTCATGCAATCATTCAAAATTTGACAACATAGAATCCACCAACAGTTTAAGCATACCAATTACATTTAGAATCATATAATGGTGAGGCCTAAACTATTTATTAAATTGCCTTTATTATTTTATTTAGATATCTAGGTTAAATAATAAATATATATCAGATGTGCTTCATAAATTCTCAAAAATTTACAGAGCCTTACTAATGCTATCAAAGGACTGCTATAAAAATTTCAGGTCATTTTACTAAGTAGAACATTCTATACAAAAATGATAAGGCAGCAAGGCTTGAAATAGCATAAATGGAAAACCCTATTGAAAAGTGTCAAGCAACAGATTTCATATTTTTCTTAGCATCCACATGGTACTAGGATTACCTCCAACAAATTTCATGAATTTTGGACTCATAAATAATTTATGAAAATTCATGCAAGGATTAACTAGTCATAAAAGAAAAATCTATAACTACAAATCTACACATGCACTGGTCCTCAAATTTTTACCAGGGCTCACATATGCTAAGATTAGTTCACCACAAAAATTTCATAATTTTTGGAGCACAGGAACTCTAGATATAAAATAAACAAATTTGAATGCATTCAAAAGCACATTTCAAATCCCTATTTAAATCTCCAGAAATTTCTACTGTTGAAACCAAGAACATATTTTTCTTAAATACTACACTTCCTAAGGAACACAACCATATTTATTTCACAATTTTAGGAGCTACCAAACTGAAGATATGAAAATCACAAAAGAAATCAAAAACTGGATCAAATGAGCTATCCTTCACTACTGCTGTCGCTGACTGGTGGGACCCGGTGGTCAGAGGACCCCACATGTCATTGACTCGAAGCAGAGCAGCGGCGCTGCGCGGTGCTGGCGTGGCCAGAGCTCGCCGACGGCGAGGTTGCCGGCGGTGACATCATCACTACGCGATCTACGTGACCTAGCGCATCTATTGAGCCACTTGGCCGGCCCTATTGTCGACGGTAAGGACGACGGCGGCGGCAATGGCGGAGCGGCGAGGCGGGATGACGGCGAGACGTCGGTGAAAGCTACGGTGACGCAAACACAAGCTCGGACGAGCATCTACGAGCTATGGTTGGCCTATTGCGCGCTCAAACGTGGCCTGGGGTGGTCTGGTTAGGTGGGACCACGGCGACGGAGGGTGGCGGAGGAGCTCCGGCGAGGCGGTGCGCGGGGTTAGAGCTCACCGAGCTTGAACAGCGAGCACTGGAGGACGCGGTAGGATGCTGGGGTGGCGGTGGAGCTGTTGCGGTGGTGCTTGAGTGGCCAGGCGCGAGCTGTGCGCGGCTATGGCGACGGCGGAGCTGCGGGAGCTCGGCGGCTGCTGCTGCGAGGAAGAACGGCCGAGGCGAAGCAAAACTGGAGCGCGGCTGGGTGCGGACGGGCGCTGGCGTGTTGAAGGCGCGCTTCGGCCTGCCTTGGCCGCGCTGGGCAGAGCGTCGGCGACGCGCGGCCGTTTCCCGCGCCACGCGGCGCACGGTGTCTGAAGCCGGTCGGCCACTGTGCCGGTCGATTCAGTTCATCAGTGACCCGAAACCGAGCCTGACGACGGGTTTTCACGGCGAATTATCGGCTAAACCAAAGCTCCAACGTGCAAGCGATCTTCACGACTTGTGTAGTCCTATGTACCAGCTACAACTTTGGTTCAAGTACCTCGTTCTAATTCGCAACAGAAACGGAGTAATATCGTGCTCAACATCGGCTGTCAGTCGGTTAGTCGATCAACCACTTAGAAAATTTGCTAAGTGTGGGAAGCTGGATTTTTCTGGTTTTTGTGGGACCCATTCAAGCATGTTAGAAGCTAAATCAGTCCATGACCCGAAAATAAAAGTTGTTCCTTATGTCAAACACTACAACTTTGCTTTAGTGAACTCCTCCATGCAAGGTCTCTAACACCTAGTTCAACTTTAGTCAAACATGTCACTTTGAAAACATGATACATACACAAACCATGGCTAAATGACCAAACTAGCCTTAGCACTAAATACCAAAGTTGTTCCTAATGATATCCTAAGCATGTTTAAACAATTTGCAAGGTCATTTAAGCATTTCATGTAGTAGTCACTCATAGAGCTATTTAACTTAATCACATGAAATATGCCTTAAAGACTTGATTATGAAAAATGGCATTCATGATCCATGTTCTAATTGTGAACCTAAGCATTGCCAAATATTTTGGTGACTCAAATCTACCAAGTACATGTTTACATTCATGACCATTTGCATATGTACAAAGAAACATGCAATAACAAGCAACGTTGCATATGTTTCACATCAAATGTTTCAATTGTAAATGATGATTTATGAATGCTTGATGCTCATGCTCATGTTATGCAAGTCAAGTTATGCAAGGCTAACACCCGAGGTGTTACACGTAATTCACCTCATCGCCTTGTAGGTGTGTAGCATCCCGAGGTTTTGGGAAGCCTTGTGAGGCGGCTCTAAGTATTCTAACATCTAGAGCTTTTAAGTACGCCTCCATGCGGATTTTCCAATAAGGAAAATCATCCCTCTCAAAGATAGGAGGAGGTCTATCCCTATGAGACATCTTTCTCTAGGTGATTAAGCCCAAATATGTGAGCACGAGGCTCTGATACCAATTGAAAGGATCAAGATGCCCAAGAGGGGGTGAATTGGGATAATTCTAAATTTCTTTGCAATAATTAAACCCTACGGTTAACCCAATTAACCCCTTGTGCCTAGAAAGTGTTTCTAATGTTCTACTGCACAAAAAGTCTTGCAACCTAAGTTCCAATCCTACTATAGCATGACAATTCTATGAATGTAAAGACAAAAATTGAATTGCTCAAAGTAAAGAGAGAAGGAGGAACATGACGATGTTTTGCCGAGGTATCGGAGAGTCGCCACTCCCCACTAGTCCTCGTTGGAGCACCCGCGCAAGGGTTTAGCTCCCCCTTGATCCACGCAAGGATTAAGTGCTCTCTATGGGTTAATTCTTTGACACTCCATCATGGTGAATCACCCACAACCGCTCACAACTTGAGTTGGGTCATCCACAAACTCTCCGGATGATCACCAAGCTTCCAACCACCACCAAGCCATCTAGGTGATGGCGATCACCAAGAGTAACAAGCACGAACTCTCACTTGACCATGACAAGCCTAATGAGAAGGGTGGGTGCACACTTTGCTACTCTTGCTTTCACTAATGAGGTCTCACTCTTGGATTCTCAAATCTCAATCACCTCACTAGGACCTTGCTCTTCTTGGCACTCTCAAGGGTGTTTCTTAGCTATTAGAATGAGCAAAAGTACCCCCTCACATGAATGGAGGAAGTGTTTATAACCCCAGTTGAAAAACGAACCGATATGCGCCTCTACGGGGTGACTGGATGCTCCGGTCAAGTTGACCAAACGCTCTGGTTAGTACACCCCGAAATCCAGTATTTAAGTTGTGGCCAGATGCTGGACAGCATCCGATCAGTACTGATCGGACGCATCCGGTCAGCACTAACCGGACGCGTCCGGTCATGATTTTCCCTCTCTGGAACCTTACTAGAGTCGACCGGACGCTGGCACCCAGCGTCTGGTCGCGCCAGACAATTTCACCTTGATCAAATGAACTGACCGGACTCTGCGCCAGCGTCCGATCACACCGGAACCAACGTTCGTTCAACATTTGACCCTCCATTCACTTCCAACTCTCAATCATATGTGAATGGAGTTTGCTCCAATAGATCTAAGGGCTTTTTGGGAGCTACCTAGTGCTAGATTTGACAAGTGTGCACCACACTTAACCCACTGGACTCACCTAGGTCAAGCTACCCGTTCATACCCCCCTTCATAGTATGGCCAAAAGAAAAATAAAGTCCTAAACTACTCTAAGTGTCTCTTCAACTCCAAACGACACTTAGAACTAGTCCATCCTTAACCTTGTCGTCCATACTTTGAAAACCAAAACGATTTCCATCGTAGGGGCATGACAACCATGATTGCCCAATCAATCTCCATTACCATGACCTAACTTAATTGCCTCTGCAAAACACACGTTAGTCATAGTAATCTTGTATTGTCATTAATCACTGAAACCTAACTAGGGGCCTAGATGCTTTCAGCTAGCTAGCTCTTGAACACTAGATATTATTTGCATTCCTGATCACTAGATGATTTGCAGGGTTTTTCTTTTGGCCCCTGAACACTGGATTCCCAAGCCATAGCTACTAGTAGTGCTATCAATTCACAGATGAGGAAGACGACGAACGCCGTCGAACCTCGCAGGCAGGGTCCTATGTCGGAGGGGAGCGCGTCGGCCGCCAGAGGGAGGGCACCAGCCGTCGGGGTGCCAGGGGCCGACGAGGGGCCCTGACGCAGGGAGAGCCGGGGCGACGGTGGGGTCTCAGGGCGGTGGCGGGGCAAAGGAGGCCGGCGGCGGTCGGGGGCACGGGGTGTGGCGTGGGTCGATGGTGGCGTGGCGTGGCGCGGGCACGAGAGGGCATGGCGTGGCGAGCACGGGACACCGGCGGCGTGGTGCAGGCATGGGACGGCGGCGGCATGGCGTGTGTGTGCGGGCATGGCTGTGTGTGTGAGTGTGTGTGCGTATGTGTGTGCGGCCGAGGGTGGTTATGAGGGAGGTTTGCCGAGTGCCCGTGATGTAGCACTCAGCAAAGCCTAGGTTTGTCGAGTGCTGAGATCACGGGCACTCAGCAAACCTGTTTTATTTTTTTTCATTTTCAAACCCTAAACTGCTTGCGCATGTGTGGGGCCTAGTGAAGTGGTTTGCCGAGTGTCAGATCAGGGGCACGGCACTCGCCAAACTTTTTTTTATTTTCCTTCTTCTCCATCTTTTCCATAACGTGTTTTCCTCAATTTGTTCCGATGTACTTTGAAAATACCTTCTCAAATTCACTCAATAATATATATTTGATTTTTTAGGAATATTATTCCATTATTTTATGTAGTTATTGCTTAAATTCAATTTATATCAATTAAAATTCTATAATTGCACTTAATAAATTAAAATTATCAAACGGATCCAAAAAATTACCAAAATTTCACATGAAACAATCTGTGTTCTCTATTGCTTGTACAAAATTTTTTGAAGTCAAACCCCAATTCGACCGTCACATTGACTCCAAATCTTACCGAATCCTTCTCAACGCTACGATTCTTCTTCTCAGATACTTTGGTTTATAAACATAGTACGTGATAGATTGTGCGAAACCTTCTCAATTTTTTACTACAGCCTTCATGTATGATATCTTGACAAATCTCATGATTTTCGGACTTTGTTTGCTTTTTTTAGAATTTAAAAACAATTTGGCCACACGTTCGTGGTCATGTTTCATGAACAAGATGTTCGAAAATTCTTTTCATTTTCTGGGTAAGGCCTCACACTGGACTCAATAACATGAATATCATTTTTCTACTCATTTTATTCTATTATTTGAATCACTTGCAGTTCAAATTTGACTTATACCAAAAAATTCCTTGAAATGCAATAAATTAATTAAATATAGCAAATAGATCTAGAAATATACCAAATCGTAACATGGAGTACCACTAAGGTTGGATAACAAGCTGGCTTGGCTCGTTTGGGCTCGGCTCATTCTGGCTCGTTAAGATAACGAGCTAGCTCGGCTCGGCTCGTTATCCTAACGAGCCAGAAAGCCAGCTCGGCTCGGCTCGGCTCGTTAAAAGCTCGAGCTGTCTCGTTAAGCTCGCGAGTCAGGTACAAAAAATACACAAAATATAATATTTGCATTTATCTAAAATTTGAGAATAATAATTATACAAAAGAAAAGCATCTAAACTAGTTACCAGTCAATTTATAGGGTCTAGACCAGTTACTAGTCAATTGTAAAGTGCAAGACATGAAGTAATACAAAAACTAATATAAGTTTTGATACTTTTTTCTGGAAGCTTGGCTCGTTTAGCTCGCGAGCGGCTCGCGAGCTAGCTCGAGTTGGCTCGTTATAGCTAACGAGGTAAAATCTTGGCTCGGCTCGGCTCGTTATCATAACGATTTTTGAAATTTCTTTTCCGAAGCCACACAAGCCAAATAACGAATCCATTTCTCCGAGCGAGCGAGCTAACGAGCTTCGAGTTTTTCATCCAGCCTTAAGTACCACATGTTGTATGTGGAGAGTAGAAAAAGTTTCAAGGCCAAAAGTGAAAAAAAAACTTATTATTTTATGCAGTTATAGTTCAAATTCAATTTATATCAATTAAAAATTTATAATTGCATTTAATAAATTAAAATTATCAAACGGATCCAAAAAATTACCAAAATTACACATAAATCAATCAATGTTCTCCATTGCCTATACAAAAAGTTTTGAAGTTAAACCCTAATTTGACCGTCACTTTGACTCTAAATCTTATCGAATCATTCTCAACGCTACGATTCTTCTTCTGAGATACTTCGGTTTGTAAACATCATACATGACAGATTATGCGAAACCTTCTCAATTTTTTACCATAGCCTCCACGTATGGTATCATGAGATCTTGACGAATCTCATGATTTTCATACTTTGTTTGCTTTTTTTAGAATTTAAAAACCATTCGGCCACACGTTCGTGGTCATGTTTCCTGAATAAGATTTTTGAAATTTCTTTTCATTTCTCGAGTAAGGCCACACACTAGACTCAATAACATGAATATCATTTCTCTACTCATTTTATTCTATTAATTGAATCACTTGCAGTTCAAATTTGACTTATACCAAAAAATTCCTTGAAATGCAATAAATTAATTAAATATAGCAAATAGATCTAGAAATATACCAAATCGTAACATGGAGTACCACATGTTGTATGTGGAGAGTACAAAAAGTTTCAAGGCCAGAAGTGAAAAAAAAAAACTTAATATTTTATGCAGTTATAGCTCAATTTCAATTTATATCAATTAAAAATTTATAATAGCATTTAATAAATTAAAATTATCAAACAGATCCAAAAAATTACCAAAATTACACATGAATCAATCAATGTTCTCCATTGCCTATATAAAAAGTTTTGAAGTCAAACCCTAATTCGACCGTCACTTTGACTCCAAATCTTATCGAATCATTCTCAATGCTACGATTCTTCTTCCGAGATACTTTGGTTTATAAACATCATACATGACAGATTATGCGAAACCTTCTTAATTTTTTACCATAGCCTCCATGTATGGTATCATGAGATCTTGACAAATCTCATGATTTTCAGACTTTGTTTGCTTTTTTTAGAATTTAAAACCATTCGGTCACACGTTCGTGGTCATGTTTTCTGAACAAGATGTTCGAAATTTCTTTTCGTTTCCCGGGTAAGGCCTCACACTAGACTCAATAACATGAATATCATTTTTCTACTCATTTTATTCTATTATTTGAATCCCTTGTAGTTGAAATTTGACTTATACCAAAAAATTCCTTAAAATGCAATAAATTAATTAAATATAGCAAACAAATCCAGAAATATACCAAATCGTAACATGGAGTACCACATGTTGTATGTGGAGAGTAGAAAAATTTTCATGGTTAGAAGAGAAAAAAACTTATTTATTTGCCGAGTGCCAAAAAACACTTGGCAAATTTATTTCTTTGCCGAGTGCAAAAAAAACACTCGGCAAACTTATTTCTTTACCGAGTGCAAAAAAAACACTAGGTAAACTCCTAACAGCCGGGACACTAACTGACGGATGTCCACATGGCGTTTTGTTGCCGAGTGTCTCTGTTTTACCGAGTGTTTTTTCCTAGTTTGCCGAGTGTTTTTTTCACCACTCGGCAAAGAGTTTGTTTGTCGAGTGCCATTATTTTCCCAAGTGTGTTTTTTGCAGCACTCAGCAAAGAGCTTGTTTGCCGAGTGCCCGATAGAATGCACTCAACAAACATTTTTGCATTCAGCAAATCTGTTGTTTTCGGTAGTGAGATCCGAGATTGAGATAATGCAGATTGTGAAAGTGTGTCAACTTATATTAGAAAATGCGCCATGAGAAAAAGCAAGGCCCTCCAAACGAATTGGAAATTTCACATCACACGAGCCAACCATATTCTAAATCTTGAAATCCTATTTGTCAGAATGAATAATCAATTGTGTCAAGTTGAGAAATCAGGAAGTCTATAGTCTGAAATGAATCCGAGTGGCAGAGACATTACCTTGAACTTGGCTGGGTATCCAAGCTTTTGGATAATTCACGCATACTGCGCTAGGAAATAACAATAGATAAGAATTGTTCTATATCAAAATTTATCAAAAGGCTGAAAATAGGATCAATCAACCAAGTTTCTACCTGCGCAATAGATAGGCCCAGCATTGCTAAGCATATGGAACAATGAAACGGTATCGGAAGTGGCTTTTACCTTCCTTACAGCAAGGTTTGATTGTTCTTCGCTCTTTGCTCCATTGCAAACCATCTTCCCAGAAGCAAAGACCAGTGCTATTGTTTTTGGTTCCCTTATCCTCATGATGACTGTAGCTGTTTACACCAAAATTTGGGAAGAAGAACACGGGAACTCGAAGCCTCCAAGATTGTGTCATCAAGGAAATAACAACATATAAGAATTGTTCTATATCAAAATTTATCAAAAGGCTGAAAATAGGATCAATCAACCAAGTTTCTACCTGCGCAATAGATAGGCCCAGCATTGCTAAGCATATGGAACAATGAAACGGTATCGAAAGTGGCTTTTACCTTCCTTGCAGCAAGCTTTGAATGTTCTTCGCTCTTTGCTCCATTGCAAACCATCTTCCTAGAAGCAAAGACTAGCATTGTTGTTTTTGGTTCCCTTATCCTCATGATGACTGCAGTTATTTACACCAAAATTTGGGAAGAAGAACATGAGAACTCGAAGCCTCCAAGATTGTGTCATCAAGGAATCGATTGTATAAGGATCGATATTAGCTGATTCAGACGCGGTACTGAGATCGGCTCTCTTCAGATGATGTCAGTAGATAACGTTAATGAGCTATGGTTGGCATCGGGAAGAACATGTCGGACTCTACAAAAAGGGAAAGATTAGGGTCCAAGTTATCTTAAGTTAGGAATATTTTCTCTTATACCAAAGATTATAATGAGTCATACTTGAGTAGAATTCATGTTTCGGTTCCAAGTATAAATATTGGACCCCAGCTATTGTAAGAGAGATCCAATTAATCAATACCAATTACTTTTTTTGGCTTCGCACCAACCCTTAGGAGTAGGAGTACTGTAGATCTCGGTGAGTTCTTCAACAAGCAGGGCTGCATCGATTCGATTGACCTTCGGCTTATCTGTAAGTACCGTCATGGCTTATACCTTTGTTTGTAAGGCTGTATTGGTCTGGCTGACCTCATACGAGCTCTAGTATAAGTTAGGTATCGATCCTTATCTAGTTCAAGTATGGCTACATCGGTTAAGTTCGACCTCTACTGCTCGAATTAGATTAAGGTCAAGTTATCGGCTCTACCTAAGGGTGGCATCCTTCGGATAGATTCATTAAGTTACCGATCTTGTTGATGTTCTTATTGTCATTAGTTTCAGTAATATCAACCTACCCGATCGAGATCGATCTAGATCGGCCTCATATCCTTTTAGTCCATCGTTTATTTTGTCACATTGCGATGGTTCTTACTGTAAATGACGGGTTATGTTTTATCGCCTGTTCTACTTCAATCTTGATCATGCATAAAGTTTCAAGGTTAGAAGAGAAAAAACTTATTTATTTGCCGAGTGCCAAAACAACACTTGGCAAATTTATTTCTTTGCCGAGTGCAAAAAAAACACTCGGCAAACATATTTCTTTGCCAAGTGCAAAAAAAACACTCGGCAAACTCCTAACAGCCGGCACACTAACTGACGGATGTCCATGTGGCATTTGTTGCCGAGTGTCTCTATTTTACCGAGTGTTTTTTCCTAGTTTGCCGAGTGTTTTTTTAGCACTCGGCAAAGAGTTTGTTTGCCGAGTGCCATTATTTTGTCGAGTGTTTTTTTGTAGCACTCAGCAAAGAGCTTGTTTGCCGAGTGCCCGATAGAATGCACTCGGCAAACATTTTTGCAATCGGCAAATCTGTTGTTTCCGGTAGTGAGATCCGAGACTGAGATAATGCAGATTGTGAAAGTGTGTCAACTTATATTAGAAAATGCGCCATGAGGAAAAGCAAGGCCGTCCAAACGAATTGGAAATTTCACATCACACGAGCCAACCATATTCTGGATCTTGAAATCCTGTTTGTCAGAATGAATAATCAATTAAGTCAAGTTGAGAAATCAGGAAGTCTATAGTCTAAAATGAATCCGAGTGGTAGAGGCATTACCTTGAACTTGGCTGGGTATCCAAGCTTCTGGATAATTCACGCATACCGCGCTAGGAAATAACAACAGATAAGAATTGTTCTATATCAAAATTTATCAAAAGGCTGAAAACAGGATCAATCAACCAAGTTTCTACCTGCGCAATAGATAGGCCCGGCATTGCTAAGCATATGGAACAATGAAATGGTATCAAAAGTGGCTTTTACCTTCCTTGCAGCAAGCTTTGAATGTTCTGTAGTTGTTTTTGGTTCCCTTATCCTCATGATGACTGTAGTTGTTTACACTAAAATTTGGGAAGAAGAACATGGGAACTCGAAGCCTCCAAGATTGTGTCATCAAGGAATCGATTATATAAGGATCGATATCAGATGATTCAGACGCGGTACTGGGATTGGCTCTCTTCGGATGACGTCGGCAGATAACGTTAATGAGCTATGGTTGGCATCGAAAAGAACATGTCGGACTCTACAAAAAGAGAAAGATTAGGGTCTAATTTATCTTAAGTTAGGAATATTTTCTCTTATACCAAAGATTATAATGAGTCATACTTGAGTAGGATTCATGTTTAGGTTCCAGGTATAAATATTGGACCTTAGCTATTATAAGAGAGATCCAATTAATCAATACCAATTACTTTTTTTGGCCAACCCTTAGGAGTAGGAGTACTGTAGATCTCGGTGAGTTCTTCAACAAGCAGGGCTGAATCGATTTGGTCGACCTCCGGCTTATCTGTAAGTACCATCATGGCTTATACCATTGTTTGTAAGGCTATATCGGTCTGGCCAACCTCTTACGAGCTCTAGTATAAGTTAGTTATCGATCCTTATCTAGTTTAAGTACGGCTGCATCGGTTAAGTTTGACCTTGTCGGTGTTTTGAACAAACACCGGCTAGTAAATTTATAATTTTTGCGCGTTAGGCCCGGATGGTGCACTAAAGGACACAAGGTTTGTACTGGTTCGAGCTGAATATCCCAACATCCAGTCTGCTGCTACTCGTGTTATCAGTGCCAAAAAAGGTTCATAGTAGGGGATACAAATGGACGAGAGAGAGAAAGGTCCCAAGTCTCTGATGGTATGGTCGAAAGGACACCAAGAGCCTGGTCGCTGCCTGGCTATATGCATGATGCATTGTGTGTGTCGAACTGATCTCTCTTTCGCGGGGTGTCCTGCCCTCCCTTTTATAGACCAAGGGGGAGCCAGGAGTTTATAGCTGGGAGAAAGAGGAAAAAACCTACGGTAGTCGTCCTTCGGAGGTGCCAAGCTTTCCTTTTCCCTTGAGCCTGTTCCACTATCATGGCAGATCATGGCAGGGATAGCGCATCCACTGACCCTAACAAGGCCATGCCCTGGCCTTACTTCGGTGAGTGGTTATGTCCCGTCCTCTCCTGGCAGACGGTGCAGGGTGTCAGGGCGTCGAGCCATGACTCTATGGGGGGTAGACGGGGAAATGACTACACGCCTATTACTATAGATGATGTGAGTTCTTCCTTGGATTGTAGCGTTTGTCGTATGCCTATGTTAGTATCCACGCCCTTGAGGGCTGAAGGCGGTGCCTACTACACTGTGGGACAAAAGTCGGCGCCTACAACACTATTTGGGCACTGTTATGTCAGAAAGGGCTTAAAGCGCCCGTCCCATCATATCCTGATGGTACCTTCCTACAGGCGCACAAGCCATGGTCCTCGATACTGTGGTTGACTCGAATGTCCTATCATACCCTATGCTCATCTTTAGGAAGGATCAGGGCATAGTTGTCGGGCGAGGCGGTGCCCGCCCCAACGTCGGTGAGGCGGAGCCCGTCCATAGCCATCGGGCGAGGTGGAGCCCACCCTCGGGGGTCGGGCGAGATGGAGTCTAGCCCTCGGTGGTTGGGTGAGGTGGAGCCCGCCCTCGGGGGTCAGGCGAGACTAAGCCTTCCCTCGAACGTCGGGTGAGGCGGAGTCTGGCCCTTGGTGGTTGGGCGAGGCGGAACCGATCTTTCGTCGTTCGAGGCAAGAAGCGTAGTAGTGTTGTTGTCTGACCGAAAGTGTCAATGTTCGATGGCCGTTAGTTCCACCTCGTTGGGTACCCCGGTATTGGGTCCCTGATAATAGCCCTGACCCCCTAGGTGATTCGAGCAGAATCACTCGAGGGGTATTTCGATTCGCCAGAGGATGCGCGCGAGCGCACCCGTCGGGTGTAGCCCTCGAGCCCCCAGGTGATTCTAGCAAAATCGCTGGGGGTAATTTTGAACGCTTCGTGGGTAAGGCTATGAGATTCATTTTTTGTCAACTAGATAGTTTTAAGGGAACCCTGGTATCCCGTTCGCGAGGATTTCATCCAGGGTCAGCCCGGCTGGGGCTCGACTGTGGATCGGGGCCCCACTGATGCTCGTGTTGCTGAGTCCTGGTCGCTTGTGGGCCCATCCCTTGTTGGGATGGCCATCGAGACCGTTGGGCCGGCCCTTGGGCTTCTAGGCCTAGGCGGGCTGGAGAAAAGGCCTTTTGACCCGTATTCCCTTGGTGGGAAAAGAGTCCCGGTCTGTTTGGGGAAGGCGAACCGTTCAGCGCGATTTTGGTGGGAAAGGATAGGGATCATGGGCGCGTATCCCATGACATGACACGGCGGTGTGTCGTGGCAGGCTCGGAGATCAAGGCGGACGGTTGCCCTTCTTGCATCCGTCGCCCCTATAAAACCACGGGGTTCGCACCCAGGGTTCCATACTTCGTCTCCTCGCCTTCATATCTACCACCTCCACCGCCAATCGCCTGAGCCTCCCACACCTATACTGCTACCACCGTCAGGCTCGCATCCGCATCGCAGCCGCCATTGAGCTCGCATCCACCCCCCTTCTAGTTGTTTCAATGGAGTCGTTGTGCAGATCCAACATTACCCCTCAGCGCCTAGAGGGCCTCGTCCACCGTGGCCTCCTTCGCCCATTGTCCACCGTCGAGGAGTGGCGGCTACCTAGTGATGAGGATGAGCCATCGCCGCCCGAAGGGTATGTCATGTCCTTTGCCCTCTTCCACGAGTGGGGATTCATCGTGCCCACTCATAAGTTCCTTCGGGGGCTGTTGGAGTACTACCAGGTGGAGCTACAGCACCTTAATCCCAATGGGGTCCAGCACATTGCAGCGTTCATCGCCCTATGTGAGGGGCTCTGGGGGATTAGTCCCCACTTCAATCTGTGGTGGCATTTCTTTGCCGTCAACCTGTTGAAGAAGCGGGTTGGGAAGCAGGAGCTGAGCATGCCGATGGGATGTGCCAGCATTCATCTGAGCAACAACCGGGCGAATGACTACCCGTTGATGCGTATGTCGACCTCCAATAAGGGGTGGCATTCGCAGTGGTTTTACGTCAAGAACGACGTGGCCGCCCCCTTGCCAGTGTACTCTGGGTGCCTCATCGAAGAGGTCCCGGGTCATGGAAGTGGGGTGTCCCAGACAAAGATAAGAAGAGGATCAAAGACCATCTTGCCACCCTCCAAATTTTGAAGGAGAGGGGTGTGAAGGGATCGAGGATCATCGGTGCCTACCACATGCGGAGGGTGGCGCCACTGATGAGCCGCGCGCTCCCCCTATACCTGATGGCGTCCGGGGCATCACCTGAAGGGACGGCGCTTGCCAACGAAGCGCTCCCCACCGAAGTGGCGCAGTGGATCAAGGAGGCGATGGAGCCTTCGAAGGACACCGTCGGCGTCGTCCTTGACTTCGTATATCCGGTGTCGGGACATCCTACAATGCGGCCGGAACCGGGGTTCATCGATTTCGTAAGCTCTCTTTCCCGTGCCCCCTTTTTCACTTGAATTTCTGACCCCTTGATGCTAACCTTGGTATAATGGGACCAGCCAAAGAGACTCATCCTTGGGATAGCCCAGCTCCGCTACCAAAGGACCGAATCCTGGCGGTAGTGAATCGCACCGCGACCAAGTGGGACAAGAGGATGAAAGGACGCCAAGACCTTGGTCGCTGCCTGGCCATATGCGTGATGTGTTGTGTGTGTCAAACTGATCTCTCTTTTGCGGGGTGTCCTGCCCTCCCTTTTATAGACCAAGGGGGAGCCGAGAGTTTATAGCTGGGAGAAAGAGGAAAAAACCTAAGGTAGTCGTCCTTTGGAGGTGCCAAGCTTTCCTTTTCCCTTGAGCCTGTTCCATTGTCATGGCAGATCATGGCAAGGATAGCGCGTCCACTGACCCTAACAAGGCCATGCCCTGGCCTTGCTTCGACGAGTGGTTACGTCATGTCCTCTCCCGGTAGACGGTGCAGGGTGTCAGGGCGTCGAGCCGTGACTCTACGGGGGGTAGATGGGGAAATGACTACACGCCTGTTACAGTAGATGATGTGAGTTCTTCCTTGGATTGTAGCATTTGTCGTATGCCTGTGTTAGTATCCGCGCCCGAGGGCTAAAGGCGGCGCCTACTACACTGTGGGACAAAAGTCGGCGCCTACAACACTATTTGGGCACTGTTATCTTGGAAAGGGCTTAAAGTGCCCGTCCCATCGTATCCTGACGGTACCTTCCTGCAGGTGCACAGGGCATGGTCCTCGATACTGTGGTTGACTTGAATGTCCTGTCGTACCCTATGCTCGTCTTTAGGAAGGATCAGGGTAAAGTTGGCCATGGCAGCCCGCGGCCCACCGGCCCGGCCCGTGGCCCGGTGTTTTGGCCCGGCACGGGCACGGCACAGCCCAAGGCACCAGGTCGTGTCTGGACCGCCACCCCGGCCCGTGGCATAGCACAGGCATGGCCCGGTGCAAAGAGGTGGCCCGGTGGCCGCCCGGTGCCCCAACGGCTTCATTTGGCCTAGCAAGGGAGGCAGCCCACGAAGCCAGCCCACCCCACCACATATATAAGCCGCAGCCCGCTGCCTCCCTCTCGATCCCTAACCCTAAGTCCCTAATCCCCATTCCTCCGATGCCGCACCATCTGCTCTCGCTCGCTGCCTCGCTCTCGCTCTTGCATTCGCGATCCACCGCCGTCGCCGCTCTCCATCAACCATCGTCGTCCATCCTCTCTGGCACCGGTGACCTCACCGGTGCTCCTCCACCTCGCACTGAGTTTGCTAACCCCATTTCCTCCCTCCTTTTCCTCTCCTGTTTCCTCTCGCTCTCGCTCGGGATCGGTGAACCATGTGAGTTTGTGTTCATGTCACTCCCTCCTCCCCCACCTGGCCATCGATTCTAATCGGTGTATGTCTCATCCTCTGGCTGGCTCGCTGGCTTCTTCATCTCCGGCACCGGACTCTGGGAAAGCAGGTTCATCACTTTCCCTAACCCTAGATCTGCTCTTCTCTGCCCTGTCTCTCTCTGATCTTTGTCTCTCAAGTCTCATCTCTCACTCTTCTTCTTCTTTGTGTGCAGGTTGGTGCCTGACGCAGCGTCTTCCTCCTCTCGAGTAGACATGGCCAGGCCGCCAAAGCGCTCGTTGAGGGATGGTGGTGGAGCTGCTGGAGGTCGAGGTCATGGACGGCTGTCCGGCTTGTCCGCGGGCGGTTGCGGTTCCGGCCTCGCAACGTGGGGGGAGGATCAGCATCCCCTCGGCGACGACGAGCACCAGGAACTGCACCCAGATGATGAGCTAGAAGTCGAGGATGACGATGACCTACATGATGATGCAGCCGGTCTGTTCGGCATCAACCTCGGTAACGGCAACCAGCCCATCGATCTCGATGGCGACAACGGTGATGGTGGAGTTGAGGTCTCCACTCACACTCATGGTACCTCAACCACCTCTGGTAAGAAAGTCTCTGCTGTTTGGGATTACTTCCATGAGATTAAGGAGAATAAAATTCGAGTTGCTGCCATATGTAAACATTGTCGGACGCGATACACTGCTAGATCGTCTGCTGCACTGGCCATTTGAGACGGCACATGTATTCCTGTATGAGAAAATGTAATCATGCTAGTATGGTCTAGTCTAAGCTTGCTCTGAATCCTGATGGTTTGAAAAATTGGATGTATGATCCTATGCTTGCTTTCACTGAGTTGTGCCATTTGATTTCTAGGCTAGACCTTCCTTTAGGGATAGGTGAGACACAGGCTTGGGAGGATTACATTAAGCGTGCTCATAATCCTCTGTTCGAGAAGGTTTCTAGGCAGACCACCACTAGAGATATGTGTAAACTTTTTGATGAACAACGTGCTATGCTTATGAAATCTATGTTGCCTGCTGCATCTTCTGTTTCTTTGACATCTGATATTTGGTCTGGTAATGCTAAGGAGGATTATATTTCTATTGTTGGTCATTATGTTAGTGCAGATTGGGAGTTACAGAAAAAAGTTGTTGGTCTTAGGTTGATTGATGTTTCATATTCTAGTGAAAACATTGCTGATAGGATTTCTAGTGTGGTTGAGAAGTTTGGTTTGACTGATAAGGTTTTTTCTGTGTCTCTAGACAATGCTTCTGCTAATTCTAGGGCTTATGAGATTTTGCAACCTATGTTCTTTGGTTATTTGGGTTCTTATCCTACACCTACAAGAGATGATCCTAACAAGGTGCAGTACTTGCTTGTGCATCAGCGCTGTGCATGCCATATCATTAATCTAATTGTTAAATCTGGCATGAAGAGATTGAAACCTTATACTGAAGATTTCATAACTGCAATAAGTTTTTTAATTCCTCTAATCAAAGAATTGCATTGTTTAAGAACTACTGCACTGCTCAGGGTCTTAGACCTAGAAAGTTTGGCTTGGATATGGATGTTAGATGGAATTCTACTTATTTGATGCTCAAACAATTGCTGCCATACAAGGAAGTCTTTCATGTGTTCATTACCTCTAATTATGGTTCTACTTTGTTGACTGCACAACATTGGTATGTTGGCTATTGTAATAGGATAGAAGAACTAAGACTTTGACACTTTAGAGATGGTTGTACTCTTTTTTCCTTTCTAGGGTTTCTCACAAGGGTTAGTTTTACCTAGAAAGGTTTTTAATGAGGCAGCATTGTACAAAACAGCTCATATTCATATAATGATATAATCTTGTCTTTTGTCCCTTGTCCTTGTGTTCTGAGTTGTGAGTTTGAGACTTGTGTCTTGTGAGTTTGAATTATAATTGTGAAATGTGAATCCTATGGTTTAGAATTATGAGAATATGAGTTTTGAATCTGATGTGAATCTGGTGGTTTTGAATCTCTGAGTTGTGAATCTGGTGGTAAAATCATGTTGAAAATGATCAAGTCCTTAAAGACTTAGTTATTTTTGTAGCCGGGCTATGGGCCGGCACGGCCCGGTGAAAATGGTCGTGCCCAACGAGCGGCACGGCACGGCCAAATGGCCCATGGGCCGTGCCTTGGGTCGGAGGCCAGGCACGAGCACGCCATAGGCACGACATGGCCGGCATGGTGGCCCGGTGAGGCACGATGCCGCGTCGGGCCGGCATGGCCCGATGGCCATCTATAGATCAGGGTGCAGTCGTCGGGCGAGGTCGAGCCCGCCCTCGGGCGTCGGGTGAGGTGAATTCTAGCCATCAGCCATCGGGTGAGGTGAAGTCTATCCCTTAGCCGTCGGGCGAGGCGGAGTCTAGCCCTTGGCCGTCGAGCGAGGCGGAGCCCGCCCTCAGACATCGGTGAGGCAGAGCCCGTCCTTAGCCATTGGGAGAGACGGAGCCCGCCCTCGGGGGTCGGGTGAGACAGAGTCTAGCCCTCGATGATCGGGTAAGACGGATCCCGCCCTCGGGGGTCGAGCGAGACGGAGCCCGCCCTCGGACATCGAGCGAGGCGGAGTCTGGCCCTTGGTGGTTGGGCGAGGCGAAACCAATATTCCGTCGTTCGGGCAAGAAGCGCAGTAGTGTTCTTATCTGACCGGAAGTGTCAACGTTCGATGGTCATTAATTCCACCTCGTTGGGTACCCCGGTATTAGGTCCCCGATAGACCTCTACTGCTCAAATTAGATTAAGGTCAAGTTATCGGCTCTACCTAAGGGTGGCATCCTTCAGGTAGATTCATTAAGTGACCGATCTTATTGATGTTCTTGTTGTCATTAGTTTCAGCAATATCAACCTGCCCAATCGAGATCGATCTAGATCGGCCTCATATCCTTTTAGTCCATCGTTTATTTTGTCACATTGCGATGGTTCTTACCGTAAACGATGGGTTATGTTTTATCGGCCGTTCTACTTCGCTCTTGATCGCGCATAGCACGTGGCTAAGGCATGTTTGATCTTGAGAAGGTTTACTAGGTGGTTGAATCTAGTCTATAGCTCGCTATTATGGCTGTAACGATCCAGTCGATCCCCACTGTTAGCACTTTAGGTCGGAGTATACTAGCTGGTAGATTTTCTTTCGACCAGGCGTGACCTTGGCTATTTGCTATGCCTGCATCGGCTAAATAGTCGATTGCCCGTACTTCAACGCTTATAGTGTGTCTTCATGATTTCGTTAAATGTAAATAGATCTGTTTATTTTAAAGGTTTGATCTGTTATCCTTATCATGGCTACCATCGATCCGGTCGAACCCCATTGTTAAGGATAACATGTTAGATTTGATGAGTTTATAGGTCTATCCATATTAAACAGTCGATTGTTCACATGTTGTAATCCCTTCTCCACCTAAATCGTCTATTTTAGCCGATTCGCCTGTGCTTTCACACATATAGCATGTTTTTCATGAACCTGTCAACATATAGATGGCTTTATGGATTCTTTGGCTTTAGTTTGTTATCATTATCATAGCTGTATCGATTTGGTCGAACCTTACTAGTTGATGGTAACAGATCAGATTCAGAGCGTTTGTAGATTTATTTGTATTAAACAGTCGATTTGTTCTCATATTATGTCTTTTCTCGTGAAACTTATTGGCTTAATGCTTTACACTGGTTAAATCCACCTAGCTGCTGATGTTACTTATATCTGGGTACATTGTATTCGTTAGTATAAAATCAATCATGACCCACGAGCTTTATAGTCCCTAACAGTCGATTTCTTCTCATATCGGCTGTTTTAGTCAATTTTCCCGTCTGGTTGCTCCTAAGCGACAGATTTGGAACTGTCTGGGCAAAACCAGCATATTCCACCCTAAATTACTAATAAACTTTCTTTTCTTGTCAATTGCAGGTCAAATTGACTGGCATGCCCTTGGAAATTCGTAGGACCCTCGCCGCGACACGGCCACTGCTCCTAGCATGCCGTGACCTCACCGTTGATGCCATCCTCCGCATCCCTATCCTGCTCCGGTCCCAGCGTCCACGTCCACATCGCATCGTTACATTGACTTGGATAGGTAAAAATTTTGAATATGTAATGTAGGTACTTAGTTAGCTTGAATTGTAGTGATACTTTGATTATTCGGTAGTTTCTAGTAAATTTGATGATGTAGGTAGTTGATTTAGTTAGTCGAGATAGATATAGTTAGATAAATATAGTTAGATAGCTAGTAACATAGGTACATAGATATAGTTATTATCTAGCTAGTTGATTTAATTAGTGAGATAAATATAGTTAGATAAATATAGTTAGATAGCTAGTGACATAGTTATTTAGGGTATAGTTGGTTAGTATCTATTATAGAGGTACTATATAGCAGCTACTTTGGACTAAATGAACTGTATTTCAATTTTTGTTTGAACTACTAGATGGACAACCTAGTGAGCATATATCATAGAGGCACCATGGAAAGAGATCGCTATGGATATATTGAGTTTGTTGAGATGCAAAGCGTGCCTGTGTTATTCAATGAGAAGCCTTCATTTAGTGAGTTGGTTGCAAGGGCTCGGGAGGAGCTACATTGCCATGGAGCTGATGATGATGATGGCATCGTAGTGGAGGGTGTACTTCACCTAGGTTCCCCTCCCAACATCGTAAAGAAGATGATCCCAATTGGGTGTGCAGACCAGTGGGAGAACTATGTGAGATCGGCTATGAAGTGCCAGTTCCAAAGTTTGGACGTGGTTGTGCGTCAGGTGTTAGTTGATCCCATCTCTCATGAGTTTTCCCCACCAATGGATCAGCAGGCACACTTCGACCCTCCTGTCCCGGAACCTGATATGGATGTGGAGGTTGCACCTACGGTTCCCGATGCTCAATCTGCCCCCAATGAGCTAGTTAGAGATGCTTGTCAGACTCATGATGTTGTGGCAGATCCTCCTCATGAGATCCTTTTGACACAGAATCATCTGAGTAAGTGTCTTATCTGCATGGTTATTGGGAGCTTACCCCTTCCTAACAATGTGGATGTGCCCACTGTTGCTGCGCAAGTGCACTGTGGAGATGGATTCCGTGGCTCCAATAGTGTTAAAATTATGAATGATTCGAAGCCATATGAGATGGCAAGGGCTCTTGATTCTCATGATGATCATCCTGTTGGAGAGCTGACAGAGAGATGTTGAAATGCTGAGGCGTATCTTTCCCGGCCACCATGATCAAAGAGTTCACTAGTTCAGCGATCTTGCTCATTCCGATCAGGCGTGTGTAGAAGGACGTGATGATGAGCTCCTAGAAGCTCCTGAGCCCGGCTCTAACATGGTAATTGAGAAGGGTAGGGTATTCAAGGACCTCCCTGCATTAAAGAGGTGGTTGTAGGCGTTTGTAGTGATACAAAAGAGGCCTTACAAGGTCTTGCATTCATATGTGGAGCGCCGTTACATAGTTGTGTGTGACAAGGAACGTTGTCCATGGAGGGTTTGTGCAAGGAAGCAAAATGTCACCGAAAAGTGGAAGATCACAAAAGTTATCAGGCCACACAATTGTGCTAACCATGTGCTGACACTGAAGCATCGGCAGTTGACATCTACCCTCATTGCCAAGCGGTTGATGGGAATATTGCAGGGAGAACCCAACATGAAGGTTAGGACAATTATCAAGACCGTTGATGCGTTGTATGGAGGTTATGTGATAACTTATGATAAAGCTTAGAGGGCTAAGCAGCGAGCATGAAAGATGATATATGGGGACTGGGAGGATGGGTATGAGCAGCTGCTAGTACTTTTCAATGCAATCAAAGCGGTGAATCCAGACATGCATTATGAGTACATCCCAAAACCAAATGCATGGAAGGATGGGAGGCAGATATTCTTCCGTGCTTTCTGATGCTTTCCTCAGTGTGTCAAGGCCTTTAGGCATTGTCGTCCCGTCTTCTCCATTAATGGTACATTCTTGATAGGTAAATACCAGGGCACACTTCTTATAGCCATATTCTATGACGTGAACAACAAGTTGGTTTCTTTGGCATTTGCTTTGGTTGAGAAGGAGAACAATGACAGTTGGGGATGGTTCTTGAGGCTAGTCTGGATACATGTGGTTGGGCCTGGTAGCAAGGTTGGCATCATATCTGATAGGCACTAGGGCATACTTAATGTCGTGCGAGAGTAGATACATGGGTATGCACTTTGCACTATCGTTGGTGTACTCGGCACCTTGTCGAGAATCTACTCCGGAAGGATGGTGTGAATGATAACTTTGATCTGTTCTAAGAGGCTGCTCGACAGCTTGCCGAGAATCTCCATCATTTCCTTGTCCTCTACCTCCCACCGCAACAGTTTCTGCATCCATTCCTTGCCTTCAGGCTTGATCTCAGTGTCGATCCACTGCTCAAAATCATAGACCGGCGGAGGGGTTTGCAAAAAATGCAATTGTTACAAAACAAAAAAAATCATGCAAGATATCATATGACATAAACATTAATTCCTCACCATCTTGTTAATGCAGCGCTGATGAAGTGTAGGCTCAAACGCAAAATTGGAACATATCCAATACCTCTGCATATATGTGTCCTCTTCATCAGACTTGACTACCTTGCAAGAATCACCGCAAAAGCACATGGGCGCTGGAACACCACTAGGCAGAGGCAATGCGTCGAAGGCATTTCCGGCCATCCGGCCATAACTACAATTTAGCCATTTTCGTTCTAAGAACCGAAAGCAATTAACATTAAACCCTACACCTGGGGTTTCTTATTTGATCCACAACAATGAACCCATATCATAACAACGTGCGCTGAGGTTACTTTGGTTTGGTAGCTTTTCCACGCCTTGGCATCCTATGATTGTATAATATAAATATTAAAATTACATGAAACCTTAAGTAATGACGATTCTTAAGTTGAAAAATCCGATTAATATATACCGAATCGATTTGAAAAAAAAAATTGGAGGGAGCGAGGATACCTTGCTCTCGAAGATCTATGGATCAAATCAGAGTTTCCAAGGTCCAATATGCCGATTCGTGAGATAGGACGAAGTGAGAAGAGAAAAATCCGAGAAGGAGGAGAAAGAAGAGGAAGAAGGCCCGGGCAGAAAGGTTGGGCACCGGGTTAAAAAACCACCTCGGCGTCATAGTTCTCAGTGCCGTTCTCGGCGCCAATAACCACGGCGCCAAGCTTGGCGCCAATAACCATGGCGCCAAGCTCGGCGCTAAGATCTACGGCGCCAAGGTGCCTGTCAAGTCACCGCCACGTCTGTGCCGAGCTCAAGACTTAGGCGCCAAAATATATATGGCGCCGAGACGTGTAAGCTCGGCGTCACCAATGATGATGCCGAGTTAAGGGTCCAGATTTTGAAAGTATATCTCCATGGGCATATTTGTGAATTTTTTTTCAAAAATAGGGCTAAAAAACAAAAAATATGGTGCGGCATGCAAGTGCATGGCTATATTAATTATATTTAATATTTAATAAATAAAAAAGAATCAATTACAAAAAAATCAAGGTAGCTGCCAAATTATTTATATTTAATATAAATAAAAAAGCAAAAATGAAAAAAAAATATAAATAAAAAGAAGCAAAATGGGAAAATTTGTCAAAAGTAGGAATTGAACCAACGCCCTCGTTGAGGACCAGAAGTTGAGTCCGGCGCCTCAGACCACTCAGCCATCCTAACTTTGGTGACATGTTTCAAGAGTATTATTGTATTATTCTTATCATAGGTAACCTGTATTCTACTTTTTTTCATTTTCAGAAGAAAATTCTTCGTTCACGTTGACCTACAAGATTAAGTTTGGAGCAAATTAGGACCTGTCTGTATATCTAAGGATCTAAACCGTACGCCAATGGGAATAAGCAGGAATACACAGGTTAAAGCATCTCCAGGGGTCCCTCTTTCATAACCTCCAATGAGAAAATATTATTATTTTAGAGATCTTGTAGCTTCAGCAGTTCTCAAACCCAACTTTAATGAGAAAAAAAATTTCTCAGTCCCTCAAATCATAGCCTCCCACCCCTCAACTCATTCTGTTGGAGAGAATATCGTCAAAATCCTAAAACACGTTTTGTATCTCATCCGATAACTAATTTTTTAGGTTGGAGTTTTCACGGCTAGAGATGCTCTTATAGATATTGCTAATCTCATGTTTGTTTACATCTTTTTCGTTAGATTCAGTCACGAATATTTCTTCACATATTAGGTAAAAGCAATACCCATATATATTGTGTTTCACTAATTCGACCAATGCATCTTTTGTGTTACGCCCAAATTTTTTTGATCCATGGCAACATAATATTATATTATAATCCCTCAACACAGGAATAAATCCGTGGTCTCTCGGACCATGGAGGCACTGTTCTTTTACTATGTAACACTGTTCATGCACTGGTCTTTTCACTTTTTAACACTGTTTATGCTCGCCATTGTTTGGGCTGCACCACTGTGTACCACGCTTTCGTCCTCTTTAGCCTCGCTTAAATATAGGGCGTAAAGTTTTTTTTTTCACGTAGGGATATTTCATGAGGTGTTTAGATACTAATAAAAAAACTAATTACAGAATCCTTAATAATCCGTGAGACGAATTTATTAAGTCTAATTAATCCATCATTAGCAATTGTGTGTTACTGTAGCACCACATTGTCAAATCATGGACTAATTAGGCTTAAAAGATTCATCTTGTAAATTAATCGTAAACTATGCAATTAGTTATTTTTTAGTTTATATTTAGTATTCTATGCATGTATCAAACGTTTGATGAATAAAAAGTAAATTTTATGGTGAGAAACTAAAGAAGGGCATAGCTACTTTTTTTTTTACTCTTTCAGCTACTTCCCTCGACTCGTGCAGCGGAGTGCGCGCGTTCGTGCTAGTCTTCCTTGTGTCATCGCAATGTACAAGGTTCGCATTGGTCGTCTTGGATTCTATCAGACAAGGGACTAACAAAGAATGAAAGAATCAAAAAAGGATTTTTATCCATAACTAATGTGTGATTCAAATAATATTTTTGAAGCACCTAGAGCTTGTGGTTTCTATATCTAAGGGTCTGTTTGGATTTTCTCTTTTAAACTTTAAAGCTAAAACTCTAAACAATTGGTCTAAAATTAGCCTTAAACTTTAGATCACCTCATATTAGAGCTTTAGAGCACAAAAGTGAGCTAAAGTGCTCTAAAACTTTTAGATCTCTAAGTTTAGGCAGGGGATCAAACATGCCCTAAGTTGTACATGCGATCTTGAGCGGCCATTCTAATCTAAAGTATAAATGGATCAAGGGATTATACTCTATACCTACGAGTTAAATACTAATGGAGTATTGTCTAATTATCTTGCTTGTACTCATGGACCCCACATTGTAAATCGAAGGACCCCTTTGATTGGGTTTTCCAATCAGCTTTGGCTTCTTAAAAAGCCAAAAGTCAACCTAAGTGGTAAGAAAACCAACCTACTTTAGCCTAAAAGTTGATTTCTCCCTAGTAGAAAACCCACAGAAACTCCCCTCCGACTTTCATTGGTTTTGGAGGTGGGCAACTTCGAAAATATTACCCACCTGCCACTGGTTATGAAAAAAATAACGATTCTTTTTCCCATCTATTCCTCGTCATGTGAAAGGGAGAGAGACGTGGGGAACTCCGGTCCGTACCGGGGCCTCGCGCAGCTAGGGTTCTCGCCGCCCGCCGCTACTTCGCCGGTGCCATTCCAGGGCTGGCCGCTGCCTCGCTGACGTAGCTTGTGGACGTCCGCAACCTCGCCCGCCACAGCCACCGACTGGCCGCCCACCAGCCACGGCCCAAGGCTTAGTCGCTGGCTAGCTGGCCGTCTCAGCACGGGGCCAGGTTCCCCATGGTCCCACCGCCCACTAGCCCAGCCCTAGGGCACCATCCCGTCCTTCTCCACACAGTCACAACCCCCCTCCCTTCCTCGCCACCGTCTTGCCCCGGCTCTCAAGGTACATCAACTCCCCCTCTGTCCTTCTTAGAATGTGTGGAACACATGATTAATGAACAAAATAGATGTACGATTAGTAGTGAGCATGGAGCCTAAAGCAGGTATGAGGTGGATTCTTTTACTTGGATATAGGGTCCACTCTAATGCTACCTATTGTGAGCAGAGACGTAACAAAAGTCTAAATTTTATTAGGCCCCATCTTACTACCTTTTTGCACCACAATATTGCCTTTGCTCTTAGTGTGTTTGGTGAGGGGCACGACACTATTATCCTCAACAGTGTAGAGGTAGAGCACAACAAGCAACACCCAACGCCGAGAATTCAGACGGTATATATAGAATTATTTAAACATTTGTTAGTCTTTTTATATACAATGGTTAAATTTAAATGTTATCGGATATTAGTTGGATATATATGTGACTATTTTTGGATATCAGGGAGGTAATGATCAAGTTCTATTTGTATTAAAAAAAGTCCATATTTGTATCTAATATATCAAAAAAATTACAATATTTAAAATATATATTCAATAAACATCCGACTCTCTTTGATTGGACGACGAGAGAAATTATCAATATCATTTACAACCGACTCTCTATGAACAACTGCACAATCTAGTAAGCAAAAGTACAAACCTATACACTAGTATTTTGCATAACCGAGGGAGTCCCTACACAATCTAGTAAGCAAAAGTATAAAGCTTTTAAGCTCACTAGCAATGCTCAATAACAAGGCTACACAAGCTAAATTATAGAGCGCAAATTTTTAGCTACACAAACTAAGCAATTTGACTAACAAGGTTACTCAAACCAAATTAGTCATGCAAGGAAGCTACTTCTATGCTACACAAGCAAGAAGGTAACTAGCAAGCTACACAAGTTAACTAATTACAAGAGTAACTACACAAGCACAATATAAATAAAGTAAATACAAGCTTGTGTAACAAGGATGCAAACCAACGGAAAGACAAGGATGACACGGTGATTTTTATCCCGAGGTTCACATGCTTGCCAACATGTTAGTCCCTGTTGAGACAAGCTCCAAGGTTGTCGTCGGTCCTCTTTCTAGTGGTGACCCGCAAGTTACACTCTCCCACGTGGAGTGCTTACCACAAGCTCTAGCACTTGACCCGGCCAGACCACTTGTCTCTCTTCGTGTCTCGCTCTACTAGAGTTGCACTTCATGGCTCCCACGGGGTGAGCACAATCCCCCTCACAATCACTTCTCTGGAGCACCGTACAATCTTCTTTGCGTGCTTCGGTGGAGACCACCACCAAGCCGTCTAGGAGGTGGCAACCTCCAAGAGTAACAAGCACCACCGGCTTACAACTCAATCACCTAGTGCCACTCGATGCAATCTCACAATGCAACGCACTAGAATCACTCGTAATGGATTTGCACTTCTCGCAAGTACAAGTGAGTTAGAGGTCTATCAAACCAAGCACACACAAGGGCAACACATCCCCAAGGTGCTCAGCCACCCAAATGCCTGAGCTCCACCTCTATTTATAGCCCCCAAGCCAAATAGGGCCATTGGAGCAAAGCTGCACTTTCTGCAATGGCACCGGACATCGGGTGGCGGTGCCCCCCAACCATCGAATCCAATGGCTAGTTTGACTAGCCATGGTCACCGAACAGGCGGCGGTGGCACCGGACAGGGGGTGGTGGTGCCACCTCGGCTAACACCCCGAAAACCCTTCTCTCTAGAAAAATAGGGTGGTGCATCGCCGTCACCATGGCAGTGACCGTGGCGGTGACCAGCCCTGCTCCCTCGCTCTCTGTCAAAAAGAGGCGGTGGCACCGAGACCGCACCATGGCGGTGCACCGCCCTCACCATGGCGGTGTGCACCGCCACTTCCGGTGACCACCTCGGCTCATGCTGTGCTCGGCCAAGTCCAGGTGGGCACCGCCCTAGGGGTGGCGGTGCCACCGGACCACCAGTGGCGATGCCAGTGCTCAAACTTGCTGCTCTCGGCCTCCTCAGCCTGTCACCATCACAAGGGTGGCGGTGCACCAGACAGGGGGTGGCGGTGCCCCCAGGGCAGCACCCCAAGTCCGGTTTCACCTCCTCTTCTTCGCCTTTTCTAACACCTTTGCAAATGTGCAAACACCACCAAGTGAGCACCACCTTGTGCACGTGTGTTAGCTTTTCACAAACATTTTTCAAAGGATTAGCCTCTTTTCACAACGCCCCTCGATCCTAACACATATGCAAAGTTAGATCGGTCAAGTGGCACTAGATGACCGATATGCAAACAAGTTTGCTCCTCTTAATAGTACGACCATCTATACTAAACCCGGTCATGTACTTCTCTACTCAACCTTTGACCGGTGAAATGAAATGCCCTACAAATATACCTTTGCCTTGCGCATTCCATTCCATCTCCTCCAATGTTGATGCAACACATGCACCAACCAATCACAAATGATATGATCCACTTCATATCATCACATGACCGTATTGGTTCATCGATCTTGACTTCACTTGCTCTTCACCGTTGCCTCGGTCCATTGGTGCCAAGTCATCACTCAACTTGCCCTTCACTATTGCAACCGGTTTGTCGGGCCAAGTCTTGTCTTGATCTTCTCCACCTTAGTCACATGACTCAATGTCATGTCTCATATGCAATAAGCTCCTTCATCACATGTGTGAGCTTTGCAACATCTCTGAACTATTTTCACCTCCATGGCATATGTTGCTCACACATATATACCTGTGGACTAATTTTCTGTGTGTTTCAAATTAAACATAATTAGTCCACCTAGGTTGTCACTCAATTACCAAAACCAAACAAGGACCTTTCACCTGCTTGACACGCCACCGCCACCATTAGGTTTTACGGCGAGTGGGTTGGGTGGGGGTCTAAAGCCCTAGAGGTGGGAGCGTGATGGGGTGGGCTGTCTAGGACATGGGGCACGTGGCTTGATGGGCTAGGCGCTGGAGATTTGGGCCGGGGGTTGGACAAGTGGGCTAGGGATGTAGGGCTGGGGGACGCAGTGTAGTCTACTGCCTGCTGGTTTCCTTCTCTTGTTGATCGATTCTATGGTTTCTTGGTTCGGCTCCAGGCAAAAACCAGGCACTGAGCCGATGACCAAAGTTTGCTGATACCAAAGTGGAGACCGAACTGAAAAACTGATACTTCGGTTAGGTGGTCGGTTTTTGGCATAAATATGCCCACCATGAATCTTGTTGATTGAGTGTTTTGAATGTCTTGAGTGATACGTACATATTAAGTTTACATTGAGCATAATGACCATTGACCAATGTGCTATAGTGATCTTTGATGAGGGACTATGGTTTCATTATTGATGGGAATGTTGCCTATCACTGAAAGCACAACGCCATTAAATCCTAGAAAATTCACTCCTACGGAATGTCGAACCTAGAACCTAAGGTGCTACTGACGCTCCCGTAACCACTAGGCTACATGCCCTTTCGCTATCGCGGTCCTGTTCTGGTATGGTAGTACGGACACATCCCAAAACATCTTTGGCCATCTTTTTTTATAAGATCTTTTGCCATCTAGTACCTTCATAGAATGATTTTGAATTGTCGTACCTTGTGAATTTGGGAGTTGTGTTTGTTGTGGAGTCCATCTCAATTCCAAGACAATAAGCCTTGTCTATGGCTTCACAATCATGAAGCGCATGCTTTGGCAGTTTGGCATCCAACTAATAATAATATATATTGTGGAACCTATGAATTGTGATCTTTTATTATGCTAAGTCATTAAAGAAGCACTAATCGACCATCCATTGTGTTAACTAACTATAGTGTGACAGAGTATTAGCTAAATGAGTTTACATCCTATTCGCTTGAACTTATCAGTCTGGCTTATCAGCCATGGTGCAGTATTTTTCTTTCACAGCAAAACAGCATCAGTCGGCTTATCAGCCACAAAAACCATTAACCGACATAAAGAACGAGTGAGTCAATTCTTGATCCTACATTGGCAACTATGCTGGATCTTCTTGTGTGGCATGGGGGCATAGATGTATAGCAACCACTATTATCATCCTTTCTGGTTTGAATTATTGGAATACAATCCAAATATATACTCCCTCATTGTCGGGGACCAATACTAGGGTACCCGAAGAGGAGGAGCTAATAACCATCAATGTTGATTCATCCGAACGGTCAAGAGCACAACTACACCTCTTGCTGAGCCCTGCCTCGTCTGGCCGTTGAGACCATGGGCTTCGCCTTGTCCGACCCCCGAGGGTTGACCCCACTTCGATGGACAATGAGGTGGTGGGCTCCACCTCGCCCGACCCCTGAGGGTCGGCTCCACCTCGGCTGACTTCCAAGGGTTGGCTCCATCTTGTCCGACCCTCTAGGGTTGGCTCCATCTTGCCCGACGTCTAAGGGTAGGCCCCGCCTCACCCGACGTTCGAGGGCTGGCTCCACCTTAGCTGACACCCGACGGTAGGCTCCGAATCAGCTGACCCCCGAGGGTCAGCTCTGCCTCGACCGACGTTTGAGGGCTGGCTCCACCTCGCCCGATCCCTCAGACATGGTTCCTAATAGAAGCTCATGTCACCGCCAACCGCTATGGGACAGAAAGTACTACTTGGGGTCAAACTTCTGGCATCGTGCAGGGAGCGGTCGCATCCTAGCATGATCCGTCCCCACGACATGTCATTTTGGGGAACTCACATCACCCACAGTGCCGGACACATGGTCACTGTGTCACCAACTCCCTGCCTGACCACCGTCCAACGTTAGTCAACCAGCGTTAGTTGACTGCTACTGCACCGATAGCCCCCCCACATGGTTTCTGTCAGGGGACCCTCTGACCATTCTGTCCGCTCGAATGGGATGGAAGACAAGAATGGTGCATGATGGCTACACGTAAGCTATAGCGGCCAACAGGACCCCGGTACGACGCCGCTTCCACCATTATCTACAGGGGCAGCGAGACCCACGAGAAGAGGAGAACGGAGCATGTCCGGGAGCCTTATTTCTCTTTCCTTTTTCCTCTTTCCTTCGGTGGTAACCCCTGCATTCCCTTGACCTATAAAAGGGAAAGCAGGGCGTCCCACTAAAGGGGATCGATTGATCGAACAAACACACCACATCACACCAGAGACTTGGGAGCTACCTCCCTCTCTCGCCCATTTATAACCCCTACTACAAACTCAGTGCTGGTAACAAGAGCAGCCCGAAACTAGATGTAGGGACATTCAGCCCGAACCAGTATAATCCTTGTGTCTTCTTAACACACCATCTAGGTCCGACGTGCAATAAACAAATTTACTAGCCGTTGTTTACTCGAAACATCGACAGTTGGCACGCTAGGTAGGGATCTTTTTGCGCGTCTCGACATCAACACCAGACCTCGGATGGCTAATGGAAACATCAGCTAGGTCCCAGGCGCGCGCATGCATTTCGGGAACCTAGACTTTGTCATTACAACAGAGGGAGAGTTGGTGCGGTCTTCCGCTGCCACACAACCCCTCCTCTTCACCAGCCTTGACACAATCGCTGAGGGACCCAAGGAGCTGCAGCTGCCTACAACGGAGGTTCGCACCCTCGGAAGCAACTAGCTCCGCAGCTTTGACTACGGAAGGCCGCGTACTGCGATTTCGGTGCATGAGCATCTTGAGCTCCACCGCAATGCGCGTGACACCCCCGACGCTCGTAGACGCAAAGCGCCCTCAGAACAACCCGACGAGGACATACCGGTCCATCAGGACCAATAGGGTGGTGGGCCGCGTGCCACGGTTCTGGTGCATGAGCATCTCGGCCTCCACCACAACGCCTGCGGCACCCTCAACGCCCGCAGGCGCGCCTGTAGTGACACGAAGGAGGAGGCTAGCCGTAGCTACCATCCATGCTGTGGCAGACGCTATGATAGTAGTGAGGACCGAAGCCTGAGCCCCGACTTGATGGGACCTCGGGCCTTTGGCCAACAGACCATCAAGGGCACCAAAGCGAGACGAGGACACCGATGAAGGCGCCTCCAAGCCTCCCAACAAAAGGAAGAACAAGTGGTGGCACAAGAGCTCACTAGTGGCCAATGATGACCACACGAGGGCTCAGAAGCCCGTGGAGGGCACCCCGAGCCACTTCGAGAAGCTGCTTGAAGGGCCATGCCTGAACCATGCCTTCCCCGTCAAGCACCTATACAAGGATTGTGTTCTCTTGAAGCGGTTCTTGTTTGGAAGCTCTAACAAGGGGGACCATAAGACGGAGTCCAGCTAGACAAAGCACGCGATGTCGCCCTCCTTCGCTCGGCCAATATGCAAGGACTACTGCAAGCTCTCCCCGCTGAAGGAAGGACTGCACGTCGTCACGGAGATGCTCCAGCCAGGCGCCTACAAACTCAAAACCATCAACAGCAAGGTCTTCGTCAAACGCTAGGAACATTGAGCAGCTATGTCACTTTAACCCTTAATAAACACACATTTTCTCTTATTATTAGTTTCACTGTCGAACTCCCCGATCTTTTGTGACACTTGACCCCGGCCAACGGTGAGGGGTCAGGCCTCACTCGGGGACTAATAAGGACATATCTATTCGGTAGATAATCTCTACGCTTGACCCTTTCTCACGATTAAGACCCAAAAGCGAAGTTTGCGGAAGTAAACCCTGAGTAAAACTAGACGGACTATGAGAAACCTATGCCCCAGCGGCTACGACGCCTTAGCTCACCAGCATAATCAGAGTTTCTTTTCCGCACCCCGGGCTTTTTTGGCCTTAGCCATGGAAAGGGCCGGTACACTTTAAAAATCTATCCGCCTAGCAAACATTCTCAGTGCCCGACCCCCTTTCACGTTAAGACCTAGGAGCTAGGTTTGCAGGAACAAGCTCTGAGTATAACTGGTCGGGCTTCAGGAAACCTATGCCCTTGCGGCTACGGCGTCTTTGCTTATCAGTGTGATTAGAATTGGCTCGCCTGCATCCTGAGCTTTTATGGCCTTAACGACAAAAAGGGTCGGAATGCACTAACCTTGTTATACAAAAAGGGGAGAAGGGCTGAAGAGCTATTTGCTATAACAAAATTTAGAAGCTTGTCCATTTACTACAAGTTCCACGCCTGGCTTATCTGCCTAACTAAATTCTTGCGCGGGATGTCCTCATCCTCTATGTCTGCAGGAAAGTCTTGTCTTAGTAGGTAACATGAGTCGATCGGACGACTTGGCCACTGTAGGGAAATGGGTAGGGAGCAGCAGGATGCCCCACGTAGGTTATGCCGAACTTGTCGTGAGCGATGGGCCTGGATCCCGCTCGATCATGTCCGGTAAGAGCTTCCTGAACCCATCACTCTTATCATCAAGGTAAAACCTTTACCCGGGTAGATCAAACAGCTCCAGGAAGCTACCGAAAGACGAGCACATGCCTATCCAAATCTTCCCCGTGAAGGATCTGTCGAGCGACGGTTCGCCTTCAAAGACTATGGGCCATCGCAGGTAAGTGGGATACAAAGCTAAAAACACTCCTACGGCCCATTAAAGCCTAGGAGTTCGAAGGTTGGCTCACTAGTGGGTTCACGACCGCTCTAGGGCACCCTAGAGTGAGGGGAGCTTAAGGACAGGGCCCACTAGTAGCCAATACCCAAAGCGCGCAGAGCGCCTTAGGGGTCCCGACCCTCGTTTCAATTCTTGGATGATGCAGGGTCCATGGTTTTTCCCCGAAGAAAGGCATCGAGCCCTCGGACCAGTCGAATGGACCTGGGAACTATATGGACCATCCACCAAGAATCTGGAGTCAGTCACCAGCTAACCTCGAACCAAGCCCCGCAAAGCGGATGCCGAGGCTCCACTCGAACAAGCCCGTTAACAACTCACCAAGCATCGTGCTCTGTCCAGCGAGGAAAGCACGGCATAACTTAGCCCCTCCATTCTAGCGAATGGACGCAAGAGGGATGACGATGATAAGATGAACCAACCCCCTGACTAGACCCCTGCTATGCGCGAGGGCTCGGGGTCTCAGTGCGTCGCAAAGAGACCGAACACGCGGTATCAGACAGATGATGAGTCACCTCCGGTTGCGAGAAACAGAGGGCAGGGTAACGCATGAAACATGGCCGACCCCTACCGAGCCTCACGGGGCTTGGGGGCTCGAGCCACCCGACCCTAACTCGGGAGATCGGGGTTCAAGGCCGACCCGCGGAGTGTCCGAGGCCGCCTCATGTCAAGCAAGAGCCTAGGGAGAAAACGTAGATGAGGCCGAGCGGCCTGCGCTCGACCCACGTAGAAGCGGACAGGGTCATCTCAACCTTCTTGTCCGATCCTAACTCCCGACTAAGCCCATAGAATCCCCATTGAGGCGGCATCTATTGAAAGGCGGGTTAAGGAGTAGTGGAACACCACATGAAGGCTCTGCCGAGCCCATCGCGAACAACGGACCCGATTCCACTCAAACATGCCCGTTAGCAAGCTCACTGAGCGCATCACTCGAGCCATCGAGGAAAGTAACGTTAGCTCAACCCCCACGGTTGCGGAAAACCATGGATGGGGCAACAATCACAAAGTCAAGCCACCCTTGACCGACCCCACTACCTGTGGGGGCTCGACGAAAGTTGGACTTGCAAGGAGACCAAATGCGCGGTCATAGAACGATAGCTCGAATCCTAGGGAGGGGGTACGTACAAAAACAAGAGATGTTCTCTCCTACTAATCTCGTTATCCTCTCTATGATCTTTAGTGACACCTGACCCCAGCAATGGCAAGGGGTCAGATCTCACTCGGGGCTAATAAGGGTATAAATACACCCTTTCTAAAATAGTCACCGCGCCCGACCTCTTCCTCACATTCAATCTAGTGGCAAGGTCTGCGAAAACAAATGATTAAGCATCATTGGTTGGACTACGAGAAACCTACGCCCCTATGGCCACGGCACTCTTACTCACCAGCGCGATCAAAGTTTCCCTCCTACACCTCGGTCCATGCGGTCTTAAACCAACGGAAGGGTCGAACATGCGAACCCCTTTCCACACATAAAAAGGGAGGAAAAACAAACTTAGACAAACAAAATAAAATGATAAGTTTGTGCGATAGGGCAGAAGGGTTGGAGTTTGTCTGCTAGTTACATGAACGATTGCTCAACCTAACTGACTAACTAACCCCTCTAGGGTAGAACTGTGTCTTCTATTTTGTCTGCTAGGTCCCGCGAAAGAGGAGCCACCGCCATCTCTATCTCATCTAGCTTGGCGTCAGTGTAGCCAGGAGCGAAGCTGAGGCTCATCGTCTCCAGGTCGATGCTATCCCCATAATGAGAATGAGAAATCATGAAGGATTGATGGACCCCAGTGCGAAGGGCATCCCTCTCAAGCTGGCGCACCCACGCCATGATCTCGATGGCACGGGCCACAAGCGAACTGGTCCCCTCCGACCATACCACCTCTAGGTCATCACAGACCACTCTAAGGGTGGTGCCCAGGATACCAAGCTCGTTGCTCTCGCCTGAAGGTTCCTCCTCGCCTCGGCAAGGTCCATGGCCAGCCTGGCAGAGATACCCTTGGCCTCTAGCCTCTAGGTCATCGTAGTTCCAAGCTCGGCCTAGAGGGAGCCGATCTTCCGTTGTGCGTCGTCACGCTCTCGGAGGGCATAGTCACACTCCTCACGAGCCATGCCACGCTCCGAGTAGAGCCTCTCTGTGGTTTTGAGCGGCTCGTTCCGCTCCTTACGTAGCCGAGCGACCGCCGCAGCGTCCAGACTCGCCTTCTCCTCCACGGCCATGAGCTTCTCCTCGACCCCTAGCTTCAGCTCCCGCTCCTTCTCAACCTTAGCTAGAAGGTCGAGGATCCACTGGTGGGTCTCGGTGTCCTTCTAAAGTAGCTCATCCCTCTCCCTCCTAACCTTGGTGGACTCCTCATCGTCCTCCCATGACCTCACTGACAGAGCCTCGAATGCCCTCTCGACCTCGTCTGCATGCCGACGGGCCTCGGCCACACGCAATCGAAGATTGTTTGCCTCCTCATCAATGGGAGTCAGCTCAGCCACCTTCTGCTGGGCGACAGCAAGCTAGGCCATCACCTCCCCATGCAGCCGTGCCTCCTCGATGAAGCAATCCAAGGTTCCCTTCTGCTCATGAAGGAACCACAACTTCCCCTGGCTACGAGCAATAAGGGACTGAAAGAAGACGATGGTCAGAATACAAGAATATGCGGAGAAAGGAAAAAGCAAGAAGCAGGATCAAGCAAGTACCTAGCCAGTGGGAATGACAACGTTGGCCAAGGCACCCTGGGCATGGTCTAGAGCTTCAAGCACGGATGTGACTCCCATGTCGAGGCTCTCCCACTCCATGCTCTCGGTGGCGTCGTCGAGGGTAAATAGCGTCAACATCGGGTCCTCCGAATTTGTCCATCGGAGCAGGGGTTTGCCTCACGTAGGAGAGTGGCTACCTCTCGATGTGGGGACCAGGGATGATTCCCCGCCGGTCCTCTCTACCACTGCGACGATGTTCGGAGACCTCTCGGCCACGTCCCCCTCTGTTTAGCCCATGTCGGGCACCGTAGCTTGGGCCATTGGTGGCGTGGGTTGCAACACTTCCTCAGGCGCTGCCATGGTTGTGTTCAGTTGAGGCCCGCCTTTCATAGCCGCCACCACCTCCATCTGTGTCGGCAGAGCATGGACCAGCTGCGTCGCGCCCACCACGATCAGCGACATGAGCATGGATGGCGGCTCTATCCGCCCCATCATCGTCAGTGTTACCACCTCCATTGCTGGCTGCTCGATGACCTCCGAAGGTGCCTCTCGAGCCCCTCGCCTACTTGTCCCACCAAAGGCACGGGTGCCACCGTGGGCGGCGCCTGACCGACCGGTGATGCGGTCACACCAGCGCCGCCCCCGCCCAAAATGGGCATGATGCCAACTAACGTCTGCCGCCCCGCTTGAAGGGCGATGCTCTTCTTTTGCGCCAGCGCCAAAGGATTATGCCGCTTCACGACGCTGCAAAGAAAGAAAAGCATAAGTCACAATTAAAACAAAGAAAAATAGAGGAGATGGTGACTTACATTGGCGCAGTTGGGTGGCAGATATGTTTGGGGGGTGAACCCCTAGACCCCTGCTCCACCTCATTGGGGTGGGACCGTTTCAATCCCACCCCCTGCTCCCGGGCAGAGGGGCTCTCTCCCCTTGCATCTTGGGGCACGACGGCAGAGCCACCTGCCTCCACCAACACCTTGGGCGCGGCGGCAGATCCACCCACCCCTGTTGGCTCCTTGGCTCCTGGGGTAGGCCGACGGTCCGGCCCGTCTCCGCCGGCCCCATGGATGCGCCCTCCCTCCATAGAATAGGAAGGGCCTCGACTCCTGCAAAGACGAGCGGATACCCGTCAGCACATCCTCGCTCTCCAGGTCATCCCACTCAATGCCATCAACTACCTCATCGTCATCTTCCTCATCATCATCATCGTCGCTGTTGTCCACCCCTCATTCCTGCTCTAGTAGCTTTCACTGCCTCTTCTTCCTCTTGTCCTCCTTAGCCTTCCTAAGCTGCTCGCCCTTGGTGCGATTCGCCGCCCTCATGGATGAATCCCTCAGCAGCGGAGCCAAGTGATCCGTGAGGACGAGGTCCCTTGGTTGGTCCCCCCATCTCAATATTAGTGTCAAGGGGTCAGGAGATCAATTAAAGAGGAGGCATGAGGAGAGGAAACTTACGAAGACGGTATAGCCCGGTTCCGGCCGCATCGGAGGATGCCCTGGCACTGGGTACATGAAATCAAGAGGGACACCTACATTGTCCTATGAAGGCTCCATCACCTCCTTGATGCGCTGCACGACTTTGGAGGGGGAGAGTGCTCCCTCGGCCAGCACCGTCCCAACGAATGATGCCACGGGCGCCATCGAATACAGCGGAAGCGCGCGCCTCATCAGCGGTGCCACCCTCCTCGCATGGTAGGCCCCGATGATGCTCAACCCTTTCAGGCCCCTCTCCTTCAGGATGCGGATGGTGGCAAGGTGGTCCTAGATCTTCTTCTTGTCCTTCTCCGGGACGCCCCACTTCCACGAATCCGGGGCCTCTTTAATTAGACGCCCGGTGAACTCCGGTAGGGGGCGGCAGTGTCATTCTTGAGATAGAACCAATGCGAATGTCACCCGTTGTTGGAGGTCAACAGCTGCATCGATGGGTACTCGTCGACCCAGTTGTTCTGGAGGTGGATGCCGGCACATCCCATCGGCATATTCAGCTCCGGCTTCTTCTCCCTCTTCTTCTGGAGGGTAACAGCGAAGAAGTGCCTCGATAGATCAAAGTGGGGACTAATCCCTAGGAATCCCTCACACAGGGTGACGAACGCCGCCATGTGCTAGATTCCATTGGGATTGAGGTGCTGCAGCTTAATCTTGTAGTAGTGCAACAGCCCCCAAAGAAATCCATGAGCAGGGGTAGCGAACCCGCGCTCATAGAAGTGCGTGAACGACACCATGTAGCCGTCGGGCGGCAATGGCACATCCTCCTCGTCGGGCAGCCGCCACTCGTCTATGGTCCACGTGCAGAGAAGACCGCGACGGATGAGGCCCTCCATGCACTGGAACATGATGTCAGAATGGCACCATGGATCCTTTAGAAGATGGGGGCGGGTAAACGTGAGTTTGACGATGGCTAGGACACGAATGCAGGAGGCCTAGGCGATTCGTGATGGAGGGTGCAGATGTGAAGGTAAGAAGGCAAGGTACAAAGCCCTGAGGGTGAACCCTTTGGTTTTATAGGGGCGACGGATGTGAGGAAACCAACCATCCGCCTAGATCTCCGCGCCCGCCATGATATGCTATAACATCACGCCGCGAGATATGTGCACGCAATCTCTATCCTTTCCCTCGAAAGACACGCCAGATGTTTTGTCTCCCTGGGCAAACCATGACTCGTTACAAGTAAGAGGAATATGGATTAAAAATGCCTCTACGGTCCCTCTAGGCCCAGGATTTGATGGTTGGCCCATCGATGGGTTCAACAACCGCTCTAGGCACCCTTACGATGAGGGATGGAAAGGGATGAGCCCCGCAAGTGACCAGTACCCAGGCGCACGAGCGCCATGGGCATCTCGGCCCATGATCGAGTCTCGGCCAAATTGACCCTAGCCAGATCTCCGTGAAACGGATGCCAAAACCCCAATCGAACTATCCAACTAAATGAACCACCAAATCTCACGGCCATACCCGCAAAGGGTCCGACCTCAGCCAGAAGGAATCACCGTTCCCAGGACACACCGTGAGCGACAAACGAAGGCTAGGGCCCTCAGAGTCCTCCCTTTCGAAAAACCTCTGAAGGAGTATTCTACTTCTCCGTAGGCTCGGAGGCTACACCCACCGGGTGCGCTCGCGCGCGCACCCACTGGCAAGTCGAAAAACCCCGTAGGTGATTCTACCCGAATCGCCCGAGGGCTCGAGGCTACTGTCGGGGACCAATACTAGGGTACCAGAAGAGGAGCTAATAACCATCAACGTTGATTCATCCAAGCGGTCAAGAGCACGACTACACCTCTTGCTGAGCCCCGCCTCGTCTGATCGCTAAGACCATGGGCTCCGCCTCGTCCGACCCCCGAGGGTTGGCCCCACTTCGATGGATAATGAGGCGGTGGGCTCCGCCTCGCCCGACCCCCAAGGGTCGGCTCCACCTTAGTTGACTTCCAAGGGTTGGCTCCATCTTGTCCGACCCCCGAGGGTTGGCTCTGTCTCGCCCAACGTCTGAGGGCAGGCCCTACCTCGCCCGACATCCGAGGGCTGGCTCTACCTCGGCTGACTCCCGAGGGTAGGCTCCGAATCGACCAACCCCTGAGGGTCGGCTCTGCCTCGGCCGACGTCTGAGGGCTGGCTCCGCCTCGCCCGATCCCTTGGACATGGTTCCTAACGGAAGCTCACATCGCCGCCAACCACTACATGCCAGAAAGTACTACTTAGGGTCAAACTTCTGGCATCGTGCAAGGAGCGGTCACATCTCAGCATGACCCATCCCCACGACATGTCATTCCAAAGAACTCACATTGCCCACAGTGACGGACGCATGGTCACTGTGTCGCTAACTCCCTGCCTGACCACCGTCCAACGTTAGTCAACCGGCGTCAGTTGACTAGTACTGTACCGATAGCCCTCCGCATGGTTTCTGTCAAGGGACCCTCTGACCATTCTGTCTGCTCGGATGGGACGGAAGACAAGAATGGCGCATGACGCCCACACGTAAGCTGCAGCGGCCAATAGGACCCCGGTACGACGCAGCTGCCACCACGATCTACAGAGTTAGCGGGACCCACGGGAAGAGGAGAACGACGCATCTCCGGAAGCCTTATTTCTCTTTCCTTTTTCCTCTTCCCTTCGGTGGTAACCCCTGTTTTCCCTTGAATAATAAAAGGGAAAGCAAGGCATCTCACTAAAGGGGATCGATTGATCGAACAAACACACCGCATCACACTAGAGACTTGGGAGCTACCTCCCTCTCTCGCCCGTTTGTAACCCCTACTATAAACTCAGTGCTGATAACACGAGCAGCCCAAAACTAGGCGTAGGGACATTCAGCCCGAACCAGTATAATCCTTGTGTCCTCTTAGCACACCATCCGTGTCCGACACGTAATATACAAATTTACTGGTCGGTGTTTACTCGAAACACCGACACTCATTATGCTACGTATCTAAACATAATATATATACATCGATAAGTAGGAAAAGCTATATAGCTAAAAATTAGAACAACTTACAATTAATAGGAGAACTGTGAATAACTTTGTAGAGACATGTGTAATTTTTTTTTACCGAAATATTGATCTATTTTATCTTATTTGTTTCTATAAACTAGATGGACTCTGACCATTTCAAATTTCAATGCTAAATAAAGATGGGTCTTTCATCTAGATGTGCCGGTACTTAAGCTTTTAAAAACTTTCGCCAGTATTAGGTACTAAAGAATGTAATTCTAACATAGTATTGAGTTAGTTTTTTTAATTTAATCAAGTTTGTAAAAATTTATTAATATTTTTAATCTTAAATAATTATCATGAATTATATTTATCATCAATATTTTTGTTGTATATCTTGGTTTCATAAATATTGATATTTTTTAAACAAAATTGCTTAAATTTGGATAATTTAAATAAAGACAGGACTACGACCGCATACTTTTTCAGGAAGAAGGCAGCAAGGTACTTCCTGTCTCAAAAATGATGCAAGTCTAAAACATTGTTATGCTAAATTATATCAAGTTTGACCAAATCTCTACATCTAAGAAAGCTCTAAAGTCATCATCTACCCGATGATATCAAATCTTGACCTCTGCTCATGCGATCCGTGTCCGATATGAATCATACTCCACTCAGAACTCACATGTCCACGTCCTACCCGGTTACGATACGAAGACCGGATCCACGTGTCCGGTCCGATACGAAGTCCTCGAAGCTCACACGTCTGCGCCCGATTACCGAGATTCAATTAAAAAGTTGTGACCCCGGTGCAACACACGAGAGTAATATCTATCATACTAAATAGGTACGTATACATCATGAAACGTACTTTCATAAATACTTATTTTGTGTTTTAAATATTGAATTGATTTTTTATCTATATATTTGTTAAACTTTAGACATTTTAATTGAGAATGTATCTAGAATTTCATATTTTTTGGACGGAGGTAGTACTTAGATCCCTCGTGAATCAAAATTAAAAAGTGATTTGGCTGTTTGGCAGTAATTTTTTAAGAGGTCTGCCATATAAAAAGAAGTGTAATTACCGTTTAGTAATATATAATATAATATGTATCTACCAATTAAATGCGCCGTGTTCAGCGTGGACCGAAAGGGTTGGTGGCCAAAAAGAAATTGCCAGTCAGACAAGCAAGAACACTCTGCACACAAAAACAAACAGCACGACACGGCGCCCGCCCGCTTCTAGAAGGCGCACTCACCTAACAACAAAGCGGTGAAATGGAGCATTTGTATACTCCATTTGGCATGATCCCCCTGAGTACTTCCTGGACATTTCCATTCGTCGGTTCATCGTGCCTATTTACCAGGGGTGTGGTTCAAGGAGAAAATTGGATAGGATATGGCCATCCATGAATATTGGAATAATTATGTCTATGATGCATGTTTGGTTCAATGGATAGAACATGTCATCTTTCTGTTTGGTTGGATGAATGAAAGTGGATAGGATTAGAATAGTTGTCTAATTATGCCTATTATTTAAAAATAATAACAACTAATTAGACACTAATAAATATGCACTAATACTAATTTTGCCATGAAAATCACTAATTTAAAATGGATATGTTAATTACCACAACTAATAACCTAATTAGCACACAAAACATACATTAATCAACGTGTTAGCACTTATCAAAACTAATCTACCATCATAATTACTAAATAATAATATATATACTAATCATCCTTAATTTATTTACTAATGACAAATATTAGAAGACATGGATAAGCTGGTTTATGAGATTTTTACGAACCAAGAAATCTAGCATATGAGAGTATATTCTTTATCTATGGTTTTATCGGTCCTAGTGATTCATCCAACCAAACACATGATTAGTCCAATCCCAACCATACAAATCCAACCAACGATACACATACCAGGTGACTGCCGTGCTGACATTCTCAGGGAGTGTTTAGTTCTTTAGTCGCTCCTAAAATTTATGTCACATCAAATATTTAGAGGCTAATAAAGAGCATTAAATATAAATTAATTACAAAATCAATTACATAGATGGAGGCTAATTTTCAAGATAAATTTTTAAGCCTAATTAATCTATCATTAGCACATGTTTACTGTAGCACAACGTCAAATCATGGACTAATTAGGCTTAAAAGATTCATCTCGCAAATTAGTCACAAGTTATATAATTAGTTTCGTAATTAGTCTATATTTAATACTTCATACATGTGTCTAAACATTCGATGTAACAGAAATTTTAGTATGAGGGAAAGGAACCAAACAGGCCCTCAATCCTGAGCATCGTGCCGGGCTGCCGGGGTCTCCATCGGGGCTGGCTTTGGCAGGATCCGGACGTGGTTGGTGTCATTGCAGAGTAAGGATGAAAACGGTAGGGATATTTATTCGACCGTCCGTTCGATCGAACAAATATGAACACTTATCTGGATAGTTACTCGGATATCCGTAATTTTTTTTGGATACGGATAATAAAACGGATATCTTAGGCGGATATTAAATACGAATGTAATATCATCGATATCTGACGGATATCGGATAATCCGGTTAAGTATCGGATATATCCGGATATTATTCAAACGGATATTATCCAGATATTATTCAAACGACTTTGGATGGAGAAATGATCAAAATAAAAATTGTAGATCTCAAAAAGTTATGAAACTTTGTTGTTTACAAATTTTTCATTTGAAATCATTTAGTGCTTCAAAATGCTATTTGAATTTCAATTTCGAAATGGTTAAAGAACGCATATTTCTCTTTTTAATCTTTGGCTAAAACTTGTAACTAGTTTTTCTCCCTCGTACTAACTTCAAATTTGATAATTTTTTTTCTAAATTTTTTAAAATCATGTTCTATCAATTTATTGTGTTCTTATAGCTATTATTGTGTTCATCTTTTCATGTGACTGTATTCTATCTATTTGAATTTTGAATTTCAAAAAATAGCAACTTCAAACGTCATTTTCAAACATTAAATGACTTCAGCTGAAAAAGTCATAAACATAAAAGTTGTAAAACTTATCAAGATCTACAACTTTTATTTTAGTCATTTGTTCATCCGAGATTGTGGTAGTAATATTGTTCACAAAATTTACATCTCTCTCTGTAGTTTCATAAACTATAAAAGAGATGTGTGAGATTCATGAATAATGTTACTACCACTATATCGGATGAATAAATTACTAAAATAAAAGTTGTAGATTTCAGAAATTTATGAAACTTTATAGTTGAAAACTTTTTTATTTGAAATCATCTTGTCAAGGAAAACTACGTTTGAATTTCTCAAATTTAAAATTTGTATTTTTCAAACGACCTCGGAATCTCAGATGGAGAAACAACCAAAATAAAAGTTTTAGATCCCAAAAAATAATGAAACTTTGTTGATTACAACATTTTCATTTGAATTTGTTTAAGGCCTCAAACAATAATTTTTTGCTTTTTTTGTTTTTTTTCTCGAATTGTGATTTTTGGAATTGGACCAAAATATTACTTCTTGTCCAAACGGCCCAATCCTCTATAACCCTAGCTAAGCTAGCTGGCCCATATATAAGTTCCCACTTGGATATATATATATATTTGGCCCATATATACTGCTTTTACTCAATATCCGAATAGATATTTGTATCCGACCTTCTTCAAATCCGATTCATACCATATTCGATACTCATTATTCGTATCCGTAACCGAGTCAATCCGTATTCGTATATATATCCGAACGCTATCCGTGTCCGAATCCGAACAGAAATATAAAAACAAATATAATATGAGTGATATCCGTTCGTATCTAATCCGTTTTCATCCATATTGCAGAGGGCGTGGGGACGACAAGCAAGCAGCGGCGGTGTGGCACCAGCAGCAGGCAGCGGCGGTGGGAAGAGGAGGGCAAGGAGAAGTGATGGTCAGTTGGTCACGCTCAAGAGGTACGGATATTTTCCGACTGTATTTGAGACCGAATCCGTTTAGAAGATTCAGATCTGTCCGTATTTGAGTCTGGATATTCAGCATCCGATATTGTATCCGTATCCGAATACTAAAATCATATATTTATTATGTCAATATTCAATCGTATCCTATCCGACATGGTTAACACTATCCGTATTCGAACCAAATCTAGACTGAAATATGAAAATAAATATAATATTAGTGATATTCGTTCGTATCCAATCCGTTTTTATCCCTACTCAAGAGACAACATTCATTAATTGTATATATCAAATTTGAATAGATGGATGCATGCTTGAGTACCTATTTGGATCGAATGAAGATCAGTCTATTTTTTCTTCACAGGGTCCAAGTAGCCATTTTTTTTTGTTGGTTACAAGCATTATTTATTTTTCTTACTTCATATCCATTGTGTTCTTTGCCAATTGAAATAAAAATATAACTAAACTCTATTCATTGATATACGATATGGGCCATAGGTGGCAAAAGGTTCTGATTGCCTATAATCATTTTCTTTCAATACTTTATGAGCCAAAGAAAATTTATATGGTTAATTGCATGGTGCTCTCGCCGGCCCTACTGTAATAATGATGAATAATCGTTCTACAAAAGCTATTGAATAAGTAACATGGGTGTCTCACTGTTTATCTATAGTCTTTTCATGGCCTCTGGCAATAACTACGAACGACTGTGTATTTTTGGTTCGGCATACCACCATTCATATCAGGAGCGGATCCAGGGCCCGGGCTGCAGTCCAGGACGAGTCCATGTAGCCTTAACATATGTGGTGTTTAGCCTAAAAATTATAATTTTAATTAGATAAAAGGAGGCCTAGAAGTAAGATCGGACTGTTTTGAATGTGAATCAGCAGCTTAGCCCGAGGCGCAACCCCGTTCTGGATCCGCCCCTGATTCATATATCACATTGTATTATATCTTATTGCTGATGAATGTTCTTTAGGTTCTTTCTGCTACTTAAATCTCCCGTGATAATGCACAGGATATCACCTAGTTATTGCAATGCGTAGAATGCCGATATTGTTTTTTTTAACTGATATTGGTTTATTGGTTATCCATTGGAGGCTAATACGAAGCCAAATTTGCGTACCTAGGTTCATATGTAATTGGATCGAACAAATACATGTAATAACAGACATCAAGTTCATTTTGACATAACTCTCGTTGTCCTCTTGTTATATGTTGTTTAAGAATAAATGTATAACAATACTATGAACGAGTATTGTGAAAAAAAAACTCTCATTCCTAAGGACTGTGCCAGTTTCACTGAAGGGTTCCATATCCTGATTTTAAGACTCCATATGTTAGAAACAATACAGATAAGTTTTATCCTCGTAAAACTTATTTTATCAATGAAACTTTTGTAATCTCAATCTCTTCGTCCATTCTATGCCACGAAACTCTATTGAAATCCCATTAAGGCTGGTCTAATGCCGGTCTCAGTGGGATAAGTGTTTTTCATAATGTGACAACGCTTTTAAGAAGTGAGTTTCATGAACATAAAAGTCACCCAACACAATTACCAACTCTCTATGAATCATAAAATTAAATGCTTATAGAATCATAGAATGAAAGTTTCCAATGAGGGAGTGGGTATTTCATCGTGTTTCATTTATTCTATATTACATGGGAGTCTTTTTTCATGTTTATATTAAAAAAAACTCAGGCTGCGGGGGTAAACACCCCGAGCTATTTTAGCTTAAGGTAAAGGACATCTCACCCAGCCCAAGAAAACCCCCGAACCCTATGCCCCGCCCGCACACAGGGGCCCGTTACCCGGTGAGAGGGCTGGTCTATTTTACTTGTGCTTTGGGAACGCGGACAGGCGATGGTTTTTTTTTCCACACCGCCGACCAAAAGTTCGCCTAACCCAGGATTCAAACTTTGGTCACGAGGGACGCCACCCGGAGGCTTGACCAATTGGTCTAGCAACTGTAGGCTTTCATGTTTATATTTAACCAGAGGTCATGTAATTAGGGCTTGTTTGCTTGCTGCCTGCGAGACAAGTTTCCAGCCAGGCAAGCATATGAATCTCAGGCCACCAAAATTCAACGCCTGGGAAATCCTTGACTGGGCTAGACAGGTTCTTAGGACACCTGCAATGGTATAAGCTAGTTACCAGCTCTAAACCAACTTTTTCAATAATACTAACTCTTAGCATATAGCTCATAATATAGATAGCCTTATACGTCACTCTTGTGATCTTGAAATATGTGTATGAACCTAGCTCTTAATCTAAAGCTAGCTTTTCTCTCTCTTCTATTAAAATAGTATAAAAAATACTTTACATAGCTTATAAGTCATCCATTGCAGGTACCCTCGTTGCAGCAAGCAAATAAGCCCTTGGTGTCATGAACTGGGATTGGATGTGAAATTAAGAAGGCCGTGAAGGGTGCCACCGAATGCAGGAGATATACAGTCATTACTGCTTAATGATCACACCAACGAACGATCTTATTCGCACTGATTTTGCGTGAACTTAAGCCTATCCAAACCGAGGTGAACCAAACCTTCTAAGCTTCTACCCCTACACATCTTTCTTAGAGCAAGTATAGTATGGAGCCGTAATCAGGCTAAATGATGGGGTAGATGAGAGAAAGAGAGAGAGAGGAGAAATGGGATGTAAGTTTATAGTCGGCTTGGACACAAGAACTCCAACCAAATTCAGTGGGGATTTTATGTCCTAGTTTTCAACACATCTATATTTGGAAAAACAGTGCAGAAGAGTTTTATTCCCATAAAACCCTCTCTACTTTTATAAAACTTTTATCATCTCTCTCTTCATTATACGGTGCCACATCAACATATTTAATGCCCATAAAACTCTGATGAAACTCCATTGAGACTGGCATAGAAACTCTATGAGAGGGCCATGAATGAATAGTAAAGATATAACTATTATATAGATGGATAGAGAGATAGATTGCAAGAATTTATAGGGTCAGCATCTGACTGTATTATTAGCCTTGCTCCTGAACAAAGCCATTTTTCTGCATGACTCCAACGCCCTGCCTCACTCTATGAGGCTGTCTTCAACGGGAGACCCATTGCAAAATACAAATTCAAAATAGGTCTCCAACCCAATACCTATAGTCTCCAATAGGATACTTATATGGAAGATCTATTTTGGGTGCTGGAAAAGACATAATCTAAATATGAGTATTCTCTCTCCTGAAAATTTATTTACAGAAATGATTGTTTTTTGAGTCTCATTATCAGAAAAACTAAAAATAGATATTAAATTTTTTTTTGTATGTAGCGCTACCTAACAGATGAATGAATCTTGTATTTGGTGTCGTGGTTGTTGGGACCGTCTGACCTGGCACATCTCCACTCCTCGCCCTCTCTCCTGTCTCCTCACTCCACCCCCACCACCGGCCCCGCTGAACTCCAAGGTCTATTCTTCTGCCCCTCTCCCGTCCCCGAGATCGCATTTTCCGAGTTCCTGATCACGGAAAACCCTTCTGGGGACCCGGGAATTCCTCCCTCAGATCCGCGCTTTCCTCGGAGGCGTCGCTGAATTGCGGGTTCTTTGCGCAGGTTTCCCGCGTGCGGCGGCGAGCGGGGCGGGACGGGGACGGGGATTGGGTTGGATTGGAAAGGGGTAGGGACAGACCGAGCCGTCGCCCGTTGACTAGCGCGGCCGCCAGAGATGGGCAAGGGCGGCGGCTGCGTCCCCAGCAAGAAGCGCCAGCCACCGGCCGCCGCGCCCTCCTCGTCGTCTGCCGCGGCGGCGGTGCCGCGCGAGGCGCCCGAGGAGGAGGTGGCCAACGCGGCTTTGCCGACGGCCGCGCGGAAGTTGCGGCTCTACATCGTGTTCTACTCGATGTACGGGCACGTGGAGTCCCTGGCGCGGCGCGCGGCGGCTGGCGCCGGCGCGGTGGACGGCCTGGAGGCCGTGCTGCGGCGGGTCCCCGAGACGCTCCCGCCGGAGGTGCTGGAGAAGATGCAGGCGCCGCCCAAGGACCCCGCGGTCCCCGTCATTGCGTCGGCCGCCGAGCTGCAGGAGGCCGACGGGGTGTTGTTCGGCTTCCCGACGAGGTACGGCGCTATGGCCGCTCAAATGAAGGCCTTCTTCGACTCCACCGGCTCGCTCTGGGAGGCGCAGAAGCTCGCTGGGAAGCCCGCCGGGTTCTTCGTCAGCACCGGAACGCAGGGCGGGGGCCAGGAGACCACGGCGTAAGAATTGAACACTCTTTATTACTCTTTCAGGTTTCTTTTATTTAATACCCGTTACATGCTCTTGAAGGAAGAATCGAACACTTGCTATTCCATTGATAGGTCGTTTCTTAAAACTGAAAACAGGCCATACTTCTTGAGATTAATTACTATACTTTGTTGCTATAAAAGTGTTTAACTGAACCTCCAGTACAGGTCTATGACTTCTTTTCCTTCTGTTTTACTCAGGGTTAAGCAAGCCTACAATAGTATAATCCTGATTCGTTATCTGGCTGAAGGATTTGTGATGTTTTCACTGCCTGATGGTTTAGGCTCCATGTGTGAGATAATCAAGTCATGGATTAGTTTAGCACCTCACTCATTTTTCTGCTTTTGTTTGAAGTTGTTTGTGTTCCTTCTCCCCAATTATTAGAATACCTGTTTTTATTGTATGTTTGATAATTTGCACTTCCACTCCATCCTCCGTTGTAGTTAATTCAGTGAATGCGAGTTTACAACTAGGAAATGTTATTAAATAGTATAATAATATACAAATCGACAAACAATTTACCAAAATGAGCGGTAACACGTGTAATTGAAGCTGAAATGCTCTTATTATTTTGACGACTTCCCGTAGTTCACTATCAAGTGCTTCTAAAGCAAGATGCCTGCGTCATGGTAACGATGATAACAATTTACCAATTTGGTTGTTACAAAATATGAAGCTGAAGAACCATATTTGTTGCAATTTAAGATTTCATCACACTATTTTCTCCATTATTGATGATCATGGTGCTGTACAGTGAGACTATTAACAACAACACGGGGTGGTCATAGATGAATTTAAGGACATTGGATATGATTTGTACAAAAAGGACTCTTTGAGTTAATGCTATGGTACGGAGTACATTTAGGTGTACCTGATCAATATCTGCCGCAGTGCAGATCAAACTGCAGCGTGTGGTACAGTCCTAAGCATGGGCAGTAAATTCAAGATTTTTAAGATCAGGATGAACTAAGGGCCTGTTTGGTTCCTTAGATATAATTTTAGTCCATGTCCCATCGGATGTTTGGACACATGCATGGAGTATTAAATATAGACTAAAAATAACTAATTACACAGATTGCGACTAATTTACGAGACGAATTTTTTAAGCCTAAGTAGTCCATGATTTGACAATGTGGTGCTACAGTAAATATATGCTAATGATGGGCTAATTAGGCTTAATAAATCCGTCTCGTAAATTAGTCTCCATCTGTGTAATTAGTTTTGTAATTAACTTATGTTTAGTCCTCCTAATTAGCATCCGAACGTCTAATGGGACATGGACTAAAATTTAGTCCGTGGAACCAAACACCCCCTAAAACAGATGCATGATTGAGAAGTTCCTATGAGAAATCAAAATTGCGGCCGTTTAAATTCTTGCATCCAAACAAAGGCTAACCAAAACTACTACTTGCTGAAAAATATTATCCCTTGTTCTCTCAAGAGAAAGGGATTTTGGATATTTTTGCTTGTTAGGTAAATGCTCCTTATTCCAGTTTGGAGCCAGTTGGCTATCCTTTTCAGTTTCTTCACTTGAACGAACCAGACTATACCTTATTAATTGCTTTCATAGTCTGCTTAACAGCTTAAGGAAAACAATGCAAAGAAAATGAAAAAATCTTAAAGCATAAATAATAACCATTACATAATTTACGGTGTTGCTACTTAATTGCTGTAGAATCATAATTCTTTAGTACAAGGCTGGGACTAGTGTTCCTGTGATCATAAAAATAATAAAAAAGAATAGAAATCCTTATGCCTTGGTTTCATTCTCCTTACTTGTTTGCAACTTGTATTTTTTCTCTATATAATCTTTGTAGCAGAATAGAAGTATCTGAATTCACTAGCTATTCCTGATCAGTGACCATGCTTTGTTTATTGTAGTTGGACGGCCATCACCCAGCTAGCGCACCATGGAATGCTTTTCGTCCCCATTGGCTACACCTTTGGTTCAGGCATGTTCAACATGGATGAGATCAGAGGAGGCAGCCCCTATGGTGCTGGCGTCTTTGCTGGCGATGGCAGCAGACAACCTAGTGAGACAGAACTCGCCCTTGCAGAGCACCAGGGCAAGTACATGGCCTCAATAGTGAAGAAGCTAGCTCACCATGCTTGAGCCAGCCACCCCTGTGCAGTAAAAGTCACACAGTCACCTTCCTCCAGCCCTTGGCTTCTCCTATTGTTTCCAGATACATCCGGTCCGTCGTATATGTGCACAGCTTGCCCTATTTTTTTGTCAAAGTAGCCACCCCTAAATTAAGGTTCCTTTGTACATCGTTGACATAAACGTATTGTTGTCCATTTGAATAATAAGTGTCCCACAAAGTGTTCATCAATAAACATCATATGTCATATTGGTTTTGGAAAATTTGGTGTTTGTTCTTTTGCGCAGAACCATTTTTATACTATGAAAGAAAAGCATTTTTGTTCTGTTGCTTTTCCTGTCTGCTTCAATATACCATTTTTCCCATGTGGTCCTTTGGATTAAAGGATTAGCCATCTTGAAATCCTATAATATTACTATGAGATGGCTTTCCATAGCAATTTATGAGGAAATTCTGGGATGGAATCCAATCTCTTGGAAACTCTCTTTTATATCTTTCACTTAAACTCCTGGTGTTTCTCCTATGTTGCATCCAACACTCTCCATCAGAACTTTACTATGTACTTCAGCATTTTAGAGGGGAAAATATATTTAAAACCTCACTCAACTATTGACCCAGTCCGATTATGTTTCCTGAGCTGCAAAATCATATATCTTTTACTACCTCAACTATTTAATATTGTGCAAATCACACCTCTTGGTGGTTTTAGATAGGAAAGGTCCATATCACCTCTCAATTTTTGTCCTGGTTAACTTTCCTCCCTCTGTCCCTCAACCTTATAAGAAGAGGAGAACTAGAAGAATACCCTGCGTACTGTAACAATAATTTCTTAGAATTAAAATCGTTGCATGTATAAGCTGGACATATATGTTCTTGTATCAGTTGTAGTCAAAACTAGGCAATATAGTGGAAGAATCCAATAAAAAGTCTAACAGAATATTAGATTGAATTATAAGATGATGGAAGGACGAAACAAATCTATATTAGAATACGGATGCCTTATATTTTGATTAGATTGAAAATAGTAGCTGAACCTATTTTTTAAGGAAAAAATAATTGTACTTAATGGGTATGATTTGGATATTTTTTAGTTATAATGGAGGATGATTTAGGTCTGGTGCAAGCGGTAGAGTCTTACCGCCTGTGACCGGAAGGTCCCGGGTTCGCGGTCTCCTCGTATTGCACAGACGAGGGTAAGGCTTGCCACTGATACTCTTCCCTAGACCCCGTATAGAGCAGAAGCTCTCTGCACTGGGTACGCTCTTTATAATGGAGGATGATTTAGATAATGAATGGTGTGGATAGTTTACATGAGGATTTGAAATTGTGAGGAAACGATGTGAATAGCTTACATGACAAACTGTTTGGTCTACTGTTTCCTGCATCATTCATCCGCGCACACGGCGCGTGTATATACAATGGTCCACATGGCATATGGCATCTCACATTCTATGCCTCTTCTTTGCTATATGTGAAGGTTGGGCGGCGAGTTACATCGGTACAAAATGTTAAGCTCCCTTATTATTGGGGTTTTCGATGCTCTTGGTGCCATATGCCAATATCAACATATCACTGAGTGTTTTCAGAGAAAAAAAAATCATTGAGGACCAGTGCTTTAAATCTACCTAACTAATGGATTTGATTTATGAACATTAAATATGTTACACAAATAAGGAGATATATGATACTTCTTCCACTTGAAACCACCGAAGCGTATGATTTATCGGATGTGTCGGAAGAGACAGGCATATGATTTATATATACAGTACTTGATGTTTTTCTTTTTTGAAAATTATACAGTGCTAGATGTTGATGGAGCAAGCATATCTTGATTTTACCATTTAGGGAGTAAAATAAAATGAAATCAGTCCCAATTCATGGGAGTCAAATCTGGCCCCGTAAAGCTCAGATTGTTTTTTTTTTTAGAATCGTAAAGCTCAGATTGCTGGTGCAGGTAAAAAAAATAATTCTGGGCCGGAAGGGTCCGAAATCCATTTCCGGTTGCTGGACCGTATCAGGCCCGTCCGCCGTCCGGTACGGTATATCTCTCTCCCAAAACAGAAGGCGCCTCGCCGACGAGAAAGTGAACACGCGCTCTTCCGACGGCGGCCATTTCAAAATTTTGGAATCGCCCTCCGGACCGGAGGAACTGAGAAGCGTCAGCCCTCGCCTCTCCTCCCCGCCTCCCGCACTCCCGCTCGCCTTCCCTCGTCCGCCGCTGAATCCGTTCCGTCCCACCTCGCCGTCGCTCTCTCCGCCCTCGTATACAGGTACAAACACACCTCCGTCCCTCCCCTTTGTTTTCTCCCTTTGCGGCCTCGGCTCGACCTCGATCGCCGGGTGCAAACGCTGTACGGCGTGATGATTGCGGTGGTGGTCGCTCCTGTTCCCTTTCATTTGGGGCACTTCCGATGCTTTTCCTTCTTCCGATAGGGTTGTAAGATCTTATTGATGTGCATTTGGTGGCGCTTTAGGGGGGCTTCGTATTATCCTCTGTATAGATGGCGCGATCGTGTAGTGTTGGTGCCGTGTTGCGTGATGCTAGCGACGTAAGCGGCTCACTGTTGATTTCCCCTCATTCAGTTCGAAAACTGCTGGCCAGTCGGTGCAATAGCTTCAACTCAACACTCAACAGTATAGGCATGTTGATTTCTGAATGGGGGAATCGAGAGGAGAAGAGGCGTTGGTATGGTTTTCTAGAATGGTGGATACGGCTGAGCAAAGCATGTTGTAAAACTTAACTGCAGTTTGCCTTTCAGCAGAACGAATTGTCCTGGTTCAGTATATTTGTTGTTTTCTCCACAAACGTGTAGATTTATTTATTAATCCAGAAACATTTCTTATAAACACGATTTTCCTTTCATTCTGTGTGATTTATGAGTCACTGTATTGCAGTGCATCCCAGCACCCAATTTCTCCTAAGTTATCCCAATGCTTGTCAGTCATCATACACTATATATCAATTGATATTGAGGGGGTGCATGTTGCAGTGTTGGTTTGAAGAGGCGTCGTTCATAATACTGAAGCTATGGAGGATTCTGTACAAGTTGCATGTGTAATACCAAATGCTGCAGATACTGCATTTCAGATTTACTCCTTGAAGCGATCGGCATATGCTGCTGTGCTGAGAGCATTCTGTGCTCACTCAGACATTCTCTCAAGGGTACTTCCTCACTCCTATAAGTTCAGCTGTGAAGTCTTAGTACTAAGCAAATTATATACAGTAGGAAATATGGTGATCTGTTACTCTATACCATGACATGGTAATATGATAGATACTCTTGTTTCTTATGTCACTTCTGAGGATATCTTGCTGAAACCTTACTCTTCATGCCCTTATTAGTTTCCTTACTTTAATCCTCCTTTTTTATGAGTATGTTTAGCTATTACACAGTTCGGGTGAATTTCAATGATAGCATTTTTTTTCTAGAATATGCACGATAGCATATTCAGTATCTTTTTCAGCTACATATATGTGTGTTACATGCTACTTACCTTTGCTTTCTTACAGGACAAAGTAAGATGTCTCACTGAACTGAGAAATGAGCTTAAAATATTGCAGACTGAACATGCAGAATGTCTTGTGAAAGCCAGATCAAATAAGCAAATCAAGTCTTTCAGGTGAAATAGTTAGTAATCAGTATTGCTTCTCATAGTAAAACATATATGCTGATTGAAAGACTTATCTGTTCCACAGCTCCAAATTTCTAACTTTTTGAAATTTTCGATGCTATATGTTGGCATCTAGTACTGTTTCATGTTTCTGTGTGGCCTAGATAAATATTTTCTTGTTCCTGTTTCCTTGTCTTACCTAAGCAAATTCTCCCCAATACTGATCACCTTCGTATTAGATATATTACAAAACAATTTATGTGGACTGCTGCATTTCTTGTCACAGTGCCGGCTTGCACTCCAAAGGAAACACTTGCAGTACTGAAGTTATAAAGGATTATCTAGATCTTGCATGCGTCCTACCAGATGCTGGAGATACTGTGTTTCAGATTCACTGCTTGGAGCGATCAGCATATGCATCAGTGTTAAGAGCTTTCTGTGCTGTGACAAACCACCTCTCATTGGTACATCTGTTAGCTATACCTCCTTTTCCTATAAGCTCCAAATACAAGTAATCGAATCATAGATGATATAATCATTGGATCAATTGTATATTGTTTTATTATACTCCCTCGGTTCCAAATTATAGTTCACTTGGGCTTTGCCCCAAGTCAAAACTTCTTTAACTTTGAGCAAGTTTATAGAAAACCGCACCAACATGTACAACATCAAATTTCTTTCATTAAATTCTCCATGAAACATATTTTGAAATTACATTTATTTGAACTCGAGATGTTAACATATTTTTCTAAAAACAAGGTCAAAGTTAGAGAAAGGTTTGACTTAGGACAAAGCCAAACTTAACTATAATTTGGAACGGAGGGATTATGACATTGTATCCAGGCCACGCCTTTTTACCTGTTTGCTTTACTCAGTACTCTTTACCTATACATTTTTGCAGTTACAGGTCAAGCTTCTATCTCAACTAAAAAATGAACTTAGAATATCGCATAGTGAGCATAAAGAAGTTATTATGAAGGTCAGTTTAAATGAGCATATCAAGTCTTTGAGGTGAGCATGTCTAGTCATTTGTTCTCAGTACGAAGTGTATGCTTATTAAATGCATTTTCTTCCCTGCAGTTTCACATGCCTAACCTTTCTTATTGAGCAGGAAATTTAGTTTGGCAAATCTGTCTGTTGTTACAAAGACCAATCCAGCTTTTGATGTGCATGCTGTGCTTCATGACAAGATTGGCTCAACTGGTCAGGTTTGCACTTCATCCACAAGCTGCCTCAGTTTGATACAGCAATCACCAGTATCAGAGAATTCAATGTCCTCCACAAGGTGTCAATTTTCTTTTTTTCCCACACAAATCAATTTTTCACAAATAAATGTGTTGATGCTCATTTATTGTGATGGCTAATGGAACAGAGACATTGGGATATCAAATAGCTCAAATGGAGCCAAAGAAGGACCTTATTTCGAATCCCGCACAGTGGTGCCTGCTAAAAGGTTGAAAACTGTAAATGGGCATGCACCAGCATACTTAAAATGTGGCCCTTCCAATCAGTTACCAGTGGCAGTTTCTGATGTGATGGCGGTACGGAATGTTTCCCTTTTTTTTTTTAAAAAAAACATTGCATTCAACTTGGAATTGTGCATATGCATTTCATTGTTTTCTTCTGTAACTATCTTATCCATGTATGGAAAATTTACTGAACCATAACGATGTTGAAAAGGACATGCCCACTATCATGATGGAAACCATCTATTATTCTTCATTACCATGCCCATTTAGTGGTTGTGTTGTGTGTGACTGTAAATGATGAAAAAGGCATTTAATATGCCTTCATAGTTCAATAACATCTTTGACAGTAGTCTATACGCTAATACGCTTTTATTGTCAAAATTGTTAAATCAAAGCCTTTTGGTGGATTTTACATGTTGGCACAATGGTTGCACCGCTGATACACTTGATTGCGATACGTTATGCTGTGAAGTGAAGTCTGGATGTGCTTCATCTCCCATTTTTCAGGAAAAGCACAGCCAATTGAATACTGGCCAAAGTCCTTTAAGTGTTGACCATGCTAGGCAAGAATCAGGGAAAAGGAAAACTGTAGTGCCTGAGATGAGTGTATCCGAGAGTCTGGGTGTTATGGACAGAAAGAATGAGATTGAGTACTAGAAGCCCAAGAATAAGGACTCAGATTTGGAACATGGTTCTGAAATAATTAAGCTTTGCCTAACTGCTAGCCTTCTAAACAAGGTACACTACTCATCCTTGTGGTCCAAATACATAATTTGTCTGAGGACTCCTTCAATAGTCCAATTACTTATTAACCTTTCTTTTATTGATATTGTGATGTCCTGTGACATGTCTCACAAATTAAGATTCCATATATATCCTTTCTTCGTATTAATATACCACTCTCTGTCTTGAATTTGTTCTTATTAGTTACATGTATTCTATTCTTTCTTCTATCCCCTTTGTGTATGTTGGCCCCCTGGATCTTCGGAACGGGTGAGCCGACCACTCACCGGAGTTGCCGACCACACACTATGGCTAGAGGTAGAAGAAGGGAGAAAGAATAGAGCACACACAGCACAAGCACCAGCGTTGGCCAAAGCTCTGCAGAGGAGATAGCAAAACTGAATTCGCTCTCTTTACTGAGTTGCAGTGGGAAACTATATATACAACTCTACCCATCTAATCCTACAATGACTAGATGTGACAAAGAGAGTGACTTTGACGCCTTTGCCTCATTGTGTGGCTACAATCATGGCAGGGGAGCCTTTCGGCGCCTGCCCCTCAGCAGCTGCTACATGCAAAGAAATAGGAGCCCTTTTCGGCGCTTGCCCACGTCATGCGCGTTTACAGGGGAGCAGCAGATTACTTAACAATTCTTCCCCTAATCCTGCTGCTAACCCTAGAAACCCCTCCATGCCGATCATCTTCTTTAACTCCGTGAGCCGAAGGCGACCGAGCGGCTTGGTGAGGACGTCCGCGAGTTGCCGACCAGTTTCGATGAACTCGATGACGATCTGCCCTCCATCGATACAGTCTCTGAGGAAGTGGAACTTGATGTCGATGTGCTTGCTTCGGTCGTGGAGAACTGGATTCTTCGCGAGGGCGATGGCAGTCGTTGTCCACCATCGCTCTTTGGTAGGTGAGCTTCCACACCGGTCAGCTTCGCTTCCAACACGGTGCACCAGCAATGCAGCTCACATCGCCACGCGGCCGTGGCTGCGTTGCCACGATCACGCCTTGCGTGGACGCCAACGCCACCTTCTGTTCGCCGCCGCGACCATGAGATTGGAGCCGACGTGGAGGAAAACGAGCACGCTAGACCGCCACCACCTTCCGTCAATGTCCCCGCCATGTCTCGATTGAGCCGACACGAGGAAAATGAGCACGCTAGGGATGAAAACGGATCGTATCTCGTCGGATATCACCGATATTACATTTGTTTTCATATTTACGCATAGGTGAATACGGATAGTGAGTCAACTATATCCTACTTCCGCCGGATATCGACATTTATGGTATTCGGAAGATACGATCGATGTTGGATATCCGGACTCGATCCGGCGATCTCAATCCCTATAAACGGATTCGGTTTCGTACGGTCGGAAAATATCCGCATACCGCTTCATCCGGCGGCCGCCTACTGATCCTCCATAAAGCGATCCCCGATCCACCGTCCTCTTGACGCGTAGCGTAGCGCGCTTCACCGCGCGAAATCCTCCATGAAGCGGTCTCGTGTGCGTACAAGGTCGTGTGGACAAGGTAGCGTAGACCGCCGACAATGCTCCGGTAGAGTGTTGCATCTATCTTCGCCGTGGTACTGGCCTTCGTCAGCTTTAGCCGCTCCTCCATCGGAGTCACGCACGACTTGCATTTAGCCATGCCGCTCCGCTCCAACAGCTTCGAGGCGTACGCGATCTGATCGAGTGTGAGCGCCTCCTTCCTTTGTCTCACCTCGATGCCGAGGTAGTAGGAGAGCGCGCCGAGATCGCTCATTCGAAAACGAGCCGCCGTCTCGCGCTTGAAGCCGTCGATGTCCTCCGCACGCGCGCCGGTGACGATCAAGTCGTCCATATACATGCCGACGACGAGCTCCTCTTTTCCCCGTCGTCGTGTGTAGAACGCGTGCTCGGTTGCGCACCGCGTGAACCCAAGCTCGCCTAGCGTGGCGTCAAGCTTGGCGTTCCACGCTCGTGGGGCCTGCCGCAGCCCGTAGAGTGCATTGTGTAGTCGGAGCACCTTGTGCTCCGCTCCCTTGACGGCGAAACCCGGAGGTTGCCTGATGAAGACCGTCTCCGCCAGCTCGCCGTTGAGGAAGGCTGATTTTACGGCCAGGTGATGGACGCGCCAGTCCTTCGCTGCTGCCAAGGCCTGAAGCAATCGGACAGACTCCATGCACGCTATCGGCGTAAAGACTTCCTCGAAGTCGATGCCCTTGCGCTGGACAAGGCCTCGGGCGACGAGGCGCGCCTTGTGCTTGGCAATGGTGCCACGCTCGTCCCGCTTGACCTTGTACACCCACTTCAGGCAGATCGGACGGCATCCTGGAGGTGGATCGACGAGCTCTCAAGTCTCGTTTTCCTCGATCGCCTTCATCTCCTCCAGCATCGCCTGTTGCCAATTTGCATTGCGCTCGGCCAGCGCGAACGTGGGTGGTTCCTCTTCACTGACGAGAAGTAGCTCTGGGTCATTGAGCAGTCGACCCGCTAGGCCTGAGTGCCCTGTGCCGCCGATGACGTCGTCCAGCCTGCGGAACCGTACCTCCTCACCGTCGTGGAAGGCATTCACGAACTCAGCGATGTCACTTGGAGGTGAGGCGAACTCGATCGTTGTCGATGGAGTTTCCTGTTCCGCCGGAGTGGTCGGCACGACACCTGGAGTGCTTGGCACCCCGGCTACAGTGCTCGGCATTACTCCTGGACCACTCGTCACCACTCCTGGAGTGGTTGGCACCACTGCAGGAGTGCTCAGCACCAGTCTTGGAGTGGTCGGCACCACTGTAAGACTTCTCGGCTCCGCTACGGGAGCGTTCGGCACCCGTCCTGGAGTGGTCGGCACCACTGCAGGACCGCTCGGCACCACTTCTGGAGTGCTCGGCACCGTTCCAAGAGTGCTCGGCTCTGCTGCTGGAGTGGTCGGCACCTTCTCTCCAGCGTTTCCACCACCGTGGATGACCAAGTGCTCGACGACGAAGGTGCTGGTGAAGCCGTCAGCTTCCCCCGTGCCCGACCGTCCCCGGTCCCAGGCCGCCTTCTCGTCGAACACGACGTCGCGCGAGACAAGCACCTTGTCTCCGCGTGGGTTGTAGAGTCGGTACGCCTTGGTACCTTCGCGTAGCCTAGAAGCACCATCGGTGTGTTCTTGTCCTACAGCTTGGTGAGCACCGGCTTCGTTTTCCTGACGTGGCCGATGTAGCCAAAGGTCCGAAGGAAGGACACGCTCGGCACGCGCCCATGCCAAGCTTCAAACGACGTCTTACCCTTTAGGGCCTTGGTGGGTGCGCGGTTGAGGATGAACACGGCCGTGGTCACCGCCTCACCCCAGAACCTTGCCGGCATGCCCTTGGCCTTCATCATGGATTGAGCCATGCCGACCACCGTCTGGTTCCGCCTCTCCACCACGCCATTCTGCTGTGGCGAGTACGGCGTGGTGTGGTGTCACACCACATCCTGATCCGCGCAGTACGCAGCGAACTCCACCGAAGTGAATTCACCACCGCGATTAGTCTTTAGCACGCGCAGCTTCTTGTCGCTCTCCGCCTCCGCGCTCGCCTTGAATTTCTTGATCGCCTCCGCCGCCTCGTCCTTGCTCGTCAGGAGTTGCAGCCACGTGTAGCGACTGTAATCATACACGAGAAGGAGGAAGTACCGTCGACCACCGTTTGTGGCTGGCGTGATTGGCCTGCAGAGATCGCCGTGGACGAGTTCGAGAGCATCCACCACGCGATACTTGGCCGCCTTTGGGAACGATAGCCTCCTCTGCTTCTTGGCCAGGCAGCTGTCACACAGCTCGCCTATGTGCTTGATGTGGGGTAGCCCTCGGACCATCTTCTCCAGCCGACCTAGCGTGTCGAAGCTGAGATGGCCGAATCGGGCATGCCACACCACGGCTCCTTGGTGTGCCGTGCTGCCAGGCACACCGGCTGCTCCACCTTCAAGTCGAGCAGGTACAATCGATTACGTGAGCGTTTTACCTTCGCGACAAGACGCCGCTCCCGATCCCAAATCCTCGGGATCCCGCTCTCGATCAGTACCTCACATCCACGCTCATCCAGCTGGCCAATGCTGATGATATTTGAACGTAGCTGCGGGATGTAATATACATTCGTTAGCGCGCGATGCTCGCCGTTCTGGCACCTGAACATGATGGTGCCGCGCCCTCGGATCGCCACCCTTAAGCCGTCACCGAACTTCACCATGTCGGTCACGTCGTTGTCGAGCTCGAAGAAGGCTTCCTTAGAGCCCGTCATGTGGTTACTGGCGTTAGAGTCCAGGTACCACCACTACTCCTGCTCGCCGCCCACACGTCCGAGGTGGACTTGGGCGCGCGGTTCGTCGAGGTTGATAGCTTTCAGAGCCTTCCTAGGACCTTCCATCGCCATCACCTCTCCCTTCTCTTTGGCCTTAACATCGTGCAATGCACAAAACGTCGCCATCAGGAGAGTGGCCTCATCATCATCATCAGCCTGTGCCAGATGAGCCTCAACCTTCTTCTCCAGCTTGCGATTTGGGCACTCCTTTGCTTAATGGCCCGTCTTTCCGCAGTGTCGGCAGGCGCTGGGGTAGACCTTCTTCTTCTTCTCCGAAGAAGCCTTGCCACGGCGCTTGCCATCGTCACCGCGGTTGGAGGAGGCTTTCCTGGAGTTTCTCCGGGCAACCCACTCCTCCTGTGTCAGCAGCAGCTTGCCGCTATCCGTCGATGCTGTGGCCTGCTCCATGCGCTCATCCACTGCCCGCAGACGGCCTATCACATTCTCTATGGTGGGGTGGACAAGTCCAGCATCGTCTCTATAGAGAGAGCAATCTAGATGTACTTCGTCGACACAGAGTGGAGGTACTTGGAGACCACCTCTTCTTCGTCGATGGTGACGCCGTGGCTCCTCAGCTTGCTAATGAGCGTCTGCAGGCGGAGGGAGAAGTCCTCCACCGATTCACCATCCTTGAACTTGAGGTTGGCGTACTCCTGCTTTAGCAGTTGGGTCGTCGCCTTCTTTGCGCGGTCGGAATCGACGCGGATCGCCGCAATGGCTTCCCACGCCTCCTTAGCAGAGTTCTTCGCCCCCAACGGCTCCCTGTACTCCGCTGGCACAACAGCGAGGATAGCCTCCAACGCTGACATGTCGTCTTCTTCGTTGTCGGTGCCCTTGTCAACAGCATTCCAGAGCCATCGGGCTCTGAGCTTGACCTTCCTGGTCACCGCCCACTCGTCATAGTTGGTGCGAGTCAGCGTCGGCCAACTGGTGCCGCTGACCTCCCGCACCGTGCGCACGACGACCTCCTGTCGTGGCTGGGCAGCCACAACAGCGCCGCTGCTGTCGCCTATCTCCAAACCGTCTGTCATCGCCAGCGGTTAGTCCGGTGACGACGTTTGTACGGCTCTGATACCACTTGTTGGCCCTCTGGATCTTCGGAATGGGTGAGCCGACCACTCATCAGACCACACACTATAGCTAGAGGTTGAAGAAGGAAGAAAGAACAGTGCACACACACAGCACAAGCACCAACGTTGGCTGGAGCTCTGCAGAGGAGATGGTAAAACTGAACTCGCTCTCTTTACTGAGTTGCAGTGAGAAACTATATATATAACTCTACCCATCTAATCCTACAGTGACTAGATGTGACAGCAGGGCTGACTTTGGCGCCTGCCTCTGCTGTGGCTACAGTGCGGCAGGGGAGCCTTTCGGCGCCTGCCCCTGCAGCGGCTACAGTGCAGCAGCAGGGAGCCCTTTTCGGCGCCTGTCTCCTACCGTGCATTCACATAGGGGAACAACAGATTACTTAACAGTGTAACCATTGGCATTGGGTCAATTAGGAACATAAAAATTTCCATTATGTGAAAGTTTAAATTAACAAGGATTCTTGTGTCTTTGTTTAGTGAAGTTTAGGCATCTGACAAGGATTTATTTGGCATTGTTTGATGCGTTTTAGCTATCTTCTTGTTTGTAGGTTGAAAGAATATTTAAAGAAAATCCAGATTCAGCTAATTTAGAGAAAGCAAAATTGACACTCAAAGTGAGATTCCCCTTGAACTCATTATGGCAGTGCCATATTTACATTCATTTGTATTTCTTGTGCTTTGATGACATTTTGTGCCTTGAATCAGGCCCAAGAAAAGGACCTCTTGGATGCACTTGCTAAGCTTTCTGAAGTATCATATGATGGTACGTCACTTTGTAGAATCTTTTAGTTCATATGTTAAATAAAGTAAACTCCAGATTCCCAGAAATAGAAGATATTATAATCATGTCTTGGAGCAATGCCATAAATGCATAAACATGTCTAACAAAATCTACACTCTGAAGATTTTAGCTATCCTTTTCTTTAAAGAAAAGCAAGAAATTTTCTTTAAATAAACGAAAGAAAGAAAGGCAGCAGTCAGTTTACTAATCAGACTAATCAGCGATCGGAACTGTCCCCTGGGATTAGCAAGAAAGAAAAAACTTGCATAATTTAAGGGTTTCGTGAGTACTTTGAAGACTTGAGTGGATTGTGGAACATGACAGATTTTGGCACTTCGTGAACTGCAGTTTTTTATATTGTTGTTCCGCAGAATCTTTTGTATCAAATTCCACTAGATATGGAGATTGTTGTCTTTTGCCGTTTTCATCACCATTTAACCTATTCTTAGACCGTCTCCAACACCTTACCCATATGTGTATCCAAACCTAGAATGGGTATTGAATGGTACTGTTTCGACCTTCAACAGATTACCTATATGCGAAACGTATTTTGGGTTGCAGTAGATTCACAATCCAAATATGAGTATTCTCTCTCTTGAAGACTTATTTGTAGAAAGGGTTTTTTTTGGATCTTGTTGTTAGAGAAGACCAAAAATTAGTATTGAACCCTTTACCTATAGCGCTACCTCAACGTGAAATGAGTCTTGTATTTTGGGTGATGTTGTTGGAGATGGTCTTACCTATACCTACACCTACTTGAACTTGACCTGTTTTGCCCCTGTGCTTTGTAGTTGTTTATTTCGGTGCTAACCATAACCATGGGCCGGTCAACCTCAACGAGCATGACGATGCCAAGGGCGAAGGCAGTGTTGATTGTATCAGTCATGCTTATCAGCTATGATATAGTGTTTTTCTTTTTCAACAAAACAACATCAGCCGTCTTATAAAGTCACAGAAACGATCAAGGTGAAACACAACCCAAATATGAGTCGCTCGATCATTTCTATGGCTTATAAGCTGGTTGATACTGTTTTGTTGTGAGAAAAAACACTATATCATAGCTGATAAGCATGGCTGATACGATCGAGCGAACATGTGAAAGCTTCTGAGTTCAAGAGACGAGACGTCGCCTGAGGCTAGTCTGGGAGACGGTGGAACAGAAAACAAGGTAAAGATCCAGGGCATTGCTTCCGTGGCGTTGTCCCCCACCGGCGGCACTGCCAGCTCATCCCCGCTCCTCCTGGCCCTGCCACTGCTCGTGGCCGCGTCTTCCGCCCCTGGCCCGCTGATGACCGTGGGGCTGACCTCCGCGCCCTCGGCGCTGTGCAAGAAGCGGTCCTTGACCAAGCACACGGCGGAGCAGAAGGAGCGGATGCTGGAGTTCGTGGAGCGCCTTGGGTGGCGCATCCACAAGGCCGGTGCGGAAGCTGTCGACGCCTTCTGCGCCCAGATCAGCGTGCCCCCAGCGCGTCTTCAAGAACCGGATATACAACAACAGGCACCTCGCCTCCGCGCCCTCGGCGCTGTGCAAGAAGCGGTCCTGGACCAAGCTCACGGCGGAGCAGAAGGAGCGGATGCTGGACTTCGCGCAGCGCTTTGGGTGGCGCATCCACAAGGCCGGCGCGGAAGATGTCGACGCCTTCTGCGCCCAGATCGGCGTCCCCCAGCGCGTCTTCAAGAACTGGTTGAGCAACAACAGGCACCTCGCCAAGATTCCACCGTCGGCCCTGCCGTCGCACCACCAAGACCGCCCGGCCGCCACAGCGCGGGGACCGATGACTGAAGAAGACAAGTCTCCTGAAGCTCAAGTTGCTGTATCTGCTGATGGTGGCGAGGAAGACGAGAATGAAGTTTCTGAAGTAGTAGTGATTCCACCTTCGGCCCTGCCGTCGCACCACCAAGACCACCCGGCCGTCACAGCTCAGGGATCGATGACTGAAGAAGACAAGTCTCCTGAAGACGAAGTTGCTGTATCTGCTGATGGCGGCAAGGAAGACGAGAATGAAGTTTCTGAAGTAGTAGTAATTCAACGAGGAATGGGCCATCGGGCCAGAAAGCCTAACAAGCGCTACGGGTGGCCAGAATGGATTACCATTTAGCAAGCAGTCCAGGCCCAGTACGTGTGCTCGGAGAGCTAGCTGGAGCTGCAAAGAAGTAAAGAGAACCCCTCAAAAAAAAAAAAAAAAAGAGAGGAAGAGGAAGCTCGAAAGAGGAGAGGAGAGCTGAGCCGTCTCCACGTGAATATATATAGCTACTATATATATACCATTCAGCATTCTGTGTCAGTGTGCCACAAGCAATATAAGGAGGCATTGTTTATCGTCATGTTCGCTTGGCTTATAAGCCGTACTTTTTTAGCCAACGAATAATATTTTTCTTTCACAACAAATCAGCTAATAGTACTTTCAGCCATGTCTTATCAGCCAAATGAATATGGCATATATTATAAGTATAGTATGGTGGCTCGCATCCTTTGTCCTGCGCCAAACTCTCGTAATGGGATTGTGTGCAGCTACAAGAGTAGATGACTCTGATATTATATACTGCTACTCATTAACATTGTCACTGACCAGCGGATGCTGATCAAGATCAAGTGTACATCTCAGAGTTCATTTTCTTGTTTTCTGAGCCTGTGGTATATGATTCTTGATTCTTGTCACCGGTCGCTTCATCTATGATATATCATCATGGGTTTTGTTTGTGAACGGCCGGTCTCTCGAGGATGTGCACATATAGTGCAGCGTAATGGACTAATGGTAGAGATGTAGAAGTGCAACCCAGGTGACTCGCCGTTTCTCAAAAAGAAAACGACCACTCATGCTATTTTTCAGTGAAATACATGGCCACTAACGAATGAACTGAGATATGTGGTTCCAGGCACATCCTTGCCATTATTGACACGTCCTAGATAAGTCCGTTCCTAACGCTCCACTCTGGATGTTAGCTAGCTTCACCTTGCCACGTCGGTACATTGCTATCTTGGAGGAGAGAGTAAAAAAAGGTTGTGGCTTGCAAAACAGCAGAGAGGCTTGCAAAGGTACCGGCCGGTGGTATGAGAGAAAAGGTGTGGTTCAAGAGAGAGAGCAAGGGAGGAGAATCAAAGAAAAAAAAAGCACAGGTGGCTGTCATGTCGCGTGCTGCAACGATGTAGGGATAGTACTTCATTGTTGGCTTTGCTGGCATGTCATGCTCTCTCTCCTAAAACCACTATTCGCAAATGGTCAACGTTGGGCCTGCTCTAAATAGACGTACATGGCTTTTCTTGACCTTTTTGCCTACTCTGTATATGTCGATGTTTCATCGAAATTCCTGTCGGTTTTAATTTACTGAAAATCTCTTGATCACTAGTCACTAGTAGTGGTATGATATGTTCAGCTTACTGTCGGTATAGATTTCTGAGATGGAAAAAGGGAGGAGCAAAGGATTGTCAAAATACGTCGCATACTTCTCAACAAAGCATGCTTTGGATTTTTATTTTAGAGAGAAGCCATCCGTTTGTAGAACTTTGCAAGTTTTGTAGGAATATTGTACCGAGACGTGTAAATGAATCTGATATAGACAGATACGTATGGATACAAATATAGATAGCTATAGTATTCTTGATTTAGATTCGGATACGAATAGTGTCAAGCCATGGCGGCCAACAAATCTACTAGATACACGGCCAACAAATCTACTCACTATAGTTATTTCCCTCTGTGACATCCATTCTCTACGCTCTCCGTGGCTCCAATGAAGCCACTACTATATACATCTATGCTCTATGCTCTTTATTTCAAATTATAAAGACATTTATTTTTTCTATATATATTATTTTTACTCTGTTTTAGAAAAAGAAAGTTTATTCCAGTTTCTGTAAGAGTTTTGCATTTAGCAGTCATGTTCTCACAAGGAAATGGGAACGCGGATTGGGAACGGGAACTTAGGAGGTCATTTTATAAGGTGGGAGCGTAAATAAATGGTCCCGAATCAGGAACATGGACGTTCTCGGAACGACGTTTCCGGAACAAGGAACATGGCCATGTTCCACGTTTCCGACTGCTAAGATTTTGCACACAATCAATTCTTATTACAGTTCCTCTCTTACTGTTTTTCTAGCTCTCAGAAAGCGAAACCAAACAAAAGGATGATTAACTAAACGCTAAGTCTTTTCAACAACGACCATCCATACTTGGCGAATATTTCCATAGCCATAGTCTTCATCATACAACATGTCCACTTCAAAAAAGGTCTGTCACTCTTCTTCTACGGGGCGTTTCAAACAGGTCCAATAAGTTGCCTGAAAACAACCTGCAAATAAGAGTATAGTTATTTTTTTATAAAAACTCCCATCCTTTTTGTAAAGTTTAATTCTTCCAGATGGCTTGTATAAGAATTACTAATGATTCTAGAAGTATTAACAATACAGTATGCTGCAAATTAAATTTCAAATTTATCTGACAAATTGACCATACTACGTAGGTATTTGAAGAAGGTGGCCCGACATTTTGATGACAAAGTGCTTGAAAGATCAGGGAACGCTAAGTGAGATTTAGATTCATAGACCCAGATTTTAGGTGTTTCCTTTTTTTCCCTATGTGTTTCTGCAGATCATGAATCGCCAAAAAGAGTCACATGTCTCTGACTTAGTGGCAGCAATAAGTTCAAGCCCAATTTGCTTCAGTAAGAGGCGAGAAGCATACTGAAGCTTCGTTCATTGGGAAGTTGAATTCAGTGAACCACTTGCCTGTTTATGAGCTGCAAGCCTGTAATTGAATTTTACCAAATGAATCGCAAACTTAACAATTGATGCAACGGGACTTAATGAATTTAAGGGTTACTTGGTCGATCATTGTATTGTTTTTTGTTAGTGGAACAATTATTTGTCCTGTAAATTTCTAGAACATAATCACGGCATAATTGCTGCTTACACATACAAGGTGTTACAGAACAAGATTAATTATTAATCAGATTCAGGTGACTCCCCAGATTGTTTCATGAAATCTCTGTCAAGTATACTGCAACCAATTAAGCCACCTATTAAAATATTGCACAGCAGAAATGTTCTACCAACAAACTTTGCACACATGACACATCGAAGCATATAATTTTCAATCAAGTACGGTAATCAGCAATGCAACACACCTATGTATAACTGTGACATCCTCAAAATATTAGATGCCTAAGTAAGGTAATTACAAAAATTAATTGTTCTTGATTATACTTCTAACGCATTTCAGCATCTTGCTAAGTTTTTTTAAATCATGCATGTCATATTATATGGGCTGATGACGTTGGCAATTTTGGAACTATCTATTTTGCTTCTTTTCCTTGCCATGGTAAAATCATACCTTCCATTTAAGCTCACTAGGCCCAGTACAACATGATATATTTTCATCATCAACCTCCTGCATGCCTGCTTACGGCTGTTCATAATTGACGTTGTTGCCGTGTGGGCAAATTCCCTGTTAAATTTGGTATTAAAGTCGGCTGATAAGTCGGTCTTGGCTGATTTGTTGTGAGAGAAAAATACTGTAAATTCTAGCTGATAAGTCGGCTGATAAGTTCAAGCGAACATGCCCTGACCACACGTCACTTTTAGCTTCCTCTTTCTCGCTATTTGCTCAGCTGGAGTGGCCCTGGGGCTCTTACTTGCTTGCCATGGTGCCTAGAACTAGGCTTACTCCTTGAGGCTTTTACTTGTATGTCATTATAAAAGTTGGTAATTACCCATAAACCATTAAAAAAGTTGAGTTCTCACAGGTGCCACTCCTCGGAACTCTTTTGCCTTCCACGCCACTTCTGTCAGATTTAGCTCTAACAGTGTCAAACTGCGGGTGTGAAAAAGAAAATACCCTTAGGTCTAAATATGCAATTAATTTTTTTAGCATCTTAATGATCTCAAATGAAAAAAACTCAAAACTAGAAAGTTTATTTTTATAAAAATTATCTTCATTTGATTCTATACAAAAAATGTGATTTTTCTAGGACATTAATAATATCAAATCATATTTTTTGTACAGAATTTAAACGAAGATAATTTTTATATAAAAATTGTAGATATTGTCGAGATCTACAACTTTCTAGTTTTGAGTTTTTTCATTTGAGGTCATTAAGATGCTCAAAAAAAGTTAATTGCATATTCAGATCTGAGGGTATTTTGGACTTTTCACCACTGCGGTTTGACACCGTTAGAGCCAAATTTGACGGAAGTAGCGTGGAGGGCAAAAGAGTTCATAGCAGTGGCACCTGTGAGAACTCAACTTTTTTAATGGCTTGTAGATAATTACCAACTTTTATAATGACACACAAGTAAAAGCCTCCTTCCAAAAAAAAAACATAATTCTAGTTTTGAACCTGAACAGTGAATAGAGGGAGTAGGCAGTAGCCTTGTAGCTGCAAGCAGTGTTTCGAGCCTCCATGCAAGTCACCTTGGTAAATTCTTGTCGCATTTATCCATTGTATTCCTTCGGGAGCCATCCTCGCTAGTCTTCAATCTTTGGGTGACTGCATAAAGTTACTGCTGGAGGACCTCGGCCATGTACTAATCGAGTTCTTGATGTTCAGTTGTGCAGCTTCATGTGGTAGAAAATCCTTCCTCTGGTGCTCCTCTGCTCCACTGTGGCCCTCCGTTTCAGCAATATCCACGAGCCCCTGGTGAGCTTCAGTGTAGAGTTTGAGCTACATGTTTCATTCTATCAACAAGAAGGACGCTGCTTTGCTACCGCCATGACCTTTTGCTGCTGCCCTGTATCGTAGTTGCATGCTTTTGTTAGAGATAATCCACGATACGTAGTGTCCATGGTATGTGTGTGTGCCGCGTCATCGTGGTGTGCATGTTTGGCTATTTTTGGGTTAGGATCGAGTCGTGTGTGCCTCTTGAATGGCAATGTCGTGTGTGCCTCCTGGATGGCATGCAATGGCTGAGTCCGAGTCTGGTTGGAGTAGTGGTATACATGGTGCCGATTTGCATGGTAGAAGCCGCATTGTCCGGATGAGCAAGTGGCTCACAGTGTTGCTGCGCGGGTCCTGTGAATCATGGTGCGAAGGCAGGCATGGAGGTGAGCTCCATGGCCTAAATGTAACCCCGTGCTCCTCTGTCTGCTAAGTCCAGTGAATATGTAACCAAGATACATACGAGTTTGTCGCCACAATGTTCGTTGTCAAAAAATAGTGTGTCTATTGTGCTTCTTCTATCTCTCGCTAAGAGCGTTTGACGCGTGTATGTTTGAGTAGTTCCTGGGCGAAGCCAACAGCTTTTGCAACAGTACGACCTTGCTTTGCATCTCCGAGCTATCATTTGAGTTCATCGAGCTCGCGTCGCGGTGTCCGGCCATCTCCGGCAGCGAGCCGACCACCAGCTCCTTGTCACTGAACCGCACGTCATCTTGGCTGAGGCAAGTTGAGGTCGCGCCGAGAATCGTTGCCCTCGGCAGGCGTCACAGCAGCCGGAAAAGCTTTGCTTAAGCATATGTTCTGCACTGATAAACACAAGTCATGCAGTTAAACATCTGAGCTCTCGTTAAGTTTGTGCACCAAGTAGTAAACCATACACAAAGTTTTAATCTTGAGAATCTTACTGATGGATCGACCTAGCAGTCAGAACAGAATTCCAGTTGCAAAAATACGTGTGTTAGGAGATAAATAAATGGCCAAATTACTTTCTCATGGCAGCAACTTATATATACATGTTTTAGTAGTAGGCAGACTAGACAAAAGAATATATATGTCTCTCACGCAATTTCTACCTTGGATGAGACGTCTTGCATAACTCATGTAAATTCATCATCTCTTTCGTATAAAATATGCATATTTTAAGCCAGATTTTCATTCGAGTGCTTATTTGGATTTTATTCGAATTAACGTGCAGATGAGACGAACTGCGAAGAGTACACTGAAGAACAAGGGCCAGCTGAGCACAACCCCTGCCAGCAAGAGTTTCCCAGAGAACCGCAGCAAGACAAGTAAACCATAAAAAATTACCAAAAGGAAATTTATTAAGTTGCATTATTTATGAAATTATTATGTATATGTTATGTTTAGATTTCTCCTAGGAATGGGATTTGTCCATAGGTCGGTCAATGCTCGTAGGTATGATGTATTTCGGTCATCAGCAGGTTTAGATCATGAAATATATATTGGGGTGAGCTTTTGTCTCATTTGTGGTTAAGAGGAGATTTGCTGAGCCACATTAGGACTGGTACTTTGTGTCTTTGACTTAACGGAAAATCGTACAACCACAGTGTAGTTATGGGACAACTGTAGCCAAGTATCTGCAGCCTGTTCGTTTGACTGTGGCTTGTCATAAACGATCGTAAATTTTCAGTCGGAACAGTATTTTTCTCTCACACAAACCAGCCAGCAGTACTTCTTCACGAACCAGCAACGATACGAACCAGCCAACCGAACATGCATCTAGTTGATATTATTCTTGCCTTCTAGAAGTTCGGGATGTGGGTATCGTGGCAGAACCTCCTAAGAAATCGAGTCCACGTGCATCTGTCGATGTCTCAACAGACCTCAGATAGCGTACACAAGTTCCCAACAACTTAACAGATCTGTCGGGTGTCCTCGGGAAACCCGAATCATCTACGAATCTTTTTCAAACAGGATTCCAATCACAGTCATTGCAGATTACAACAGTTTTCAATATACATACCAGAGATTATAAAGCGGAAGACTTTAAGTTTTAATATTATAAACCAGTTGTTTCAAACTTACAAAACCATAAGTGTCATACAACCATAGTAGCGGGATAATATTACATTAACATTATTTATTTAACACAAACTAGTGCCTTGTCCAAAGGCCATTCATCATTCCTCATCGTGATCGACTTCAAACACTGACATGCAGCAGGGACCAAAACAAGCCTGCGCATGCGACTCACCTGCAACAAGGGTTAACAAACCCTGAGTACAAAAGTACTCAACAAGACTGACCCAACCAAAAAGGGCGAAGGTCTTAGGGATGCAGGTGTTGGATCAAGGTAAGGATCCTAGTTTCAAGTTTTACCCCTAAGTACTTTAGTTCATTATCTCCAACCAAGTGTTCATATCCCATGTTCCAATCCTTCTCATTCCATTCTTTTTTTTCATGTTTTAGTAATTCACCAGTCCTGCATTGCTTCTGTAATGAATCGAGTCTCCATATCCGCGGAGCACCGGCAATTCGAATTGATTCAAGTCCCAGCTGGGGATTCCTTATCACACGACATATGTAGAACTTAATTTTGCATATATCAACCTCGCTACTGGATCCTCCCATACTAAGCCGTCTCCACGCCACCCGAGAGCACAGCACACCTCAAATCCGGCCACATTCAAGCCACGAGGGTACACGCTACTCCCGCCATCTCACCACTCCTAGTGCGTGGGCATTCGTCTTAGTATCGGATTAGCCGAAGTAGCCTTACCGGAGTATATGACCAGTACTACAAAGTGTCTCATTCAGAAGATCCACAATGAGTGGCCTTTAAGCGACATAGTCGGCAACATTACCCAACATTCAAGATAAGTCACCCGACTAGTCTCTAGTTCATTCTACCTTCTCTCTTTCTTTGTTTGGCCAGTATGCCATCTTTGATTGTATCAAAACTTTTACTTTGAAAACCTACCATAAAGCATACTAAGCAATTCTACGCCTTTGGAAATGAAATCATCTTCAAGGATGGTAAACAATCAACAAGGTAGGCAATGCATCAAGTAGGTAACATTTGAATAAATCAACTTAATGCAATAAGTAACATAGGTGATAAACTTTTCAAAGTAAATAAGGTAATGGTTTAATGCATAAACCGGGCCTTGCCTTCGTTGACGATCTTAGGTTCCGGATCAGTACCACAATTATCAAATCCCGTGACAACCGGGGATTCTTCCAGGACTTGCTCAACTAGAATCGTTTCACTCTCGGGTTCTACACGAAATGATAACATATGCTTTAACATGATGATAATGTAAACATGATGCTTTCACGGTACATGAAATGTAAAAACACCCCGCAAATGATTTTCCTTCACGGTACAGTTGTAAGCCAACAGAACCAACTTGTAATCCTACCGTCAAGAACCACACATGTAATTTGACCAAATGGATCTTGAAACCCTACTAGTCACAAAACATGATCAAAACAAGATCAAACACTAGTCAAACACTTAAGGTTTGCTTTTATTTATTTTTGAATTAATTTGGAAATAAGCCCAAAAATGAACTTGTTCCAAATGACCTCAAAATTTTATGTAAGCTTCCTCATGAAAAATTAGTGTACCAAAACAAATTTCATAATTTTTGGAATTATACAGTGGCCTACAAAAATCATGAAAATTGCATTTATTAATTAATGGACTGAATATTTGAACATTAACAATTTATTCAAATTTCAAGTTTCAAAATTTTAAACCATACTAGAGCATGTACAGAGGCTACACACAAAATTTTAGAATTTTTGGATCTATGATAATTTTCCTACAAATTTCCAAAGATTTAGCACTATTCAAAATCAGAAAATAACAAAATACACTATTCTCTCTCTCTCTCTCTCGACGCTGGCCCCCACTTGTCATCCCCAACCTCGGGCATTGACCGTGGCTTCAACGACGCTGACCGGCGCTAACTCGCCGACGGTGAGCCCAACAGCGACGGCCAAAGTTCCAACACGTCCACAAGAACTAGGCGCATCGATCTATGGTACTTTGGAGGTTGATTATGGCATGGAATAAGGCTGACACCGGCCATGGCGGACGCGGTGGCACGGCAGCGTTACGCCGGTGAAACAAGGCCGGTAACGGTGAAATAGAGAGTACAGTAAGCATCAGTGGCTCACCCCGATCGTGTTGAAGCAACAAGCGGGACCGGAGAAGCTCTGGTGACGCGTTTCGACGGTGATCGGGATCACAGCGGAGCGGACCTCGTCGACTATGGAGTTCCGGCGACTGCAGTGGGCAAAACGAGCAGGCAAGAGTGGAATAAGCACTACAGCATCGCGACGAAACCAGAGAGCCAACAATCGAGGGCAACGGCTCACCGGATGAGGCTGGCCACGGTGAATCGACGTTTCCGTTGATGTTGCCGGCCGCGAGGAAGATGAACGTGGACAGCGAGCTCTCGGCGAAATCAGGCGGTAGCAACAGCTCAGTCGGATGCGCGAGGAGTAGGCGGAACTAGAACACAGCTTTTACGGGGCTAACTTGCGCTGAGGGGACGAGAGAAGCTCACCGGAGTTGAGACGGCGGCGTCGGAAAAGCAGAGGGAAGGAAGAAAAGTGAACGGCGTCGTCTGGGTCTTATAGCTCGGCCAGGAGCGCGCGGACTCGACACGCAGCGTGCTCCATTTGCCAGCGCGAAGCCAAGGGCAGTCGCAGACGCGCCTGGAAGATCGGAGAAAGAACGCTGGTGGTGGGGCGGTGGTCGGGCTACTGTTCCGAGAAATTACAGAATTGCCACCGAGTTCATTTTGCAAATTACTCTCAAATTTTCTAAAGAAGTTGAAAATCTCCAAAAATGAAAGTTGCTCAACTTTTCAAACTCTACAACTTTGCTTCAATGAACATTTTCAAATTCTGCCTCCATTTTGAAATTTGAATTTGGGGTGCATTTGAGTATTTGAATCATTTCAAAATTACTCCAAATTTTATATGTAAACTTGAAAAACTTTGAATACCAAAGTTGATCCACATAAAATAATCTTCAACTTCGCTTTTTGCCTCAACCCCAAATTCCACATGGATTTTAAATTAGTCAAAAGGGGCAAAAAGGACTTTTGTGATTTGAATTTGAATTCAAATTTGATTTGTCTTCCTTTTACTTAAATTTTGATTTTTGACCAATAACATGGCCCATTAGGGTTATTTGAGTCAAATGACATATGACCTCACATGATCACATGAATTTTGACCCTTGTAGTCATGATCTTTATTTAGGATTTTGAATCACATCACATGAAATTACAACATTATGAAATAAACCTTATTTAGTGAATGCATTCAAAATTTTCTACTCTATGAATGCTTTGCAATGCATATGATGACATGTCAAATTTTAGTGCTAGGTCTAAACACCAGAGGTGTTACAACCCTTCCCCCTTAAAGAAATCTTGTCCCGAGATTTAAAACTTAAGGCTAAGTAATGGAAAAGGAAATATGTCAAGCTAACACATCATAACTTTATTCAAAAGACTAGTGAGGGGGTTTTCCATTCTTTTGACAAAAGAAACAAGTTACAATATAGACAAGATATTGCAACTAGAGAGAAGCAAAGAAGTCAGGAAAGTTTTCTTCTAAGTAATCCTCGAACTCCCAAGTAGCTTTTTTTTCAGTGTGCTGGTTCTATTGTACTTTGTAGAACTTGATTGTACGCCTTCGAGTGACTCGATCTTTCTGATCTAAAACTCTAATGGGGTACTCGGCATAAGTCAAATTAGGTGCTAGTTCTACATCACCAAAGTCGATCACTTGGTCAGGTACTTGAAGACACTTCTTCAACTGGGATACATGGAAAATATCATGCACAACTGACATGTGATTTGGTAGCTTGACGCGATAGGCGACTGGTCCACATCTTTGTTGGATTTGAAACGGACCGACATAATGGGGCGTCAACTTTCCTCGAATCCCAAAACGATGAACTCCTTTCATTGGCGATACCTTGAGGTAGACATGATCTCCCACTTTGAATTCTAGCGGTCGTCTCCTCTTATCAGCATAGCTTTTCTATCGGGATTGAGCTACCTTCATATTAGCTTGTATGAGTTTAACTTTCTCTTCTGCTTCCTTGACCACATCCGGTCCAAAGAACCAACGTTCTCCAACATCTGACCAATGTAAAGGTGTCTGGCATCTACGACCATACAATGCTTCAAATGGTGCCATTTTAATGCTCTCTTGATAGCTATTGTTATATGAGAATTCAGCCAAGGGAAGGCATTCATCCCACATAGCACCATAGGAGAGAACACATGCTCTTAACATATCTTTAAGAATTTGATTTACCCTTTCAGTCTGTCCATCTGTTTACGGATGATAAGCAGAACTACGAATAAGTTTGGTTCCCAAAGACTCATGTAAACTTTTCCAAAACTTGGATACGAACAATGACCCTCTGTCATAGACGATGGTCTTGGGTGCCCCATGCAGACTAAAGATTCTATCCAGATAAAGCTTTGCATACTGCTCCGCTCGATATTTATCTCTAACTGATAAGAAATGAGCTATCTTGGTTAGACGATCAACAATAACCCATATTGAATTGTAGCCTGCAGATGTCCTAGGCAACCCTACTATGAAGTCCATACAGATATCTTCCCACTTCCAAGATGGAACTGACAAGGAATGTAATGGACCTGCAGTCTTCATGTGAATCGCTTTGACTCTCTGACAAGTATCACATTTGGCCACATATTGAGCTATTTCTATTTTCATTTTGGTCCACCAATATCTCGTTCTCAGATCATGATACATTTTGTTGCTACCTGGATGAATGGAGTATCTTGTAGAATGAGCTTCATCAAGAATCTGCTTTCACAGCTCCAGATTTTTGGGTACTACCAATCTATCCTTGAACCATACGACATCTGATTCATCAATCTTGAAACATGTTGATCTTCCATATCTAACTTTATCCTTGATATGGGCTATGCCCTTACTTTTCTGTTGAGCAGCAATGATCTGATCTTTGATAGTGGACTCAACTGCAATATTGGACAGGGAACCTTGTTCTATGATTTGTAAATTCAGATGCTCCATCTCTTGACACAATGTTTGTTGCATAGGTTTCACAGTCAGACAATGGCAATGACTCTTGCGACTCAGGGCATCGACAACCACATTAGCCTTGCCCGGATGATAATGCACTTCTAAGTCATAATCTTTGATAAGTTCTAACCATCTTCTTTGCCTCATATTCAACTCTGACTGAGTGAAGATATATTTCAAACTTTTGTGATCCGTATAGATATGACAAATATTGCCCAATGAATAATGTCGCCAAACCTTGAGTGCATGAACAACAACGACTAATTCAAGATCATGGGTGGGATAATGTTCTTCATGCTTCTTGAGTTGTCTGGAAGCATATGCTATGACTCTGCCTTCTTGCATAAGAACACAGCCAATACCAATTCCAGAGGCATCACAATAGATATCAAATGGCCTCTCGATATCAGGTTGTGCTAATACTGGTGCAGTTGTCAGCAACTTCTTCAATGTCTGAAAGGCCTCCTCACATCCAGTTGACCATACAAACTTAGTTTGATTTTTCAGCAGTCCAGTAATTGGCTTCACAATTCTGGAGAAGTCAGGGATGAACCGACGATAATACCCTGCCAATCCTAGAAAACTACGAACTTGATGAACAGTGGTAGGTGCTTTCCAGTTAAGGACTTCTTCTACCTTGCTTGGATCAACAACTATACCTTCAGCAGATAACACATGACCTAGAAATTGTACTTCCTCTAACCAGAATTCATATTTGCTGAATTTGGCATATAATTGGTGATCTCTTAATCGTTGTAGAACAATGCAGAGATGTTCCGCATGTTCTTCTTTGCTCTTAGAATAGATAAGAATGTCATCAATGAATACCACTACAAACTTATCCAACTTAGGCATGAAAACTGAGTTCATCAGGTAAATGAAATGAGCCGGGGCATTGGTCATCCCAAAAGACATGACTAAATACTCATATAGACCATATCGGGTAGTAAACGCTGTCTTCGGCACATCTTCTCGTCTAATCTTAATCTGGTGATAGCCTGATCTCAAGTCTATCTTCGAGAACACCTTAGCTCCCGCAAGTTGATCAAAAAGAAAATTAATTCGGGGTAAGGGGTATTTGTTCTTTATGGTGACTTCATTTAACGGCCGATAGTCAACACATAACCTTAAGGTTTGGTCCTTCTTCTTCACGAAGATAGCAGGGCATCCCCAAGGTGATGAACTGGGTTGAATGAAACCCTTATCTAACAACTTTTGTAGTTGCATTTTTAATTCTGCTAGTTCTTTAGGTGGCATCCTATATGCTCTTCTGGACATAGTTGTCGTTCCTGGTTTCAGGTCAATTCTAAATTCCACATCTCGGTCTGGTGGCAGTCTAGGCAGATCATTGGGAAAAACATCCATAAATTCACATACCACAGGAATGTTCTCGGCTTCTTCCACTGTAGTTGCACAGACTGTTCCAACTGTACTCTTAGGAAAGGGAAGTTGGATGAGAAGTTGGGTTTTGCTGCTAGGTACATTTACTCTTATGGTTCTACGCAGGATATCTATGACAGCCCCATGTTGAGTTAACCAGTTCATACCAAGGATCACATCTATATCTTGATCCTTTAATATCAGCATGCTGGTAGGGAACTCATGTCCTCCTAAATCAATAGGTACATGCAGAACTATCTCCCTTGTACAGAGTCATCCCCCGGGCGACTGTATATGATATGGTTCTTTTGTTTCCCCAATAGTTATCCCATGCTTCACAACAAATGTACAATTGATGAATGTATGGGATGCACCGGAATCAAATAAGGTAATTGCAGGGTGGTTAGCAACGGGAAACATACCAATCATTACTGGTTCTCCTTCTGGAATAGATTCCACCTGAGTATAGAAGACCCTTCCCGATTTCTTCTCAGCCTGACCTTTCTGACTATTCTGAGCATTGCCCTTGTACTGATTCTGAGCTTGAGTAATAGGGGCTTTGGTTGCATCAGGATTGTTCTTCCTAGGATACGGACATTCTCGAGAAAAGTGTCCGGGTTTACCACAATTATAGCATGGATAATTGTGATTCTGGGGAGTAGCATTGCGGTTTGCATTATTTGTATTGTTTTGCTGCTGCGCCGCTTGATGAGTATAAGGCGTATTAGTTGCAGGGCGAATAAAGATTTGCTGCCTGCTTTGGCTTTGTTGTGGGCGGAATGGTGCACGGCCATGATTCTGAGGATGGTAGATCACCTTTTGACGCTTTTCACTCGATGATCCGAAAACAAATGCTCTCTTTTTCTTCGCCTCCTTGTGTCGGCGGTAATTCTCCTCTGAAGCGATAGCAATGTTGACAGTCTCATGATAAGTTGCATTGCCACAAATTGCCATCATGGTCTGAAGTTTGGTGTTCAGACCTCTCATGAAATGATTCTTCTTCTTCCTGTTAGTATTTACATACTCTATAGCATACTGCGATAGGTGATTGAAACGCCCAACATAGTGCATCACCGGGTGCTCCCCTTGCTTAAGAGCTAGGAACTCTTCTAATTTCATGGTCATCACACCATCTGGAATATAGTGTGCCCTGAAGGCATCCTTAAACTCCATCTAGGTGATTTGGTGACCAACAGGTTGTACAGCTACCAAATTTGCCCACCAAGCACCAGCAGCTCCTCGGAGTTGCTGTGCCGCAAACCTTGGTTTCTGAATCTCGGTACAGCGAATCAGCTCAAACTTTTGCTCCATTGTTCGGAGCCAATCGTCAGCTTCTAAAGGCTCTTCTGCCCTAGAGAACACAGGCGGACGTGTGTCAGTAAAATCAATATAGGTTGTCTCGTCATTTCCATTATTACGGCGGCCATGATTAGGGTGTGGTGCTTGTTGGTTCTGAGCCATTTCCCTTAACAACCTAGCATTCTCGGCCGTTGCATAGACGAGTGTAGTTATGGCATCTGCCATACTCGGAGGCATTGGTGGAGGATTTAGGACTTCATCATTGTCTTGCGAAGTACTAGCACCAGTTCGGGTGTTAATGCGAGGCATCTGTCAGAGAGACATGTTTATTTACATTATTATTTTATTGAAAGCAGTTAAAAGGTTTCATGCTACAAAGGGTTTCTTATTTATGTTACATGTCTTGTATCCCATAAGACAACCCTGGTTTACTAGGAAAGCAGTAAAGGAACTATTACTACTCCAAGCTTTTAGTCATCGGCATCCGTGCCCATATCGGACGAACCCTCATCTTCATCGGAGAAGTACACTAACTCCTCGGGATCCTCCTCCTCTTCTTCATTCTTGACTTCACTTGGATCTACAATCATTTCTTCATCTGTAACTTCATCATCCCCATGAGGAGGATGAAGTTGAGCGTACAGCAGGTGGACATTCTCATGAAGAATGGCATTGTCCATCTCTAGGTCCTCTACGTAGAACTCCAACTCATGGACACGTTCATTGGCCGCATCCTCTCATGTCTAGGCTTCATTCCGCACTCGGTATTCTTGGTGATGTCCCTTTCCATTTCCACTAGCTTCTCTTGATCTTTGGCATGAGCTCGACGAAGAGTGTTGATCTCCTTGGTAAGGTTCTCAATATTGGTGGGATTGCTTGAAGATTCTTCATCTCCTAGGGTCTTGGAACTCCCTTCACCAAGCTCACGGTTACGCGGTGCCAACTGGTGACGAGGGACTCCATGAGGTCCAGTGGACTTGCGTGCGGTTATCTTAGTCTTTGCCATAGCCTATAGAAGTTAGGGTAGGACTATAAGGATAGCTCGAGGATAATGGAGGTTAGCAAGAATGGGATTGACATTACTTACCCAACCACTTTTAAGGGGAATTATTATGCAAGGTGTTCAAGCATGATGCATGAATCAATCTTATGAATCCGAGTACAAAAGATTTATACAATCAAAAGTACTAGATTTTTAATACATAGGACAAACCTAATCATATTATTCGCCACAAACTTTCAAATAAGATAGGATTGAGGCTAGATTAGAGGAAAGAAGAAAGAAATTTGAACTTTAAAATATCAAGTTTACTTTCTTTGATCCAAATCAATTTGAAGGTTTTCCAAAGTAACCTACAATGATCTTAGATAGGACCTGCTCTGATACCAGCTGTGGTAGAACCTCCTAAGAAATCAGGCCCACGTGCACCTATCGATGTCTCAACAGACCTCCGATAGCGTACATAAGTTCCCAACAACTTAACAGATCTATCAGGTGTCCTCGGGAAACCCGAATCATCCACGAATCTTTTTCAAACAGGATCCCAATCATAGTCATTGCAGATTACAACAGTTTTCAATATACATACCAGAGATTATAAAGCGGAAGACTTTAAGTTTTAATATTACAAACTAGTTGTTTCAAACTTACAAAACCATAAGTGTCATACAACCATAGTAGCGGGATAATATTACATTAACATTATTTATTTCACATAAACTAGTGCCTTGTCCAAAGGCCATTCATCATTCCTCATCGTCATCGACTTCAAACACTGACATGCAGCAGGGACCAAAATAAGCCTACGCATGCGACTCACCTGCAACAAGGGTTAACAAACCCTGAGTACAAAAGTACTCAACAAGATTGACCCGACCAAAAAGGAAAAAGGTCTTAGGGATGCAGGTGTTGGGTCAAGGTAAGGATGTAGAAAGATTCAAAAGTTCTTTGCCAAAAGCTTACTATTCTTGATCCTAGTTTCAAGTTTTACCCCTAAGTAGTTTAGTTCATTATCTCCAACCAAGTGTTCATATCCCATATTCCAATCCTTCTCATTCCATTCTTTTTTTCATGTTTTAGTAATTCACTAGTCCTGCATTGCTTCTGTAATGAATCGAGTCTCCATATCCGCGGAGCACCGGCAATTCGAATTGATTCAAGTCCCAGCTGGGGATTCCTTATCACACGCCATATGTAGAACTTAATCTTGCATATATCAACCTCGCTACTGGATCCTCCCGTACTAAGCCGTCTCCACGCCACCCGAGAGCACAGCACACCTCAAATCCGGCCACATTCAAGCCACGAGGGTACATGCTACTCCCGCCATCTCACCACTCCTAGTGCGTGGGCATTCGTCTTAGTATCGGATTAGCCGAAGTAGCCTTACCGGAGTATATGACCAGTACTACAAAGTGTCTCGCTTCAGAAGATCCACAATGAGTGGCCTTTAAGCGACATAGTCGGCAACATTACCCAACATTCAAGATAAGTCACCCGACTAGTCTCTAGTTCATTCTACCTTCTCTCTTTCTTTCTTTGGCCAGTATGCCATCTTTGATTGTATCAAAACTTTTACTTTGAAAACCTACCATAAAGCATACTAAGCAATTCTATGCCTTTGGAAATGAAATCATCTTCAAGGATGGTAAACAATCAACAAGGTAGGCAATGCATCAAGTAGGTAACATTTGAATAAATCAACTTAATGCAATAAGTAACATAGGTGATAAACTTTTCAAAGTAAATAAGGTAATGGTTTAATGCATAAACCGGGGCTTGCCTTCATTGACGATCTTAGGTTCCGGATCAATACCACAATTATCAAATCCCGTGACAATCGGGGATTCTTCTAGGACTTGCTCAACTAGAATCGTTTCACTCTCGGGTTCTACACGAAATGATAACATATGCTTTAACATGATGATAATGTAAACATGATGCTTTCACGGTACATGAAATGTAAAAACACCCCGCAAATGATTTTCCTTCACGGTACAGTTGCAAGCCAACAGAACCAACTTGTAATCCTACCATCAAGAACCACGCATGTAATTTGACCAAATGGATCTTGAAACCCTACTAGTCACAAAACATGATCAAAACAAGATCAAACACTAGTCAAACACTTAAGGTTTGCTTTTATTTATTTTTGAATTAATTTGGAAATAAGCCCAAAAATGAACTTGTTCCAAATGACCTAAAAATTTTATGTAAGCTTCCTCATGACAAATTAGTGTACCAAAACAAATTTTATAATTTTTGGAATTATACAGTGTCCTACAAAAATCTTGAAAATTGCATTTATTAATTAATGGACTGAATATTTGAACATTAACAATTTATTCAAATTTCAAGTTTCAAAATTTTAAACCATACTAGAGCATGTACAGAGGCTACATACAAAATTTTAGAATTTTTGGAGCTATGATAATTTTCCTACAAATTTCCAAAGATTCAGCACTATTCAAAATCAGAAAATAACAAAATACACTATTCTCTCTCTCTAACAGCCGGCCCCCAGTTGTCATCCCCAACCTCGGGCATTGACCGTGGCTTCAACGACGCTGACCGGCGCTAACTCGTCGACGGTGAGCCCAACAACGACGGCCAAAGTTCCAACACGTCCACAAGGACTAGGCGCATCGATCTATGGTACTTTGGAGGTTGATTATGGCATGGAATAAAGTGACACCGCCATGGCGACGCGGTGGCACGGCAGCAGCGTTCACCGCTGAAACAAGGCCGGTAATGGTGAAACAGAGAGTACAAGAAGCATCGGTGGCTCACCCGATCGTGTTGAAGCAACAAGCGGGACCGGAGAAGCTCGGTGACGCGCTTTTGACGGTGGACCGGATCACAATGAGCGGACCTCGTCGACTATGGAGTTCCGGCGATCGCGATGGGCAAAACAAGCGAGCAAGAGTGGAATAAGCACTATAACATCGCGACGAAACCCAGAGAGCCAACAATCGAGGGCAATGGCTCACCGGATGAGGCTGGCCACGGTGAATCGACGTTTCCGTTGAGGTCGCCGGCCGCGAGGAAGATGAACGTGGACAGCGAGCTCTCGGCAAAATCAGGCGGTAGCAACAGCTCAGTCGGATGCGCGAGGAGTATGCAGAACTAGAACACAGCTTTTACGGGGCTAACTTGCGCTGAGGGGACGAGAGAAGCTCACCGGAGTTGAGACGGCGGCGTCGGAAAAGCAGAGGGAAGGAAGAAAAGTGAACGCCGTCGTCTGGGTCTTATAGCTCGGCCAGGAGCGCGCGGACTCGACACGCAGCGTGCTCCCCGTGCCAGCGCGAAGCCAAGGGCGGTCGCAGATGCGCCTGGAAGATCGGAGAAAGAACGCCGGTGGTGGGGCGGTGGTCGGGCTACTGTTCCGAGAAATTACAGAATTGCCACCGAGTTTATTTTGCAAATTACTCTCAAATTTTCTAAAGAAGTTGAAAATCTCCAAAAATGAAAGTTGCTCAACTTTTCAAACTCTACAACTTTGCTTCAATGAATATTTTCAAATTCTGCCTCCATTTTAAAATTTGAATTTGGGGTGCATTTGAGTATTTGAATCATTTTAAAATTACTCCAAATTTTATATGTAAACTTGAAAAACTTTGAATACCAAAGTTGGTCCACATAAAATAATCTTCAACTTTGCTTTTTGCCTCAACCCCAAATTCCACATGGATTTTGAATTAGTCAAAAGGGGCAAAAAGGACTTTTGTGATTTGAATTTGAATTCAAATTTGATTTGTCTTCCTTTTACTTAAATTTTGATTTTTGACCAGTAACATGGCCCATTAGGGTTATTTGAGTCAAATGACATATGACCTCACATGATCACATGAATTTTGACCCTTGTAGTCATGATCTTTATTTTGGATTTTGAATCACATCACATGAAATAACAACATTATGAAATAAACCTTATTTAGTGAATGCATTCAAAATTTTCTACTCTATGAATGCTTTGCAATGCATATGATGACATGTCAAATTTTAGTGCTAGGTCTAAACACTAGAGGTGTTACAGGTATGGGTGGTTCATGGCTGTGAATCAATTCGGAGGGGCCTCCAACACTAAGGTGCTGGGCCCAAGGTCTGCCAATCCAACGATTAGTACCCTCTAGACTAGTGGGACCCAACATAAAGAGGACTAGCCTTGGGGTACTTGGTTTAAATAATAAAATTGAGATTCATACTTTTCGTGGAAGGCAAGAATAGTGGTCAATTAGTTAAACAACTATATATGATACATATGTTCACCCATCGAGAGTGCACGGTACCGACAGGTACACAAAGGGTCACTCATAACTCATGAGTAAAGTGTACAAACTCTGTAGAGTAATAATATATTCAAATTGCCATGCTCAAGGTTACGAGCACCCTAATGATTTGAACATTGTTTAAGTTATTTCGGGGGTCTCAGGTCTTGCATTTGCATGCATGAGTCGTGAGTTAGTTGATTGGTTTAGTTGGAGAATGTCATCCATACCCATGTGATGTTGATAATAGATGACCTCATGGAGGGGGTCACGGTTGAGTCATAGTTTAGATTTAATTTATTTATATGAAACCCTATTTTATTGATTAATATTATATTCACATATTTATTTGCTAAGTTTCAAAGTCTCGTTGAGTATGAAAGTACTCAGCCTTTGCTTAATATGTGGTTTTAGAAGAAGGGTACGAGTTTTCACCAGATCGAGCAAGGTTTTTACATGTTGGGTTTTGGAGGCCCGAACGACACATGGTTCTAGATTTCATCTAGGTTGACTGCCTATGGAGTTAGACACGTCCGCTGGATGCGCTGAGCTATATGGAATGAGTTTTGTTATTTTCGACCTTCTCACCCAGTTGGCTAGTGTGATGTAGCATGTAAATATAAGTTATTGTAAGTCTTGGTCCTATTTGAATAAACAAGGACCATGTTTGTACCATTGTGATGTCAATTCTTCTAAATCGTGTGTGTGCTTGGTACTGATCATGGGACAAGCACCGTGAAAACATGATGTTTTAGGTAATTTAATTACCTGGAATGTTACTGTTGGTATCAAAGCTGTGCAACCTAGAATGAGTCTAGATAGGTCACTGATAGACGCTGGTAGTCTCTTAAAGTTATTTTATAGAAAAGAAATGGTTAATTGTGACAGTGTTCATGCTTGTTGTCCTTATCCTAATCCCTATGTTTTGTTTTCTTATCTGGGTCATCATTACATGTTAATATGACTTATTAAATGATTGCTTATAACTTCTCTTAGGATGCCGAACTAGAAGGAAGTGTACGAAGAAACAACCTCATTCGCCAATGGCTTCTTTGCCAAGGTACTCCGGTATATGACACAGAGTGGAGGAATTCCTCAGCTACCCACATACAAAGTTTTCTCTGCACCCATGAACAACTTCACCACTGAATTCACTGCCATGATTACTATTCAGGATCAAAATCCTCAAGAATCAGAGACTACCCTTCTTTGGTTGAGGTTCGATAGGACCTATGGCTCTAAGAGAAGCAACATATATTGCCATTAGACAGCTTCCCATCCATTTTCCAGCCATCAGATACCAGTATCTTTATCTTCCTTGTTGCACTGGGCAAGAGCATGCTAATGGTTTCAGCACACCTACTAGTGAAGTCAATTCCAACGCTGCTTGATGGACAGAGTACATCGCCCGCTTGGACTGTGTGCGCGTGGCACTCTGCACTAATGTGGTTCTTAGAGTCGAACCACATTATTGCAGAGAGTGCCATGTGCTCACGGTCCAAGTGGGCGATGTATTCGTCCATCACTCGCACTAGATGAGCCAAATGAGCAGTTTTAGAACTGACTTCACTAGTAGGTATGTTGAAATTGTCAACATGCTCTTGTCCGAGTGCAACAAGGAAAATAAGGATGCCGACGGCTGCAAAATGAATGGGAAGCTGTGTAATAGCAATGTATGTTGCTTCTCTTGGAGCCATAGGTCCAGTCGAACCTCGACCAAAGAAGGGTAGTCTCTTGATTCTTGAGGATTTTAACCCTAAATAGTAACCATGGCAGTGAATTCAGTGGTGAAGTTGTTCGTGTGTGTAGAGAAAACTTTTGTATGTGGGTGGCTGAGGAATTCCTCCACTCTGCGTCATATACCAGAGTATGTACCTCAACGCAAAGGAGCCATCGGCGAATGAGGTTGTTTCTTCATACACTTCCTTCCAGTTCGGCATCCTACGAGAAGTTATAAGCAATCATTTTGTCGGTGCAAAAATTGACCAACAAGTAAATATTTGCAGTTTTGCCGTGCGTTATGATCGGATGTGGCCTAGCACTCAATGACACAGGATTTATATTGGTTCAGGCCACAGGCCCTATGTCTAGTTGAGGTCGGTCGGTGACTTTATTCTTGAGCCCAGGTGCTCGAAGTTTGCTGTGGGGTTACAAACGAGTAAGGAATGAGAAAGGGGGGGTGTTAGAGGCCCGGTCGGACTCTGAACCGAGTGGAAGAGAATGACAGATGCTCAAACGTGCGCTAAGTATTGGAACATATGCTCTGTATGTCCGAGCTTATCAGCTATTGAGAGCGTGTAGACTGTGTAGCTGTTGAGTCCTAGAGCTATTGACCTGTCCAATCAACCAATCTTCAGGGTCTTTTAGGAGAGAGCTCATCCCCTTTTATAGTTGAAGGGGATGGCCTTACAAGTCAGAGAAAAAGAGAGAGAGTGTGTGTGTATATGTGTGTTGCCTAGTCTTGTTGCCCACACCATCGGGTATGGGATGGCCGTCAGCGCCCACAATACTGTTTATGTTCAGACACATCTAGCAGGCTCTACCATGTTCGCCTGGTACGACAAATGATGGCACTCACAATAATGTTTATACTCTAATGCGTCTAGTAGGCTCTACCGTGTTCGCCTAACATGCCCCGATGGCATCGTCCTACAGGTGCGTAGGGCATGGCAAGGTATAGTCCTCAGTATTACGGTTGACTTGAGCGCCTCACCTTATCTGCTCCACTTGCTCCTCGGGCCCACACCGAGCGGGCGTCCCTAGTCAGTCGTTCCCAGTCGATCTCGACCGTGTCAGTCGGGAAAGAGCAACGAGCAGAGGTTCGGCGTATCCTCGATCGGAGAAGGGGGTCGAGTCGGACTACGGTCCCACCTTGGCCAGGCCTTCCGGTCGAGGACCGGATCGTTGTCTCAGCCTATCATTATGTACCTGGGCCAGCCTAGGCGCGTGTTGTCGCTGCGCCACCTGCTGGGCCGGGTTTTGTAGGGAAGCGGGTCCATTAGGGACCCTGGGTTTATGAACCCGATAGGAGCCCCCGAGCCCCTTTGGGACTTCTGTGAAGCCGTGAAGGGGCTATTTACACACGTTTCGCGTGATATTTGTAAAAGCTAGGGGCATGTGTTTTTAGCTTAATGAAAGCTTGAATTTGCTTTGTAATTTCTATACCTATCGTGCTGCGGAGGCGGGCTGTTATTGGAACTTCGGTGTTTTTTCCCTTGGTTTGTTGTACTGCATAGGGTAACCGAGTAGGGTTTAGGTGCCCAGCCTCCATGTGGAGGATTGGCAAAAGCTGCAGAGGCGCGTAGAGTGGATACGAGTGCCCAGCCTCCATGGGGAGGACTGGCAAAGGTCGTGGAGGCATGCCAGAGGGATATTGGTGCCCATCCCTTGAGGAGAAGACTCGCTGGTAATCCATTTTCCATAGGGTGTGCGCGAGCGCACCCGGTGGGTGTAAGGTAGTGGATCGCTATTGGACAAGACGGAACCCACGTCCTTGGGGTCAGTCAAGACAGAGCCTGCACCCGAGGAGTCGGGCGAGATGGAGCCCGAACCTGAGGGTCGGGCGAGATGGAGCCCGTGGCCTTGGGGTTGGGCGAGACGGAGCACGCACCGAAGGGGTCAGGCGAGACAGAGCGCGAACCCAAGGGGTCGGGCGAGATGGAGCCCGCGGCCTTGGGGTCGGGCGAGATGGAGCCTGCTCCTGAGGGGTCGGGCAAGACAGAGCGTTTTGGGTTCATAAACCTAGGGTCCCCAATGGATCCGCTTCCCTGCAAAACCCGGCCCAATAGGCGGTGCAACGATAGCACGCGCCTAGGCCAGCCCAGGTACATAATGATAGGCCGAGACAATGACCCGGTCCCCGACCGGAAGGCCTGGCCAAGGTGGGACCGTAGTCTGACTCTGACCCCCTTCTACGATCGAGGATACGCCGGATCTCTGCTCGTTGCTCTTTCCCGACCGACATGGTCGGGACCGACTGGGAACGACTGACCGGGGACGCCTGCTCGGTGTGGCCTCGGGGAGTAGGCGGAGCAGCTAAGGTGAGGCACTCAAGTCAACCATAATACCAAGGACTATACCCTGCCATGCCCTGCGCACCTGCAGGATGGTGTCATTGGGGCATGTCAGGCGAACACGGTAGAGCCTGCCAGACACGCCAGAGTATAAACAATATTGGTGGGTGTCGTCGTTTGCCGTACCAGGCGAACATGGTAGAGCCTGCCAGATATATCTGAACATAAACAGTATTGTGGGCACCGACGGCCATCCCGTACCCGATGGTGTGGGCAATAAGACTAGGCAGCACACGTATATACTCTCTTTTTTTCTCTGACTTGTAAGGCCATCCCCTTTAACTATAAAAGGGGATGAGCTCTCTCCTAAAAGCCTCCTGAAGACTGGTCGACTCGACAGCTCAATAGCTCTAGGACTCGACAGCTACACAGTCTACATGCTCTCAACAACTAATAAGCTCGGACACATAGAGCATACGTTCTAATACTTAGCGCACGTTTGAGCATCCGTCACTCTCTTCCACTCGGTTCAGAGTCCGACCGGGCCTCTAACACCCCCCTTTCTCATTCCTTACTTGTTTGTAACCCCACAGGAAACTTTGAGCACCTGGGCTTAGGAATAAAGTCATCGACCGACCTCAACTGGATGTAGGGCCTGTTGCCTGAATAAATCTTGTGTCATTGAGTGCTAGGCCACATCCGATCATAACGCATGGCAAAACTACAAATATTTACTTGTTGGTCACTTTTCACACCGACAATTGATGTTGTCCGTGGGGTGGACGTCATGCATTCTCACCTTTGGTCATCAGATGGCCCACCTTTCCACCATCTTTGGCAAGGTGGGCTCAAGCGATACGATTCGCTTTGGCTCGCTAGAGTTTCCCATGCTCCCACTTGCTGGGATGTGGGCTCCTCCCGTCTTCGTGCCACTCCAAATCTTCCTCTTCGAGAGTCTAGACTTTGTTGCCGACCAGCTCGGCGTACTTCGCCTCTGCAAAGAGGCGCTTGTCCCGGCGCCCATTAGAGGAGGAGCGCCCTCCACCGACTGCAATGGGCCACTCGACGACCTCAACGTTGAGACACCCGCGCTTCGCCTCGAGCCCATGCTGGGCTCAAACCCCATGATGAGTGATGTACATATTGTTCTTTACTCACAATTTAACACCTTCCACCAATTCTCCGGAGGGACCCTGTTGTCCCCAATCGCGACCGCTGTGCGACCGGCTGCCCTATGGCTTCACGTCCCCCATGGACGCGTGTGCACCTGGACTCTGAAGGATGCTGACACCACCCCCTCTCACGTCTGAGTTCATGGATATGGTGGGCTATGCTCCCATCTCCTTCCACGACCTCGTCGATGACGAGGTCGAAAGCGATGGCTCTAGAATCGGTGACGTCATGGCACCTAGCCACCCTTTGTCCTAGGAGTGCGCTATGGCAGACGCCCCAGGATAGCCACCGGAGGTAGTGGAGTCTCTGTAGACTCACACCCCTCTAGACCCCGTGCATAGGCCCTGGCGCGTGTGCAGCAGCACGGCGAGGAGTTATGTCAAAGGCGGTAGAGCCAGCCGCCACCTGTGTCGGAGCGCCCGGTGCTTCACACTGTGCCACATGCGCGTAACCCGGCAAGCGATGCTCGAGGTCATGCCCGTTAGGTTCAGCATAACATACTAGATGGAGGGGATGACCCCCCCTCAGTTTGCTCGGGTGGGCCAGAACATTTGCTGCTGCGATGGTTCTACGTGGCCTCCCTGAGACTATCGACCCCCAGGAACAGGCAATCCAATGGAACCTTTGGACGCTGGTGGAGACCACCACCATTTAGCAGGCGGAGAGCTCCGCCTCGTGACACCGCTCACACCTCTTTCCCAATGGGGGGACTAGGGCCACACCAGTCGAATCACTTCGTCCACTCACCATAGTACTTGCCAGGCATGGAGCATGAAGCCACGTCTACACTATAGCCCAACCCGGCACCCGCTCCACACCGACCACCTATGCGTGAATGGCTCAGGCCGAACCGTGATGCTCATAGCATCATCAACAATCGACGCCACGCTTAACACGATGATAACTCCCATCGAATGGCGGCGAGAGCAGGCGGCACGGGCCTTGGCCTGACCATCGAGGAGTGCGAGGACACAAACCCCAGGCATCATGGCTGACCAAATGATCGGAGCCCTAGTTCGGACGACTAGGGGCCATGGGCCTTTGGTCGTCGCATCTAGAAAGTGTCGTTCCCATAGCGCTTCCGACCACATACCAACATCGCCAGGTACATTGGGGAGACGAACCCCAGTATATGGCTCGAAGACGTCTGGCTCGCCTGCCGAGCCAGAGGAGTGGATGGTGACTACTTCATCATCCAATACCTCCCCATCTGTATGGGGGAGCATGTTCGAGCATGGCTCGAATTCCTTCCGCCCGATAGCATCCGTGACTGGGCGGATCTCAAGAGGGATTTCGTCAGAAATTTTCAGGGGACATATGTTTGTCCTGAGAATTCCTGGGACCTCAAGAGCTGCCAGCAGGAGCCCAATGAGTCCCTACGGAATTACATCCACTGGTTCTCAAAGCGGTGCAACTCCCTTCCTGATGTCGTCGACGCGGACGTCATCAGCGCATTCCTCTCTGGGAGAACCTACGAGTTCTTAATCCACAAGCTCGGCTATGTGAATCCCTGTACCACCCGCGACCTGCTCGACATCACCACGAACCATGCCTCCAACGAGGAGGCGATCAGGGCGGTCTTCAGCGACGGTCGGGATAGGGGTATGGCCAAGCATGAGGACCAAGGTGAGTGCCCCTCCACACAAAAGAACAAGGATCAACGTCAACCAGCCAACCCAGCTTTGGTCACTACGGCTGACCGAGCGGGCAATTAGCCCCAGTAGGGCCAGCCCGACCACTTCGATAAGCTCATGGAGAGTCCATGCACTAACCACGCCTCTCCTATCAAACACCTCTGCAAGAACTGTGAGCTCCTCAAGCGCTTCGTGCGGCAAGCCGCCAAGCCAAAGGAAGGGAGAGACAAGGAGGATGCGGCCATGAAAGAAGGCGCAGCGGGCAAGGATGAAGATGGCTTCCCCGACCCCGAGGAATGCCTCATGATCTTTAGGGGATCCGACGCTATCCATTCCAAGCGCCAGCACAAGGTACGCTATAGAGAGGCACATGCATAAATAAATGGCCAAATAACTTTCTCATGGTAGGAACTTACATATAGATGTTTTAGAAGTAGGCAGATTAGTCAAAAGAACATATATCTCTTTCATGCAATTTCTACCTTGGATTGCATAACTCTTGTAAATTCATCGTTTCTGTATTCATATAAAGTATGCATATTTTAAGCCAGATTTTCATTTGAGTGCTTATTTGGATTTAATTCGAATTAACGTGCAGATGAGACGAACTGCGAAGAGTACACTGAACAAGGGCCAGCTGAGCACAACCCCAACCAGCAGGAATTTCCCCCCACAAGGTACGCTATAGAGAGGTACGCTTGGAGTGGATAGCGTTGGATCCCCCAAAGATCATGAGGCATTCCTCGGGGTCGGGGAAGTCGTCTTCATCCTTGCCCGCCGCGCCTCCTTTTGTGGCCGCCTCCTTCTTGCCTCTCCCTTCCTTTGGCTTGGCGGCTTGCCACAGGAAGCGCTTGAGGAGCTCATAGTTCTTGTAGAGGTGTTTGACAGGAGAGGCATGGTTGGTACATGGACTCTCCATGAGCTTGTCAAAGTGGTCAGGCTGGTCCTGCTGGGGCTGCTTGCCCGCTCGGTCGGCCGCAGCGACCAAAGCTGGGTTGGCCGGTTGGCGCCGATCCTTCTTGTTCTTCTTGCCCTTTTGTGTGGAGGGGCACTCGCCTTGGTCCTCGTGCTTGGCCTTGCCCCTATCCCGACCACCGTTGAAGACTACCCCGACCGCCTCCTCGCTGGAGACGTGGTTCATGGCGATGTCGAGCAGGTCGCGGGTGGTACGGGGCTTCACACAGCCGAGCTTATGGATCAAGGACTCACAGGTTGTCCTAGAGAGGAACACGCTGATGATGTCCGCGTCGACGACATCAGGAAGGGAGTTGCATTGCTTTGAGAACCTGCGGATGTAATCCTGTAGGGACTCATTGGGCTCTTACTGGCAGCTCTTGAGGTCCCAGGAATTCCCAGGACGAACATATGTCTCCTGGAAATTTCTAACAAAGACCGTCTTGAGATCCGCCTAGTCGCGGATGCTGTCGGGCGGAAGGAATTCGAGCCATGCTCGAACATGCTCCCCCCACATAGATGGGGAGGTATTGGATGATGAAGTAGTCATCATCCACTCCTCTGGCTCGGCAGGCGAGATGGAAGTCTTCGAGCCATATAACGGGGTTCGTCTCCCTGTTGTACCTGGCGATGTTGGTAGGCAGTCGGAAGCGCTATGGGAACGACGCTTTCTAGATGCGACAACCAAAGGCCCATGGCCCCGGGCCATCCGGGCTGGGGCTCCGGTCGTTTGGTCGACCACCATGCCTAGTGTGCGTGTCCTCGCACTCCTCGATGGTCAGGCAGGGGCCCGTGCTGCCTGCTCTCATCTCCATTCGATGGGCGTTATAATCGTGCCGGGTGTGGCGTCAATTGTTAATGATGCTACGAGCGTCATGGTTTGGCCTGAGCCATTCATGCACAGGTGGTCGGTGTGGAGCGAGCTCTGGGTTGGGCTGCAGTGCAGCCGTGGCTTCCTGCTCCACGCCTGACAACTACTGTGGTGAGTGGACGGAGCGATTCGACTGGTGCGGCCCCAGTCCCCCGGTTGGGCAAAAGGCCACGAGTCGGTGTCACAACGCGGAGCTCTCCGCCTACTGAACAGCGGCGGTCTCCACCAGCGCCCGGAGGTTCCAGTGGATTGCCTATTCCTGGGGGTCGGCAGGCTCGGGGAGGCCACGCATAAGCATCACCGCAGCAGCGATGTTCTAGCCAGCCCGAGCAAACTGAGGGGTCATCCCCTCCGTCCAATATGTTACGCTGGACCTGACGGGCACGACCCCGAGCGCCGCTTGCTGGGTTACGCGCATGTGACACAGCGTGATGCGCTGGGCGCATCGGCACAGGCAACGGCTGGCACTACCGCCTTTGCATAACTCCTCGCCGTGCTGCTACGCACGCGCCAGGGCCTGCGCATGGGGGTCTGGAGGGGTGTGAGTCTGCAGAGACTCCACTACCTCCGGTGGCTATCCTGGGTCGTCCGCCATAGCGCACTCCCGGGACAGAGGGTGGCCAGGTGCCATGACGTCGCCGATGCTAGAGCCATCGCTTTTGACCTCGTCATCCATAAGGTCATGGAAGGAGGCGAGAGCGTAGCCCGCCATCTCCTTGAACTCGGACATGAGAGGGGGTGGCGTCAGCATGCTTCAGAGTCCCCGCGCGCATGTGTCCATAGGGGACGCGAAGCCGTAGGGGAGCCGGTCGCACAACGGTCGCGGTGGGGACAACGGGGTCCCTCCGGAGAGTCAGCAGAAGGTGTTAAATAGTGAGTAAAGAACAATATGTAAAAAACTCACCGTGGGGTTTGAGCCTAGCATGGGCTCGAGGCGAAGCGCGGGTGTCTCGATGTTGAGGTCGTCGAGTGGCCTGTTGTGGTCGGTGGAGGGCGCTCCTCTAGTGGGTGTCAGGACAAGCGCCTCTTCGCGGAGGTGAAGTACGCCGAGCTGGTCGGCGACAAAGTCCAGACTCCCAAAAAGGAAGGTCTAGAGTGGTACGAAGATGGGAGGATCCCACATCCTAGCAAGTGGGAGCGTGGGAAACTCCATCGAGCCCAAGCGAATCGTATCGCCCGAGCCTGCCATGCCGAAGATGGTGGAAAGGTGGGCCATCTGATGACCAAAGGCGTGAACACACGGCGTCCTCCCCTCGGATGGCGCCAACTATTGGTGCGAAAAGTGACCAACAAGTAAATATTTGTAGTTTTGCCATGCGTTATGATCGGATGTGGCCTAGCACTTAATGACACAGGATTTATACTGGTTCAGACAATAGGCCCTATGTCCAGTTGAGATCGGTTGGTGACTTTATTCCTGAGCCCAGGTGCTCGAAGTTTGCTGTGGGGGTTACAAATGAGTAAGGAATGAGAAAGGGGGTGTTAGAGGCCCGATCGGACTCTGAACCGAGTGGAAGAGAGTGATGGATGCTCAAACATGCGCTAAGTATTAGAACGTATGCTCTATGTGTCCGAGCTTATCAGCTGTTGAGAGCGTGTAGACTGTGTAGCTGTCGAGTCCTAGAGCTATTGAGCTGTCGAGTCGACTAGTCCTCGGGAGGCTTTTAGGAGAGAGCTCATCCCCTTTTATAGTTAAAGGGGATGGCCTTACAAGTCAGAGAAAAAAAGAGAGTGTATACGTGTGTTGCCTAGTCTTATTGCCCACACCATTGGGTACGGGATGGCCGTCGGTGCCCACAATACTGTTTATGTTCAGATATATTTGGCAGGCTCTACCATGTTCGCCTGGTATGGCAAACGACGGTGCCCACAATACTGTTTATACTCTGATGCGTTTGGCAGGCTCTACCGTGGTCACCTGACATGCCACGATGGCACCATCCTGCAGGTGCGCAGGACATGGCAGGGTACAGTCCTCGGTATTGCGGTTGACTTGAGCGCCTCACCTTATCTGCTCCGTCTGCTCCCCGGGCCCACACCGAGCGGGCGTCCCCGGTCAGTCGTTCCTAGTCGGTCCCGACCGTGTCGGTCGGGAAAGAGCAATGAGCAGAGGTCCGGCGTATCCACAGTCGGAGAAAGGGGTCGGAGTCGGACTGCGGTCCCACCTTAGCCAGGCCTTCCGGTCGGGACCGGATCGTTGTCTCGTCCTGTCATTATGTACCTGGGCCGGTCTAGGCGCGTGTTGTCGCTGCGCCGCCTGCTAGGCTGAGTTTTGCAGGGAAGCGGGTCCATTTGGGACCCCGGGTTTATGAACCTGACACATTTAATAAGTCGTATTAACATGTAATGATGACCTAGATAAGAAAAAGAAACTTAGGGATAAAGACAAGAACAACAAGCACGGGCCCTGTCACAGTTAACTATTTCTTTTCTATAAAATAGCTTTGAGAGACTACCAAAGTGTCTATCGGTGACCTATCTAGACTCAATCTAGGTTGCACGGCTTTCATACCAACAGTAACGTCCCAGGTAATTAAATTACCTAAAACATCGTGTTTCCACGGTGCTTGTCCCATGATCAGTAGCAAGCACATACACGATTTACAAGAATTGGCATCACAATTGTACAAACATAGTCCTTGTTTATTTCAAACAGTACCAAGACTTACAATAACTTATATTTACATGCTACATCACACTAGTCAACTGGCTGAGAAGATCCAAAATAACAAAACTTGTTCAATATAGCTTAGCGCATCTAGCGGACATGTCTAACTCCATAGGCAGTCAACCTAGATGAAACCTAGAACCATGCGTCGTCCGGGCCTCCAAAACCCGACATGTAAAAACCTTGCTCTGGTGGAAACTCGTAGCCTTTATCTTCTAAAACCACATATTAAGCAAGGCTGAATACTTTCATACTCAGCAAGACTTTGAAATTTAACAAATAAATACTCCCTCCATATCATATTTAGATGACGTTTAGGACATGAGTACGCTTACCAAGGAGAGATTAATTAAGAAGTATTTTTCCATGTCTACCCTTATTAAATGGGGCTGCAGTTGTCCCTTGTACATAAAAGATGCGTTGCTCTAGTGGCTAGCTCTTGGGTGCCCAGCGAAGCAGGTCGCCGGTTCGAGTCCCCGCAGCTCGCTTATTTTTTATATGTGATGCATTTTGCATGGCACTGTACACGAATGCATTTCGTTTGCCGTGGTGGCTGCTCGTGCGCGCGCGCGTTTTGGCCGTCGGCGGCAACATTTTGGCGGTCTTTTTTCGTATTTTTTTCGCACCGTGCAGCAGCTAGGTTTGGCGGTCTTTTTTTCGCACCGTGCACACTCTTGTTTTCTTCGACCGTCTGTCCATCTACCCCTTCCTATTTAACCGGTGCTGCATCTGTGCCGTGGTCCACTCCTTTCCTTCTCCACTTCTTCTCTTTCCATGTTCTGCAATGGCTATTCCATTTGATTTGAATGTCCGTTTAGAAGAAGACCACGACAATCTACCAAGCGATATCAATGAGCCAACGTTGGAGGATCACGCCACACATGGTAATGTACTACTACTCTGTTTGTTTGTTTGTTTTGATATCAAAGCAACAACGTGTAGTTTTGTTTCTCATTTTTCTTTTTTTTATGGACAGGGTTTGATTTGAACATGCCACTAGACGAGTTCGGTGTTGTTGATTTAGATTTTCTACAAAATCTGCCCGGTAAGGTTTACAAAAGACTTTGTTTTTGTTTCTTATAGCTAGAACATGCCGTGTCCAAGTAGTAACTATTTCATGAATGTGGTTGTTTTTTTCTCTATAATTACAACTTGCCGTGTGTACGTTGTATGAATGTGCTCGTATTTTTTTCCTATAAATAGAACATGCCGTGTAAGTTGCATGAACATGCTCCTACTAATGTTTGTTTTCTTTTAACAAAATGCTGCCGGAACTAATGTTCGTACTAATGTTTGTTTCCTATAAATAGAACATGCCGTGTGTAAGTTGCATGAACATGGAGTATTTAACAAAATGCTGCCGGAACTAATGTTTGTTTTCTTTTAACAGAACATGCTGTGGAGAACCCCAACGTGGAAGAACAACGTCAACAACCCCACCGAAGGAAAGAAATGTCTGAACACCTCCGAAAACAAGTTTATCAAGCTTTGTTGGCTAGAAGCAACAATGGGAAACTAGGCAACAAAGACACTGCAGTTGTTTCTGAGCAATTTGGGATTCCTGTTCGGACAATTCAGAGGGTATGGAAGAGAGGTAAAACACAGCTTGCAAACTCAGTTCCGGTTGTGGTTTCTAGTCTAAAGAAGGGTAGAGTAGGCCGTAAGAAAGTCCCTGTTGATTTAGAACCATTGCGAAACATTCCTCTAAAGCAAAGAATGACTATAGATGATGTGTGCACCGCACTAAATTTGAGTAAATGGCAGATTCAAAGGTATTTGAAAAAAGGTTACCTTAGGCGCCACTCTAGTAGCATCAAGCCATATCTCACTGAAGCTAACAAGAGGTCTAGGTTACAATGGTGTGTTGACATGGTTAACAGAGAGTTGCTTGATGATCCAAGGTTTAAGGAGTTGTATGACTTTGTGTTCATTGATGAGAAATGGTTCTACCTATGCCAAAAATCTAAAAAATATTATTTGCTACCCAAAGAAGATGAACCCCATCGGACTTGTAAGAACAAGAATTACATCCCTAGGCTCATGTTCTTGTGTGCTTGTGCTCGGCCAAGGTTTAGGGATGGGAATTGTATTTTTGATGGTAGGATTGGTTGTTTTCCACTTGTTCGATATGAACCGACTATGAGAGGTAATGAGAGAACCGGCCATGTCCGTGAAGACTTGGTTATGAAGCCTATAACTAATATCACAAGAGATGTGATTAGAGAATTCATGATCAATCAAGTGTTGCCTGCCATTAGAGCCAAATGGCCAAGAGAAGATGTGGGCAAACCGATCTTCATTCAACAAGATAATGCACCTACCCATTTAAAATTGGATGATCCGGAATTTTGTTCCCATGCTCAGCTAGGAGGATTCGATATTCGCCTAATTTGTCAACCTCCAAACTCTCCGGATTTCAACATTCTTGACTTGGGGTTTTTTCGAGCTATACAAGCAATTCAATATAAGAAGAATGCAAAAACAATGGAGGATCTACTTCCAGTCATGCAAGAGGTAAATTTGTTCAGATTGTTCACACATGTTTGAATGGTTTTTTTGAACAACAAATTTGCTCATTCATTCATTTCGTGCGCAATTGTTTTGTAGGCATTCTTGGAGTACTCGCCACGCCTTGCAAACCGAATGTTTCTTACACTACAAGGTGTCTTGATGGAAGCTATGAAAGTGAAAGGTTGCAACAAGATCAAGATACCTCACATGAAAAAAGAAACATTAGAAAGAGAAGATCGGCTGCCATCTTGCATCCCTTTTGATCCCTCAGTGCTACATGAAGCCGAGGGTACTCTTGCTGCATGACAAAATTAGATTGATGCTATAATTAGTAGACATTCTCGCTGCATGAACTATTTACATTGATGGTATAATTAGTAGAGACATTCTTGCTGCATGAACTACTATATTTAGATTGATGCTATATAATTAGTAGAGACATTCTTACCGATGCACAGTTGTCATCCTTCCTGGCAGAGCGCTCACGCTCGAGCTTGTCGTCGAGCATCTTGAGCACGTGAGGGGGTATGACGACACTATCGCCATGCATCACGATATTGTTGGGATCGGGAATGAAAACCTCGCAGTCGAACTCGTCGAGGCTGTGAATCATGGCAAAGACCATGTATTCATAGTGGACGAGACCACATCGAGAGCATGGCCAGAACCGCGAGTGCACACGGTTCCATGATTCCCGGTCCTCATGAACTTGATTGCAGCGAGGGCAAAGAAAAGCACCCGGCGGCAAGGAGTCCGGCACCATCTCGACGGAGTCCGGCACCATCTCGACGGAGTCCGGCGCGATGACGGAGTCCAGTGCCTCGACGGACTGCAGCAGATCGACGGAGTCCGGTGCGATGACGGAGTCCAGTGCCTCCTCCGTGTCCGGCACGACGTCCTCCGCGGCGACCTCCTCCGAGTCCGGCACGACGTCCTCCGCAGCGACCAGCACCCGCGCGCCGCCGGTCTCCATGCCGAGCGTGATGTGAGGAAGATGAACTGGTGGGCGACTTTGCTGTTAGGCGGCGAGGGATGGCAGGAGCGTGATGGATGGCGGGCGAGCGATGGCAGGCGAGCGGGCTGCATGCGGAGATGAAGGAAGGCGGCGCGCGATTAATGCAGTGTCGAGCGGATAACCGGGCCGAGCGTGCGAACCCAAGCGGCAGGGGCAAACGAGTCAAAATTCCATCCCACGAGCCGCAACGTCTTCCTTTCGCGCAAACGACTACGACGCCAGAACGTCATCTACAACGGATACGGAGGGAGTATGTAAATACAATATTAATCAATAAAATAGAGTTTTGTATAAATAAATTAAATCTAAACTATGACTCAACCGTGACCCCTTCTTTAAGGTCATCTATTATCCACCATCATATTGGTATGGATGACATTCTCCAAGTAAACCAATCAACTAACTCACAACTTATGCATGCAAATGCAAGACCTGAGACCTCGAAATTACTTAAACAATGTTCCATCATTAAGGTGCTCGTAACCTTGAGCATGGCTATTCGAATATATTATTACTCTGCAGAGTTTGTATACTTTACTCATGAGTTATGAGTGACCCACCTGTGGTACCCGTCGGCACCGTGCACTCTTGAAGGATGAACGTAGGCATCATATATAGCTGTTTCACTAATTAACCACTATGCTTGCCTTCCGGGAAAAATATTAACCTCTTTTATTATTTAAACCAAGTACCTCAGAGGCTACTCCTCCTTTATGTTGGGTCTCACTAGTCCAAAGGGTACTAATCCTGGTATTAGCAGACCTTGGGCCCAACACCATAGTGTTGGAGGCCCCTCCGGATGGATTCATAGCCATGAACCACCCATACCCACATTCCGAACTTCTAGAAGGCAAGAATAATATCAACTAGGTACTTGACTACAATTGTCCCATAACTACACCAGTGGTTTTGTACGATTTTCCGTTAATCAAGACACAAAGTACCATCCTTATGTGGCTCAGCAGATCTCCTCTTAACCACAAATGAGACAAAAGATCACCCCAATATATATTTCATGACCTAAACCTTCTGATGACCGAAATACATCGTACCTACGAGCATTGGCCATCCTATGGACAAATCACATTCCTAGGATAAATCTAAACATAACATATACATAATAATTTCATAAATAATGCAACTTAACAAATTTCCTTTTGGCAATATTTTATGGTTTGCTTGCCTTGCTGCGGTTCTTGGGGAAACTCTTGCTGGCTGGGGTTGTGCTCAGCTGTCAGCCCTTGTTCAGTGTACTCTTCGCGGTTCGTCTCATCTGCACGTTAATTCGAATTAAATCCAAATAAGCACTCAAATGAAAATCTGGCTGAAAATATGCATATTTTATATGAATACAGAGACGATGAATTTACATGAGTTATGCAATCCAAGGTAGAAATTGCGTGAAAGAGATATATGTTCTTTTGTCTAATCTGCCTACTTCTAAAACATCTATATGTAAGTTGCTGCCATGAGAAAGTCATTTGGCCATTTATTTATCTCCTAACACACGTATTTTTGCTACTGGCATTTTCCTAACACACGTATTTATCTCCATCAGTAAGATTAAAACTTTGTTTATGGTTTACTGCTTGGTGCATAAACTTAACGAGAACCCAGATGTTTAACTGCATGACTAACACCAGTGCAGAACATGCTTAAGCAAAGCTTTTCCGGCTGCATGACTAACCCTGTTCGCTTGAACTTATCAGGCATGTTATAATGTTTTTCTCTCACAATAAATCAGTGAACATTGCTTTTCAGCCTGTCTTTTCAGCGAAAAGATTCTCAGCGTGACCTCAACTTGGCTCAGCCAAGATGACGTGCGGTTCAGTGACAAGGAGCTGGTGGTCGGCTTGCTGCCGGAGATGGCCGGACACTGCGGCGCGAGCTCGGTAAACTCAAATAATAGCTCTGAGATACAAGGAAGCAAGGTCGTGCTGTTGTAAAGACATGAACTACGATACAGGGCAGCAGCAAAAGAGCATGGCGGTAGCAAAGCAGCGTTCTTGTTGTTGATTGATAGAATGAAACATGTAGCTCGGACTCTACACTGAAGCTCACCGGGGGCTCGTGGATGTTGCTGAAACGGTGACGATCAAACAACAGAGAACCACAGTGGAGCAGAGGAGGTACAGAGGAAGGATTTTCTACCACATGAAGCTGCACAACTGAACATCAAGAACTCGATTAGGCCTTGTTTAGTTGGCCGAATTCGGCGCCGTCGGATTCATTGTGCGCACTGTAGCGCACTGTAGCATTCCGTTTGTATTTGGTAATAATTGTCCAATCGTTGACTAATTAGGCTCAAAACGTTCGTCTCGCAAAGTACAACCTAACTGTGCAATGACTTTTTGATTTCGTCTACATTTAGTACTCCATGCATGTACCACAAGTTTGATGTGACGGAAAATCTTTTTTTTACATAGTGTTAAAGTTAGAAGTTGAGAGCAACTAAACAAGGCCTAGTACATGGCCAGTGACTGAGATGGAAGAAATCAATGTGCAGCTCACCGAACGGGGAATTTACATTGGCGGTGGCAGCACGCAAGTTGGAGACCTCTCCCTGGCTAAGGGCGCGTTTAGATGCAAAATTTTTTAGGTTTTGACTACTGTAGCACTTTCGTTTGTATTTGATAATTAGTGTTTAATTATGGACTAATTAGATTCGAAAGTTTCGTCTCGTGATTTCTCACCCAACTGTGTAATTAGTTTTTTTTCATCTATATTTAGTACTCTATACATGTGCTGCAAGATTCGATATGATAAATACTACGTAAAAAAATTTTAAAAACTAAACAAGGCCTAAGCCATCTCTGCCGATGGAAATGGGTCTCTGGAAGGTGCAATGGACACAGAAGGAAAATATCCTCAAGTACAGCTGATATATCAATGGAGGGCCACCGAAGGAGGTCCACCAGCAGTAGGGGAGAAACGGTACCGATCTTTTCCCACGTACCCATTTAGAGGGGTTCAGATGTGGCTGTATTCGAGTCCAGATATTTAATATCCAATACCATATCCGTATTCGAATTTTCAAATCGCATATTTATGATGTCGTTATCCAATCATATTCTATCCGGCCTATTTCATACTATCCGTATTTGAATCTGAATGTGGATAAAACTATGAAAATATATCAGTGATATTTGTCCATATCGAGTCACCCAAAGTTAAAAATTGAGACTGTAGCAAAGATTGTTCCCCAAGGAATAGAATGGATAAATACAACAAGAATTTACCAAGGACTTGTTTAGATTCTAAGTTTTTTCACTCTCTCTCCATCACATCAAATCTTTGGACACATGTATAGAATATTATATGTAGATAAAAAAATAACTAATTACACAGTTTGATTATAAATTACGAGACGAATCTTTTGAGCCTAGTTAGGCCATAATTAGACAATAATTGTCAAATACAAACAAAAGTGCTACAGTGTCAAATACTTATTCCCAACCATTATCTAAACAAGGCCCAAGGTGATAACTTTGACTTGAGACACTGCTTGCAGCTGCAAGTCTACTGCGGCCCGTGGCAAGTCTACTGCTAGTTGTAGGCAGCGTGGCAAGCAAGGAACAGCCCCAGGGCAACTCCAGCTGAGAGTGAGAAAGAGGAAGCTGAAACGTGATGCGTGGTCTGAATTTGCCCACACGGCAGGCTTGCAGGAGTGAGCTAGTTGAGGATGAAAATATATTATGGTGTACTAGGCCGAGTGAGCTTAAATGGTACGAATGATTTTACCATGGGAAGCAAAATAAAATAGATAGGCCCAAAATTGCCAACGTTTCATCAGCCCATATAATGAATGGAATTGTTCTTTTCCTTTTCTAAAGAACCGGAAACCAAGGAGGTGTGCGCGTGCATTCAAATTGGTGATCAGTAAACATGGAATATTTTACGCTTTATGGAAACACTACTAAGAGTTTTTTAGAAATTTTATGGCAATACAATTTTCCTTGTATGTTTGCATACTAACTGGGTATGACATGCATGGTTTAAAAAAAACTTAGCAAGATGCTGAAATGCGTTAGAAGTATAATCAAGCACAATTAATTTTTTTTAGTTACCTTACTTAGGCTCTAATATTTTGAGGATGTAACAGGATCTTCTCGATCGAACATATTGACATCAATACTCCTTTCCATGGCCATTAACGACCCAATTTTTTTCCCGTGGATACCCTTCACTTTGAGCATTCAAATTCCACATTCAACTAGAGAAACGAGAATCACCAATTTGCTGCATATCCTTTTCAGTAACATTGTTGGTGGTGAGTGGTGACGGCACTATGAAGATGAGTGAACGAGGTATCCTTAGGGCCTCGGTTTCATGTTAATATAGGCCGGGAACAGTCCCGGCGTGGCTTGTACACTCAGTCTGGTTTACAACAAGATAAAAGATCAACATGATCTATCTATCTACTTGAGATACAAGCAAAGAACTAACTACTCTAACCTGTACCAAATACATTGAGCCGTGATGTACCTATGCTAGATACATGAACCGTGACATATCTTAACACCCTCCCTCAATCTCAACCTGCCACAAGATTGAGGCCCTGTTTGCGTGCCCTTAAACCTGGCTTAGATCCGCTTCTTTTTTCATCCGGAATAGTATTTTTCTCTCACAAATTCCTCCAGAATTCTTCCAAACCATCCAAATTCCTCCATAACCATACCAGTCGAACACCCCCTGAGATTGCTTCTAAATTGGATCAACTTAGCTAATGGTAGAGCCTTTGTAAACCCATCAGCTAATTGATCACCCGAACTTATGTGTCTAACATCTAATAACTTTTGAGCCACCCTTTTCCTAACAAAGTGGAAATCAATTTCTATATGCTTCGTCCTTGCATGAAACACATGATTTGCTGTCAGGTTTGTGGCTCTAATGTTGTCACACCACAACCGGGCTGCAGAAGGATGTTGAACCTTCAACTCTGTCAACAATTTCTGAACCCACATCATCTCAGCGGTAGCATTCGCTAATGCCTTGTATTATGCATCTGTACTTGAACTAGAAACAGTAGCTTGCTTCCTTGCACACCACGAGATCAGATTGCAACCAAGGAACACGGCAAAGCCACCTGTTGACCTCCGATCGTCAACATATCCTGCCCAATCAGCATCCGAGAAGGCACTAACCATCATGGATTTGGACTTCCTGATATGGAGCCCAAGCTTGGGCATCCCATGAATATACCGAAGGATACGTTTCACAACACTCCAATGTACAATTGTGGGGTTATGAAGGAATTGACACACCTTATTCACTGCAAACGAAATGTCAGGCCGAGTCAATGTTAAATATTGCATAGCCCCCACAACACTTCTATATTTTGTAGAATCTTTAGGTCCAAGTGGATCTCCTTCGGCTGCACTGAGCTTCTCAACACTAGACAATGGTGTATTGATCTGTTTGCAATTACTCATGCCTGTCCTTTTGATAATGTCCTCGGCATATTTCCCTTGAGATAGAACCAGGCCTTCTGAATTTCTTTTAACTTCAATCCCAAGGAAATAATGCAAGTCACCAAGGTCCTTTAAGGCAAACTCTCTTTCTAGATCCTTGAGTAAGGCATTAGTGGCTTCCTGACGATGAACTTGCCACAATGATGTCATCAACATAAACCAAAACAAACATAGTGTGTTTTCCTCTATTATAGTATAAAAGAGATGTGTCTGCCTTGGATGACTTAAACCCCAGTGCTTCAAGTTTCCCACACAACCGAGCATACCAAGCACGTGGTGCTTGTTTGATACCATAGAGAGCTTTGTCTAGTTTGCGAACAAATGTTGGTCTTGACTTATCTGCATATACTGGTGGCTACCGCATGTATACTTCCTCCTCCAATACTCCATGCAAAAAGGCATTTTGTACATCTAGTTGCCGCAACGACCATCCTCTTGAGACTACAATAGAGAGAATTAGTCTGATTGTAGCAGCTTTAACAATAGGACTAAAAGTGTCCTCATAATCAATCCCATAGCGTTGCTTAAATCCCTTAGCAACAAGACAGAGCTTTGTATCTATCAACCGTGCCATCTGCCTTCTTCTTAATTTTATAAACCCATTTGAAATCTATTATATTCTTGCCCTTAGGAGGGGGAACAACATGCCATGTCTTGTTTTTCAAGAGAGCTTGATGCAAACTATCCATTGCTGCAGCCCATCTTCGATCACGCAAAGCTTCATCAACCGAGGTGGGTTCACCTGCAACAGATGTTGCAGACATACCCCAACGTACTGTTCCATCAGTATAAAGGCTTACTAATCCCATGTTGAAGCCGTGTTGAAGGGCGTTGGGGAGCTGCGAGCGCCACAAGTGAAGTAGTAGATGCCCCGGCCTCAGAAGATCCCGGTGATGACACTGCAGGTGATCTGGGGGGCCACAGGATCTTGTCCCCCCGCACCCGGATCCATCTGCGGCAAGACGTGCGGAGGGGAAATCGACGATGCAGCGCCCGTGGCCACAGAAAATCTCATCGGGCAGGCGCGCAGGGACGAAGCAACTGCCACCGTATCTGGCTGTGATCCCGAAGCAGATTCAGGGGCTGCTGCGCCGCCAGAGGACGGATCAACCCCGGTTCGCGTGCCCGAGCTATCGCCAGCCGGGGAACACATGAAATCACGTCCGTTTGAGCTCGATTTTGCATCAAATAAAACGCCAGAAGTTCCTATTACATCCATAGAAGCACTAGAACTAGGATTTTGGTTAGTAGATGGAGAATTTGCATCACAATGGTCAAGCAAAATTGCATCCCCAAAACTGGAATTGGAATTGAGTAGGGCATCAGGTAAAACGGAAAGCTCGGCCTGAAGCTGTGCACCAGCATTGGGGTGAAGACGAGTAAATGGAAAAACATGTTCATTGAAGACATCTTGAGAGATATAGACTCGCCCTGTAGATGGATCTAGACATTTGAATCCCTTGTGCATATCACTATAACCTAAAAAGACACTGCTTAGAGCGGAATTGAAGTTTTCTAGTATTATACGGCCTCAAATTTGGCCAGTAGGCATAGCCAAATGAAAGAAGGAAGGAATAGTCAGGTTGGATTTTGAAAAGACGCTCGAAGGGTGTTTCATTTTGGATGACTTTGGAAGAAGCCGATTAATAAGAAAGACAGCGGTGGCAAAGGCTTCATCCCAAAATTTTAGAGGCATTGAGGCGTGTGCAAGTAAGAAAAGCCCAACCTCAACTATATGATGGTGCTTGCGTTCTATGGATCTATTTTGTTGATGAGCATGCGGACATGACACATGATGAGCTATGCCTACTCGTTTAAAAAAGGAATTCAAGGATTGATATTCACCGCCCTAATCGCTTTGCATGGCTAAAATCTTGCAATTAAATTGCCTTTCTACAAGATGTTGGAAATCATGGAAACACTGAAATACTTCAGATTTATGCCGCAAGAAATAAATCCAAGTAAACTTGCTATAATCATCGATGAAACTCACAGAAAAGGTTTTGCGGCCAACAGAGGAGGGCGCAGGCCCCATACATCAGAAAATACAAGATTCAAAGGACCAGTAGAAACACTAGTCAACCTAGGGTATGGCAATTGATGACTTTTCCCTTGTTGACAAGCATCGCAAACCATTGTTCTATTGGACTCACTAGCAAAAGAAAGCCTATGGCGATTGAGGACATGCTTGACTACATTAGTGGAAGCGTGCCCTAATCTATGATGCCACAGGGAGATGGATGGCTTGACGGCAACGCCAAGAACTTGTTTATTTGGACTCGACTTGCACGAACTCGACTTCAACGGATAAAGCCCCCCTTCACATCTGCCGCTGAGGAGGGTCTTCCTCGTTCCCTAGTCCTTGATAGAAAAGTAACTTGGGTGAAATTCTAAAAAGGCATTGTTATCACGTGCAAGACGATGAACAGATAATAAGTTTTTGGTGGCCTTAGGGACATGGAGAATTTTATTTAGATGAATATCACTAGAAGGGGTATGCAAAATGCTAGATCCAATGTGATCAATCTCCATACCTGCTCCACTAGCTGAATGCACCTGGTCATGGCCTCCATACTTGTCATGGATGGTGAGCTTCTCAAGCTCACTAGTTACATGGTCGGTGGCGCCCGAGTCGACGTACCAATTGGTATCGATGCCATATGATGTCATCGTAGAGGTGGCGCTCTTCTACGGGGCACCGGTGAAAGAGGCATCAAACCTCTTGAAGCACTTGACCACCGTGTGTCCTTCCTTGCCATAGAGCTGGCAAATCACCCTCGGCGTGCCTCCACGTCCCCCACCACGGTGAAAGGATCAAGATGCCCAAGAGGGGGGGTGAATTGGGCTAATTCTAAAATTCTTTGCAATAATTAAATCCTACGGTTAGCCCAATTAACCCCTTATGCCTAGAAAGTATTTCTATTGATCTACCGTACAAAAGTTTAGCAACCTATGTTCCAATCCTACTCTAGCATGGCAATTCTTTGAATGTAAATGACAAGAATTGAATTGCTCAAAGTAAAGAGAGAAGGAGGAACGCGGCGATGTTTTGCCGAGGTATCGGAGAGTCGCCACTCCCCACTAGTCCTCATTGGAGCACCCGCGTAAGGGTGTAGCTCCCCCTTGATCTGCGCATGGATCAAGTGCTCTCTATGGGTTGATTCTTCGACACTCCGTCGTGGTGAATCACCCACAACCACTCACAACTTGAGTTGGGTCATCCACAAGCTCCGACGGATGATCACCAAGCTCCCAATCACCACTAAGCCGTCTAGGTGATGGCGATCACCAAGAGTAACAAGCACGAACTCTCACTTGACCACGACAAGCCTAATGAGAAGGGTGGATGCACACTTTGCTACTCTTGCTTACACTAATGAGGGCTCTCTTTGGGATTCTCAAATCTCAATCACCTCACTAGGACCTTGCTCTTCTTGGCACTCTCAAAGGTGTTTCTCAGCTGTTGGAATGAGCAAAAGTACCCCTTCAGATGAATGGAGGAAGTATTTATAACCTTGGTTGAAAAACGAACCGTTATGTGCCTCTGCGGGGTGACCGGACGCTCCGGTCATGTTGACCGGATGCTCCGGTCAGTTCACCCCGACATCTAGTGTTAAAGTTGTGACCGGACGCTGGACAGCGTCCGGTCAGCACTGACTGGACACGTCCGGTCGTGATTTTCCCTCTCTGGAACCTTACTGGAGTCGACCGGACGCTGGCACCCAGCGTCCGATCGCTCACTTCTCAGCGTCCGGTCGCACCAGACGAAATCACCTTGATCAAATGTCCTAACCAGACTCTGCGCCAGCGTCCGGTCAGTATTTGACCCTCCATTCACTTCCAACTCTCAATCATATGTGAATGAAGTTTGCTCCAAAGGATCTAAGGGCTTTTTAGGAGCTACCTAGTGCTAGATTTAGCAAGTGTGCACCACACCTAACCCACTAGACTCACCTAGGTTAAGCTACCCATCCATACCCCCCTTAATAGTATGGCCAAAGGAAAAACAAAGTCCTAAACTACTCTAAGTGTCTCTCCAACACCAAACGACACTTAGAACTAGTACATCCTTAACCTTGTTGTCCATCCTTTGAAAACCGAAATGATTTCCATCGTAGGGGCATGACCACCATGATTGCCCAATCGATCTCCATTACCATGACCTAACTTACTTGCCTCTGCAAAACACACGTTAGTCATAGTAATCACGTATTGTCATTAATTACCGAAACCCAACTAGGGGCCTAGATGCTTTCAATCTCCCCCTTTTTGGTGATTGATGACAATACTACCTCAAGTATGTGAAAGAGTTGAGGATTTTAACATGCTTGGATCATATAAGATTTTGGCAATAAGAACAAAAGAGTTAGGTAATTTTATATGACCTAAGCCAACATGATGTACTCAAAAGATATGAAATAAGCATGACTACAATAAATAAAGCTCATTTGCATCGGAGTAAAATGCGGAAGCAAAAGCAAATGAGCATAGCACAAGTGATATGACATATAAATAATTCAAAGTAGAGAGCACACATGTCACATATCACATAAATATCACAATCACATAAATATCACGATTACGATCACACTTATGTAGTTCAATGCATAATAGTAAACATGAATGCATAATGTATCACACATAAAACTCCAAATGTAATAGATAAGCTAATAGATAAAACTCCCCTTAAGTGTGTCGCTCCCCCTAAGGCTAACATACTTGAACCCTCCCCCCTTTGGAGTCAAACACCAAAACCTAAGGGTCGGTCGGTGGGGCTGCAGCGGATGAGTCGGGCGCTGAAGTGCGAAGAGCGAGCAGAAACTATGTGCCATCATCATCTGACCTTGAGCTCTGAGTAGTCTGACCCTCTGTAGCTGGAAGCGATGCTAAAACAGTCTGGGTCAGATCAGGGACTGGAGCGGCTATAGACTGTGTAGGTATGACTGTAGCAAGCGGCTCTGATGATGCAATAGAAGAAGGGAGCGTCTCTATAGTCCCGGTAATAGGTGCAACTGTGGAAGGACCTAGGACATGTAGATATGGTGGAGTAGGCTGCCCTGTCAACTCACTGAAGGAAGCACCAAGGCTCCTAGAAACTGTAGTCTCTGGCACAAGCAGCGAAGAAGTCTGAGCCGGTGTGAAGCCCGTCTAAAAAGGTGTGAACTGCGAGGCTAGTACTGGCGAGGCAAACCACTAGGACACCTGCTCTGTAGGTGAAGCAAACTAAGCTGGTGGCTGTCCCTGACTCTGAAGCCCACTGGGCTATAAAGTTGGAGTCAAAGAAGTGGTGGCAGGCTGGCTGATCTAGGGTGAAGACTATGGCGGTGGAGCCCAAATAGTTGTCACAACATGCTGCATAAACCCAAGTAGCTGCTGCTGCATGAGGACCTGCTGCTGATGCATGGCCTGCTGCTGCTGTATAGCCTGCTGCTGTTGCTGGATCACCTGCTGCTATTGCTAGAACTCTTCCTGCTTGTAGCGACGATCTCCTGTGCCTAGCGAGCCTGATCCTGCCTCATCCGCTCAAGGATAGCAAGTAGAGTGGGGTCTATCTGCGGTGCAGGTGGAGCTAAACTAGAGCTACCGGTCTCATGGTCATGTCGTCGTTGAGGCATCTAAGGAATGTCCCGATAGTCATCATCTGAGCTATCAGTGGGGTTGCTCTCGACCATCCCCTCCTGCTGAGCATCTAACTGCTCCTCCTCAGTAGCTGCTATGCCCCTGATAGTATCATCCTACTGGGCTGCTGTCTCTGGCACCTCTGGACGATGGTGCGGCTGGCTGGGTGTCCTCACTGCACTATGGCGGATCATCTGAGTCATGTTGTATGCAGGGAACTCTGTAGTAGCACCACTATACTCTGCCAGCATCTCAGGTGGCCTCACAGTAACTGCCCTATGGATCAAGAAAGTAATCTAGTGAGCATATGGCAGCTGCCTGTGACCCCTGAACCCCTCTGTAATAGTATCCTCCATCTCTGATAGAAGGAGATCTCAAATGTCAAACACAGTCTGCTGCATCAGAGAGTTCAGTAGCCATAACTGTATGCGAGTCAAGCCCTCGTGATACCCCATCCTTAGAAGCAGGGTCCTCATAATAGCATCAAGCACTCTAGCAGTAGGAGTGAGATCACTGGGTGTCCTGCTCGACCCCTCGCCGAAAGGCTCTATGAAGCAATGGTGGACTAGATCTGTAGGGGGCACAAGACCGCCGTGAGGGCATCTAGAAGGCGCTGTCTGTCCATAGCAAACCTCATGTAGCCGGATGGGCTGCTCCTGAAGCCTGAGTATCTCTCTGAGCCTAAAGCTCATCAGCTTGTAATCTCTGTCTCTGAAAGCAAAGTGAATGAATCTGTGTTGCGGGTCAATCCATAGTGTAGCATAGAACTCACAGACCCAAGATGGAACATATAAGCCGGTCCGTCCGAGTAGATCTGTCAGCCCTGGCAAATAAGATAGGTAAGGACGAATATGCTCTCCAGTTGCTGCTACAATGGACTCAATGTTGCACACCCTTTGAGATCTGAATACTGCTCCACTGTTAAGATATGCATTATAAAAATCCTCCTGTAGTGGTGTGTAGAAGCCCTCTGATGCATGCTCATCCCACCTCAGCGGAAACCATTGATCAAAGTCCACAAATCTAAACTGTTGAACCTGCTTGGCCGTGGTGGCACTCAAATCTAGATGAGTCACTGGAGGCAGACCATGTGGTCTAGGAGGTGGATGAGAACCCCTCCGCTGTGTCTCAGGCCTCGGTGTGACTAGAGCACGGGTACGACTAGAGCGGCGAAGTTGTGGCTGAGGTGCCTGCTCTATCTCCTCGGCCTGCTCTCCCTCCTGAGTCTGCTCTGCTGGCTGTGGCTGCTGCTGTGACTCCTCCTGAGGCTGACTCTCATCAATAGCAACACGCCGTCCTCCAACCATGATAGTCCCAGCTGGACCACCATGACGGCGCTCAACCTGCTCAAGTGCAGCCCTCTGTGCTGGTGAAAGCTGATATGCGATCTGGACTCCACTCCTAGCACCTCCTGCCTCTGCACGCTCTGCGCCTGCTGCAACTACGGTTGATCTAGCTGTATCTGCATCTGGATACTTCCGCTGCTTTGTTGCCAGATTCTTCGTCGCCTTGCCTTTTGCATCTGCAGGCTGGCGAGGCGGGGGCCTCAGATCCTCATCACCGGGACCTCCTCCAACATTCTTGACACGAGTCATCTGATGGAGCTGAAAAGAACAGCTACCGCTGACAAAGATCAACTGCCAACTATCACTTCCGAGGCTTGACCTCAATCCATACTCACGAGCTTGGCCCCGAGTTGAATGACAACTGCCACTGAGACCTCAGGAATACCGACTCGCTGATGAATCGGCGAACCGAAGAACAAGGAATGAATCGGGGAACCACTGGGTCGGCACTGTGAAGCTAGGGTTCCGGTGAGGCATTTCGGTGCTGTGGTGGCTCGGTGAGGCAGTGCGGCACTGGGGCACGAGCGCACACTGGTGAGGTGGGGCACGATGGCGTTGGCACAGGGCACGACGCGGGCATGGCGGTGCGGTGGTGCGGGAGCAGTGTGGGTACGGTGGAGCAATGCGGCACGGCGGCACGGAAGCAGTACGGCGGTGCGAGAAGATCGGCGGCGCATGGGCGCTGGGAGATGCAGCGGTGTTGCGGTGGCTAGGGCAGGGGCGCGGCGAAGTCAGCGCGGTGGATGAGGATTAGGTCATGGCGCAACGGTTATAAGGGGTCCCTCGATGGAATAGATAAGGAAACAGAGAAGAAGTCCTGAACCTGCACGATTTCTACTGACCGGACGCTCCAGTGGCAACGACCGGACACTGCCACCCAAAGTTCGGTCGATTCCAGAGAGGTCCGAAACCCCTGGAATCACGACCGGACGCATCCGGTGAACCCCGACCGGACGCAGCCAGAGTCCGGTCCTCACTGCCTTGATCGCCTTTGCTTGATTGGACGCTGAACCACCATCTGACTGGACGTTGAACAACAGAGTCCGGTCACTCCATCGCAGCAGGTTCACCTCCTTTGAACTGATCGGACGCTGGACTTCAGAGTCCGGCGCAGCGTCCGGTCACTCTTTTTCCAACAAATCTTCAAAGTCCTTCATGCTGCCTATTCCCAATCAAGTCCCAACTCCAATAAGATCCAAATAAACACCAATTGGGACTAATGTAAGTGACCTCTCTCAAATCCTCAATTTTTTTAAAAATATTTTGCCTTAGGTTATAATTCTTTTTAAGAAAATAGGCAATAAGAGGGCAATTGAAGATAAACGACAAAGCAACATTCATGCATATGCAATGCAATACTTGAAAGTAAATCTAGTTGCTTGTCAAGTTTGATCCAAGATTAAGCTTCTTCACACGCTTTACGGCGGTTATCTTAACCATGTTAGACAAGCCCTAAGTGCATTACCATAAAGTAAACATATTGTATATTATAATGCAATGCAAGGGACAACACAAGCTCATTTTCTAGAGAAGTTGCTAAAATCAAGAACATTGAGCTCATTCCGCAATAGACAAAAAGTCACCTCATCTAGCGGTTTAGTGAAGATATCCGCCAATTGATCCTTGGTCCTTACACCTCTAATGAAATATCATTCTTTGCAACATGATCTCTAAGAAAGTGATGGTGGATATCTATGTGCTTGGTGCGAGAGTGTTGAACCAGATTATTTGCAAGTTTTACCGCACTTTCATTATCGCACAAAAGAGGTACTTTTTCTAGAACTACACCATTGTCTAGCAAAGTTTGTTTCATATAAAGTATTTGTGCACAACAAGCACCCGCGGCAATGTATTCCGCTTTGGCGGTGGACAAAGCCACACTATTTTGTTTCTTGGAGGACCAAGACACAAGTGATCTACCAAGTAAATGGCACCCTCCGGATGTGCTCTTTCTATCAACTTTGCAACCGGCATAATCCAAATCGGAATAGCCAACTAATTCAAATATAGCTCCTTTGGGATACCAAAGACCAATGCTTGGTGTGTGCTTAAGATACCTAAGGATTCTTTTAACGGCAATCAAATGAGTTTCCTTAGGATTAGCTTGAAATCTAGCACACATACACACACTAAACATGATGTCGGGCCTAGATGCGGTTAAATATAACAAGCTACCAATCATAGAGTGGTAGAGAGTTTGATCAACCGTGTTACCTCCTTCATCTAGGTCGAGATGTCCATTAGTTGACATTGGTGTCTTGATTGGCTTACATTCATCCATCTTGAATCTCTTGAGAAGATCATGTGTATATTTCTCTTGAGAGATGAAAATTCCTTCTCTCATTTGCTTGACTTGAAAACCAATAAAGAATGTAAGCTCTCCAATCATTGACATCTCGAACTCCTTCGACATCAATTCACCAAACTCTTTGCAAGAATCTTCATTTGATGATCCAAAGATGATATCATCAACATACACTTGACAAATGAAGATATGTCCATCAAGCTTCTTGGTGAATAGTGTGGTGTCAACCTTCCCAATAGTGAAACCCTTCTCAATGAGGAAGTCCCGAAGGCACTCATACCAGCTCTTGGGGCTTGCTTAAGCCCATATAACGTCTTGGACAACCTATAAGCATGATTAGGATGTCTAGGGTCTTCAAACCTGGGAGGTTGATCAACATAGACTAGTTCATTAATAAAGCCATTTAAAAATGCACTTTTCACATCCATTTGATATAGTTTCATTTCATGATGTGATGCATATACAAGGAGGATACGAATGACTTCTAGTCTTGCAACCGGTGCAAAGGTCTCTCTAAAATCCAAACCTTCAACTTGAGAGAACCCCTTTGCAACTAGTCTTGCCTTGTTCCTCACAACTACGCCTTGATCATCTTGCTTATTGCGGAACACCCACTTTGTTCCAATGACTCTTGCACCCTTTGGCCGCTCTTTAAGAGTCCAAACTTCATTGCGGGTGAAGTTGTTCAACTCTTCATGCATGGCATTTATCCAATCCAGATCTTGAAGAGCTTCTTCTACCTTAGTAGGCTCAAAGCAAGAGACAAAAGAGTGATGTACAATAAATGAAGCAAGTTTTTGTGAGCGAGTCATTACACCCTTTGATGGACTCCCTACGATGAGATCTTGTGGATGATCTTGTAGTAGAGGTGTATTTCTTCTATTGACCACTTGAGGAGGAGGTTGTGGAGCATTAACATCTTGTGCTTGTACCACCATTTGATCATGGGAGACATGAGTGTCTTTATTTTCTACTCTCCCATGTTTTTCACCATCTTGTGGCACATTTGATGAAGAAGTTGGATTGATCACTTGTACATCATCTTCATCATCTTAAGGCTTGATGTCTCCAACCGAAATGTTCTTCATAGCCTCCCTCAATGGTTCATCACCTACATCATCAAGATTCTCATGTGCTCCTTGGGAGTCATTAGATTCATCAAATTCCACATCATATGTTTCTTCAACCAAGCCGGTGGCATGATTAAATACTCTATATGCTTTGGACTTTGATGAGTAACCAACAAGAAAACCAATATCACAACGTCTTTGAAACTTCCCTAGGTGTTGCCGCTTCTTGTAGATGTAGCATTTGCAACCAAACACCATAAAGAAGGAGACGTCCGACTTCTTCCCATTGAGCAACTCATAAGGTGTCTTGCCAAGGAACTTTTGATGGAATAGGCAGTTGGATGCATAGCATGCGGTGTTGATAGCTTCCGCCCATAGAGCTTCGGGGGTGTTATATTCATCTAGCATTGTTCTTGCAAGAGTGATCAATGTCCAGTTCTTTCTCTCAACTACATCATTTTGTTGAGGAGTATATGTTATGGAGACCTCATGCTTGATCCCAACTTCATCACAATAGGCTTCTATGTTTGTGTTGTCAAATTCTTTGCCGTTGTCACTCCTAATCTTCTTGAGCTTCACTTCAAACTCATTTTGTGCTCTCTTGGCAAACTTCTTAAAGCATGCTGCAACTTCAGATTTGTCATAAAGGAAGAATACCCATGTGTATCTTGAATAGTCATCAACAATCACAAGACAATAAAGATTTCCTCCCAAACTCTTGTATGTTGTTGGTCCAAATAAGTCCATGTGAAGAAGCTCTAGCACTCTTGTGGTTGACATGAAAGCTTTTGTTGAATGAGTATTTGCAACTTGCTTGCCGGCTTGACATGCACTACAAAGCTTGTCCTTCTCAAACTTCACATCCTTCAATCCTCTCACCAAATCATTCTTCATTAGCTTCTTGAGTGAGCTCATCCCAACATGAGCAAGTCTTCTATGCCATAGCCACCCAAGTGTTGTTTTGGTGAATAGGTAAGTCTTCAAATTAGTATCTTTGGAGGTAAAGTCCACTAGATATAGGTTGTTGTATCTAAATCCTTTGAATATCACTTGATCATCATCCTTCTTAGATACAACAACTTCTTTCTCGGTAAACAAACATTGGAAGCCAAGATCACACAATTGTCCAACGGATAGCAAGTTGAAGCTCAATGAAGCAACATATAGCACATTTGAGATTGAATGATTATTTGATATTGCCACTTTGCCCAATCCTTTAACCTTGCCCTTTGAATTATCTCCAAATGTGATTCTTTCTTGTCCATCTACTTCTTCATTTAGTGAGGTGAACATACGAGGATCACCGGTCATATGTTGTGTGCAACCACTATCAATAACCCAATGACTTCCACCGGTCTTGTAGTTCACCTACACACAAGAGATCAAGCTTTAGGAACAAAAACTTGTTGAGGGCCCTTCACCTTCTCAACAAGTGATTTTGCTACCTAAATTTTCTTAGGCCTATTCTTGTTGGGAGGTCCTAAGAACATGACTTTCATCTTTCCACTAGAATCCTTTCTAAGCATGTAATGAGCATTGAAAGCAAAAGGTCTAGTATGCTTGGGCAAGGGTTGTGGTGATGGAGTTTGGCACTCATGGGCAAAGTGGCCTTCTTGTCCACACTCAAAACATCTCTTTGGCTTTGGCTTTGACTTGTGTTGTTGTTGAGCTTGAGCCTTCTTCTCTTGGTTTGCCAAGTACCCAATGCCACTTCTATCCATCTTCATGACGGTGTTCATTAGTAGCTCACTTTGAAGATGCTTGCCTCTTATGAACTTGCTCAATCCAATCTTGAGATGCTCTTTCTCCAACTTGAGCTTCTTGTTCTCTTCCTTGAGAGCATCATTATTTTTCTCTTACTTTAGCTTCTTGTTCTCTTCTTTGAGCTTCTTATTCTTAATAATCAAATCACCATCATGATCAAGAGTTTCTAGCATAATAGTGTTGTGAGTTTTGATCTCTTTAAGATCTTTCTTAAGCTTTTCATTTGCATTTTTGAGCTTGACAAACTCATCATAATTATTGGTCTCAACCACTTGCTTGCTCTTGCTACTAGAACTTTGCTCAATGCTCTCAATGATCAAATCATCACATGATGTAGCTATATCAATCTTAACAACATTGTTAGTAGCATCATGTGGCTCATTGGATAGAAATTCTTGAGCAATGACAAGATTATCATGATTAATCTTAAGAGTATTATATTCTTCTTTTAGCTTGTTGTGGCTAGTGATGAGCTCTTTATGCATCCCCTCAAGTTTATCATGTTTATCTTTAAGCTCTTTCTTAGAAGATTTGAGCTTCTCAAGTTTGGATGATATAGCATCATTTGCTTCTCTAAGCTCAACACTAGCCTTTTCCGCTATATCATATTTTGCTAAAAGTGAATCATTCTTAGCTTCTAGCTTTTCATTCTTAGCTCTAGACTTTCTAATTATCTTAGTATATTGATTTAGCAATTTAACAAGATCATCATAAGAAGGTGATTCATATTTATCATCATCATCACTATCGCTATCATCACCACTACTATCATCATTTGATACCTTGCGTTCACCCTTGGCCATAAGGCATAGGTGTGTAGAGGATGATGGCGGTGGTATCGGTGAAGATGATGAAGAGTCAATAACAATGGCGGCCACCTTCTCACTGTCACTATCATCATCGGATGAGCCACTAGATGAATCAATGTCCGTGAGCCAATCACCTACGATGTATGGCTTGTTTTTCTTCTTGTGGAAGTTCTTCTTTTGCCATCTCTCTTCTTGTATGGCTTGTTTTTCTTCTTCTCATCTTCTTCTTCATTGCTTGAGTTATCTTTCTTGCCCTTGTACTTATTCTTGAACTTGTCTTTCTTGGGCTTGGTGCATTGGTATGCTAGATGGTCAAGTTCTCCACAATTGTAGCAATCCATCTCGGATATTGGCTTCCTTCTAGAGCTAGTGAAGAATTTCTTCTTCTTGCCATCAAACTTGATGCCACTCTTGTTGAGCTTCTTTAGCATCTTGGCGGTTCTTCTCACCATGAGAGCAAGACTTGCATCATTAATTTCATCATCACTTGAGCTCTCATACTCAAGCCTTGCTTTGCCCTTCTCTTGGCTAGCTTTGAATGCTAAGTCTTTTTCTTTCTTCTTAGTAGAGGATGAGCCATCTTGTGGTGTGATGTGCATGTACATCTCATGAGCATTGATCTTTCCTAAGATTTGTGTTGGTGTAGCGGTGGAAAATCATCTTGATGAAGCATGGTCACAATATGGCCATATTTATCAATGGGGAGGACACTCAAGATTTTCCTTACAACATCGGATGGTTGCATTTTAGTGACTCCTAGCCCATTGACTTCCTCTACAAGAACATTCAAACATGAGTACATCTCATTAGCACATTCTTTAGGAAGCATCTCAAAATAGTTAAGCTTTTTTGTGATGAGATGATAGCGTTCCTCACGCTCACTCTTTGTACCCTCATGGAGCGCACATACGTCCGACCATAGTGCATGGGCATCCTTGTGGTTCCGTACGTGATTAAACACATCTTTGCAAAGGCCTCTAAAGATGGTGTTTCAAGCCTTTGCATTCCATTTTTCGTAATTCACCTCATCGCCTTGTAGGTGCGTGGCATCCTGAGGTTTTGGGAAACCTTATGAGGCGGCTCTAAGTATTCCAACATCTAGAGCTTCTAAACACGCCTCCATGCGGATTTTCCAATATGAAAAATCACCCCCCCTCAAAGATAGGAGGAGGATCATCCCCGTGAGACATCTTTCTCTAGGCGGTTAAGCCTAAATACGTGAGCACGAGACTCCGATACCAATTGAAAGGATTAAGATGCCCAAGAGGGGGGATGAATTGGGCTAATTCTAAAATTCTTTGCAATAATTAAATCCTACGGTTAGCCCAATTAACCCCTTGTGCCTAGAAAGTGTTTCTATTGATCTACCGCATAAAAGTTTAGCAACATATGTTCCAATCCTACTCTAGCATGGCAATTCTTTGAATGTAAATGACAAGAATTGAATTTCTCAAAGTAAATGCACAAAGTAAAGAGAGACGGAGGAACGTGGCGATGTTTTGCCGAGGTATCGGAGTGTCGCCACTCCCCACTAGTCCTTGTTGGAGCACCCGCACAAGGGTGTAGCTCCCCCTTCATCCGCACAAGGATCAAGTGCTCTCTACGGGTTGATTCTTCGACACTCCGTCGTGGTGAATCACCCACAACCGCTCACAACTTGAGTTGGGTCATCCACAAGCTCCGTCGGATGATCACCAAGCTCCCAATCACCACTAAGCCGTCTAGGTGATGGCGATCACCAAGAGTAACAAGCACGAACTCTCACTTGACCACGACAAGCCTAATGAGAAGGGTGGATGCACACTTTGCTACTCTTGCTTATACTAATGAGGGCTCTCTTTGGGATTCTCAAATCTCAATCACCTCACTAGGACCTTGCTCTTCTTGGCACTCTCAAAGGTGTTTCTCAGCTGTTGGATTGAGCAAAAGTACCCCTCACACGAATGGAGGAAGTATTTATAACCTTGGTTGAAAAACGAACTGTTATGTGCCTCTGCGGGGTGACCGGACGCTCCGGTCAGTTCACCCCGACATCCAGTGTTAAAGTTGTGACCGGACGCTGGACAGCGTCCAGTCATGATTTTTCCTCTCTGGAACCTTATTAGAGTCGACCGGACGCTAGCACCCAGCGTCTGGTCGCTCACTTCTCAGCGTCCGATCACACCAGACGAAATCACCTTGATCAAATGTCCTCATCGGACTCTGCGCCAGCGTCTGGTCACATCGGAACCAGCGTCCGGTCAGTATTTGACCCTCCATTTACTTCCAACTCTCAATCATATGTGAATGAAGTTTACTCCAAAGGATCTAAGGGCTTTTTAGGAGCTACCTAGTGCTAAATTTAGCAAGTGTGCACCACACCTAACCCACTAGACTCACCTAGGTTAAGCTACCCGTCCATACCCCCCTTAATAGTATGGCCAAAGGAAAAACAAAGTTCTAAACTACTCTAAGTGTCTCTCCAACACCAAACGACACTTAGAACTAGTCCATCATTTGAAAACCAAAATGATTTTCATCGTAGGGGCATGACCACCGTGATTGCCCAATCGATCTCCATTACCATTACCTAACTTACTTGCCTCTGCAAAACACACATTAGTCATAGTAATCACGTATTGTCATTATCACCGAAACCCAACTAGGGGCCTAGATGCTTTCACACGGCCACCCTTCTGGTAGCCACGCCCAAAGCCACCGTGGCCACCACCGCCATGGCCACGGGCGTTGTTGTTGATGTTGTTGCCACCTCCACGACCGCCCTTAGCAGCCATGTTTGCGGAGGAGTTCTGAGCGCCACCGCCATGCAGCTCCATGCGCTGCTCAAAGCTGATCAGCTGGGTGTATAATTCCCCAACTGAGATCGGCTCGACCCGAGTGGCAACTGCCGACACCACCGGGTTGTAGTCGAGGTCCAAGCCGGTCAAGATGTAGGAGACAAGCTCCTCATCCTCCAGCTTCCTCCCTGCAGATGCCATCTCATCTGCAAGGACCTTCATCTTTGAGAAGTACTCCGTCACTGTAGATGCCCCCTTGGACGCCGTAGCCAGGGCCATCCGGGTGCTGATAACCCGTGCCCTAGACTGGGACGCAAAGACACCTTCAATGGCGGCCCATGCAGTGGCCGTGATCTCTGCTGAAGATGTGACTTGGGAAAAAAATCTCCTTAGAAAGAGAGGACAACAGATAATTCAGAACCTGCTGATCTTTGGCGATCCAAGTCTCGTAGTTGGGGTTGGGAACCGGCGACTCCTTCTTGTCGTCGTCACCATTCGCACCATCATCCTTCTTCACCGGAGTCAGATACATCTCTAGTGGTTGGCATGTCGGCTTGATGTACCCAGCGAGCTGGGCACCGCGAGCGTCGACATGACTTGGAGACGCCACATCGGGAAGTTGGTTCTTGTCAACTTCTCGCTCACGGGTATAAACCCTATCGGTGGCAATGCAGGTGCAGCGAAAGAAGAAGAGAGAGCGGCCATGGATCAATTCCGTAAGGAAACGGGCTCTGAATACCATATGAAGATGAATGAACGAGTTACCCCTTAGGGTCTCGGTTTCATGTTAATATAGGTCGGGAACAGCCCCCGACGTGGCTTGTACACGAAGTCTGGTTTACAACAAGATAAAGATCAACATGATGTATCTATCTACTTGAGATACAAGCAAAGAACTAACTACTCTAACCTGTACCACATTGAGCCGTGATGTACCTATGCTAGATACATGAACCGTGACATATCTTAACAAGCACCACAATACGAAATTCAGCAAATTAGTCATCGTCAGAAGGCTACATCGAAACAATTTTTTATTTTAAATGGTGAATGCCATTACTTAGATACCGGTGACATATCGTTGGCAACCAAATTAAGCATACAGCTGGGCACTGTCAAACATCAAGCCACTAAGCCAGTACCCTGATTGAAATTTGACCCCCAAGCGTTAAGGCCAATGCCGTGGGCTACCTACCTGATTACTGACTCTTGAAACATGCAAGCCTGAAACATTTCGAAAGTTGTGAGGTAGCACCTCTTTCATCTCCCACACCAAACCACTTGTCAAACTTTGATCAAAGCTTGATGACATCGCAGCTTGTTTTACCATCAAAGCTTTCAGTTCCGCATGAAAGGCCTCCAATGCTTCTCCCAATCTGCAACGGCCGGAACTGACCACATCTCCATTGCTATTCCCTCATCACAAACCCCCAGCCCCCTAACTCACAGTTGATCTTCAGGAAACCTTCTTGTGATCTTCGCCACCACTGTTTTGGTGAGGTAGTGCTGACTTTATTTTCTTCTTCTTCCTGAGCGCCACCATTTCACACTGCAAGCCATCGAGGAGCTGCTCCTTTGGATGATCTCCCTCCCGGACTGGACTTCATGCTCAAGATTTCTACGATGACATCCCTTGCCGTGATTGAAACAACTTGGTCGTGTTTTTGATAAGCATGAAAAAAATTTGAAAATGATTTTTGCTCCGGTGGTCCTTTTCATAAAAACTGCACGGATCTTAAAGCATCTAAGTGATAATTTTAATTAATTTCGTTCTAATAATTACTTGGCCTGGCCCGGCCCTACCCTTCTGTAGACCGCGGACGGCCCATGCCCACAGGGCCAGCGCGGACATGTCCGTATGAGCTATATTCCGACCTCGCCGTCGGTGAGCGTCAGGCAGCTTCGTCGCTTGTACGTACTTACCTCGACGTACGTCCTTGCAGCTCGCGTCCTACGCCAAGTGTTTCAAGGCGTCCAGATAGTTGCTGTCGTTCAGAGCCCCGGCAATGGCCGCGATGTGACTGACCCCATCGGTCCTTGCAGGACCTCCTCCAGGTTCAGGTCGGAAACATCCGTTGGAGCAACGGTGAGTGGTGCCTTACATGAGTGAGTTGATCCCCAAACGAACGAGGTCGCCCCAGCCTCGTCATGTCCAAGGCGGCGATCGACCTACTGAACTGACCTACATCAATGCCCTGCTCATCGGCATGCTTTGCTGGCATTCGTGTTGTCTTTCACAAGGTTTTTTTTATCGACCGAAATTCACGGAAATTTTCGAAATTTCCTTTCTATCCACAGGGTCCGATAAAATTTGGCATCGGCCAAAATTTTTCCCTTCTTTCCTGCTTCCACACACACAACCCAAATTCAGCCGTGCGACAATCCCACACTATAATATTTTATTCTTGTTTTTATCTGTGAACAAGTGATGTTTAATAGCTTAGGAATAGTTTCAAGTCAAATTCTACGGAATTTTTTCAAAACAATTTGAATTTGGTCCGATATTTCCGATATATCTTGCTTATCATATTTATTCGTGACCTCCGATAAATTTTTATTTTCGATAATGAAAACCTTGGTCTTTCATCGAGGATCCTGAGAAGGCTGAGGACGATTGCGCCGCGCCCATGCTTGAGTTAAAAAACTTGCCCACCTGATCGGATGGGAGGATCAGATCCAAAAGAATTGGTGGGCTGGGCTTGGTCTGGGTCGGGTAGGATGATACCTAGCTCGAAGTTAATTAAACTAATTACTTGATGCTTTAAGATTTGTGCAGTTTTCATGAAAAGGACCACGGGAGCAAAACTCAAGCAAGTGAGATTGATGCCTATGTAAGCCATTCATGCATACGTCGTCTCGAGTTAGTTGCCGTAGCTGAGATGGACTGCTTGCATGGTTTCTTACCAACCTTACCTTACCTTACCTTACCTGCCTTGTCTTGCTAGGCCAAACACTCTTGCGCTAGCAAGAAAAACCTCGCCTGTACAAACCTCGAGACACTTTGAAGATCTAAACTAGGGGTTCTCATCCACATCGTTGCTAGGCAAGGCTATACAATATGTAGCAAAGGATGAAACATGCCCTGAATTTCCATTTCCAATTTCACGTGTTGTTTCCCAGAACCAGTTTACTTGATGCAGATCCAAGCACAGGTGAGGATTAGTAGTACATCCCTGATTGCCTATCATTGTGCCCGCCCCGCCCCCGCGCATGCGACGAGGCTCGACGGTCGAGATCGTTCCGGTTCCGGGACGAGAGGCTCCTGTGTGTGATCCGCCGTGACACTGACACCATTGTTGAGTGCACTGTGCTGTGATGAATCGACCAAGACCTCTGTTTCATGTCATCCCCTAATGCTTGGCAGCTGCTCCCTCTCCGCCACTGCCCACTGGACGTGACGCACCTTCGGGCTCGCGGGCCTTCGCTTCCCGTCCTCACCCGTTGCACTGCCCGCCGAGCGGTGGTTTACTCGTTCTGTGATGTCGTGGGTGCCGTCAACATCTGGATCCTTGCGTCCTTCCGCCACGGCGTGATCAGATAATCTTCCCCAATCCCCCACGGGCGATCGCCGGGGCCACACTGCTCTCGCTTGGCAACGGCGCGCCCGACGCGCTCTCCGCCTTCGCCTATGTTGGAATGTAATATGGCGTGTGGGCCTGCCTGGCCTCCCACAATGCCTATATATGTAAACGCTGATTATACACAGTAATACATTGAGTATTCCCTAATTCTACTCTTTCATGGTATCATGAGACGGTTCCTTCCTTGCTTCCGCAAACCCTAATCGCGCCGCCACTGAACCCGCGTTCGCCGGCCGATCGATTGCGCCGTCGCAGAGCTCGTCCCGTTCGCCGGCCCCTCCCATCGCGCGCCGTCGCAGAGCACGTCTCGCTCGCCGGCCTGATCCCCCGTGCTACGTCGCTGACTCACGACGTCGCGATCCGCTGACTCGCGAAGACTCGTGAACTTGCGATCTGTCGCGTCGCGCAATCCTCCGCCCGCATACCTGAGACCGCGTCGTCCTGCTCGCCCTCTCCCATGGCGAAAACCAACGCCGAACGCCAGGCTCGCGAGGAGTGCGCCCGCAGGTCAGAGGCCGATCGTGTTGCGGCCCTCGACACGTACGAGGCCAAGTACGCCAACGTCCACGGCGCGGCCATCGCCGTCCTCAACATCAAGGTCCTCGTGCCCCTGGTCTTGGATCGCGCCGCTGACAACTATAACTGGTGGCGGTCCATGTTCCTCGTTGTCCTCGGCAAGTATGTCCTAACGGACCACGTCCTCTCCGATGTCGTCAATGCCGATCGACCGGCGTGGGTGCAGATGAACTGCACCGTGCTCACTTGGATCTACTGCACCATCCACGCCGATCTCCAGCAGTCGACGATGAATCGCAAGCCGAACGCGCGCGGCACGTGGACCTACCTCGAGAACGAGTTCCTCGGCCAGCACGAATCGCGCGCCCTACTGCTCTCGGCGGAGTTCTGCACGGCGAAACAGGGGTCGGCCTCTATCACCGACTTCTGCCGCCGTCTTGAAATGATGGCGGCAACCATCTATGACTTCGGCGATCCGATCGGGGATCGGACCTTGGTCCTCACTCTCCTTCGCGGGCTCAATGGCAAGTTCTGGCCCATGGTCTCCAACTTCAAGATGTGGCAACCCTTCCCCACTTTCGAGGAGGCTCGCACACTCCTCCTGCTCGAGGAGATTGACATCAACAACGTTGCTGCAAGCGAAGCCGCCGGGGCATCGGACCCGCTGGCATCCTCTGCGACAACCGCGCTCGTCACTGCCCCGTGCCCTCCTGTTGGGCGCTCCTACGCAGGCCAGGGCCAGGGCGGCCATGCCGGCCATGGCCAGGGCAGCCAGGGCGGGCACGCTGGCCAGGGCGGCTCACAGCGCACTGGCCGTCGCCGCGGTGGCCGTGGGCGCAACCAGCAGCAGCAGGTCTCCAACACTAGAGGCGGCACTCGCTCACCGGCACCATTCTACAACCCATGGACGGGCACCGTGCAACTCTGGCCGTGTTCGCCGGGCGGTCCAGGGACACCGTTTCGACCTCTGCTGGCTGCCTTCACTGCTGTTCCTCATCCGCAATAGCAGTACATACAACAGCCGTACATGCAGTAGCCGTACACCCTCGGACCTCCTCTAGGGTTCGGCTACGGAGGACCATCGCCGCCACAGCAGCAGCAGCAGTGGACGCCCATGCAGGGCGCGTCCTGGGATCCATCCGCCCTCGTCAACAACTTCAACACCATGACGCTGACGCCCCCTTCATCGGCCGAGTGGTACGTTGACTGCGGCACCGTTGCCCATATGGTCAACAACACTGGTATTCTTTCTACCTCTCACCATCCTTGGTCATCTAGTCCTTCATCTATTATTGTTGGTAACGGAGCTTCGCTTCCCGTTACATCTATTGGGTCACACTCATTCTCCACCACACGACGTCCTCTTGTTCTTTCTGATGTTTTAGTGTCACCAAACATTATTAAGAATTTGATTTTCGTACGTCATTTCACCACTGATAATAATTGTTCCATTGAGTTTGACCCGTTTGGCCTCTCTGTGAAGGACCTTTAGACACGGAGCGTGATCGCCAGGTGCAATAGCACGGGTGACCTCTACCCGTTCTTCCCAGCACCATCCAGCACTCCCACTGCCCTCGCTGCCACCGCGTCATTCACGTCCCTCTGGCATCGTTGCCTTGGTCATCTCAGACATGCGGCTCTTTCCAAGCTTATTAGTTCCAATGCTATTTCATGTAATAAGCGCCATATTTATCATGTTTGTCATGCCTGTTAGCTAGGTCGCCATGTGCGCCTACCTTTTAGTGTGTCACACTCTCGCGCTGCATATCCTTTCGATTTAATACATTGTGATCTTTGGACTTCTCCGGTTGTCAGTGTGTCGGGCTATAAATATTATTTAGTCATTCTTGATGACTGCACTCATTACACTTGGACATTCCCATTACGTCTCAAGTCCGATACTTTCAGTGTCCTTTCTAACTTTTTCTCATATGTGCGCATGCAGTTCAACTCCACCATCAAGGCAGTTCAGTGCGACAACGGCTGCGAGTTTGACCACTCCTCAAAATTTTTTCTATTTGAAATTATTTATGACTTTGTCGTTGATAATTTTTTTATTGGAAATTATTTATACTCACAAAATTCTATTTGAAGTTCTCACATTGTGAATTTCAAAATTTTCAAACCACCCATCAAAACAGTTGAATGACTGTCGGTGTTTCGAGTAAACACCCACGAGTAAATTCCTAATATTACGCGTCTGGCTCAGATGGTGTGCTAAGAGGACACGAGGTTTAACTGGTTCGGACGGAATGTCCCTACATCCAGTTCGTTGCTGCTGCTCGTGTTACTAGCACTGAAAAGTTCATAGTAAGGGTTACAAACGGGCGAGAGAGGGACATGTCCCAAGTCTCTGGTACAAAGAACGAAGGGGTACCGAGAGCTCGGTCGCTGCTCGGCTATATGTTTGAGGCTCGATGCTAGTGGTTTTGATCTGATGTGGTGCGATGCCCCTTAATGGAACGCCCTGCTTTCCCTTTTATAGGTCAAGAGAAAGCACGAGTTACAATGGGAGAAAAGAGAAGAACGAGAGGGAGAAGAAATCCTTTAGGGTCGTCGGGCCTTTCTTTTCCTCTGTGCGGGCCCCGCTGACACGGTAGGTGGTGACAGGGACAGCTCCACGTCGGGTGCCTGTCTGTCGATGATGCCATGCCCTAGTGTTGTCAGCGGGACGTAACATCCCACTCCGCCCCGCCGGGCGGCGCGGCGAACCAGCATGCTGATCAACGGCCGTATAGGGAGTAAGCTGCATAGTGACCACGTGTCTGTCACTGTGGGCGATGTGAGCTTCCTGGAATAACATGTCGCAGGAATGGGTCGTGTTGAGACATGACCGCTCCCTGCACGATGCCAGAAGTTTGATCTTGGGTTGTATTAGGGTACTCCTAATGCTGAAATTAGTAGTTTTCATACTATACAACCGTAAAGTAAAAAAACTTACCTTAGAAATTACTTCCGGCAACGTATTAGTTTGAGAGAATTCCTCATCATTTGAATATTGCAAAAATACTCTACACATCACTAAAAAACTAACTGTGACATTTGTACCATCGCTTTAGTTCCTTGTTTCTCTCTTCGCCACTGCCGTCACCACCGTTAGTCGTTTTGCCCTGGTCTGTTTTGGTTACACAGGGCTCTCGCCCCAAGCGAGGGAGTCAGTCGGGCCAAATTTGGAGTCGGGGCCCACCGCCCCCGTTGCTGCTGCTACTACCGGCGACCTCACCTGGGCCTGCCGTGGCTCGTGGGGAGTCTTGAGTTTTACGTGACGCTGGGCTTTGGTTTGTGTGGGCCAAGGGCCATATTGATGCTGCCCAGCTTTGGGCTCGTGGCTATATATATACATACTTGTGCCTCCGTTGTATAAATTACAAACACGACAGCTGAGTTCATTTTTACATAATGCTACAAAAAGCAAAGGAATTGAATGCTCCCCGCGTGAATTTGTCATAAAATTTTATAGAATAAAAATCATGGCAGTATCATCCAAACATTCCTACACATGTTAATTGCATCCTTGTAAAAGCATGCTCGCAATGCTCTCAAAAGGAAAATAGGGAAAGAGTGTTTTCATTGGGGAAAGACGAAGAATGAAATTCTCTTCTATTCTCATGAAACATGCTGTCATGTTGGCATCGTGTCTTGTAATTAATTCATTCAAGTACGGAGTACTACTACCTATGAAAAATGTTTTCGTGCAAGATAGGTGCAACTGACAGGATGATGGCGGCTGGTGTAGATCGCGTCGACGGCCCGCCCTCGCTAACGAAAGATACGCCGGCGAACGACATAGCGAACCAACAAAATCAACCGTGATCCCCGGCCGCTATCTGCAGATATTTTTTTTGAGACGACGCTCTTTCTTTAAATTTGACTAAACTTGAAATATATAGTTTCACACTTAGGACATATTTACAACTTGATTTAATTTGGAATGGAGCCAACATAAACATAAACTGAAAAAAATCAAATAACAATAACATCTCTCTAGGTGCGGATCTGCGAGTGTACATGCAGATAATAACTATACTTGACATCGTAATACAGTGACCTCTCATTGTAAAGAAAATACGACTTCTTTTCATAAATAAACCTAATAAAACCTATCAGTGTACCACATACTATCATTTTATTATCAAGCTTAAGCGACGACGTAAGCTTGGCGATAAGCTCTATAAGGACAGCAGGACAGCTGATAGTCAGATCATTCAGGCCACCAGCCGCCGTTACTTCCTGCAGATTTGCCGGAGAGTTGAGGAAATCCAAGCATGCATCCTTCAGTCCATTGCAGTGGTGCTTGTCAGCGAGCTCAAGCATAGTTGCCACCGTATCCGTGTTGATGTATGGGCACAGCATGCGTTCGCAGATCAGTCGAAGCCTCGGGACGTCATATCTATCCGCTGCCACAAGCAGGTCCTGCCACATATACTCTTCTTCCTCCTCTTCAGACTCCGGCACGAAATCGGTGTACATGCATGAAACCGAGCAGCCGCCTGAATACCTTCGCGTCCATGTCGTCGATATGCACGACGGTGTCTGTTGTCCCCTCCTTCATGGCGCCAAAGAGCTCGGCCTTGAAGACGGCAGAGCGGGCCGCAAACAAGCACCGGTGCGCAATGAACTTCTCGTCGCCGACCTGAAATGTCACGTCGGTGCCCTCCTGTGACAGGAGGAGACTACCGAGGTGATGCTGAATGTCAGGAGGAGGCACGTTAACAAACCGCACGGCGGCGCCTGCTTCCCCGATGTTGACATTCTTAGTGATGGAGACGTCACACCTGATAGTGAAACTGTCGTTCCTGAGATGCTTCGATCTCTCGAAGCTCTCTCTCTTCATCAAACAGGCGAAACTATATGCATCCGTGCTAGAGAAACTGTGCGCTCCCCTTTCGCCGACGAGCAGCGATGACTCTGGCGACTGAACCTGACCAAGGAAGCTAAACACATACTGCATGCGCCACGACAGGCTCGACGATGTTGTGCTCGTCGAGAACGAGATAAAAAGGATATGTAGTCGGTATTCTCCTGTTCATAGCCATTAGGGTAGTACTCGATGATCCAGCGATGGCCTCCGAGCTTGAAGTAGTCTGACCGTATGCACTTGCCGTTGGGGGTGTCCTGCTTTGTGCGTGAGTAGCCATTGACCACGAGCAGGTGGTACCCGCCGACAAGGAGGGGTGTGGACGAAGAGGTAGATGGCGGCAGACAGCTGTCTCCAACGAATTGAAGGATACTCCACAGAATGACATGGCCCGGCCCTGATTTCAGCCCTCGTTTAGTTGGACCCCAAATTTTAAAAAGTTGCTATAGTATTCTGTCATATCGAATGTTTACGGCCCATGCATGGAGCATTAAATATAGACGAAAAAAAAAACTAATTGCACAGTTTGATGGGAAATTGCGAGACGAACGTTTTGAGCCTAATTAGTCCATGATTGAACACTATTTGCCAAATAAAAACGAATGTGCTATAGTAGCCCCAAAATCCAACTTTGGGGAACTAAACGCGCGCTCACAATGAAATTCATATGATGGTAATGCTTGTCAGTCCACACTTAGCTTCAAAGAGGAAAATTAACTAGAACTACGGAATTGCCTATTCTATACTTCTCATCTCAAATAAACTTTTCTCCATTAGATTCCAAATGTAAGGATGAACGATGATGAATATTGAAAAACCATTAATCACAGGTGAATACTAGAAATTCACGAATGCAGATAAAAAACTGGAGCAATAGTACACTACCGGACTCCCGGCCTTTGCCGAGAGCCCGAAGAGCCCGAAGCTCTCGGCAAAGACGAGTTGACGCTCGGCAAACTATTTGCCGAGAGCAGCTCTCGGCAAAGAGCCGTCGGCAAAACATCTACCGGCAAAGTATTCTTTACCGAGAGCCCCTCTCGGCAAAATATTTACCGAGAGTAATGGCAAGGCTCTCGGCAAACTCTAGCTCTCCGTAAACTGGCGCGCCCTAGTAACGGCCAAACGATCGCTAACGGTGTGACAGCTTCTTTGCCGAGAGCGACCGTCGGCAAAACACTTCTTTGCCGAGAGCGACCGTCGGCAAAGAATTGTTAAAAAAAAAGATTTGCGGCCGAGGTGGTTTTCAAAAAAAAAAAGTTTGCCGAGAGCCGACCACCAAGCTCTCGGCAAAGAGGCAGATTTGCCGAGAGCCCTACTCTCGGCAAAGAGTCCAGAGAGCATTTTTTTTATTTTTGTTTATATTTCCAGCTTCAACAACACATATTTCACAAATATAACACATCATCCACATCACATATATCACAAATATGTCATCCACATCACATGTCTCACATTATAATCCATCTAAACATCTCAAATCCAACAACACATGTCCATCTCAAAGTGCTAAGTTCATCTCACACAAGTTCATGTCACAAAGTGCTAATACATGATGAAGAACAACAGGCTCACCCCCAAGGCTCCCACCCTCCCGACGGCGGTTGTTGCTGCAAGCGGCGGAAGGTGTGATATCTGGCTGTACCCCGACCCCCCTGACGGCTGGCGATGCAAAATGAAGTTGTGGATACATTGGTGCCACGACCCTCCCGACGGCGGTACTCGGGCACATCATTCGAACCCATGCCGATTGATTCTCGCACAAAAGGAGAAGAAAAATAGTAATTATAGTAATACTAAGGCATATAATTGTAATCTAAGCGTAGACAAGTCAAAATTTGTAGAACTAGGTATAAAATTGTAATCTAAGCCTAGACACATCAAAATTTCGGCAGCACCTCCCCTGCACGGTGGGGTTTCCAAAACCTACAAGAAAACCAACGGCACGATGGCCGCCCACCACATATCAATGGCACGATGGCCGGCACACATATATATCAACGGCACGAAGTCCTCCCATCACATATCAACGGCACGATGGCCGACATGCACAATAAAGAGCTTTTGTTAGAGAAGTTGAACTCACGTATGAGTAAGGTGGGTATGGGTAAGGCGGTGGAGGAGCGAATAGCTCTAGTGGCGCTGGACGACCCATCGTGGCGCCAAGACTTGCCACGCATCTTGAGCCAAGGCGTCAAACCTCGCCCGCTCGGCCTCCCACCTCTGTCGCTCGGCCTCCGCCTCCTCTCGTCGCTCTTCCTCCACCCTAGCCTTATGCTCCTCGAGCGCATGCACTGGGCCTATAATTTTTCACCGCATTGTTACAAGCAATTTTGAGGAATGTAAAACCAATGAATGACGAATAAAACAGAAATAACTCAGTAGTCTTTGCCACACGATGCGTCAAGTGTCCCGCCTTGGGCGTATGGGCACGCTACATCGTCTTGCACTTATCGGACCAGTGAGAGAGTGGGAGTGGTGTGCGGGTCGAGCGTCTTGTTGCCGATGAGGTACCGCCCATGCTTCTTGCCTCCTCCACCCCTCATCATGACGATGTCACCATCAATGTCCGCGATGTGCGGATCCCATCTGCCCATGGACTCCCTTTGCCGCCTCGGTGTAATTGGATCGATGCACTCGGGGATGCTCTCATTGGTGAACGACTCGGCTGGGTCATCCGGGTTCTAGTTGATGTTGTCTGTCGCCTTGCCCTTGTGGGCTAGAACCCATGACTTGAGCTCTCCACATGGCTGGTTTTGATGTGCGACCGATCGCGAGAAAAAACAACAAGACGATTATAAATCATGCAGGAATAAATGTCTGAAAGAATAAATGAAGCTACACCAAGTCACGTACCCATCTAGCCCCGAATTCGTGGATGTTAAGGTTGCCCTGGTGGTGTGATACACTTGGCATCAACAAAAGTTGTTCCCGGAGGACGGTGTGGTTATCTGCCCAATTGCCACTCACCCACCTGTCGACCATCATCTGCCAGTTCAGCGTTTTATTGGCGCACCGGCAAGCCGAGGCACTGTCACGACATCAAGTACATTGACGAGATATAAGAACAATTCAAGCCTACCCAATCTCAGAAGAAATCAATATTGATGGTGTATATTTACCTTCAGGTACTGCTCTTTGGTCAGATGCATTAATCTTGCATCTTCTTTCTTTACCTTTCGATGCTCGTAGATGGCACAGTAATCGATGATGGCCTAGAGCCGCGCCTCGTAATGCATGTCTAAGATGCGACCTCTAAAAGATTTGGCCGACGCCTTGGCCACCCTCGCCTCGTAGCCCTTGGCGCATTTGAAGAAGTCCTGCATATAGAAAAGATGTATCAATACACTGGTTCAAGAAACTCTAGCGAATGCAATGTATTGAGCAAAGTAGTGGGAGGAAGACTTACCCAAAACTCGCACATAACCCGCTCCGCCACGCTTTCGTACGTGCGGCCCGTCTCGTCCTCCGCATCAGGGGCGGCGACGTAGTGCTCGTACGTGTAGGCCGGCTCCAGAGCTTCGACGTAGCGAACCAAGCCTGGGAAGTGTTCCCTGCAGAGAAGACCCAGGATGCCATTGGGCAACCTTTTGTGAGCACCTGGGACCACGACCTTCCAAGACCTGCGTAAGTGATTAAGAAAAAACTGTTAGTTTCCATTGTGATTCTATCATATGTAGGAGCAAAAAAATGTAAAAGTTACGTACTTTTACCCAACGGGTCGAATGACCGGGCGTAGAGCCTCAGGTATCGGCCGCTCAGGTAGGCTCGCCGGACCTCGTTGGTAGACACCCGAGGTTCCGGTGGAACTGGAACCTCCTACCTCGGCCTCCTGCTCGTCCTTCCGCTCCTGCAAAAAGAAAGAAAGAAGCAAAATAACGTCAACTCAAAAATTCGACAGCATCTCCCCTGAACGATGAGGTTTCCAAACCTGAAAGAAAACCACGGCACGATGGCCGACAACCACATATATATCAAGGAACCACATGCAGCTTAATTATCAACTACTACTACACTAACTACTACTACCACTACTAATACCACTACTACAACTACTAACTACTAACTACTACTAATACCACTACTAATACCACTACTACAACTACTAACTACTACTAACACTACTACAACTACTACTCTAACTAATGCAACTACTACTACACTAACTACTACTACCACTACTACAACTACTAACTACTACTACCACTACTACTACCACTACTACAACTACTAACTACTACTACAACTACTAACTACTGACTACTACTACTACCACTAGTACTACTTAGACTACTACTACAACTACTAACTACTACTACCACTAATACTACTCAGTATACCTTGTTCCTCTCATCGGCGAGGCCGAGGCCGAGGGCGAGGCCGACGGTGAGGATGAGGCCGAGGGCGAGGACGAGGCCGAGGGCGAGGACGAGGGAGGGCGAGGCGTGAGCGCGGCGAGGCGAGGACGAGGGCGAGCCGAGGCGAGAGGCGAGAGGCGAGGCGAGGCGAGGGCAGTGGGGGCGTGTGCGTGGCGGGCGAGGGGCGCGTGGCGTGGCGGGCGTGGGCTGGGCCGGGGGTGGAGACGGGGTCAGTGGGGGCCAGGAGGGCACGACTAGAAGGGCGCGCCATGGCCGCGACGCGGATGGCCGGGTCGGCGGAGCTGGGCGGCTGGCTGGGACACGGCGCGGCAGGGCGGATGGGCGGATGGCGGCCAGCGGGCTGGCGGGCATGGTGAGGCTCGGCGGGCGGGCGGGCGGCTTGAGGGCGGGCGAGGGGGCTAGGGCGGCCGAGTGGGCTTGGCGGGGGCGGCGGCGGCTGGGCTCGGGCGGCGTCCGGCTCATGCGGCGGCGGCAGCGACACTGGTGGCGGCATCGCGCGACGGCGGTGGTGCTCATGGCGGCGGCGGCCGAGTGTGTGTGTGTGTGTGAAGAGTGAGAGAGATAAGGCGCCGAAACGGTTAAGTGTCTGAAGCCACTTTGCCGAGAGCCAGATCTGGGAGGCTCTCGGCAAACCTTCCCCCTTTGCCGAGAGCCCCCAGATCCGGCTCTCGGTAAAGTTATTTTTTTTTCAAATTTCGTTCGAATTTTTTAGCTAGCTAACTGCACAAAAAAATATTAAAAAAATAAAAATTATTATTTGTCGAGAGTAGCTCTTGGCAAACCCAACAAAAATGATATTTCTAAAAAAGTTAAATCTTTCCCGAGAGCGACTCTCGGCAAACCTCTTCAGAGAGCCGCTCTCGGCAAACCATTGATCCGGGCCGTAAAAAAAAAAAAGAAATCTGCGAGAGGCGGGCCCATTGCTCTCGGCAAGAGCCTTTGCCGAGAGCAATCCTCAAGCTCTCGGCAAATAATATCAAAAAAATTAATAAACAACAAACAGCTCCGGAAAAATACGAAATTTAATTCGACCGTGACATTGTTTGAAAATCCTAATGGATCCTTCTCAACTTTATGAAACTTATTCGAAGATGTCTCATATTGTAAGAATCATACGTAACCACTTGTGCGAAACATTTTCAATTTTTTACCACAGCCTCCAAGTGTGATACCATGACTTCATTGCAAATATCACAATTTTCCGACTTCGTTTCCTTTTTTAAGAATTTTTAAATCATTGGGCGACATATGTTCGTGGTCCTCGATTCGTAAAATAAAAGGTGAAAAAAACGTCAACAAGATGTTATTTGCCCTCAATAATGCATAAATAGCATGAATATCATTTTCTGCTTAATTTTTTCCCGTGTTTAAATCAATCGTTGTTCAAATTTTAATCAATTAAAAAAACTCCTTGAAATGCAATTAATTAATTATATATAGCAAATAATTACAAAAATACACAAAATTTTAATATTGAGTACAACCTGTAGTATGTCTATAGAGAAAAAAAATTGGAGCATATGAAAGAAAAAATAATTTAATTGGAGAGAGTTAGGAGAAGAGAAACACATGCACATGAAATATAGAAACCACATTTGCCGAGAGCAGTAACGGAGGGGCTCTCGGCAAAGCGGTGACGCCGTCAGGGCAGGTCACGGCTATGGGCCCGCGGCAATGTTTTGCCGAGAGCCTGATTTTGCTGAGAGCACGGCCAACGGCAAAGGACCGTTTTGCCGACAGGCATTTTTTGCCGAGCGCGGCTCTCGGCAAAACGGCCCACTTCGCCGAGAGCTGTTGCTTGCCGAGATGCAGGCCCACGGCAATCCTGTCACTTGCCGACGGCCGGTGTTTGCCGAGAGCCGCGCTCGGCAAACGTTTTCTTTGCCGAGAGCCCGCGTTTTTTGCTCTCGGCAAAAATCTCGGATCTCGACAAAGGACGTTTTTCCGGTAGTGATAATTCTAGACCTCTGAAAGGATCAAGATGCCCAAGAGGGGGGTGAATTGGGCTAATTCTAAATTTTCTTGTAATAATCTAATCCTACGGATAGCCCAATTAACCCCTTGTGCCTAGAAAAGTGTTTCTATCAAATTAACGCACAAAAGACTTGCAACCTATATTTCAAACTTACTCTAGCATGGCAATTCTATGAATGTAAAGACAAGTATTTAATTGCTCAAAGTAAATACTTAAAGTAAATGGTCAAGGTAAATGGAGAGAGGAACGCGGCGATGTTTTGCCGAGGTATCGGAGAGTCGCCACTCTCCACTAGTCCTCGTTGGAGCACCCACGCAAGGGTGTAGCTCCCCCTTGATCCGCGCAAGGATCAAGTGCTCTCTACGGGTTGATTCTTCGACACTCCATCGCGGCGAATCACCCAAAGCCGCTCACAATTTGAGTTGGGTCACCCACAAGCTCCGCCGGGTGATCACCAAGCTCCCAATCACCACCAAGCCGTCTAGGTGATGGCGATCACCAAGAGTAACAAGCACAAACTCTCACTTGACCATGCGAAGCCTAATGAGAAGATGGATGCACACTTGACTACTCTTGATTCACTAATGAGGCTACTCTCTTGGATTCTCAAATCTCAATCACCTCACTAGGACCTTGCTCTTCTTGGCACCCACAAACGTGTTTCTCAGCTGTTGGAATGAGCAAAAGCCACTCCACACACGAGTGGAGCTTCTATTTATAAGGCAGCCTAAAAAACGAACCGTTATGAGCTTCTACGGGGTGACCGGACGCTCCGGTCGTGTTGATCGGACGCTCCGGTCAGTTCAACCCGCGAACCAGTAAAAATGTATTGACCGGACGCTGGCAGGGTCCGGTCAGCACTGACTAGACGCGTCCGGTCGCATAAAACCCTTACTGGAACCTTACTAGACTCGACCGGACGCTGAACCCTCAGGGTCCGGTCAGTACTGACCGGACGCGTCCGGTCGCAGATTCCCTTCACTAGAACCTTACTGGAGTCAACCGGACGCTGCCTTTCAGTGTCCGGTCACTTGACCTCTCCAGCGTCCGGTCACACCGAACGCAGACGTTGATCAAATGAACAAACCGGACCCTGCGGCCAGCGTCCGGTCGAACCGGGGCCAGCGTCCGGTCAGTGTTTGACCCTCCATTCACTTCCAACTTCCGAACATATGTGAATGAAGTTTGCTCCAAAGGATCTTAGGCATTCATAGGAGCTACCTAGAGCTAGTTTTGACAAGTGTGCACCACACCTAACTCACTAGACTCAACTAGGTCAAGCTACCCATCCATACCCCCCTTAATAGTATGGCCAAAGGAAAAACAAAGTCCTAAACTACTCTAAGTGTCTTTCCAACTCCAATCGACACTTAGAACTAGTCATCCTTAACCTTGTCGTCCATCCTTTAAAAACCAAAACGATTTCCATTGAGGGGCATGACAACTTTGATTGCCCAATCGATTTTCGTTACCATGACCTAACTTAATTGCCTCTGTAAAACACACGTTAGTCATAGTAATCTTGTATTGTCATTAATCATCGAAACCCAACTAGGGGCCTAGATGCTTTCAATCTCCCCTTTTTGGTGATTGATGACAATACCACCTCGAGTATGTGAAAGAGTGAGGTTTTTGACGGGCTTGGTTCATATAAGCTTTTGTCGATAAGAACAAAAGTGTTAGTCAAGCTTACATGACCCAAGCCAACACAACGTACTTAAAGGATGTGAATTAAGCATGAGTACGATTAACAAAGCTCATTTGCATCGGAGTATAACCGTGGAAGCAAGGGCAAATGAACAATAACACAAGTGATATGACATATAAATAATGTAAAGTAGAGAGCACACATGTCATATATCACAATCACATAGATAACACTATCACATAGATAGAATAATATGCGTGAAAGTAAACACACGAATGCAAAAGTAATAGTGTATCACACAAATAAAACTCCAAATGTATATAATAAGCTAATACTATAAAACTAGCTCCCCCTAAATGTCGCTCCCCCTAAGTCTACATACTCGAACTCTCTCCCCCTTTGGTGTCAAACACCAAAACCTAGGGGTTTGACGGCCAGGCTGCAGTGCGACGAGCCAAGGCCCGAGGCGAGGAGCAAGCTGGAACCGAGTGCCATCATCATCTAACCCTGAGCTCTGAACTGATTGACCCTCTATGGCAGGAAGTGTCGCTGAAGCGGTCTAGGTCTGAGCTGGGACAGGTGCTGCCTGTGAAGCTGCTGGTACATCTATAGGATCTGATGATGCGATTGAGCTAGGAAGCCTCTGAGTAGTCACTGTGATTGGAGATGCTGTTGAAGGACCAGCGGCATGCATATGCGGTGGTGTGGGCATGCCAGTCAGCTCGCTGAAAGATGCTCTAAGACTCCTGGAGACTAACGTGTCAGGCACAAATAGCGATGGTGACTCCTCCGGTGTGAAGCCCGTCTGAAGTGGAGTGAACTACGGGGCTACCACGGGTGAGGCTAACCACTGGGACACCTGTACAAGAGGTGAAGCAAACTGAGCTGGAGGTTGTCCCTGACTCTGGAGCCCACTGGGCTATACTTCTTTGGTCGTCAAGTGGTAGCAGTTTGAGCAAGCCGGGCGAAGGTTGTGGGCTGTGGGGCCCCAAGTGCTGTCACAACATGCTGCATGAAGCCCATAAGCTACTGCTGCAATAGGATCTGCTGCTGGTGCATCTGCTGCTGCTGTTGGAGTACCTGCTGCTGCCTCTAAAACTCGTCCTGACGAGCCTGGAACTGTGCAAAGTTGGCAGCTGTCTCCTGTGCCTGGCGAGCCTGGTCCTGCTGCATCCGCTCAAGTATGGCAATAAGAGCGGGGTCCATCTGAGGTGCAGGTGGTGCTGAGCTAGAACTGCCGGCCTCTGCATCGTGTCTGCGTGGAGGCATCTGAGGAATAGGCTGGTAGTCATCGTCAGAGCTGTCACTGTACTCGCTCACCTCCTGCTGTGCCTCAAGCTTGCTCCTCCACGATGAGCGGCTATGCCTCTGATAATCTCGTCCCCACTTGGCTGCCGACTCTGGAACATCTAGGCGGGTGATCGGGCCAAGTAGGTGCCTCACGGTGTCTTGTGCACGATCCTCTATGCCATGTTATAAGCTGGGAACTCTGTAGTGGCACCCTTGTACTCGGCAACCATCTCTGGGGTCCTGACCTGCACAGACTTGAGTATCAAGAATGTGATCCAATGTGCATAAGGGAGCTGCCTACGATCCTTGAAACCCTCAGCTATAGTATCCTCCATCTCTGATAGAAGGAGGTCCCAAATGTCGAACACAGTCTGCTGCATCAGGGCATTAAGGAGCCAGAGCTGTAGGCGAGTCAGACCCTCTCTGTATCCCAACCGGGGAAGAAGTGTCCTCCTGATGATAGCCTCTAGTACTCGAGCTGTAGGAGTCAGGTCACTGGGGTTCCTCCTCGACCCCTCACCAAAGGGCTCCTTAAAGCAATGGCGCACAAGATCAGTAGGGGGCACTATCCCTCCATGAGGACGCCTAGGAGGCTCCTGCTGTCCATAACACACCTCATGCAATCTGACAGGCTGCTCCTGTAGCCTCAGTATTTCCTTGGCCCTCTAGCTCATCACTCTGTAATCTCTACCGTTGAATGCAAAATGAATGAAGTTATGATGTGGGTCAACATAGAGCGATGCGTAGAACTGCCAAACCCAAGATGGTACATACACTCCTGTCTGGCCAATCAGATCTGTAAGCCCTGGTAGATATGACAAGTAAGGGCGGATATGCTCTCCGGCTGCTGCCACAATAGGCTCTATACTGCAGACTCTCTGAGATCTGAACACAGCCCCACTGTTGAGATAAGCATTGTAGAAATCCTCCTGCAGTGGCGTGTAAAACCCCTTTGCTGCTCTCTCATCCCTCCTCGGAGGGAACCACACATCGAACTCAACAAATCTCAACTGGTGAACCTGTCTGGCTGTGGAGGCCCTCAAGTCGAGGTGTACCACTGGAGGCAGACCCTGTGGTCTAGGCGGTGGGCGTGAGCCCCTGCGCTGTGTAGCTGGCCTCGGTGGAACTGTAGCACTAGTATGACCAGAGCGGCGTAACTGAGGTGCCAGCTCGGTCTCCTCGGCCTGCTGACCCTCCTGAGTCTCCTGAGCAGGCTGAGGCTCTGCTGGTGGGGGCTGCTGTGATGACTGTGACTCCTGTACTGCTGACTGACCCTCCACAATGGCAATCCACCGTCCTGCAAACGTGGCAGTCCCTACTAGACTACCGTGACGACGCTCAACCTCCTCAAGAGTAGCTCTCAGGGCTGGTGAAACCGGCTGATCTGCAATGACAAGTCCACTACGGGCACCACATCTCTCAGCATGATCTACCACCTCTGCAACTGCTGCTACTCTGGCTGTCTCTCTATCTGGGTACTTCCTCTTCTTGGATGCAATCTTTTTTGTTGCCTTGCCTTTTGGATCTGTAGGCTTGCGAGGTAGGGGCCTCCGATCATCATCACCTAGGCCACCACCAATGTTCTTGGTGCGAGCCATCTGAACTGACAAGATGATGAACTGACGCTGATGAAGATCTACCGATTGAAAGGATCAAGATCAACAGACAAACTGACACTCTCGAGGCTTGGCCTCGATCCTTACTCGTGAGCTTGGCTCCGAGTTGACTGCCAACTGCCACAAGAACCACAGCGGAACCGACTCGCTGCACGATAGAATAGATGGAAATACAAATAAATACAATATATCTAATAGATGCGAAAACCTATGAAGCAAGCAATGTAGGTACGAAATTGAGACGATGGGCAAGCTACCTGACGAACAGTGATCCGGGAAAGGAAAGACATCGCGTGGGGGAACCTCAGAACCGGCTCGGGTTAGGTCGAAAACCCTGAATGCGATTTGGAATCAGAACAATGCAGTTGATCTAGGTTCACAGGCAAATCGAATTTGGAGCATTGATCTAGTCTAACCAAGATGAGGGAGGAGGCTAGGGCACACTGCGCTTGATGACCAGCAGGATGACTGAGGCGCGCGGTGAGGCTTGGTAGCGGGCTGGGCTTTAGGCGGCGTGGTGGCGAGAGGGCCGGGCGAGCGCAGGCAAGGGAGGCGCGGTCGCGAGAGGGCCGGGCGAGCGTGGGCAAGGGAGGCACGGTGGCGTGTGTGGCCGACGCAAGGAGCTCGGCTGCGGGCTAGGCTGCGGCGGTGTTGGTGCGGGTGAGCAGCGGCGGCGACCTAGCGGCGGTAAGGGCTAGGGCTAGGTCACGGGGAAACAAATCGAAGGCAGCGGTTATATGAGGGTCCCAAACGCGACAGAGAAGGAAGCGGAGAAAAGAGACTGAAGCCGCGCGAGATCCACTGACCGGACACTCCGGTGGTAGCGACCGGACGCTACCACCCAGCGTCCGGTCGATTCCAGAGAGGTCCAAATCCTCTGGAATCGGGACCGGACGCGTCCGGTGGTCCATGACCGGACGCAGGCAGGGTCCGGTCAGATCAGCTTGTTCTTCCTTCGATCGACCGGACGCACAGACGCAGCGTCCGGTCACTCCTTCACCAGCAGTTCACCTCCTGTGAACTGACCGGACGCAGGACAGCAGCGTCCGGTGCAGCGTCCGGTGCACTTTTACCAGCAAAACTACAAACTTCCTTCGCGCTGCCTGTTCCCAATCAAGTCCCAACATGAATAAGATCCAAATAAACACCAATTGGGATTGATGTGAGTGACCTCTCTCAAACCCTCATATTTTTCAAAATATTTTGCCTTAGGCTATAATTCTTTTTAAGAAAATAGGCAACAAGAGGGCAAATGGAACAAAACAACAAAACAACATTCATGCATATGCAATACTTGTAAATAAATCTAGTTGCTTGTCAAGTTTGATCCAAGGTTAAGCTTCTTCACACGCTTTTCGGCGGTTATCTTAACCATGTTAGACAAGCCCTATATGCATTGCCACAAAATTAAGCATGTTGTATATTACAATGAATGCAAGGGACAACACAAGTTCAATTTTTAGTGAAGTTACTAAAATCAAGTACATTGAGCTCATTTCACAATCTACAAAAAGTAGCCTCATCTAGCGGTTTAGTGAAGATATTCGCTAATTGATCTTTGGATCTTACACCTTCTAGTGATATATCATTTTTAGCAACATGATCTCTTAGAAAGTGATGGCGGATATCTATGTGCTTGGTGCGAGAGTGTTGAACCGAATTATTTGCAAGTTTTACCGCACTTTCATTGTCGCACAAAAGAGGTACCTTCTCTAGAACTACTCCATAGTCTAGCAAAGTTTGTTTCATGTATAATATTTGTGCACAACAAGCACCCGCGGTAATGTATTCTGCTTTGGCGGTGGACAAAGCCACACTATTTTGTTTCTTAGAGAACCAAGACACAAGCGATCTATCAAGCAAATGGCACCCTCCGGATGTGCTCTTCCTATCAACTTTGCATCCGGCGTAATCCGAATCGGAATAGCCAATTAATTCAAATAAAGCTCCTTTAGGATACTAAAGACCAATGCTTGGTGTGTGCTTAAGATACCTAAGGATTCTTTTTACGGCAATTAAATGTGTTTCCTTAGGACTAGCTTGAAATCTAGCACACATACACACACTAAACATGATGTCGGGCCTAGATGCGGTTAAATATAACAAGCTGCCAATCATAGAACGGTAGAGAGTTTGATCAACCGAGTTACCTCCCTCATCTAGGTCGAGATGTCCATTAGTAGGCATTGGGGTCTTGATTGGCTTACATTCATCCATCTTGAATCTCTTGAGAATATCTTTAGTGTATTTCTCTTGAGAGATGAAGATGCCTTCTTTCATTTGCTTGACTTGAAAACCAAGAAAGAATGTAAGCTCACCAATCATGGACATCTCGAACTCCTTTGACATCAATTCACCAAATTCTTTGCATGAGTCTTCATTTGATGATCCAAAGATGATATCATCAACATATACTTGACAAATGAAGATATGCCCATCAAGCTTCTTGGTGAATAGTGTAGTGTCGACCTTCCTAATGGTGAAGCCCTTCACAATAAGGAAGTCCCGAAGGCGCTCATACCAAGCTCTTGGGGCTTGCTTAAGTCCATATAGTGTCTTGGACAACCTATAAACATGATTAGGATATCTAGGGTCTTTAAACCCGGGAGGTTGATCAACATAGACTAGTTCATTAATAAAACCATTTAAAAATGCACTTTTCACATCCATTTGATATAGTTTCATTTCATGATGTGATGCATATGCAAGTAGGATACGAATGGCTTCTAATCTTGCAACCGGTGCAAAGGTCTCTCCAAAATCCAAGCCTTCAACTTGAGAGAACCCCTTTGCAACTAGTCTTGCCTTGTTCCTCACAACAACACCTTGATCATCTTGCTTGTTGCGGAACACCCACTTTGTTCCAATGACTCTTGCACCTTTTGGTCGCTCTTCAAGAGTCCAAACTTCATTGCAAGTGAAATTGTTCAACTCTTCATGCATGGCATTGATCCAATCCGGATCTTTAATAGCTTCTTCTACCTTGGTAGGCTCATAGCAAGAGACAAAAGAGTGATGAACAATAAATGAAGTAAGTTTTTGAGATCAAGTCATTACACCCTTTGATGGACTCTCTATGATGAGATCTTGTGGATGATCTTGTAGGAGAGGTGTATTTCTTCTATTGACCACTTGAGGAGGAGGTTGTGGAGTATCAATATCTTGTGCTTGTACCACCATTTGCTCATGGGAGATATGAGTATCTTCATTTTCTACTCTCCCATCTTTTTCACCATCTTGTGGTACACTTGATGAAGAAGGTTGGTTAATGACTTGTACATCATCTTCATCATCTTTTGGCTTGATGTCTCCCATCGGAATATTCTTCATAGCCTCTCTCAATGGTTCATCACCTACATCATCAAGATTCTCATGTGCTCCTTAGGAGTTGTTAGATTCATCAAATTCCACATCATATGTTTCTTCAACCAAGCCGGTGGCATGATTAAATACTCTATATGCTTTGGACTTCAATGAGTAACCAACAAGAAAACCTATATCACAACGTCTTTGAAACTTCCCTAGGTGTTGCCGCTTCTTGTAGATCTAGCATTTGCAACCAAACACCCTAAAGAATGAGACGTCCGGCTCCTTCCCATTTAGCAACTCATAAGGTGTCTTGCTAAGGAACTTTTGAAGGAATAGGCGATTGGATGCATAACATGCGGTGTTGATTGCTTCCGCCCATAGAGCTTCGGGGGTGTTGTACTCTTCTAGCATTGTCCTTGCAAGAGTGATCAAAGTCTGGTTCTTCCTCTCAACTACACCATTTTGTTGAGGAGTATAAGTTGCGGAGACTTCATGTTTGATTCCAACTTCATCACAATAAGCTTCTATGTTTGTGTCGTCAAACTCTTTGCCATTGTCACTTCTTATCTTCTTGAGCTTCACTTCAAATTCATTTTGAGCTCTCTTGGCAAACTTCTTGAAGCAAGATGCAACTTCGGATTTGTCATGAAGGAAGAACACCCATGTATACCTTGAATAGTCATCCACAATCACAAGACAATAGAGATTTCCTCCTAAACTCTTGTATGTTGTTGGTCCAAATAAATCCATGTATAGGAGTTCTAGCACTCTTGTGGTTGACATGAAAGCTTTGGTTGGATGAGTGTTTGCAACTTGCTTGCCGGCTTGACATGCACTACAAAGCTTGTCCTTCTCAAACTTCACATCCTTCAACCCTCTCACCAAATCATTCTTCATAAGCTTGTTGAGTGAGCTCATCCCAACATGAGCAAGTCTTCTATGCCATAGCCACCCAAGTGTTGTTTTGGTGAATAGGCAAGTCTTCAAGTTTGCATCTTCGGAGGTGAAGTCAACTAGATATAAGTTGTTGTATCTAAATCCATTGAATATCACTTGATTGTCATCTACCTTGGATACAACAACCTCCTTCTCGGTGAATAAGCATTGAAAGCCAAGATCACACAATTGCCCAACGGATAGCAAGTTGAAGCTCAATGAAGCAACATAGAGCACATTGGAGATGGAATGATCATTTGATATTGCCACTTTGCCTAATCCTTTAACCTTGCCCTTTGAATTATCTCCAAATGTTATTTTCTCTTGTCCATCTACCTCTTCATCTAGTGAGGTGAACATACGAGGATCACCGGTCATATGTTGAGTGCAACCACTATCAATAACCCAATGACTTCCACCGGTCTTGTAGTTCACCTACACACAAGAGATTCAAGCTTTAGGGATCCAAACTTGTTGAGGGCCCTTCACCTTCTCAACAAGTGACTTAGCCACCCAAATCTTCTTAGGCCTACTCTTGTTGGGGGGTCCTAAGAACATGACTTTCATCTTTCCACTAGAATCTTTTCTAAGCATGTAGTGAGCATTGAAAGCAAAGGGTCTAGCATGCTTGGGCAAGGGTTGTGGTGGAGTTTGACACTCATGAGCAAAGTGACCTTCTTGTCCACACTCAAAACATCTCTTTGGCTTTGGCTTTGGCTTTGATTGTTGATGTTGAGCTTGGGCCTTCATCTTTTCTACACTTGCCATATATCCAATGCCACTTCTATCTATCTTCATGACGGTATTCATGAGTAGCTCACTTTGGAGATGCTTGCCTCTAGCAAACTTGCTCAATCCCACCTTGAGATGCTCTTTCTCCATCTTGAGCTTCTTGTTCTCTTCCTTGAGAATATCATTGTTCTTCTCTTCCTTGAGTTTCTTGTTTTCTTCTTTTAACTTCTCATTCTCAAGGATCAACTCTTTGTCATGATCAAGAGTTTCTAGCACAATGGTGTTGTGACTTTTCATCTCTTCAAGATCTTTCATGAGCTTCTCATTTTCACTCTTGAGCTTGACATACTCATCATAGTTGTTGCACTCAACCACTTGCTTGCCTTTGCTACTAGATCCATGCTCAATGCTTTCATCAATTAAATCATCACATGAGGTAGCTATATCAATCTTGACAACATGGTTAGTAGCATCATGTGGCGCATTTGGTAAAAATTCTTGAGCAATAACAAGAGTATCATGATTAATTTTAAGAGTAGTGTATTCATCTTTTAGCTTGTTGTGTCTAGTGATGAGTTCATTGTGCACCCACTCAAGTTTATCATGTTTATCTTTAAGCTCTTTCTTGGAGGATTTGAGCTCCTTGAGTTTGGATGATATAGCATCATTAGTTTCTCGAAGCTCATCATTAGCCTTTTCAAATGTATCACACTTAGCTAAGAGTGAATCATTTTTAGCATCAAGCTTTTCATTTGTAGCTCTACTCTTTCTAATGATTTTAGTATATTTTCTTAATATTTTGACAAGATCATCATATGTAGGTGAGTCATCATCATCGCTATCGCTATCATCATCACTAGCATGTTCATCATCACTACTTCATTACTCTTAGTTACCTTGCGTTCACCCTTAGCCATAAGGCATAGGTGTATAGAGGATGATGGCAATGATGGCGGTGAAGATGCAAGATCAATAGCAATGGCGGCCACCTTTTCATCGTCACTATCATCATCGGATGATCCACTTGATGAATCAATGTCCGTGAGCCAATCACCGACAATGTAGGCCATTCCACCTTTCTTCTTCTTGTAGAAGTCCCTCTTTTTGCCATCTCTCTTCTTGCATGGCTTGTTCTTTTTCTTCTCATCATCATCTTCATTGCTTGAGTCATCTTTCTTGCCCTTGTTCTTGTTCTTGAACTTGTCTTTCTTGGGCTTTGTACATTGATGAGCTAGATGGCCAAGTTCACCACAATTGTAGCAATCCATTTTGGAGATTGGCTTCCTTCTTGAGCTAGTGAAGAACTTCTTCTTGCCGTCAAACTTGATGCCACTCTTGTTTAGCCTTTTTAGCATATTGGCGGTCTTTTTCACCATGAGAGCAAGGCTTTCTTCATCATCTTCATCACTTGAGCTCTCATACTCAAGTCTTGCTTTGCCCTTATCTTGGCTAGCTTTGAATGCTAAGTCCTTCTCTTTCTTCTTTATAGAGGATGAGCCATCTTGTGGGGTGATGTGCATGTACATCTCATGAGCATTGATCTTTCCCAAGATTTGTGTCGGTGTAGCGGTGGAAAGATCACCTTGGTGTAGCCCGGTCACAATATGGCCATATTTGTTAATGGAGAGGACACTCAAGATCTTTCTCACAACGTCGGATGGCGACATTTGAGTAAGTCCAACCCATTGACTTCCTCTACAAGAACATTCAAACGTGAATACGTCTCATTAGCACATTCCTTGGGAAGCATCTCAAATGAATTTAGCTTTTTAATCACAAGATGATAGCGTTCCTCACGCTCACTCTTAGTTCCCTCATGGAGCGCACAAACGTCCGACCATAGTGCATGGGCGTCTTTGTGGTTCCTTACGCGGTTGAACACATCTTTGCAAAGACCTCTAAAGATGGTGTTGCGAGCCTTTGCATTCCATTTTTCATAATTCACTTCATCGCCTTGAAGTTGTGCGGGATTCTTAGGTGTTGGGAACCCTTGAGAGGCGGCTCTAAGTATTTCAACGTTTAGAGCTTCTAGGTATGCCTCCATGCGAATTTTCCAATATGGAAAATCATCCCCCTCGAAGATCGGTGGAGGTCCATCCCCGTGAGACATCTTACTCTAAGCGGTTAAGTTTAAAAACGTGAGCACAAGGCTCTGATACCAATTGAAAGGATCAAGATGCCCAAGAGGGGGGGTGAATTGGGCTAATTCTAAATTTTCTTGAAATAATCTAATCCTACGGATAGCCCAATTAACCCCTTGTGCCTAGAAAAGTGTTTCTATCAAATTAACGCACAAAAGACTTGCAACCTATGTTCCAAACTTACTCTAGCATGGCAATTCTATGAATGTAAAGACAAGTATTGAATTGCTCAAAGTAAATACTTAAAGTAAATGGTCAAGGTAAATGGAGAGAGGAACGCGACGATGTTTTGCCGAGGTATCGGAGAGTCGCCACTCCCCACTAGTCCTCGTTGGAGCACCCGCGCAAGGGTGTAGCTCCCCCTTGATCCGCGCAAGGATCAAGTGCTCTCTACGGGTTGATTCTTCAACACTCCGTCGCGGCGAATCACCCAAAGCCGCTCACAACTTGAGTTGGGTCACCCACAAGCTCCGCCGGGTGATCACCAAGCTCCCAATCACCACCAAGCCGTCTAGGTGATGGCGATCACCAAGAGTAACAAGCATGAACTCTCACTTGACCACGCGAAGCCTAATGAGAAGATGGATGCACACTTGACTACTCTTGATTCACTAATGAGGCTACTCTCTTGGATTCGTAAATCTCAATCACCTCACTAGGACATTGCTCTTCTTGGCACTCACAAACGTGTTTCTCAGCTGTTGGAATGAGCAAAAGCCACTCCACACACGAGTGGAGCTTCTATTTATAAGGCAGCCTGAAAAACGAACCGTTATGAGCTTCTGCGGGGTGATTGGACGCTCCGGTCGTGTTGACCGGACGCTCCGGTCAGTTCAACCCGCGAACTAGTAAAAATGTATTGACCGGACACTGGCAGGGTCCGGTCAGCACTGACCGGACGCGTCCGGTCGCATAAAACCCTTACTAGAACCTTACTGGACTCGACCGGATGCTGAACCCTTAGGGTCCGGTCAGTACTGACCGGACGCGTCCGGTCGCAGATTCCCTTCACTGGAACCTTACTGGAGTCGACCGGACGCTGCCTTTTAGCGTCCGGTCACTTGACCTCTCCAGCGTCCGGTCACACCGAACGCAGACGTTGATCAAATGAACTGACCGGACCCTGCGGCCAGCGTCCGGTCGCACCGAGGCCAGCGTCCGGTCAGTGTTTGACCCTCCATTCACTTCCAACTTCCGAACATATGTGAATGAAGTTTGCTCCAAAGGATCTTAGGCATTCATAGGAGCTACCTAGAGCTAGTTTTGACAAGTGTGCACCACACCTAACTCACTAGACTCAACTAGGTCAAGCTACCCATCCATACCCCCCTTAATAGTATGGCCAAAGGAAAAACAAAGTCCTAAACTACTCTAAGTGTCTCTCCAACTCCAATCGACACTTAGAACTAGTCATCCTTAACCTTGTCGTCCATCCTTTAAAAACCAAAACGATTTCCATTGAGGTGGCATGACAACTTTGATTGCCCAATCGATCTTCGTTACCATGACCTAACTTAATTGCCTCTGCAAAACACATGTTAGTCATAGTAATCTTGTATTGTCATTAATCACCGAAACCCAACTAGGGGCCTAGATGCTTTCAACCTCGATCGGCACCTTGTTGATGGCTTGATGCCCGTACGTGAAAGAATGGAAGTGATGGATCAGGCAAGCAGGGCACGCGCTCATGAACAATCCTTTAGCTGCTGGCCTCCTGAAACCGCAGAGCCACACTTGTGTCTTGTGAAGCACGTGCCGCTGTCCTAACCCTACTGCTTTCTGGGGCTGCACTGCTCGATCTAGGGTAGGCAAAGTTGCTGCCTGCCACGCGCCGGCCGCCACAAGCCCACAACTCCGCTAGCATTTTAGTTTCAGGTAGATAGATGGGAATGGGATTGGGTGATTGGACGATCGGGATTGCTCAAATAGGGGAATTAGGGACTCCAACCGTAGGGAAATTAGGTTGGGCATGGGCTCGGCTCATTAGAAGTGAGTCGGTGCTGGCCCATTAATAACGACTTGTCTAACTGGCCCAGGCTTCGTATAGTTTTCAACGTGTATGTATGATCACCAGTACTCCCTCAATTCAAAATTTTAAGACGTCTCTAGAAGAGCAAAAACGTCTCCTGCTCCTTCCATCTATGTAAATTAAATTCGGTAGTGCTAGCGCCCGGGACGTCCACATCTGGATGCCCGCGCCTACACTCCATTTTGCGAGCCCCACGCAGGCTGCAGGGCCCGAACGTCACCAGCATCGAGAAGAGGGGGAGGGTGCGGCACCCACCTACGCCTTTGGTTCGGAAGAGAAACCTAGACGAGGTAATAAAAGGTGAGGAGGAAGATGCAACACCTGATCTATTTTTGAAATATTCAGATACAACACTTGCAATATACTTCTAAAGACAAATGAAACACTTGAAACAAGCATCTGAAACACTTGCTAAAACACCTGAAAAAACATTTAAAACCATTGTAAACATACACAACATCTAGATAACATACTTGCAACATATGTGTGAAACATATGCCACATCTAGATAAACACACTTGCAACATACATCTAAAAAACAAATGACACATTGGAAACAGAAGCTTACAACATACGTGTCTAACTATTGCAACATATACAACATCTCGATCTACTTTTGCAACATCTATATGAAACACTTGCAACATATCTACAAAACATCTAAAACACTTGAAACATACACTTGCAGCATGCATTTTTCACCATTCTTCTTCTTCTGTACGATGTAGCATAGAGTGGAGGAACGACCAGTTTCGGCCAGCTAGCGGCCGAGGATAGTGGCGCGGCCTGGCAGCGGCCAGCTGCACCTGCGCCTGGCCTAGGTCCGACCAGTGACGGCCCCCTCTCCTGGCAGCCTGGTCACACGTGGTGGCCAGCGCTTGCGCGGCTGCTACTAGCGTTGGCCCTGCTAGACAGCGGCAGCGGTGAGCAACTAGATCCTGACGACGGTGAGGAGGCGTGGCGAGGCCGAGGAGCGTGGTAGCGCGGCAACTCGAAGCTCTGCTCTCCCCAACCATGGTGGACGCAAGGCAGAGAAATAAAGAATGAGAGAGATACCGGTTGGGGTCGCGCACCAGAGGGAGCAGGAGCGTGGCCGAAGCAAGGAGCAAGAGGCATGGCTAGGGCGCATGTTGGTATTTATTAACTTGTCACTTGTTTAAGTAGCCACCTAATGTTGTTGATATTTCTTAACATCGCTTTTGCTAAGTTGTCATCCCAAGCTATGATGCCAGAAATATTTGTTGGTACTACCTAGTGCCACTTCAAGAATCACACTACAAATTACTTTAGTATTTTATATGACTAGAAAGAATATATATATGAAAAGAATCCGCAAGCGCACAGATAATATACTATTGTAGCACTTCACCCGGGAGTATTCCAGATATCGTTATTTATGTTTTTACCACAGGGAAGGATTGTCGGTTGGAATATATTGATAACTTATACACATGATGGAGAAATAAATCATAACCCAACTTCTACTCATAACAGGGGTAAGTCAAGAGATAAATAAGATAAGTAATGATAAATGATAAATAATCAATCAGAGTACTCCTTTCTATGACATTAGCATAGCGAAATAAAACATAACCCAGCTTCTACTCATAACAAGGGTAAGTCAAAAGATAAATGGAGGCTGACAGTGGGCCCAGGGGGGCGGCTGGCCTGCAGGTGGGGCCGTCCACCTGCAGTCTTCTTTGGTGGTTTGGCTTCTGGTGTCCTCTAGGACCTTCTGGTATTGTCAGGATTTCTTATGAATGAGGTCATAGATTCCAAAGACGCGTACTACTGTAACCCTAAAGAATTATTACCCAGTAGCCATAAGACTGATGAAGATTAGGGTTCAATGAAATCCCAAGGACATGAGGATAAGGTTTTTGTGACTTTATTATGTATATATTCCATGCATGTACAACCTCTTAAAATATTTATATATATATAGTTTCATATATTTTAGTGTGATATTTATGTATAATGCTTGAACGGACGTACATACATATATATATATATATGGACGTATATTAGCAGCGTAGAATTCGTATACGAAAAACTAATCGAAACAAAAAGAGTTGAATTGAAAAGAAACCATAAAATGAAAAGGAAAGAAATAAAAAAAACCTTTAGTACCGGTTGGAAACACCGACCGGGACTAAACGTGCCAGCCCTGGTGCAATGTCTGGGACCCATTTAGTCCGGTTGGTAATAACAACCAGGACTAAAGGTACACTTTCAATCCTGGTTTCCAGAACCGGAATTAAAGGGGGCCTTTAGTCCCGGATTCGCAACCCGGTTGGAAAACCGGGACTTAAGGAGGTTTTCAGTCCTGTAACCAGTGATGAAACTAGTACCATTTGTTTATAAAAAAAATGTTACCTATCTATTTATAAAATAGAATTGTTTGGAACTAATTATTTACGATGAAATTACACCATTCTTATCCAGGTTCTGAAGCTATAAAATTGCATATCTAGGTCCTAATAAACTATTTAAGTACCCCGGTCCAAAGCAGTTTTGTCACAATCTATTGACTGACATAGCGTTTCAGCGTGAAATTAGCATGTGGGTCCACGGTTCATAATTCCATGGACGGTTGTGAACTATCACATGATTCTCACCTCAATCCCCAAACCTTGAAATTGCATAAATCCCTAAACATGCTCGCTGTGCATGTTGGCCAACTACTCTCATGGAGGCGTACACCCAACAACAGTGCTTGGCCCGTTTAATCGTGCTTTGCATGTGGCATCAATACATTCTTGCGAAGACAAAATGAGAATCAGAAATCTGGAGATCAAGAATGAGCAAAGACTCAATGTCTCACTATCTAATATACTCACAGAACTAAAGATGAGCAAACAACCCCCCCCCCCCCCCGCCATGGCACGGGCCGGGCCACCCTGGCCTCCGTGCTTTGGCGACAGCCCAGACACGGCCCTCTGGGCCACTTTTTGTGCCATGTTGGCCTGATGACTCTGGTTTAGGAGGCGGGGCCAGCCTGTGGCCCACCAAGTGCCAGCAGAGACTGTTCTTAGTCGTACCCACCAGAAGAGCCAGAGAGAGGGAGCGGCGATGGGAAGGAGAAGCAGCCGCGGGAGGTGGAGGCCGGATCCGCCGTGTAGAAGGCCGGATCCTTCTCCTTCCTCGCCCTCTTCTTCATCGCTAGAGCTGGAGGCCGTCGGCGCTCGAGGCCGCTCCGCTCGAAGCCGCTGCCGCCGGGCCGTGGAGGAAGAGGGCGAGGGGGCCGTCAGCAGTGTGGAGGAGGCCGCTGCCCATTGGCTTCCCTTGCGCGGTGAGCCAGCGACACAGACGAGGTGAGCGGAGGGTGGAGTGCGGCGCCTGTGAGAGTGCGAGTCTGCGCGGCGCCTGCGAATGTGTGAGTGCTCATATGTTGCACCACCCACCGGACCTTCCTCTAAATGTCGGGCCGTTCGGTACGTGGCGCCCGCGCGTGCCTGAGGTGCAACCTAGGCATGGCCCTATGCACCGGGCCGGGCCAGCCCGGGTCCGCATAGCACCGGGCCAGGCCTTGCTTGGCCCGGGCTAAAAACCGTGCTTTGGGCCGGGCCACTGGGCTGCAGGCGATATCCTCATATATACACAGAACTTGTTTACACATTATACATTATAGCATTAGCCGGATACTTGACAAGCCAAAACAGTAGAGAGGGGGAAATTAAGATTGCAAATCAAACCAGTTTGAGCTGGAACAGAGCTTAAACGCAACAGATACTGGAAATGAGAAACACAAGAATCTGGGTAGTTGGATAACTATCCAACGAAACAGGGAACAAACACTCAGGCATAATAACATTTACTAGTAGAAAACTACAAAACATGCTTTCATTCGGTAGCATATCCAACAAAAACGAAAATGAAATCTCTCTGAAAACTGAAACCATAACATTGCATAACAATGGCATTCTCTAGGAAAACTAGTACTCCCGTTCTAAATTATAAATTGTTTTGACTTTTTGACATAAAAAAAGTCAAATGTATAACTTATAATTTAAAATGGAGGAAGTACATTTTATGAGTGTTTGCATTGGCTTGTTGTTTGTTTATGGAAGCGATACGATCCATTTTCATGATGTCCAAACCATTTTCAATTATTCTTCGGCGCCGCACCGCAATTAGTAGCTGCACCTTGACGTGGTCCGTGAAAGGATAAAAAAAGAAAAGAAAAGGAGAAAATGACCTATTAGCAGTAGGGTTACAGCAAAATAGTCCTAAGAATGAATCGCCATGAGATGTGGAAATAAAAAAAAAGAGTTGGAAGAAGGGATGTGGAAATAAAAAACTATAATGATTCTATGAGGACGGTGTCCTCAAACTCACGTTCGGACGCTCCCCGTGACCCCACTCCTATCCCGCGACCGCCCCGCTTCCCCATGCCCCCCACTCCCATCCCGCGACCGCGCCTGCTCTGCCCGCTCGCTCGCTGCCGCCCGCGCCGCACCGTGCTCTGAGCCTGCTAGCACCCTGGGACGGACACCGCGCCTACGCCTAGCTCGCTGCCGCCCCGCCCGCGCGCTCCTTCCCTCCCTCGCTCTCCCGTCCGCAACCTTCATTGCGACCCACGCTCCCCAGCAACCCGGCTCCCGCTCCCTCCACCAGAGACGAGGACGATGGCGGCGACACCAACGAGGTAGGTCGTTCCTCCTCTGGATCTGAGCCCTCCTCCTCCTCTTCTGGATCTAGGCCCTCCTTCTCCTCCTCCTCTGAATCAAAGGGGCGTGGCGGTGGCTAGGGTTCCGGCGACCTCTGTGGTCCTATTCCCTCCTCCCTTCGACGAGCTCGAAGGTGATGGTCAGGGGCTGGAGCAGCCTGCACCTTGAACCCACACCCTTGTTGTTTTTGTACGCCTTTTTTTTTGCTGTTTCTCTGTGTTGCAAGGGGGATTTTCGTATGTTGCAATAGGTGATTTCATGTGTTGCAGAAAGGGAGTTCTAATGTCAGGATTGTTGCAATAGGGTATCTTAATTGTTGAAATTACCTTTTCCAAATGTTGCAGCACTAAAAGGTGATTTCAAGATGTTTCCATTTCCATGTTTCATAGTTGATTTTGCAACGTTGTAGTACTACTGTTTCAGATGTTGCAGTACAAAATTTTCAATGTTGCATTACATAATTTCCTATATTGCAGTACATATTTTTCGATGTTGCATTACAAAGTTTTGCGATGTCGTAGTATTTTACATTCTGATGTTGCACTACATAGTTACATATTTTTTGCGATGTTGAACTTGAAAGTGTTTCGTGCTTTTGGGACAGGGGGCGCGGTGGGATAACGGGGTGCGGTGGGGAACGGGGACAGGGGCGCCGTGGCGAACGGGGCTCCGTGGGGGACAGGGGGCGCGGTGCGGATGGTGGCGTGGCAGGGGAACGGGCCGCCGCGACGGGCGTGGGCGGACGCTCCTCCAGATTGGTTTGCTCATATCGAATTGTTACGTTGCTTGGTCGGGATCAGATGGTTCCTGGGAGGTTTTTTTCACGATCGGTCCATTCACCCGTTTTTCATGAAGAGAAAATTAGGTTCTGAAACACAATGCACGATCACGCTGGCGAGGAGCCTTCGTAATCACACGCGCAACACCTAACTACTGGATTAGCACATTACTATTAGCACATTACTTATTACATGACAACGGTGTTACTCGACCAAATCGGGCAGACAACGGCGAGCGTCTCGAAGCCGGCTTGAACCCAGTCCTCCGCCTCCCGCACCACGTTCCGGAGCAGCTCTTGAGTTCCCGCCACCGCTCTCGAGAACGTCCTGTTGTTGCTCTCCTTCCAAATGGACCAGGAGATCAGCAGCATCAAGGAATCGAACGACGGGCGTGCATCGTGGTCCAGCCTTTGCCGCTGCCGCCGCCGCCACCACAGACCAATGTCTTCAGCACCCTCAGGCACTAGCGCCGTTAGGCCTACCGGCGCCAGTAGGGAGAACCATAGCCCCCTGGTGATCACACACCCCAGAAATAGATGGTCGCTGGTTTTCAGCTGCCTGACCACAAAGGATGCAAGCATCATCATCCTGGAGGCCATGCCGCTTGCAACGGTCCGCGGTCCACAGATGACGATGGTGCGCAAGCCATAAGAAAAACTTGACGCGGGGTGCTGCCTTGGTCTTCCACAGCTCTTTAGCACCCAATAACACCGTCGAGCCGGCGAAGAAGGCTCGATAGGTGGATGAGGCCGAGTACTTTCCATCTGCTGACCACTTCCAGGCGAAGCGGTCCGCCTACAGCGGATCAAGCACCACACCACGCAGCAGTATCCAGACCTGGAGATATTGGCAAAGCACATGGGTGGTGAGCGCGCCCAGCGATTTTGGAAGAGTCCATCCTTGACTGACCTCCTCCTCCCCGCATTGGAGATCGCCGCGAACAGATTTGGCGCGAAGTGGCACAACGGCCCAACAGGCGCCCAGCTGTCCGTCCATAGCCTAGACGAGCACCCATTACCCAAGATCACCGTCATGCTAACAGCGGACATGGCGGCCACAGTCTTCTCCGCTTTTGACGGCAAGAGGCCTAGTTGCGCTGTCCTGCTAAGCCATTCCCAACGCAGCCTTAATGCGAATCCAAAGAAACGTAGATCAAGGACACCTAAGCCGCCCAGGCAAGTCGGCCTGTAGACTTGCACTTCCCTCCAGTGGTCGGACGACGCGCGCTCGCACCGGGAGCTAGGAGCGTCGAATAAAAAAAGATTTCGGAAGAAGGGCTCGACGCTCCTCCACGACCGAGAAGGATCTCCGTCACCCAGCTCCATGGGGAAGGCCAGAGGACTTTTTTCACTTGGCATTCGATGTCAGAACGAGCTCTGACTCGGGCTCTATAAGTGGCTCTCTGGGTCACGGCTCAAGCCCAATTACCCCTCCTCCCAACTCTGGATCACGGACTGTAGTGTCGTTATTTCAGCCAGGTTCTACGTGGTTAGAAAACCAATACGGCACTAATAATTATTATGTATTACATTACAGAACTGCAAGGCGAGCGTCTTTTTATCAGCATGAACACGGTCCGGCCCTGACAAAATCAGCCCGTGGATCGAAGTGGGCTGACCCGAGGCCAAGAGCCCACAGGACTCCCATGGCTCCCATCAAGCAGCGACTCCGACGGACGGCTCCCCACCGCCCTGCCGCTGCCGAACGCCACCGCCGCTGCGGGGACGGCTCGGGCGCCGCTGCTCCTTGAGGCGCCTCAACCGCCATCACGTTGGGGCAAACCAAACAAGCGCTTAAACACGCCGTGGCCGTGGTGCTTCTCGTTTTTGGCCAGCGCAAGGATGCTTGCTGTGATTGAAAGAAGCCAAAACAGTAGGGAGATGGGAAAGTTAAGATTGCAAATCAAACCAGTTTGAGCTGGAACAGAGCTTAAACGCAACAGATACTGGAAATGAGAACTTAAGCCTGACTTAGTACTACTATATGCTAGCTCATCTCTACGAAACACAAGACTCTGGGTACTATCCAACGAAACAGGGAACAAAAGCTCAGTCATAATAACATTTACTAGTATAAACAATGACCAACAGGATCCAAAATATGCTTCATTCCGTAGCATTTTGGTTTCCAACTATTAGCTTCATCAGTAATTAGTTGATCCATCTTACTCTGGTCCTGCATATCCAACAGAAAGGAAATTGAAGTCTCTGAAAACTGAAACCACAACATTGCATAAAAACGGTATTCTCTAGGAAAACTAGCACATTACCAGTGATTATACCATCAGTTATCTATCATGCTTAAAGTGCCGCAAGCTTGGCGATGAGATCTACGAGGACAGATGGGCAGATGCTTCTCAGATGGTCCAAACCACCGACCGCCATAACTTGTTTGAGATGAGCAGGGAAGTCCAGGAAGTCCAAGCATTCCTCCTTGAGCTGCCGGCAGTGGTGCTGCTCAGCTAGCGCAAGGATGGTAGCCACTGTGCTCGTGTTGATGTAGCTGCCCAACCTTCTTTCGCACACCAGCCTCAGCCCCTGGACACCATACCTATCTGCTGCCACAAGCAACTGCTGCCACATCACATTAGCATCGCCATCATTTCTCTCTCCCTGTTTTCTCTTCTTCATCATTGGCACGGTATCAGTGTAAATGAATGTAAGCAAGAGCTTGAACACTCTTGCTTCTATGTCGTCTATGCGTATGACATCGGAGGCTGTGTCCTTCTTCATCGGGCCGAAGAACTCAGCCCTGAAGACTGCGGATCTGGCAGCGAGCAGACACCGGTGTGCACAGATCGTCTCACCACTGACCTGAAATGTCACATCCATTCTCTCTTTGGACTCGAGGAGAGACAAAAAATCCAGGTGCATATCAGATTTTAGCACCACAATAGCCGGCAGAGCAAATGCAGTGGAATCCCCAGTGTTCAGCTTCCTAATGACATCTTTCAAAACAGAGGGGCACCTACTAACCAAATGGTCCAAGCCGTCGAGCGCCATTACTTCCTGTAGATTGGCAGGAGAGTTCAGGAAATCCAAGCACGCCTCCTTGAGCACTCGGCAATGGTGCTGCTCAGCTAGCGCAAGAATAGTTGCCACCGTGCTTGTGTTGATGTATGCACACAACTCTTGTTCACAAATTAGTGTCAGCCTTGGGAGATCATATCTGTCTGCCGCTTCAATCAAGTGCTGCCACATAATTTCATCTTCCTCTATGTCGTCGACCTCCGGCACTGAATCACTGTATATGAAACCAAGCAAAAGCTTGAACACTTGTTCCTCCATGTCCCTTACATGTATGACACCGGTGGTGGTTCCCTCTTTCATGGGGCCAAAGAGCTGTGCCTTGAAGACAGCAGACCGGGCTGCGAGCACGCACCGGTGTGCCCTGAATGTCCCACCCCCGACCTGAAACGTCACATCAGCACCGGCGCCGGACTGGAGGAGATCACCGAGATCTTGTTGAATATCAGGTGGAGAAGGCAACACATCGCTGACAGGAATAGGGCCACCGACGGCTTCGTTGATGTTAGCGTCCTTGTAGATGATGATGTCGCATCTTACGGTGAAGCTATCATTCTTCAGATAATTTGACTTCTCAAAGATTCCTCTTCTCTTTAAACATAGCAACTTGTAAGCATCACGACTACAGAATTTGTGATTTCCCTTTGCGCGACCAAGCAATGACTGGTTGTTGGTCTGGACCTGATCAACGACGAAGCTGAACTCATACTGCACCATCACAGGATCGACAACGTTGCCTTGATCAAGGAAGAGATAAAAGGACATGTAGCCATCGATATCTGGTTTGTAGGCATTGGGGTACCACTGGAGAATCCACCGGTAACCTCCAATTTTGAAATGGCGAGATTCCGTGCAGTCGCCATTGGGGATGTCCTTAACGAGAGAGGAATACCCATTGACCACTAACAGGTGGTACCCGCTGTAGGTGACGGCAGTAGTGGCTGAAGCAGGTTGCGGTGGCCTGACCTCTCCAACGACAGATATGCCAGCAAATGACAAGGAAGTCATGATTCCAGTACTGAAGATACAGATGGTGTTTGCTCAGATGCTGGCACCTGGTAAAGAGGCTAGGCAACATTTAGCTTGAACTAGAACGGTGGAGGAGCACTACCATGCACTTGTATATGTAGTTGTTGATGCCCTGTATACAGTGACGGAGCTCGTCAATTCTGAAGCCTAGGGGCCACTATCAAATCATGTATACCACCCGCACCAGATCAAAATACGGCCAGCATGGGTTCTAATACCGATAGATAACAAAGTTAGCTCATAAATGCATAAGTTTTGATGATATCTCAATTCCATATTTAAATCCACAACATAATTTATGGAAACATGAAAGTGGTTAAAAGATACCTAATTAATGATGGTTTGGTTCACCCTCGCCTCTCATTTCTTCATCCACAATGTTACCGGCATTAGAAATAACTTGGGGATTATTTTGCAAGCCATTTGCATTGCTAGCTGGTTGTTGTACTATTTCTGGTTCTTCGATAACCTCTGATTCTTCTGCCACTTCTGATTGTGTTTGTGCAGAAGGATGGGTTTCTGATTGTGCTTCTGCAGAAGGACGGGTTTGTGGCGTTGGAGCAGGAGGAAAAAAAAAGAAGAAGAGGATTTTAATGTCTTGGTCCACTTGATTACGCAACTCTATAAAAATCGACCAAATCAATTAATCATTCATGGAATTTTTAGATCGGGAAGAATTTTAGAATGTATTCGAGAATGAGGAACTGGAATTTACCAGGGCTAAAAGCCTCATTCAGTCAGACAAGTAGAGTATGCGATGTGTCCTGGTGGTGGTGGCTGGCGCGGTGTGGCACACTGTCTACGCCGGACGCCGCGACGGTGACGCTGGTGCCCGGGTCGCCGGCCAGGCGGCGCGTGAGGCTGCGGGCTGCGACCAGGCGCCAGGCCCCAGGCGGGCAGCCGCCCAGCGGGCCTCAGGCAGCCAGGCGGACAGCCTCTTACGGGCTGCGGCAGGGGCCGATTTGCCGGCCGGCGGCTGCAGCCTGCTGCTGGGTTGACTCCTTGACGGATGAGAGATGACGGGCGGAGAAATGGAGACGCCAAGTCGGGGATTGCGGCGGGCGGCGGGCGGCGGCGGGCGGAGAAGGGTCGCGGCGCAAGGGAACGGGACTCGAGCGAACGCGGAGTCGGGTCCTTTCTCTCCTCTCCACGTGCTGGCCCGGTTGGGAGTAAAAATTTGGCCCAATCTTTCCACAATGGATGCCTCGAAACATCCTCAATTCTCGGCGAAGCGAAAATTCCACATAATGAATTATAATATAATAAAATCAAGAACTGATTCTATCATATTATCATATTTCGGTTGATATCACAGTCATACATCGTAAGATTACAAGAATACAAAATATTATATTACTGGGGCACACACCTATTACAGAGTTAATCTAGCGGAAGACTATCGAGTGAAGGCTCCTCCTTTATGGGCATCATCAGAGTTGGCGTAGTGCAGCGTAGATTCCATCTCCGAACCAAACTTGAGCGTAAGCACGAGACCTCCCAATCCTTCTAAAGTCAACATCTCCGAGAAACAGGAAATCTGCACACCGCCAGATGTGTGCAGGCCATGGTCAGCACCGATGAGCTTTAGTGGAAAAGATAAACAAGGGATCTGGCGATCCTAATATTTGACTGTGGTTTACATCCTTAGTGCAAGAGAAGTAAATAACATTAGTAATATAGCAATAATATCCAGTTTTTAACACATTCACCACCACGCCATCCATATCCATCCACCAACCATCCATCCCAAACCATCTCCGCACCACCACACCATATCTCATCTCACACACTCGGGTCGACAGGCCAACTCCCTTTCGGCCTTGTCTCAACGGCCCGCAGCCCCAAGGCTCACGACCAGAAAATACTCCAACCCTGAAGGGAGAAAAGAAGGACTCATCTCCTATCTAGTTTAAGCGAAACCTAGGAAAGATCCATAGCCGATAAGTCGGCATATGTATCGATCGATCAACCATACACTCTGCAGAGGTTTTACATACCCACAAGATTAGCCATCCTCGGAGCCATGTATCTCCTAGGCATAATTCCGGTCGCTTGCTAGCCTAAAACGATGCCACCCTACCTCTCAGCCCTGGAACATCCCAAGTCTAGTCTGGGATGACTGAGACTGTGAGTCGTAGACAGAGCCGGGGCCCTCCGGATGTCAAGAGCCGGGTCCACAAGGCCTCCTAAAGTCTCGGAAGGATGTGGGGGGAAACCGCGCGCTCCGTACCTCCTTGCACACGTTCGCCTAGCAGTAGTGGCATCGCTCTACCAAGTAGTTCGACCGTCCCGCACCATATAGGGCGAGTGGGATGTAAATGATTCTCGGTGAATCTGAGTACTAGTAAGTCCTTAGGGATTGACCAAGCTAGAATGTCTTCATCAGGGTTTTCAGTTTACGTGCCACCACAGCACCTCCACCCTGGGTTCCTCCCATCACAGGTTCACACCCAAGACCACCTCCAATTACCATTTACCCGCCACAGGTATTACATATCCAAGTGTCCAGGTAGCACCACACGGCATGACTCGCCCTAGGCTCGTCGTGATTTCAGCTCGGTCGACACAACCCTCACTCTCCACGCACCCAAGACACACGCAGCACGCTCACACACCACCAAGTCCGTCACCCATAGCCAAACCATTCCCAGGGGTTCACCACCAGCATCCCATCCCTGATATAATGCGAAGTGGAGTTAATAATAAATATAGTGGTGTAATATGCAAGCAAGCAGGCAAGTAAGCACATATAAGCGAGCGAATGCGCAAGGCAGGGTGACGTGATAGAGTGGGTTGCATCAGGGTAATAATGGCTCAGGTAATAGCATGCATCAAAGTACTAGCAAATGAATAATTATAAAGCGCTAGCAGTTCTAGATATTATGCAATGTCTAATAGGATTCTCTAAAAGAGGGTGCTGCCATGACACCTGCGATGTCGAGGTAGTAGTGGTACAATTCTCCCTTCGTTGGTGTTCCATTAGCGGGGTCACCTCCTCCTGCGTTGACTCTATTCCGCAGTCCTTGTCGTCGTCCACGTTCTCTTGGTCCGATCGTCAGCTACTCCGTGAAGCGACACGCAAGGCAAGAGAGCACTCAACACTCGAAAAGACGACAAGACGTAGGAAAATCCAATAACACCAGTGAGGCAATAAGAGATACACGGCTTAGCCCTCTCGACGGTTGTCCGATTTCCTCGGGCCAAAGAATCACAAGTGGTGGTTTGCTAAGCACAAGCTTAAGTCATGGCCAAGCCAGTATGGCTTTAGGATAGATGGTTTAAGCCAAAGCTTATCCATAGCAACACCACGGCTCACGTCCTTCGATTCGGGCATCATGGAAAGGATGGGAATCAGGGGACGGGCCCAATGTAGGTAGAACAACGGGGTTCGGCTCTTATAGTCTTATCCCGTAAGTCACTACAAGAAGCAGACAAGAACGAATAACACTATTGTGACTTGGCTCCAATGTACTTCGGCTCGTCCGCTATGGTAGAAAGCGGTAGCGCAAAGAGATTGGACATCAACGGTTCCCTTCGATCCACACGACTCAATAACGTCGGGAGCCGAGAAGAGAGTCGTTCAACACGGCAAAAGATGCGGGGGTTAGCTAGGCACATCCATGTCATGTTCTCAGACACATCTTCGGGAAAGATGGTCTTAGACGGCCGATCGGGTCAACACGCACGGGTCCGAGGTACGACATAGACCATAGCTTCGCTAACCCAAAGGGAATAGTCCGGTCTTTGATCCAATCGTCATGGGCAAGACGGAATCGAACAGAGCGGGCTAACGGTGCAACAAGAGCAAGAACAACAAGGGACAAGGTCTACTTCTTCCAACACTCGCGCCACGATGAAAGACGGGGCATTGGAAGGAAGCGACAAACACCAAGTGCGCAAACCACTCGTAGGGTACCTGACTTAGGTGCACTGGCACTAAGACATCTCTAGGGTTCTTAGCGGCGCGGTTGTCACCGCAAGAACCACAGAAATGCTATGGTCCAAATGGGTACAACCATACAAGAGCTTAAGCACGAAAGAGAGAAACACGAGATTCACATTCATTTGATCCACTTGCCATAGCAACGACGAGAATTGAATGAATGAAATCAAAAGGGCAATAAACACCAATCTAGCAAAAGGCTCATTCCACATCTTTACTGGATCGATGGGGATTGAGAACCAAAGAGAGAGAAGAATGGAATCTGTACTCTTTCGACCAACTTGTCATGGAACGGACGAAGGTTGGAGAGAAGGGGTACAGTCCCACGACCCAAACCAACTCATAGGGCATCACGACCGTGCAACTAAATGGCACAATGCTATTCCCTCGGTTCACAGCAGTGCGGTTGTCACCGCTTAGGTCCGAAGGAATGCTATGGTCAAGGTGGTGCAATCATATAAGGTGGCTAGGATAAACACATGCGAAAAGAGGTAGAGCCCGATGGTCATGGCGAGAGGACTCGCGGCCATGAGCTTATCCTACACGAGTCGACATCCGTCTTCTACAATCATCATATCCCGACACGTCCACTAAGTTAGGCCACAAAGGGCTCATTGTGTGCGGGTGATATCCGCACCAATGTTCATTCCACAATGGCCAGGTCCTAGGGCCGAATCGGATTACTAATATTTGTAGTACGTCGGAGACAACTAAAAGCGAGGGAGCGAGTTATGCTCGCCATTATGGCCACGGTGGGGCGAACCCACTACCAAAATGGTCGAACGAGGTACGATCCCTCGACTGGCTTGAAGGCACGGTCCTTAGGCAAACAAGCACAACATAAGAACAAGAATCCCGACAACCCAACATAAGAGCTAAGACACGACCACGCGAATGGAGTAGCACATATCCATAGCAAGAAAGGTAGATAGATAGACCTGCATAAGGGCACGATGTAGGCATTTATAGATAGGTAAAGATCGTGTAGAATAAGTGTATGAACGAGTGTAAGAATGAGCAAGAGAGGGCTTTTGTGGGGGTCGGGAATGGCATTTGACTGGGATTCAGCCTTGCGATGAATATGAGGATGGCCAGAGGCTGTTGTAACTTGTCCCAAAGGGCTGCGGCTTCTTGTGGCCAGCTGTTGTAGGACACAGCTAGGGTTGGTGACGAGGGTATTCGGCCAAGGCGTCGGGGCCATTTGCAAGTCTAAAAGAGAGGCAGATCTTGGTCTTCGAGTTTTGCAGCATGAACAGCAAGTGGGGACAAGTCCACCGTGTAGAGCTTGATTTTAGAAAAATGTGGGAACTGGTTTCACATTTTTCTAAGGTCATATGAATTTGTTATGACTTTCCGAAGATTAAATCCATTTCTGATAATAATTAAGGCTGATTTATTCAGGGCTGACATGTGTCACACTGTGACTGGTTCACGTGGCATGAAGGGACTTGGAGTGGTGTACCAGCTAGTGAAGTGGTCGGAGAGGTCGCCGCGGTGGTCGGAGAGATTGCGGAGGTGGTCGGAGTGGTCGCCGAAGTGGTCGGAGAGCTCGCCGACGTGGTCGGTGAGATCGCCGAAGTGGTCGGCGAGATCGCGGAGGTGGTCGCCAAAGTCCCCGACGCTGGCGCGGTCTTTTCTTCGGCATGACGTCGGCATGGCGTCGTTAGAGCTAAACCGCGGCTGATAGGTGGGCCCTCGGCACTGGTCACTGACATGTGGGTCCGGGGTCAAATGGTGACTGACAGGTGAGGCGCGGTTCATGGTGAACCTGCCTGCGTTGGTCCATAGACCGCAGAGCCGGTCTATGAAGGACTTGGTCCACTTACTCCTTCCCAGGGTTTGGTTCACGTGCACCAAGTGCTCGGACGTGTGGCCGGCGAGGGGAAAATCCCAATCCTCTTTCCCCGTCATGCTCCGACCGGTGGTGAGCTCACCGGCGAGCCCCTCCAGCGGCACGGGTGTGCAATTAATGTGGGCAAAAGCTTGGCCATGCCATAGCGGGTGTCCCAGTGAAGTTAATGTGGTGGTCGGACGGCTCCAGTTGGCTGGCCACGGTGAACGGCGGCGTGGGTTCGTCGGCGTGCCTGGACAGGGCTGTAGTGGCAGCGAGAGCCTAGTTGGAGGAGTGTGTGAGCTTCACGGTGCTTCTACGACCATGGTAGGCGTGTTGAAGGAGCTCCTGGTGCTCCCAGTGGCTTCGGCCACGGTGGTGGGGGCAAAGCGGAGGCGGTGGCGCTCCGACGAGATGCGGTGCGGCAACGTAGGGCTCCGGTGGGTTTCATCCTCGGCTAAGGTGAGCGCGGTGTGTCTCTCGTCATGACGAAGCCAGTCAGGGTGTCAACGTCGCCTTTACCGCGACGTAAAAGGCGCGGTGGTCTCGCCATGGTTGTGCTCTGGCCATGGTGAGCGCGTGCGTGCGTGCGATGCGTATGCATGGCATAAGCAGAGCGCTCAGCGCTGGCGTTCCCGAGTAGAAGGCTCGGCGTCGCCCCCTTTCTTCCCTTTGCTTCGCGTTTCCGTTTGGCTCAACAAGAGGGTCGTGGTGGTCCTTCTATGCTACCGGTTGGCTAAGCTAGAGCAAGAGCTCGTGCTCCGACGTGGTCCATTCATGGCGTCCAAGAGGCTAGGAGTGGTCGTGCCGGTGTTCCCGAGCTGCTAGGGGTTGGTGAGGCCAGGCCTTGGGCTGGTGCGCGTGTGCAGCGTGTGCAGCGTGTCCAGGAGAGGGAATGCTCCGCCTCTGTGTTCCCTAGGTGCGGGAACACGGTGGCATCCATGGCGAGTACGGTTAGCGTGGTGAGCGGCGAACGATGTGGCTCACCATAGGGCTCGTGGCGGTAGGATGGCGGTGCGCTGGCGAGGCGATGCCATGATGAGGCGATGCAGTGCCGTGCCGAGCAGCTACGTCGCTGTAGCCGATCGGGGCGGCACTCCTGGCTCCGGTGAGGTACGGTTCCGCAGCGGTTTCCTTCTCCTCCTTGCTTCTTCCTCCTCCCTCTCTCTTGGCCTGACGCGGTGTGGTGTTGTGCCACTAGCGGCGGCGGCTATTGGGCTGAGGGTTAGGGTTCGCGGCCGTTGGCTTTTATAGCCGAGCTCCAAGGGCTCCAATGGCAGACGGTGATCGGGCGGTGGTGATGCGTGCGGCGCATCCGACGGCCCGCGTGAGGTAGCGTAGGCGTGGTGCAAGAGGGATTAGGGTCATGCGATGTGCGTGACCCCGGGCCCGCGTCTGCTCCGTGGTCGGCTCCCGGTCGCGGAAGAGGTTGGCGTGGGGAGGAAGATGATCCTGTTGCTGGGGTGGCTGACTCGTGGGGTCCGGTTTGTCAGCTTGTCCTAATGCGGCGGCGTGCGGTGCGTGATGGCTAACGGGCGGGTCCGGCTTGTCAGCGGCCTGTGCGCGTGCGGGCGGCGATGCTGGGCCGGCTGCGTGGGAGGCCTGCGAGCGCTACTGAGCTTATGGCCATGCTGGGTCAGCCGGTTGACAGTTGGGCCATGCGGCCAGGAGAAGAGGATGGCGCGCGAGCTGGGCCAGCTCGGGGAGGCAGGTCGAGCAGGTTGCTGTGCTCCGTCTGGGCCGAAGGCACATGCGGGGCCAAGAGGAGGGTTGGCCCGGTCGCGCATCTTGGGCTGGCTGGTCATGTGCTTGGGCCAGATTGGCTTTCCTATTTTCTAAATAAACCAAGGCTCCTATATTGAATACATGTGTCACCAACTTGTACACCTCCTAGTGGGGTCTACTAGAGGTCAACTAGGGGTAGTGGGGTCTATGTCAAGGGTTGGCAATTCACGGGTATTGAGTTGATAAAGATAGTTGGTTGATTATAGAATTTAGGTCAAGGGATTCATAAGAGATTCCAGAAAGAGTCAAAAGGATTCACTACGGACTTGTGCTCTCCAACACAAAACCCTAAACCAAATAAGGAAATCTGGCAAGCTCCTACAAGCAACACTATATGTATACAACAATTTATTTATAAATTATTCTTTGTTTGACCTAGCATCTACATGCTTCACACATTGCAGAAAAATTTTAAAAAGTTCGTATTTTTGGCTTCTCCAAAAACCCGGGTTGTTACATGCCTAGAGTGAAATTTTAGAGAAAAAAAATCTAATTTACATCTTTTAATTATCGCTACTGATATATAAAACCTTTTCTTAACAAACCAATTTTTAATCTTTCTCAACTTTCAAAAAATTATTCACTTTTGTACCGTGAGCTGTTTTGATGGTGGTTTTGCTGATGTGGCGCTAAGTTTGAGAAGGTAAATCAAACTAAGTTTGAGGTTCAAGAACTTAATTAGACTAAAATTTTTTATAAAAAATCTAAAAATTCATAAAAATTTATCAAACATATTTTTACATGAGAAATAATACAATTAAAAATCCTAAAACTTGGTTTAATCTTAGAAAATTTATTTTATCACGAAAAATTATGAAACCTAGCTCTAGATTTTTTTTTCTAAAATCATGCTTTATGTTATGGTGCCGAGCTTGAAATATCTTGTTCATGTAACTTGATTCTATTTGTACAAATATTATGACTCATGTGCTACCATCCAGATTTTCCTGCCACGTTACGCTCCATAATTCATTGTACTTAAACTTAATTAAATTTAATAGTTTGTAAAACCTAATTAAATATATTAAACAAAGGGTGAATACATGTAGCCACCAGGTTTAACAAAAACTACTTTGAAAAATTATCTAGGGCAGTAGTTCAGTGCCCACTACGATCCTGACGGTGCTTCATAAGCCGGTTAATTTTGGCTGATTCAATAGTGTTCTATAAGGGAGAATAAGCTGACTCGGCTAAAAAGTAGTTCAAGCGAACAGGGCCTTGTGCTTTTGTGTAGTTTGGACAGTGTTCACCTAAACGGTCTTTGAAATGGCCACTAAACGGTAAATGATGGTGAGCTGTTTTGTTTTGTTTAGGGGTAAACAAAAATTAAATGGGTGACCATTTAAACGGTTAAAAACAGGATAAAACGATCTAAATGCTCTAAACAGAACGGAGGTAAACGGTATTAATCAGACTAAATGGCTGTTTAGGCGAACCCTAGGCAAATTCAGTTGAGTTTTACATGCATAATAACATTTATTAGTAGTAGAAGAAAATGACCAACAAGATCCAAAATATGCTTCATTCCGTAGCATCTTGGTTTCCAACTATTAGCTTCATCAGTAATTGATCCACCTTACTCTGGTCCTGCATATCCAACAGAAAAGAAAATGAATTCTCTTTGAAAACTGAAACCATAACATTGCATAACAACGACATTCTCTACGAAAAGTCGAAAACTAGCACATTGCCAGTGATCATACCATCAGATGTCATGCTTAAAGTGACGCGAGCTTGGCGATGAGATCTATGAGGACAGATGGGCAGATACTTGTCAGATGGTCCAAACCACCGACCGCCATAACTTGTTTCAGATGAGCAGGGCAGTCCAGGAAGTCCAGGCATTCCTCCTTGAACCGTCGGCAATGGTGCTGCTCAGCTAGCAAAAGGACGGTAGCCACTGTGTTCGTGTCGATGTATCTCCCCAACTTTATTTCGCACATCAGCCTCAGCCTCTGGATACCATACCTATCTGCCGCCACTAGCAATTGCTGCCACATCACATCAGCGTCATCCTCGTTTTCCTTTACCACTTCTTTCTCTTCTTCGTTCGTCTCTGGCACAGAATCACTGTAAATGAAAGTGAGCAATAACTTGAACACTCTTGCTTCCATGTCGTCTATGCGTATGACATCTGAGGCTGTCCTTCATCGGGAAGAGCTCAGCCCTGCAGACTGCGGATCTGGCAGCGAGCACACACCGGTGTGCACGGAGCGTCTCACCACCGACCTGAAATGTCACATCCGTTCTCTCTTCAGACTGGAGGAGACTAGTGAGATGCAGGTGCATATCAGATTCTGGAACGTCAATAAGCGGCGTCAGAGCTGCTGTGCCGGAGTCACCAGTGCTGACATCAATCTTCAGTGATGCAAGCTTCCCAATGAGGTCTTTCAGAACGGAGGGGCAGCTACTAACCAAAGGTTCCATGCCGTCGAGCGCCATTACTTGCTGTAAATTGGCAGGACAGTTGAGGAAACCCAAGCATGCCTCCTTGAGCCCTCGGAAATGGTGCTGCTCAGCCAGCGCAAGAATAGTTGCCACCGTGCTTGTGTTGATGCATGCACACAACACTTGTTCACACGTCAGTGTCAGCCTTGGGAGATCATATCTGTCTGCCGCTTCAAGCAAGCGCTGCCACATAATTTCTTCTTCTGCTGCTGCTTCATCAACCTCCGGCACTGAAATTGAATCACAGTATATGAATTCGAGCAAAAGCCTGAACACTTCTTCCTCCATGTCCCTTACGTGTATGAAGACCGCAGACCGCGCTGCGAGCACGCACCGGTGCGCCGTGAACGTCCCGCCCCCGACCTGAAACGTCACGTCGGCGCCGGTGCCGGACTGGAGGAGATCACCGAGATCCTGTCGAATATCAGGTGGAGGAGGCAACACGTTGCTGACCCGGACAGTGCCGCCGGGTTCGTTGATGTTAACATCCTTTTGGTGATGACGATGTCGCACCTTATGGTGAAGCTATCATTCTTCAGGTATTTTGACTTCCCAAAGTTTTCTCTTTTCGTTAAACATGGTACACTGAAACTGTAAGGATCACGACTAAAGAATCTGAGAGTTTTCTTTGCGCCATAAAGCAATGCCGGCTAGTAGTTCTGATTCTGAAGAACCTGATCAACGACGAAGCTGAACTCATAGTGCACCATCACAAGATCGACAATATTACCTTGATCAAGGAAGAGATAAAAGGACATGTAGCCATCCTGTTCTGGTTGGTAGCCATTGGGGTAACACTGGAGAGTCCACCGGTAGCCTCCAACTTTGAAATGGCAAGATTCTCTGAACTCGCCATTGGGGGTGTCCTTGACGAGAGAGGAATACCCATTGACCACTAGGAGGTGGTACCCGCTGTAGGTGACGGCAGTAGTGCCTGAAGCAGGTTGCTGTGGCCTGACCTATCCGACGACAGATACGCCGGCAAATGACATGGAAGCCATGATTCCTTTCAGAACTGAAGATACGAGATGGAGTTGCTCGGATGTGCTGGGACTCGGTAAAGAGGCTAGGAGTACGTAGCTTGAACAAGAACAATGGAGGCACCTGTATATGTAGTAGTTGATGCCCTGTATACACACTTGTTGGAAATATAGCGTTCACAACTCGTCTTCAATCTTCATTTCTGCGATAACTGTTTGGAGACTCTTCGAAACTCGTGGATTTCTGATCTATAACCTGTACATAAAACTCTTTTACTCCTTCCTTAATTGAGAGGCAAGCTCCTGCCATTCGTTTAAAAAAAACTCGGATTTCTCTCTTCGACTTCTGAAGCTGTGGAGGAGTAACTGCTTGGACTCTTCGAGAGTCGTGAATTGACGGCCGCAGAGATTTTTTCCCCAAGCGATTGAGGGAAGCCCTTGGGTGCGCCCTCCCAGGACCACCAGAAAAACGAGCAGGAAGCAAGCGTCCTTCACTCCTCGTCCTCGTGCCGTTGTGCGTGTCTATAGCCTCACGTCAGTCCAGACTGGGCTGCCGATGGGTCACTCGGTTGTTTCGTAGACTTGCAGCAACTAGTGTTTTTTTATAAACAACCTATTGTTTTTTTAAACAAACAATCTAATGTTCTTAATATAACCCACAGTGTTTTGACAACACAAGAAACAACCGACGGCAACCCACAATGAGGACGGACAAGCTTCGTCGACCAAACAAGAGAAGAGATGATGAGGTATAAATTTCTCTTCCAAATTTTTTTCAGCAATATACTGTTGGGTGGAAATATTGATTTGGCTTATGAAAGACTTGTGGGAAATTATGGTCAGGGTGATGCTATGGACTAGGTTGATGGTTATACCTTGCTTGTTTGTAAGTTGTTCACCGAAAAAGTTAGAAAAAAGGAAGGGAGATGCTAACGTTCGGATGTCCGGCGCCCAGAACGTGACCGGACACAGCCCCACCAACCAATTATTAAACGATTCCACTAACTGTGGGCTGGCGTCGTGCTCCAACGGGAGTCTGATCTCAGGCTGCTCGCAGTAACAGAACAACGAAGCAGTATCCCTGCCCTGCCCATGTAACAGAGAAGGGGAGAGTGCGCACTTGCGCGTCCGCGCTGCCATCCCCTGGCGCACCTCTTCCACCGGCCCCACCGCTCCCCCTCCGCAGTCTGAGAAGGATGCAAGGCAATAGAAGACGAGAAGGGAGATACAACACCCGATCTACTTTTTAAATATACAAATACAACACTTGCAACATACGTATGAAGACAGATAAAACACTTAAAACATGCGTCTGAAACACTTGCAAAAAAAAAACACCAGAGAAAACATTTGAAACCATTGCAAACACACGCAACATCCAGATAAAAGCACCTTCAACATATGTATGAAACATATACAACATCCAGATAAACACTCTTACAACATGTCTGAAAAAACAAATAAAACATTAGGAATAGACATTTGCAACATACATGTACAACATTACAACAATGCAACATTCCGATCCAATTTTGTAACATCCATATAAAAATACTTGCAACATACCTCTGAAACAACTGCAACACTTGAAACAGACACTTGCAGCATGCGCTTTGCTGCTTACAAAATGGAGGCTCGCCGGTCTCCATTGACTAGATCACTCGAGTTCGCCGGATGCAGTCGCGCCGTCACCACCATTGACCAGCGCCACCATCAACCAAATCGACTCCGCCAACCGCACGGGGACCCCTTCGTGGCCACCGGTATCCTGGAGGCTCCATGCAGCCCCCCGCAGCCGCTGCAGCTAGCGCCGTAGTCCCCACCACCACTGGATCTCTCGCCAGGCAGTGGATCTGGTGGAAGGAGCAAAACGGCTAGGGGTGGATAGGTAGCAAGGCGAGCGCTGGTGCAAGCCGTGGTGGAGAGGAAGGCAAACGTCTGGCACCAGATGAATGATGAGGCTAGAACTTGAGCTTGAGCAGTGTTTGGCGAACAATGAGAAAGAAATGGGTGGATGACAAACATGGAGATTAGGAGTTTTTTTAGAAGGTGTGGAGATTAGGAGTGGGAGGCAGGAGACATGGTAGGCTATTAGGTAGTTCCAGCCCAACCATATTGCGTCCGGAAAAATAATGATGTCCGGACGCCCTGCTCATATCAATTCCGAAAAAGGAATCTGACTTAACACTCATTTGAACAATGTAGGCTTTACTGAGATATTTGATAGGTTTTTTCTATCCACCAGACTTGTTGGGTGAAAGATACAATATGCCGGAGTGTCATAGAGGCATGGAACCCAAAACACCTAAGGAAAAATTCAATCGCATTCACTCTTCTATTCATAATATTATTGAGAGGTCTTTTGATGTTTTGAAAAGAGTTAAATGCATTAGCGGCCCACGAACTTGTATGCCTGCGCCACATTGGTCTATGAATTTGGAAAATTTATTTCTGGGTCCCTAAACTTATTAAGCAGTGCACCGCATGCCCATGCCAGCCACGTGGACATCTTTTGTTGACTAGGCACGCTAGCATGACATGTATTTTTTAATTAACTCCTTATTAAAAATAGACCCTTCTTTCTCTCTCTCCGTCCCGCTTGCTGGAGTACACTGTCGAGACCGTGGCCGCAGGCTACTCCACGCCCCTCGGCCAAGCCTCCCGATACCGCAGTTGCCGCACGAGCTCCTCCGCTGTCGGCTGGAGCTTGGCCGCCGCCGCTGTCCGGTCACTTGTCGTCGGGCCACCGGTCGCCGACGCAGGGGCCGTGTGGGGCTGGCCGCCACCCACGGGCACGGAGGTCGCGGGAGGGAGGCCACGTGCACTCGAGCGCATAGGACACGCAGGGCTGCAGCTAGGAGGTTGCACGGGCTGCCTGCTGCGAGCGCGGTCCCAAGGCGCTAGGGCCGCTGGCCGCAGGGCGTAGGGCGCACCACGCGTAGTCAGTCGGGCACGTGGACTGTACGGCCGGCTTGGCGCACGGACACTGCCGTTGCAAGCCTGGCGCGTAGGTAGAGTAGAGCACCGGCTAAGGCGAGGAGACGGATCGCGTGCTAAACAAGCAGATCGACTTCGTCTCATGGTAAGAACATCGTCAACGGATGAAAAACCATGATGTCTTATGGCTTCAGCGATCAATCCCCACAGTAATCAGCGGTGATGCAGCGAGGGTGGACGAACGATCTGGATGTAGACGTGCTTCCATCGCCGGCGAGACCAAATGCATGGCTTCTGGAGTCTTGCCAGCTAGCTAGCTTCTTGCATGTGTTTGAAGGGCGGGAGGTTCTGCTTGGTTGACTCGGTCCCTGAGGACGCTTTAGAGCTCGACGAGGTGGGCGTCGAAGCAGAGGTTGTGTGTGGCAGCGGCGTCGTGGCTGCAACCGTGGTGACAGCGTCTGGTTCACCTGCTCTGCCATCTTAGCGAAGGGGAGCACATCGGAGTGGAAGTGCGGAACCGCGTGCGCTCGCCCTTGTCAGCGATGACCCCGGCCGACACGCCCGCCAGCTCCCACGGGGACGCGTCACGGCCTGCACCGGCAGCGTCGAGGTCCACGAGGCGGCCACCAGGCTTGGCGTGGCCTAGGTGGAGGTGCCCCGTCAGGTCGTAGCCGCACCCGAGTACCCGACCGTGGCCATGCCCGCCTCTGCCGCGTGCTGCGCGGTCATGCGCGCACACGAGGAGCCCCGCATCGTCGTTGTCCATCGTCCGCCCCCTGCTCTGCCCCGTGCCTGCGTGGGTTATAACAGACGGAGCCATAAGGGGAAGGCCGACCCGAGCACCTCCACGTGTGGCCTTGGGTGCGTGGCCGCCGGCGTCGTAGGCTCCACGCGAGAGGTGTCGAGCGAGGCCATCAGGCAGGGCCTCCGTCGTTCTTGTGAGCGCGTTCCCCACGGTCATCCGGTGCTCGACACTATGCCGCTTCAGCCCTAGCGCCGCCACGCACATCTAACAGATGCAGGGGACCCTCAGCGTCCAATCCAGAGCTCCACGCAGGTCGCTGCGTGTTCTCTTCCTGCAGCAGCCAATCACATGGGCGAGATGGTTACAAGGCGACAGGTAGACAGGGGCTTCGGAGGAGGACGCGACGGTGGTGCCGTACGTCGACGTGCCTCGCCCGGGTAGGAAGTGGGAGCGGAAGCCGTACGTGACGCCGATGCAGAACACTACGACATTGCCTCGACGGAGACGAGGTAGCCCTTCCCCTGCCACTCGAGTCTGGCTCCGGCGATGCAGAACACGGCGACGGCCTTGGTTTGGCGTGGTGGGCGACGGCGACGGCGAGCACGAGCGACATGCGGCAAGAGGTGCTGTATGCCATGGTGAGGTGGGCAACAGCAGGCACGAGCGACATGCGGCAGGAGGCGCTGTATGCCATGGTGAGGTGGGCGACGGCGAGCGCGAGTGACACGCGGCCACGGTCTCGACAGCGCGTTGCTCCAGCAAGCGGGACGGTGAGAGAGAGAAGGGTCTATTTTTAATAAGGATATCTAATATGAGGGGTTAATTGAAAAATATATGCCATGTTAATGTGCCAGGTCAGCAAAAAAATGTCCACGTAGCTGACATGGGTCTGCGGTACACCGCTTAACAAGTTTAGGGACCCAGAAATGCATTATCCAAGTTCTTGGATCTATGTGGCACAGACATACAAGTTCGTGGGCCGCTGTTGCATTTAACTCTTTTGAAAATGAAGTGGCAAATTCTATACAAGATGCTCAACTACCCGTTGTGGAAGCAAAAAAAATGGTGGTTATTACTTGTGTGATCCTTCACAATTTTATTCATGAGCATGGCAGTGAAGATTGGGACTTTGCTCGTTTTAATTGTGATCCTTATTTTATCCCAACAATATATACTAGAAAGGTATTTCCAATATGCAGTCATCTGATGGTTCTGCTTTGGAAACCAATGCCGCCACTATGGATATATTCCGTGATGACACCACGGCTTTTGCTCTAGCTTGGACCTAGCATGTAATGGAAGACTAGTCCTCATTTAAACTTTAGTTATTTTTATGCATGGACAATCATAATATTGTTGAGATGTTGTCATGAACATGGGTTAATTAATTATCTATCTGGTGTGTCAAGATATTGTATTTGTGTTAAAAAAAATTACACCATTTTTTTGAACAAATATGAACAAAAGATCTATGCTACATGTATCATGTTACAACATAAGGGCAAAATAGGCCATTCCCACCAAAACCTCAGTTTCATCGATCTGGAGATCCATATGGTGGATCTCAAATGCATGGCAGAGCTGTTACATGATGAATCCTAGATCCAGATTCATTTTTTCCGTAGACAAGCTTTACCAAACATGTCCTTATAAATATATTCATACTAGATAAATACCCATGCGTTACTTCGGGATGGGTAGATGTATTTTTTTCTGGTCTGGTCTGTTACCTTTTCCGAGTCCGGTGTGTTTTTAGAGTTTTTTTTTACGGGATGGCGGTAGTTTTTTTTTCCTGGTCCGGTCTTTTTTTTTTTGCCGGAGGTGTTTGCAATCCGATGGTAGTTTTTTTTTTGCCCGAGATTTTTTGCAGCCCGATGGTAGGTTTTACAGGAGTTTTTTTTTTCGGGTCCCGATCCAGTACGATCTGGTCCGGTGTTCTTTTGCGGAGATGTTTGCAGTCCGACTGTAGGTGGACGATTCCTTAAGGTGTAGAGATTGTCCGAGATTTTTTGCAGTCCGATCGTAGGTTTAGCGGAGTTTTTTTTTCGGTCCCGTTGATTTCGTTCTTCCTTAGTTGGACGATTCCTTTGGAAACTTAATAGGAGTCAATTTCAGTGTTGGTCTGTTGGCAGCAATGATTTTCTCCATCGTGTACTCCCATCAAAGTTTGATGTTTGAACTAATAACATGAAAACAATCTAGCAAAGCTTATCGAGATCCTATATTTTGGCATATAGAAACATGGAAAAAAAAACCAAACAATTTTCTTATCGCTGGCATATATAGACAGGTGTATGTTGTTAGGATTATTTTGCAAAGACCCAAGTGTTGTACCGCGTTGTGGCGGCCAAGCTACGCCACACCTTAGTTTCCATCATCCATCCCCCGCCACTAGGCCAAAGCTACATCGAAGTTTGAACTGACATGAAAACAGTCGAGCAGAACTGTTCAGCAAAGCTTATCGAGATCTTCCATATACAGAAACACTGAAAAATCAAACCACTTTTGTATTGCTGGCATATAGAGACGTTTAATAATTAAATATGGTCTTATTTGTCGTATATATAAAATAAAATAGGGGAAAATATGCTAACAAACAACTGAAAATTAATAAAACTGCGACTGCGAGAACGAAGAAATATTACCGGGCTTGGCTGCTTGGGTGCCAAGCTTGGCAACTAAACTCCATCATTATAGAGGGGCAGTTCCTACTCATATGCTTGAAGCTGTCAGTGGCAAGAGCTGCCTCCAGGTGTGCCGGGGTGCTCAGAAACTCAAAGCACGCGTTCTTGAGCGCATGGCATTGGTGCTGCTCAGCTAACTCCAAGATGAACGTCACATTGCTAGCCTCAATGTGCTTACACAGATTCTGCTGGCATATGAATTTCAGCCTCTCCAAGTTGTACTTGTCGGAGGCGACGAGCAGATGCTGCGACATGACGTACTCCTCCTCCCCGTTGTTCATCTCCGGCAGCTGGTCGGTGTAGATGAAATACAGCAGAGCCCTGAACACCACCGCCTCCATGTCGTCCACGAGGACGACGCCGGTGCTGCTCTCCTTCATGGCGCCGAAGAGCTCGGCGTTGAAGACGGGGGAGCGGACCGCGAGCAACCAGCGGTGCGCGGCCAGCGTCTCGCCGCCGAACTGGAACACGACGTCGGCGCCGTGCTCGGTCTCGAGGAGGTTCCTGAGGTGCTGCTGCAGGTTGGACGGGGGCACGGGCACGGTGGCCGGGGAGACCTCGCCCGCGGCGAACTCGATGACGAGCATGTCTCACTGGATGGTGAAGGCGTCGTCCCTGAGGTGCCTGGATGGGGTGTGGTTCGAACCTTTCGAACACGGTCCCACATGGCCACGTCTCGTATCTACATCGAGCTGTTTTGATTAGGAATCGTCCATCACAGCCCGCCCCGACGCTGGATCGGACTACGCGGTATGTCGCCCGCTCTCCTCTGACGGCGTCTAGGGAGCCCGCATCCCTTGTGCCGTGCGAAGCCGATACCCGATATGTCTACGGAGTCCTCGCTCGCCACACTCGCCTCCGCCCACGTTTACAACCGGTTGTGCAGGCTGCTTGGTGATAAGCTCGGATGATAACGACGTGAGGTGGATTGTTTCTATTTTTCTTTTTAATTAGCAGTGGGACCCACTCAAACACGAAAAGGTACATTTTGCAGATGCTTTGGTCAGCGTAATTAAATTAATTATTAAATAATTTGCACATTTACATGTGTACTGTCGGAGTAAACTACAAGACAAATTATTATTGAGTTTTTCTTCAAGTTTCTGGACAAGCTATGTAATGCTTGGGTTTCTAGAGCACACTAAAGATGCCGCGATAATGTCCTTTTCATTTAGTTTTTTTTATTTTTAAGAAAAAATGATAAAGACCATGAAATCGGCTTTGCATTTTCTATGAAAATAGATTTGCAGATTTTTAATATGTTAATCTAAATCACAAAACGTGTGCGTTGTCACAAATGTGCATGAAAATTCGTGAACCCGGTGCAACGCATGGGCTTATATCGAGTATAATAATACTTCTGGGCTACGACGCCAGACCAACTACCCCTTCCAATCCTAACATATTCGCTCGTCCACTAGCTTCTCCATAAGGCTCTCTAGTCACACAGTTTCTCGAAAAAAATCAGCGCCGCCTCGGTGTTCTCCAGGCGTCCACCAGCCGGCATCTCCACCACGCTCGAGCGCAGCCGGCGCCTTCCTCGCCTTGCTCTGGTGCCTAATGTGGCTGCCTCTCCGGCCACTTCATCCACCACCCCATGGCACAACCCTTCGGCCAGCGGCGCATATATAGTAGATGAACTCCTCTGCCGTAGGTGTATGCAGCCGCGCGGCCCTCTGTTTGCTATGGCGCCCTGCTGTGCCGGCTACCTTGATGCGCCTCCGGCCCCCTCCTTGCTTAGATGTCCTTCGTGTCGCCTATTCTGATGGTCGGCCTGCTCGTGGATGATCTTGGACGGCAGCGAGATGGTGGCTTGGCACAGCCGGGTGCATGGGCGTAGCTGTGCTCCCTCTGTGCAGCAAGCCACAAGGGGATGCTGTGTTGAAATCGCATGTTGCAAGGGTATGTTTCAGTTGTTTCAGAATTTTTAGAGGTATGTTACAAGTGTTTCACATGGATGTTACAAAAGTAGATCGGTATATTACATATGCTTCAATAGCTATACGCACATGTTGCAAACGTCTGTTCCAAATGTTTTATCTATTTTATTAGACGTATGTTGCAAGCGTTTTATTTGGATGTTGTATATTTTTCACGTATATGTTGGAAGTGTTTTATCTGGATGTTGCATATGCTTGCAACGGCTTTTAAGTGTTTTCAGGCGTTTTGCAAGTATTTCAGACGTATATCGCAAATGTTTGTTTCGGACTTATGTCACGAGTGTTTCATTTTGATGTTACAAAAGTATATCTGGTGTTGCACATGATGCAATGGAGCCCACCTACCGCTGCTGCCTACTGCAGCTGCCGGGACGCCGTGCATGCGGTTCCGTGTGAAGCACGCATGGCGCGCAAGCGGGTGCAGGCAGTCCCCGCGTGCATGATACGGAGCGGGGCGGAAGGTGGTTCCCATGTGCGCACGGGAAGCGAAGCGGAAACGGGCTATTCCCATGTGCGAGCGGGCAGCGCGGGCAGGGCAACGCATCTGCGTGACGCGGGCATGGGAAACGAAGAAGGCATAGGAAGAGGAGAGGTGGGCGACACAAGCAGGCGCGGACGGACGGACGCCGGATGCTAGCATCTCCGTTTTGATTATGTTGGGATCCTTCCATGACTGCTCTTTTTTATTGACCTTTGTCAAAAGCTGGGATCGGGACAGAAACATGGTCAGCGATCCTCCCAAGGTGGATTTGTGACCCCCTAATCAACTTGTTTCGTAGAGTGGTCTGTATTTCATATCTTTTTGTAGTAGGCTCACAATAATGCGTGATGAACCTAACCTGACGGCGTCGCCTCTCTACGCCAGGAGCCTGCTGGTCGACATGAACATGGCCGTGCTCGCCTACTCCGTCGATAAATTGCTGGTGTTCAGTAATGCCGGCGTTATGGATCTTGGAAGGATATAGATGTCTGGGTCTGCCTGGTGAGTGGTGACCATGAATACTTGCTGAATAGGATCCATGCTGCTCTGCTGTGTGCCAACCTAATTTTCATTCTTATTAATTTCATCAGATGAACACGACGAAACAAATAGCTAGCTGCCTCATTATTATTATCTCTGGAGTCTAGCTATTCAACAGTGAGTGTATGGGCGGCTTCTCAACACTAGTTTAACAGATCTTCAAGGTTAGCAGTATGAGGCGGCTTCTCAACACTAGTTTAACAGATCTCCTAGGTTAGCAGTATGAGCCTCAGCTGTGCACTATCCTCGGATGGTAGAGGCTGGAACTTTGTTCCATTATATAAAAAAGTTTAGCAGTACGAGCTATATGACACTGGGAAAGAAACCACAAATGGGAACTCTAGTTTAGTTCAATCTCTTTTATATATAGGTTCAATACAGTTTCCTGAAAGGAACCACAGATGGGCTCTTGGATTGTTTTTTCTGTGTTTCAGCCTTTTAGGGAGTTCTATCATATTCTAATCTGCAAGCACATGTTTCATTATTAGTATATTCAGTGGTTGCTCCAGGTGGTTCAGAAACATAGAAGCTAATCTAGCTGCTTCAAATTTTATTCTCTATACTAGTGTTTTGATCATCCTTTTGCAACCCTGACTGTCGACAGAATATCGTCGGCAGTCCTCCGAGGGGTATCCCACGAAGGTAGATTGATCGGAAGAGGAGCGCGTGATCAAGAACAAGAAGGCAACAGAAACACACAAGTTATACAAGTTCAGGCCGTCAGTATGACGTAATACCTTACTCCTGTGGTTTGTTGGTTTGTATTAGCTATCGTATGATATGCCGTGATTTCCGAGGGGTTCCTGCCCGCCTTATATAATCCGGAGGGCAAGGGTACAAGTCGGTTAGATCTGAGAGATAACCGGAAAGTAATAACAGATTACAAGAATCATGGGATCGTACGTATCCTAACAGATCTCGTAGTATCTTCAGGATATCTTCCTTATGTCTTGCGGGGGGCGCTGAGCAGAGTCGTGCCCCGCAAGGCTTCATCTTGTGGGCTGAGCCGCCCCTGCTGGCGCTGCCCATGTGGTCTGCCGTGGGTATCCGGGGTCGTATCCCCCACAGCTAGTCCCCGAGCGCCTTGTACCCGTTGTGCAACGCCGTCTTGAGCTCGTCCGAGCAGGTGCGAACCAAAGCCGAGCAGTCCAACTCATGATCCGACCACCGTAATGAGTCGCCGAGCAGTTGTGGGCAGTTGTCGAGCAGCGTACATCATCGCCGAGCAGCGCAGACCATCGCCGAACAGCATATCCCAAGTACAGCTTGCCATAAGGGTGTAAGGAGCTCTAGTCCAGAATTGAAAATTTCTTCGCAGTGAACCAAGTGTGCCCACTTAGAGTCCGACCACGAGGAAAGGAGATAACTTTCTTTTGCTTCAGGAGGCACGGAGTCTTCCAGAAAAAACAAGCACATTCACCGCGAGGTGAAGTGTGCCCACTTAGTCCCCGAGTCTGACAGTAGATGACGTAGACATGTGGTGCCAGAGTCCAAAGCAGAAAAATAATAGAAAACCAGCCGAGCAGGCAGCCAGTCTCCGGGCGTAGCCCCCCAAAACTAGATAAAGCATTTTCACCGCAAGGTGAAGTGTGCCCACTTAGTCCCCGAGCCTGACAGTAGATGACGTAGTCATGTGGTGCCAGGGTCAGAAACAGAGAAATAATGAAAACCAGCCGAGCAGACAACCAGTCCCTGAGCTCCAAGCGAAGATATCGGAGAAATCAAACCGTGGAGAAAAAGTCAGAGTAACGGCTGTACAGTAACAGTTACTGAGCCTCGATAAATGGCGAAGGAATCGGCGATTATTCGGCGAGTAACAACAGACGGCAGCGATAAATGAGCGACGTGGGCTACGGGCGCGTGAAAGCCCAGGTTGCGGCCCATATACCGCGTCGGAGAATTCGGAGCGGCGCAGATCACGGGAACGGTTTCCCAAAAACCCTCGGCCATGACATAGTTGACTGAGTGCTTTATAACTGCGCCGCCGCACCCCACGCCCCCCCACCTTTGCCATTCTGTCGTATCATCTTCCTTCTCAGCTCTTGCGCTTCCCAATCCGCATCAACGCGCGCATCCGCCTCCATTCTCAAACTAGATCTGAGAGAATGGCGCCGAGGAAGGGAGCTGCGAAGCCGAGGAAAGAGGCCACCGGAGCCAGCCGCGACGAGGTGTGGGTGCCGTCGAAGATGGGGGAGGCGGAGCTCAACAAAATGGTGGCAGCAGGCGTTCTTCCAGACAGCGTCACCACCGGATGGTGGCCAGCCCGCGGTGAGCCCTTCCCGACACCTCACACTGATGAAGCTGTAGTATTTGAGGATTATTTCTGGCGAGGATTGGGGTTTCCTATCCACCCCTTCCTGAGGGACTTGCTGGAGTTCTGGGCGATTAGCCTATGCAATCTACATCCAAACACCATACTGCATGTCTCAGTCTTTATCCATTTCTGTGAGGCGTTTCTGGGGATCCTTCCACATTTCAATCTCTTCAGACACCTTTTCTGTTTGAAGAAGAAAGGCGGTAGTGGTTCCAAAGTGGTCGGTGGCGTGTACCTGCAGCTCAGGGATGGGATGACCAGCGAGTACATCAATGTACCGCTAAGCACTTCTCTGAAAGGTTGGAATGCCAGGTGGTTCTACATTAAGCAGAGTCACCCGGTGATACGGTGCGACGTCCACCACATCCCAGAGAGCCAGAGTAGCTGGTCGGAGAGACCAAATAGCGCTGACACGGAGCAAGTGAAGGAACTCCTCGATTTGATTAAAGGCGTGGAGATTAGAGGAGAACTGGTGGCGGCAAGCTTCATAGTGCGCCGTGTCTAGCCCTGCAAAGAGAGGGCCCACCCGGCTTTGACTACACGGGTGATGACGACGGCACCCGAGAGATGACAGAACAGCTGACGAAGAAAGAAGTAATAGCTCAGGCCACAAAGCTATTTTCTTCCAATGCCTCATTCAGCTAGCCAAAGCAAACGAAGGCCTTCAACTGTACGATCCCGCGTCCTCAGGTAACCATCTCAATGTACTTTGCTCATATTACCTGATGGTTGCCGAATAGGAAACTGACTCACTCATTCGAAGATCCACTTGCAGGATAGGGCGGTGTACTTTTCGAGCGTGCCAAGAGCCAACTGGCCGCCAGCGGTCGATGCCTGACCACCACCTCAACCTGAAGAAAGTTTCATCAGCGTTTCCTCGGAGTCCGGAGGTGTTGACATTGATCAGGTGGAGAGTCCTCCCCCGGCATCAGAGAAAGTCCGGGGGAAGAGGCCAGCGGCAGACGAACCAGCCCAGAAGAAGAGGAAGACAGCAACTGCCGCTCCCCGCAAACCGGGCAATATCTCACTTGGTGGTGACCAGACCACTCGAACGCAAAGAACCGCGGTGATCGAGTGGTCAGACGACGACGAAGTTCCAGTGTTCCCTCCACCGAGCACGAGGGAGCCTCCGCGCAGCACGCGCGCGCATGATCAATCAAGGGTTGGCGAGGAAATCCCTGAACTAGAGATGAGGGAAATCCCTGAGTAGCAGGTGAGGGAAACTCCTGCACAAAAATCGACAGGAGTCCCAACGGAGCGAGCGACGGAATTCCCTGAGCAACAAACGGAGGCGAACCCGGAGCAGCAGGCGGAGACGGCCCTAGAGCACCGAGCCGAACAGACGTCGACCGAGGAGGAGCCGAGATCTCCCCCGCAGAGCTTGGGAGTCGACCCCACAGCTGCGCCTAGAGGCTCAGGCAGGCATCGCCGGTTCAAGAAGCTGAACCGGCAGACCAAACCGTAAGCATCCTTGTCTTGAAGTTATGTTGTTGTAGTTTCTTAACTTTGGTGGTGACTAACGAACTATTTTGATGAAGTGCAAACCAAATGACGGATCCAACCCCGCCTGTCCAGCCTGAACAGCAGCCGAAGCAGCACGCGGGACAGCCGATCGCTGCTGTGAGCGGACTTGTCGGTGGCGAACAGTTAACGTCAACGGCGAACGATTCGGCGACATCCCCTGAGGCATCAGAGGTCATGGTCAGACCCGCCATCCGACCACCAAGCCCCAGGTAGTGCCCCCAACTTCAGCAGAAGATGACGAGGTGGAGGAGATCGAGTGTGAAGAACCTCGAGCTCAATCTATCCGGATCCTCCGTAAACGCGGTGATGATATAGTAATTGTCGAGGAAGAGGACACCACCAGGGAGTTTAGAAGACTGGAGACCTCCCTTACTGGGGTGATGAAGCAAATCAAGGTTAGTGCTCCGTCTGGAAAGGTCATGGTTGATGTTTGGAACTGGATAACGACACTGTCATTGCGCCTTTGTAGGAGATAACTCGGGTGGCCGAGCAGCGCCGCCAGCTGATAAAGCGAATGGAACCCCTTGCTGAGGAGAATGAAAAACTCAAGGAGGCGATGAACCTCTCAGAAAGAAATATCTAGAGGGCCCGACGCGAACGAGACCTTACAGATTCCAACGCGCGGGACCTGGAATACCAGAAGGGAGCCCTGACCGAAAAGCTGGCTGCTGTGTCCGAGCAGCTGAGGAGCCATTCCGAGCAACTGGCCATTGTCTCTGGGCAACTGAAGAATACCTCCGAGAAACTGGAGAAGGAATCCGAACAGCTTAAGAGTGTATCCAAGCAGAAAACAGGTTTGGTATATCGGCGAATGTACTTTTGAATTCCTGAACTGCCACATTTTCGATGATAACTGCTGTGCTTGTAGAGCAAGACGCCGAGCTCGGCCAACTACGCCAGGCCGTTGATCAGCTTCGCCAGGAGAAAGCAAAGGAAACGGAGCGGGCAGACAAACTGGCTGAAGAGCTGAAAGGTGAATTCCTCCTGGTTGGAATTACTGTTGAAGTAGCTTCCTTGTATGATGGAACGTTGTAACACTTGCAGGCTATTGTCATAAAGCCAAGGCATAGTTTGACATGCTGGTGCAGGAGGCCAAGATTCAAAAGGAGAACTTCGATGCTGTAGTTGCTACAATTAAGCTGGTGCTTGACTGCGTTGACCTGGAGACGGACACTCAACCCGACGGTAGGCGACAATGTTCAGACACCATCATCTAGAGGCGCAAGGCAGCCTGGGAGAACTTCAAGACCTTCAACCGCGATGCCATTGTGTCCGTCGCTACTCATGTCCTCGCGGTTGTTCGGTCCCATTACCCAAGCATCGACCTTCAGTCGATAAGGGGTGGGTTCGCCGAAGGACTGAGCGATGCGGAGACCCAGCAGCTGGAGGATGAAGTGGAGGATGCAGCGAAGATGCTAGCCGGTGATATAGATCTGTTCGGTGAGACGGATGGTAATGGCGGAGCCCAGTAATCTGCTCATAGATTATCAACTGTAAAATTTTGACAGAGTAGTTAGAGCGCGCGAAAGCGCAAAGAACATTTACATATATGTATAAATGTTGCAAGGTGCATGTTTATCCAGTTTGTTGGTATTTCGGTGAAAAGGTCTTCATAGTGTTAACCATGGCGCAATTATACACAGTACAAATACCGCCCGAGCAGTTGGTTTGTTACTGACCCCTATGGCCTTGGCTAGCCCATAGTCCATAACGTCGAGCGCAGAGCCCGTGCACGTGTAGGAGGAATAGGCGTGACCCAGGAACCGCAGTCGACCACCCATGACGTAGAACGCGGAGCCCGTGGCACGTGTAGGGAGAAATCAGAGACTGGGTCTTCTCCATAGAGAACAGCGTGGAACGTGTGCTGCTCAGCAGTTGTTAAAATAACTTGGAGATAGAGGTACTATACACGACGACCGAGCAATAAGTTCTGCTCTGAGCTCTCGGCCTTAGATAGCCCATAATCCATAACGTCGAGCGTAGAGCCCGTGCACGTGTAGGAAAAATAGGCGTGACCAAGGAACCATAGCTAACCACCCATAACGCAGAGCGCGGAGCCCGTGGCACGTGTAGGGAGAGATCGGAGACTGGGTCTTCTTCGAAGAGAACAAAAAAGAAAGTAGGCTTCTCGTTGATCGGCGAAATATCTTGGAGGTTTACAGCAAATTGTTCGGCGGTTTGGAGAAAACATGTGGCGAGACACGTTGGCGATTTGGAGGAGACGTGTTTGGTGATTTGGAGAAAGCTTATTCGGCGATTTCGGAGAGACCCGTTCGGCGACTTTGGAGAAAACCGTTTAGCGATTTTGGGGAAAACCGTTCGGCGATTTTGGAGAAAACTGTTCGGCGATTTTGGAGATTTGGAGAACTTTATTCTGCGAAATCGTGGTCAGCGATTTGGAGAAATCGTTCGGCGATTTTGTATTGAAGCTCGTTATGGAGTATCGTAATGCTAAGCGACCATATGTGGAGATTGGGTAGTAATGGAGAAAAAACGAAGACAATTTATGGAGACTAAAACTTTATTTATCATAAAGTGGAGAGTACATATTTGGAGCGTTTCAAGGATAGAAACGTATAAGGTGCTCGATGTGCCATGAGTTGGGAACATCGATCCCATCTAAGTCACATAGGCGATAAGAGCCTGGTCGGGTGACCTCTTTGACGACATAAGGCCCTTCCCAAGGGGAGGAGAGCTTGTGCAACCCTTCGGTCTTCTGTTTCCTGCGAAGAACGAGATCGCCGACGGTGAATGAACGACCTTTCACATTGTAGTTGTAGTACCTCCGCAAGCCTTCTAGATATTTGGCTGTGCGGACGTAGGTGATCAGGCGTTCCTCCTCGGCCCTGTCGACGTCCTCTGTCCGAACAACTACGGCTTGCTCTTCATCATAGTTTTCCACCCTAGGTGCTCGGAAGGCAACATCCGCTGGTAGTACGGCCTCCGAGCTGTAAACCAAAAAATACGGAGACACACCGGTGCTGCGACTAGCTTGAGTGCATAGTCCCCAGACCACAGCTGGTAGTTCCTTGAGCCATCTGCCAGGATGCTTTTCTTCTTTCTGATATAACCTCTTTTTAAGGGCATCAAGAATCATGCCGTTCGCCCGTTCGACCTAGCCATTGGCTCTAGGATGGGCAATGGAGACGTATTTAACGGAGATGCACCGGTCTTCGCAGAAGTCCCAAAAATGATGGCCGGTAAACGTGGTTCCGAGGTCGGTGATGATGCTGTTGGGGAGACCGAATCTATGGATAATGACTTCGAACAGCTCGACTGCTTTCTTTGCGGTAGCAGAGACAAGCGGTTTGTACTCGATCCACTTGGAGAACTTGTCGATGGCAACGTAGACATACCGGAATCCACCTGGCGCTGGCTTGAAAGGCCCGATCATATCCAGTCCCCAGCATGCGAAAGGCTAGGAAGCTGGGATGGTCTGCAGTTCTTGTGCCGGTACGTGTATTTGCTTGGCGAAAAATTGGCATCCCTCGCATCGTCAAACGAGGTCTTCTGCATCAGAGATGGCCGTGGGCCAGTAAAAACCTGCTCGAAAAGCTTTGCCGACCAGCGTTCTCGAAGCCACGTGATTGCCACAGGAACTAGAGTGAATTTCGGAAAGTAGCTTCACTCACTCGTCTTGGATGATGCATTTCTGTAGTATCCCTTCCTTGGCGCTTTTCCTCATCAGGTTACCATCTACCAGCACATAATGCTTACTTCAGTGAATTAGGCGTTCGATTTCGGTCTTGTTGGCGGGTACTTCAGCGCTGGTGAGGTATTTGATGAACTGCTCCCTCCAATCGGTGACCGGCGAAGGTACCGCAAGTACCAACTGCTCGGCAGGAGGAACCTCTTCAACTTCCTTCTCTTCTTTAATGGATGGCACCAGTAGATCTTGAATGAAGACCCCTGGCAGAACCACGGCGTGAGAAGAACCTATCTTTGAGAGCTGGTCGGCTGGTTGGTTTTGATCTCGTACCACGTGGTGGTACTCGATACCGTAGAATTTCTCTTCAAGCTTCCTGATTTCCACGCAGTATGCGTCCATCTTCTCACTGGAACAAGACCAATCTTTGTTGAGTTGGTTGATAACCAGCGTGGGGTCCCGTACACCATGAGGCGTTTGACGCCAAGCTCGACGGCTATATGGAGACCATGGAGACATGCTTCGTATTCCGCGGCGTTGTTGGAGGCCGAAAAGTGTATGCGGAGAACATACCGGAGTTTATCCTTGGTCGGCGTAATGAACAGAATTTCCGCACCAGCACCGTTGATGTTAAGGGCGCCGTCAAAGTACATCACCCAGTGCTCGGGGCAGGTGGCGGCAATGGGTTCTTGGATCTCGGTCCACTCAGCGATGAAGTCAGCAAGCGCCTATGACTTAATGGTAGGTCTGCTTCTGAATTCGATGGAGTAGGTGCTGAGCTCAACAGCCCACTTAATGATGCGGCCGTTGGCCCCTTTGTTGCGGAGAATGTCCCCCAAAGGGAACTCGGAGACCACGGCGATCTTGTAATACTCGAAGTAGTGTCGGAGCTTGTGCGACGTAATTAGAATTGTATATAACAGCTTTTGTACCTGAGGATAACAAGTTTTGGGCTCATTAAGTACCTTGCTGATGAAGTAGACCAGACGTTGCACCTTGTAAGCGTGCCCGGATTACTCGCGTTCGACGACAATAGTTGTACTGACGACGCGAGAAGTGGCGGCGATGTAGATCAGCAGAGTTTCATCTGGTCGTGGCGCCGTCATGATTGGAGGTTTTGTTAAGAATAACTTGAGCTACTCGAAAGCTGTGTCTGCCTCCTCCGACCAGGAAAAACTCTCGGAGGCCTTGAGGAGCTTGAAGAAAGGCAACCCTTTTTCACCGAGGCGCGAGATGAAGCAGCTTAAAGCAGCCATGCAGCCTGTAAGCTTCTGTATATCCTTGATGCATGTCGGCTGTTTCATGTTGGTGATGGCGGAGACCTTGTCAGGGTTAGGTTCGATGACTCGAGCGCTGACGATGTAGCCTAGCAGTATACTGGATGGAACTCCAAAGATGCACTTTGAAGTGTTCAGCTTCCATCGGTACTTGTTCAGGTTGGAGAAAGTTTCTTCAAGGTCGGCGATAAGGTTGTCGACGGTCTTGGTCTTGACGACCACGTCATCTATGTAAGCTTTGACATTGCGGCCGATCTGTTGGTCGAGGCACATCTGGATGGCCCTTTGATAGGTCGTCCCGGCATTCTTTAGTCCGAAGGACATAGTGGTGTAGCAGTACGCTCCGAAAGGCGTGATGAACGACGTCTTGATCTGGTCTTCTTCCTTGAGGGAGATCTGATGATAACCGGAGTAACAGTCAAGGAAGGAGAGCAGTTCGCAGCCGGCTGTGGAGTCTACGACTTCGTCTATCCGAGGCAGGCCAAAGGGGTCTTTAGGGCAGTGTTTGTTAAGATTAGTATAATCAACACACATTCTCCATTCTTTATTCTTTTTTTGAACGAGAACAGGGTTTGCTAACCAATCTGGATGATACACTTCTTTTATAAATCCGGCAGCTAAGAGCCATTTTATTTCTACCCTAATAGCCTCATTCTTGTTTGGCGCGAATCGGCGGAGTTTCTGCTTGATCGGTTTGGCGGTCAGCGAGACATTCAAGGAGTGCTCGATTTTCTCCCGTGGTACCCCCGGCATGTCTGTAGGTTTCCAAGCAAACACATCGGCGTTGGCACGTAGGAAGGAGACGAGCGCGCTTTCCTATTTGGGGTCAAGGTGAGCCCCAATCTTCACGGTCTTGGAGGGATCATCGAGGCCGAGACCGACCTCCTTGACTTCCTTGGACTTGGCGGAGGCATGAGGAAGCTCCAGCTCTAGGATCTCCATGTTGTCGGCAGACGCTGTGTTGGCTTCGGCGACCACGCTAGCCATCTGAATGGAGAGGTCGGTGGCTTCCGCGAGAGCGAGACTCTCTGTCTCGCAGGCGTAGGCAACGGAGAGGTTGGCTCGCAGAGCCAAGACTCCTGCAGGCGAAGGCATCTTCATCACCAGATATGCGTAGTGCGGTACGACCATGAACTTGGCTAGAGCTGGCCGGCCAAGTATGGCATGATACGCGGTGTCGAAGTCGGCGACGCAGAAATTGATATGCTCGACGCGATAGTTGGTTGCCATGCCGAACTGTACTAGTAGGGTGATCTCTCCAAGTGGCTTGGATGCCCTGCCAGGTACCACGCCCTAGAAAGAGGAGTCTGAGGGTGTGAGATTTGTTGTCCCAAGGCCCAATTCCTTAAGGGCTCCGGCGAAGAGGAGATTCAAAGCGCTCCCACCGTCAATGAGCACTTTTCTGAAAAGCACCTTCTGGACAGTTGCGTCAAGGACGAGGGGGAAACGCCCTGTGTACGGTATGTCCGCCCACCGGTCGTCCCTGCTGAAGGTGATGGGGACCTCGGACCATGGGCGATAGCTTGGATTGGCGATGGTGTCTTCTGAAGTGACGGCGAGCACACGTCGGGCGGCGAGCTTCCGTTCTCTTCTGCTTTCGGTGGAGGCAAGGCCCCGAAGATGGTGGTGACCACCTTGTCATGATCTTGGAAGGCATTACCATTGCCCCTAGGTGGTCGGCGGCCTCCGTTCCCACCATTGGCGTCGTTGTCGAGCTTGTTGTCCTGGAATTCCTTGGCCAAGCCGAGGCAATCTTTCATCTTGTGTTTGGCGTTCTTGTGGAGGGGGCACGGGCCATCGAGGATCTTCTTGTACTACTCGTCGTAGTTGCGCTTGGCGTGAGGCTCATTGATGGCAGCGACGAAGTGGTCTGGCTGGCGATGGCGATTCTGACCGGCTTGGATCCTTCTGGCCGATCACGGCCGCTGTCTCGGTAAAAGCTGCGGTCATCATAGCGGCGGTCGTTGTGGCGTCTGTTGTCGGTGCGGTCGTCGTAGCGGTGAGGCGGGCGATTTGCGCCCGTATCTGTAACACCCTAGGTGTTTGGCTTCCACTAATTGCATGTCATTCATAAACATGTGCATTTGCTATGTCATCATGTCATTATCTGTGAAACATACATATGCAACATTTTAAATTGTATGTGTTTCATGCTTGATTGCTTAGAATGGTAGTAGTGCAACATGTGAAACATTGTATTGAAACATACGTATGAATTGCTTGTTTTACTTTCTTTATCACATGTGATCAGTAGAAGTGGAATAACAACTTTGTAAAATGGTTGATCATGGTCTAATATACCTTAACTACATTTAGTTTACTTGTTGGAACATTGTTCATGTAGGTCAAAATGACAGATTTGCCCTCAAGTGAAGGGTTGACTAGAATTGACCATAAGAGTCTCATTGTTTGACTGTTTAAAAAGTGCAACTTAGAGACTTTGCATGGCTGTGCACTCTTTACAAAAGTTGTAGCAAATTTATCAAGGAACAAAAGTTGTTTTATAGCCAAGTCATGAAAACGTGTGGAACATGGTCAAACATGGCCCACAAGTCTGAGATACATGCTGTTCTCAACACTTAGAAAAATATTCTAAGTCATAGTGTTTCCAGTTGCATCAAGCCAACTCTAGCTTCATGTAACTTCGGATCCATGACTTTTTAGGTGTTGATCTTTGAAAAGAAAGTGTAGAGGGCGAGATAGGTCTATAGTTTTGATGTTCAAATCTTCCACTAACTCGTCACGGTTTGGGAGCAAATGATCATTGAAATGGCTCTGTCAACACCTTCGACGATGACCGAATCGCGTTTGAAAGAACGATTCATGAACATGGCCGACCGGGTTCGAAAGCGCCGGACGGAAGCGCGCGTGCCAGACGTCGTCGGCGACCGCTGATCATACCACCACGCCATTGCACCCTCTGGCGTCGCGCAGCCAGCGTCTTGAGCACCCAGCGCTTTGTCCGGCCTTTTCGCCTCCCCATTTCGTTTTCCTCTCCTCCCACGAACGCAAAGAACGCGCCGAGCTCGGCGGTCCGCCATTGCCGACCAAGCATCGCCGCTGCCAGATGAAGCTAACCACCGCAAAAACGTTGCCCGTCCGCCGCGGCACTCGCCGTGACCCTCCACCTCCTCCACCCTTCACCGGGTCGTTTGAGCCTCGGTAATAGCGCATTTCCGTTTTTCCCATCGCGCGGCCATGGCGGGAGCTCGCGGAGTTGGCGCTCCACGACCAGCTGCCCTCGCGCCGCTCCCATTCCTTCCTCGGCGCTGCGCTAGGTCATAGGAACACCACTGAAGCTTGTAGGGTCACCGCTAGGAGCCGTGTCGTCGCCGGGTCCACCGGCCGCCGGGCGTGCCGCCGTGGCCGTGAGCCGCCGTGTCAGTCGCCGACCCCGCTAGCCACCACCATAGCACCGATTGAGGTCACCAATAGATGCGCATGTTCAAGGCGAATGTCGTAGCGTAGATGGTCTCGCCGGAGGAGCCACCGGCGGCGAGCTACGCCACCGACCGACGCTCCTCCCCTGTTTCGCTCACTGCCGAGCGGGCCCTCCCTGTCAGCGTCGTGGTTCAGGCGGGAGTCCAGCTCGGGCCGCGCCGTAGTCTTGGGCCGCGCCTGTGTGCTCGCGGGCCGCCGTTGCGTGGGCTGGCCCAGCTGTGGCTGAGTGTTTTTCCGATTTCGTTTTATTTATTTATTTCACAGATTGATGTACATCTTGAAAAATAGGTAGCTCCTAGTATATAGATCCAAATGCTATGGTTCTAATTTTGTTAAGTTCCTGGTCATGTCTAGTATTTAACAAAAATATTCTATGAGCACATGTTTTAGAAAAATTTGATGAATTAAATAGGAGTTTGAAATGTGTTTTTAGAAGCATGCAAACTTGTTTGAATTTTATCTTGAGTTTCTGTGGTCCAAAAATTATGAAATTTTGTGGGCAGCCTGTTATTGCTGATGTGAAGCTCTAGTAAAAATTTTAGAGCTAGTGCATGTGTAGTTTTTAAGTTTTAGAATTTCCTTTTATTAATAGATGGATCTTGTGTGAATTTTCATAATTTTTCTATAGATCCAGTGAAGGTGAAATTTTATGGGTGCTATTCTTATGCTAGAAGGATGCTAGGAAAAATAGGAAATCTGTTGCTTGACACTTTTTAATAAGGTTTCCTAATTATGCTAGAAATAGACATAGCATCTGTTATTTTGGATACAGCAAGTTATGTTGGTCCAATTGCTTTGGAATTTTTATGGTAGTCTATGTGCAGCATGTGATAGCTACTGTAATTTTTGTAGATTTTTATGAATAGTTTTACTATATATTGCTTAAATCACCTAATTAACTAAATAAATTGGAAAAGGATATTAAATAATTTATTTAGAAGCTAGCACTATACTTTCTGATGTTTCTTAGATATGAAAAACAAGTTGGTAAACTTGGTTTGGTCAAATTGGGCTTTTGCACCATCATTAAATAATTAAGTTAGCAACCCCGTCATTCGGACAGATTCTAGGTCTACTGGAAATTGATTTGGTTAACTTCAGAATCATGCCTTGATGCTTACAAATGAATTGTAGAGAATTTCATAAGCTTTCCAGAATGTCCTCTTGCAAGTCATTTGGAGTTATAGAACTCTGGTTATGATAGAATTAAGTTACTACTTGTTGCATATGAAGCTTTAATCGTTATTTTAAGCATGTCTGTACTATTCTAAGTTCATGGTACTGTTGCTAGGTGTTAGGCCTTTAACTGAAGATGAGCATCTTTATCTTAGGTTATGCAAGTTAGGTAAGTTGCTCTTGTTATTTAAGTTAAGTTGGATACATGCTTAAAGTGATTTGAATAGAGCTAATTACTCGGTAAACGAGTGTCCAAAGATGTTTTCGTAAACACCCATTGTGATTCATTCATCATGAGCATCATGTCATTCCTTATGCATTCATGATATTTATCTTGTGCATCGGCATGCAATAGGTGTACGGAAGGAGTAACCCTGCTGGAATTGAGGAACCGAGCGAAAGCAGCAAAATGACGCCGCCGATTCGGGAGGAGCAAATATACGGAGAAGTGCCGACGAGGTCGCCGTTGAGTGCCTCGACCACCGTCCTTGCAACTTTGTGAAAGGCAAGCCCCGAGCATATTAAGCCTCCTATTTTCCGAACTGCGATTCATGATATTATTATTACATATATTGTTGCATTAAGTTTAGGTGTTGGATGCAAACACTTGCTTTGCATTGGTTACCCATTCCTTGTCCGAGATATTGTTACCACAGAATCCTATGTAGCTCGAGCTCGAGTAGTGCTTAGCCCCGCTTCAACGCGTAGAAGTCGGGTGATTTCACACACTGCGAGATATAGGAAGATACATGTGGCACGGTTGGCTATATTTGCTATCGTGGAAAAGAACCGGTCTTAATTTGAAATGAAGACCGGACGGAGGCTTGTCGGTTTTGCGGTGACTCCGTCTCATGTCGCTTAAGGACTGATTCTTGGAGCCTTTCTGCTTCATGTTGAACGCATGCCTCTCTCTTAGTTGGTCAGGTCCGATGACCGACCATGAAGCCGAGTAGCTCACCTCGGGCGGGAGTCGATAAGTATAAAGTGCGCCTCGGAAGGGAGCCGTGGCGTGAGTCCAAGGCGGTGATTTAAAAGTCCCGATCGTCCCGGCGGAAGGGTAATCCACGAGAGTCTTGGCGCTGATCGAACCCGCGAATTTGGTTCTGAGATGTTCCAAAGGTGACCCACGGCTACCCTTGCAAAGTATGCCGTGGTGAGAGTTAGGAATACCCCTCACCGAGTTGTAATTCGATTCAATCGCCGCCTCTCCCGGTTAGTGAGAACTTGACGGGCTTATCTCCAATGTAGATACACTTAATACTTAATGGTTCGGAAATGATGATATGATGATGCCACCTTATTATACACCGCTATGGTTAATATTGTTTGCTCCTAATAAGTGAGTGCTCTAGTACAGGTGCTAATCTAGTGGACAGGTAAATGATGATAAGCTTGATGCTAAGTTTAAATTGGTCACTATGCTCATAAGCTCTTTTATGCAAATGTGCCAAGCTAGCCCACCTGAAAAGCCTTGCATGATCCTTGGTGTCTTTTATTTCTGATTTTTGTCGGGTAAGTCTAGTGAGTACCTTCTCGTACTCGTGGTTTATTTCCCACCGCTGCGATGACCGCCTTCTTTGGTTGGTTGCAAGCAAATCTTGCCTTCTCCCTCTTTGGGATGAAGACTAGACCGTTAGGCCGGTCTCTACTAGTTCTCGTGCTGATAATGCTTTTGTGGGACATGACTCGATCCGGCAATGTAATTGAAACTATGAAGTTATGTACTAAACTATGTTGCTTCCGCACACTCAAACTTGGTTTGTAATATTTTATTTGAACTCGATGGATGTAATCCGAATGCTACTTGTGAAATGTTGTAACGAATGATGTGTTGTGTTGAATCATTACGATCTTGGTTTGTATGTCGAGAGTTGGTTGAAATCCTTCGTGATTTCCGGACTCACCGGGATTATGGGAGCTTAAGTACAGGAATTTGATCGCTTCGGTGATTGTTTTTGTACTTACGTTCTTATGATTTGGTCGGTTCTGTTACAGCTGGCATCAGAGCAAGATTTGACACTAAACACGTCATTTGTGTATTTAAAACAAAAGTATTTGTGAAAATCCTAAATTAAATACTAAGTATTGCCAGTGGTCATATCCCTTATGCCCAAATAAGGACTCTTAGGTGGCTTATTAAAGTACTAACTTGGGGGTTCCTGCTTGTTTCTGTTTCGTCGTCCATACGGCGTGCTATTGTATGGATGCCATCCGCTTGGGTGGTAATGTTTGGATCAAATACCTCTACGCTCTGGTAAGTGGGAGTTGTGAGGGCATGGCATGACCGTCCAATCGTCGGTCTAGGGAGAGTAGTTTGTGGTTGCTCGCATATTTACTGTTCAATCATGTATCTATGAGAGTACTTAAATGTGGGTATCTCTGACGGGTAGCTGTGATACTAGAGTATGTGCATCAGGGGATGTATGTATGAAAGTATTTAGTTACTGCTTGCTTTTATGCATTGTGGGAAATTACTGGGCTGAAATGAAATTTTCTGCAGGTACACTAACAACGTATCGTTGTAGATCGACTAACTACCGTATAGGAGAGAACGTATGTATGCCACCGTATATTTCGCTAGCCTTTAAATTTTTCTAGGATGGTGAGGACGTACGGATCGTGCATGCATCATGTTCAAGCATACATGGCATTTCTTGCATTACTCCCTCCTTTAAAATATGATTGTCCCGGATAATTAAATTTCAGATCCCTTAAATGATTCTCCCTTATGTTGTAACTTTTGCTACAGGATGATGGCGCCAGCAAGCGCACTGCTTTCTATAAAGTCCGGCTGGAGGCGGGCGCCGTCACCGTTTAGCTCCTCGTGAGCCCCGGCCCCGAGCCTCTTGAGGAGGAAAGGCTGAGGATGAGCTTGCTCGGGTGATCTTGAGAGGAATGCGGCTCAAAGACCGCTTGGAGCAAGTAACTCGGAAAGGGACCAAGAGACCCTTGAGGTTCAGAGGTTAACAGTTGCTCACCGCAACTGTGAACGCATGTTGATTCACGTGATGAACCAACGGAATGAAGCCTGGCACGAGGAGGATGTGTTGAGAGCACGACAGGTAGAGCTAGAGCAGCAAGTGGCAATTGCTGAGGAGTACAATGACAATCTCCATGAGGAGGTTCACCTGTTACACAATCAACTTCACCCTCTCCTGCCTCCTGAGGATGAGATGGGTTCTGGTGTCATCATGGTGAAGGTGATGATGACATGGAGGTCAATGGACTGAGGACATTCCACCGATGAGGAGGAAGATGAGGAGTTGGAGCCTCTAGTGATGAAGATGGAGGAGAGATCTTCGACACTGACTCCGAGGACGATGCGTAGTTTAGCTTACTACTTAGCTAATGCGCAAGAGCTAGTCTTTTGTTGATCCTCATGCATGAACGAGTAGCTTTGGAATAAGTAATCGTGGGGATGTAATATCGAACCATAAGTTATCTTTGGATGTAAGTTTGGAACCACTATGGCTTGGATGTAACCTATCGAACGTATTATGCTCCACGATATGAGCCTTTGATAAATTCCGTCTTTGCGGTCTATGGATCGAGTGGTTGATTAAGTTCATCGCATTTATGTGTCCATTGACGCGCTTGATGAGTTGTGTGGTTGTGATGAATAATTGTGCCTCTGTTGATTATCTAAATGCATTCCTCCAATGGACTCAGTTTGGGCATAATTATACGATTCATCTACAAAAATTTCCACATCGCTGCTGCTCATTGGCTATACATTTTGCGATGGCTCATCATAACCTTCGTCGCGGTCGTGGCATGGGAAATGAGGAACAACCACCTCCGCCACCGCCCACACCAAATGAAAGCTATGCGAGACAGTGGTGGAAAGTCACGCATGTTAGCGAGGCTATGCATCGATGGCTAACCGTGAGGATCGTCATGTCCGCCAAGGACCCGAGCCAAACCAAGACAAAGCAGACTTTAAGGACTTCATGGATACAAAGCCTCCTGTCTTTCGTGAGGCAGAAGAACCATTGCAAGCTGATGAATGGTTGAGCACGATAGAGCAAAGGTTTGGATTGCTCCGTTTGACTGAGGGTATGAAGGCCACATATGCAGGACACCAGCTCTCAAGGCCCCTGCGCAGTATCCGTGGACACATCACAAGACCACCTTCCCCGCAAACGTCCGAGATAGTTTGGGGTCGGCCAGAGTTGACTTTCCAGAGGACACTTTATTCCTCCCCGGTCTCATGGCCATTAAGCATACCGAGTTTATGAAGCTCACCCAAGGCAACAAGAGTCTCAATGAATACCTCCAGGGCATTCAACAACTTTGGCGAGGTATGCTCCTGAGTTTGTCGATACCGACGCTTCTTAAGAGAATAGCTAGCTTCAAGAGGGACTTTCCCTAAATTGATGAAGTCAATGGGCAATCGCAAGTGTGTCACCTTCAATGAGTTTATTAGTGACACTCTGACTCAAGAGAACAATGATAAGATATATGCCGCTTCTAAGAACCGCAAAAGAAACTTTGATTCAGGTGCTTCTCAGTCTAAGGCACCAATGATATCCAAGGCCCAGTACCGTCCACCCAATGCTAATGTCCGGTACCGCCCACCTCAGAAGAAGAATCAAGCTAAAACTGGTTTTCGCAAGGTACACAATTTCCTTGCCAAAGAATACTTCAAGGCGGGGCAGCTCCAATGTCCCACCAGCCTAACAGTGCCGTGTTGGAACTGTAACCAGCCTGGTCATTGGGCAAATAGGTGTCCCCACCCTCCCAAGAATGCTCAAGGAAACGTCCGTCAGGGGCGTGTTCATTACACTACTGTAGAGGAAATTCCTGCTGGTGAAGTGGTCACCGCTGGTAAGTTTCTTGTTAATGATCACCTAGTTGTGCTCTTTGATTCGGTGCTTCACATTCCTTTGTGAGTTCTACTTTTGCATCTAAGCATAAGATGAATGTGATTACAATTGTCAAGGGTGGTTATTGTATTAGTGTCATTGAATAATATCATGACTAACCAAGTAGTAAAAGATGTAAAGCTTGAAATTGGGGATCGAGAGTTTCTTACAGATCTTGTAGTGCTACCGGGGTAGGAATTGATATAATCCTAGGAATGAAGTGGATGAGTGGGAATGGAGTCTTGATCGATCGTCAACCCGTGTGGTAATGTTGAGGATCCTGTGGATAAGAAGGGTTTTCTAGTGCGATTACCTCGTGATATCTCTCTTCACAATACAGCCAATGCTACCCTAGCCAAAGCCATTGAGGACCTACCAGGTTGTCCAGTGAGTTTCCGATGTCTTCCCGATGACTTGCTGGATTACCTCCGGACCGCGATGTAGAATTCAAGATAGAACTTATTCAAGATGCACGGCTCCTATATCTCGAAGGCCCTATAGAATGCCGCCCAATGAGTTGGCTGAACTAAAGAGTCGATTGAATGAGCTATTGAAGAAAGGTTTGATTCGGCCTAGTTCGCTCCTTGGGGTTGTCCGGCTATCTTTGTGAAGAAGAAGGACGAATCTTTAAGCATGTGTGCGTGATTATCGTCCCCTAAATGCTGTTACCATCAAGAACAAATACCCTCTTCCTCGCATCGATATTTTGTTTGATCAGCTCTCTAAAGCTAAGGTATTCTCCAAGATCGATTTGAGGTCTGGTTACCATCAGATCAAAATTCGTCCTGAAGATATACCTAAGACAGCTTTCTCTACCCGTTATGGTTTGTTCGAGTACCTTGTCATGTCTTTTGGGTTGACAAATGCTCCGGCACACTTTATGTACCTGATGAATTCTGTATTCATGCCAGAATTGGACAAGTTTGTCGTCGTGTTCATTGATGACATCCTAGTATATTCTCAGAATAAAGAAGAGCATGCTGAACATCTGAGAATTGTCTTAACTCGGTTGCGTGACAACCAGCTTTATGCTAAGTTCAGCAAGTGTGAATTCTGGTTGAACAAGATACCTTTTCTAGGTCATGTGTTATCTGGTGATGGAATTTCGGTTGACCCTCTGAAGGTGCAAGAAGTCCTTGAGTGGAAGGCACCTACTACGGTCCACGAAGTCCGAAGTTTTCGGGGTTGGTGGCTATTATCGTCGCTTTATCCCGGATTTCTCAAAATCGCCAAGCCCATGACTCGACTATCGCAAAAAGATGAGAAGTTTGTGTGGACTCAAAGTGTGAAGAGGCTTTCCACACTTTGCGGACCTTGCTAACCTCTCGCTCTGTATAGCACAACCCGACATCGAAAAGCCTTTTGATGTCTATTGTGATGCATGTGGCACCGGTTTGGGGTGTGTTCTTATGCGAAGGCCGAGTAATTGCTTATGCTTCGCGCCAGCTACGAAAGCATGAAGTCAACTATCCTACCCATGACTTAGAGCTAGCCGCAGTTGTTCATGCCCTGAAGATTTGGAGACATTACTTGTTGGGTAATGTGTGCAATATCTATACTGACCATAAAAGCCTCAAGTACATTTTTACTCAACCCGAGTTGAACATGCGTCAACGGCGCTGGTTAGAATTGATCAAGGACTACAACCTTCAAGTGCACTACCATCCTGGTAAAGCAAATGTGGTTGCTGATGCCTTAAGCAGAAAAAGCCATTGCAATTCCTTAGTTAGTGAAGACTTTCATCATCACACCTCCTTCATCCTGTAGTACTTCACAATATCACTGTGGATTGCTCTCTTAGAAGTCGAATTATCGAACTCCAGAAAACTGATGTGGGTGTGTTTCACATCAAACGGAAAATGAAAGAGAAAGAGACCAAACACTTTAAGGTCGATGACAAAGGAATTCTTTGGTTTAATGATAGACTTGTAGTACCCAAAGATAAAGAACTTAGAAATCAAATTATGGCTGAAGCCCATTCTTCTAAGTTGTCCATCCATCCTGGTAGTAGTAAAATGTATCAAGATCTCAAGCTGTATTATTGGTGGACCAAGATGAAGAAAGAAATCGCAGCTTACGTGGCAAGGTGTGATAAGCATTGCTGTAGTCAAGGCTATTCACATAAGGCCCGGATCACAGCGTACACTCTCTATTCCTGGTTGGAAGTGGGAAGAAATTAGTATGGATTTTATTGTTGGATTACCCACTACCAACAAGGGTTGTGATTCCATCTGGGTTATCGTGAGATCGCCTAACTAAATCCGCTCACTTTATTCCGGTCAAGTCTACCTATCATCCTCACAATTATGCTTTGAGATTTATTTTCAACAAGTGGTACGTCTCCATGGTGTACCCAAATCCATTGTTTCGATAGAGGACCTCGGTTCACGGCTCGCTTTTTGGGAGTGCTTACATCAGAATCTTGGCACTCATCTAATCCGATTCGCCTATCATCCGCAAACATCGTGACGAGATCGAGCGTGTTAATCAAATTCTTGAGGACATGCTTAGAGCTTGTCTTATTTCTTGCAAAGGCTCTTGGGAAGACTGGTTACCTCTCGCTGAATTCTCTTATAACAACAAGATTATCAAGAGAGTATCAAAATGGCTCCTTTTGAAGCTCTTTATGGCCGCAAGTGTAGAACTCCTTTGAACTGGGTGGAACCCGGGAAAGAAGATTCTATGGTATTGACTTTGTAAAAGAAGCCGAAGAAGAGCAAGTCCGAACTATACTGAAAGAATATGACTTGCCGCATACAGGCTAGACAAAAAGCTATCTTGACAAGAGAGAGGAAACCTATTGAGTTTGAAGTAGGTGATCATGTTTATCTCAAGGTATCCCCTATGAAAGGAGTCAAGCGTTTTGGAATTAAAAGGAAGCTTGAGCCTCGATATGTTGGACCCTACCGCATTATCGAGAAAAGTGGAAGAGTAGCATATAAGCTCGATCTACCCCGTGAGATGGGAGCTATATTTCCGGTATTCCATGTGTCCCAGCTGAAGAAGTGTCTTCGTATTCCCGAGGAAAGAATAGCAACAAGGAAAGTCAACTTGAAATCTGATCTTTCTTATGAGGAAAAGCCCGTGCAAGTTCTGGATACCCAAGAAAGAGTGACTCGTACACGAGTGGTTAAGTTATACAAGGTAGTTTGGAGTAATCATAGTGAACGGGATGCAACTTGGGAGCGGGAAGATTATTTAAAGGAAAACTATCCAGCTTTCTATACTGATTGGTACGCTTTCCAAATCTCGGGACGAGATTTTTCTAAGGGGGGAGGGCTGTAACACCCTAGGTGTTTGGCTTCCACTAATTGCATGTCATTCATAAACATGTGCATTTGCTATGTCATCATGTCATTATCTGTGAAACATACATATGCAACATTTTAAATTGTATGTGTTTCATGCTTGATTGCTTAGAATGGTAGTAGTGCAACATGTGAAACATTGTATTGAAACATACGTATGAATTGCTTGTTTTACTTTCTTTATCACATGTGATCAGTAGAAGTGGAATAACAACTTTGTAAAATGGTTGATCATGGTCTAATATACCTTAACTACATTTAGTTTACTTGTTGGAACATTGTTCATGTAGGTCAAAATGACAGATTTGCCCTCAAGTGAAGGGTTGACTAGAATTGACCATAAGAGTCTCATTGTTTGACTGTTTAAAAAAGTGCAACTTAGAGACTTTGCATGGCTGTGCACTCTTTACAAAAGTTGTAGCAAATTTATCAAGGAACAAAAGTTGTTTTATAGCCAAGTCATGAAAACGTGTGGAACATGGTCAAACATGGCCCACAAGTCTGAGATACATGCTGTTCTCAACACTTAGAAAAATATTCTAAGTCATAGTGTTTCCAGTTGCATCAAGCCAACTCTAGCTTCATGTAACTTCGGATCCATGACTTTTTAGGTGTTGATCTTTGAAAAGAAAGTGTAGAGGGCAGATAGGTCTATAGTTTTGATGTTCAAATCTTCCACTAACTCGCGTCACGGTTTGGGAGCAAATGATCATTGAAATGGCTCACAATCACCTTCGACGATGACCGAATCGCGTTTGAAGAACGATTCAAAGGAACATGGCCGACCGGGTTCAGAAGCGCCGGACGCGCGTCATGCGCGTCGGCGTCGACGGCCGGCGATCATGCGGCCACGCCATTGCACTGCACCTCCTGGCGTCGCAGCCTGCGTCTTGAGCACCCCGCTACCGTCCGGCGACTTCGCCTCCCCATTTCGTTTTCCTCTCCTCCCACGTAACGCAGCAGAACGCGCCGAGCTCGGCGCGGGTCCGCCATTGCCGACCAAGCATCGCCGCTGCCGTACGAGCTAACCACCGCGAAAACGCGTTGCCCCGTCCGCCTGCAGCCTCGCCGTGACCCCCTCCACCTCCTCCACCCTTCAGCCGGGTCGTTTGAGCCTCGGTAATAGCGCATTTCCGTTTTTCCCCATCGCGGCCATGGCGGGAGCTCGCCGGAGTTGGCGCTCCACGCGGCCAGCTGCCCTCGCGCCGCTCCCATTCCTTCCTCGGCCGCGCGCTAGGTCATAGGAACACCACTGAAGCTTGTAGGGTCACCGCTAGGAGCTGTGTCGTCGTCGGTCCACCGGAGCCGGCCGTGCCGTGGCCGTGAGCCGCCGTGTCAGTCGCCGACCCCGCTAGCCACCACCATAGCACCGATTGAGGTCACCAATAGATGCGCATGTTCAAGGCGAATGTCGTAGCGTAGATGGTCTCGCCGGAGGAGCCACCGGCGGCGAGCTACGCCACCGACCGACGCTCCTCCCCTGTTTCGCTCACTGCCGAGCGGGCCCTCCCTGTCAGCGTCGTGGTTCAGGCGGGAGTCCAGCTCGGGCCGCGCCGTAGTCTTGGGCCGCGCCTGTGTGCTCGCGGGCAGCCGTTGCGTGGGCTGGCCCAGCTGTGGCTGAGTGTTTTTCCGATTTCGTTTTATTTATTTATTTCACAGATTGATGTACATCTTGAAAAATAGGTAGCTCCTAGTATATAGATCCAAATGCTATGGTTCTAATTTTGTTAAGTTCCTGGTCATGTCTAGTATTTAACAAAAATATTCTATGAGCACATGTTTTAGAAAAATTTGATGAATTAAATAGGAGTTTGAAATGTGTTTTTAGAAGCATGCAAACTTGTTTGAATTTTATCTTGAGTTTCTGTGGTCCAAAAATTATGAAATTTTGTGGGCAGTCTGTTATTGCTGATGTGAAGCTCTAGTAAAAATTTTAGAGCTAGTGCATGTGTAGTTTTTAAGTTTTAGAATTTCCTTTTATTAATAGATGGATCTTGTGTGAATTTTCATAATTTTTCTATAGATCCAGTGAAGGTGAAATTTTATGGGTGCTATTCTTATGCTAGAAGGATGCTAGGAAAAATAGGAAATCTGTTGCTTGACACTTTTTAATAAGGTTTCCTAATTATGCTAGAAATAGACATAGCATCTGTTATTTTGATATACAGCAAGTTATGTTGGTCCAATTGCTTTGGAATTTTTATGGTAGTCTATGTGCAGCATGTGATAGCTACTGTAATTTTTGTAGATTTTTATGAATAGTTTTACTATATATTGCTTAAATCACCTAATTAACTAAATAAATTGGAAAAGGATATTAAATAATTTATTTAGAAGCTAGCACTATACTTTCTGATGTTTCTTAGATATGAAAAACAAGTTGGTAAACTTGGTTTGGTCAAATTGGGCTTTTGCACCATCATTAAATAATTAAGTTAGCAACCCCGTCATTCTGGACAGATTCTAGGTCTACTGGAAATTGATTTGGTTAACTTCAGAATCATGCCTTGATGCTTACAAATGAATTGTAGAGAATTTCATAAGCTTTCCAGAATGTCCTCTTGCAAGTCATTTGGAGTTATAGAACTCTGGTTATGATAGAATTAAGTTACTACTTGTTGCATATGAAGCTTTAACTGTTATTTTAAGCATGTCTGTACTATTCTAAGTTCATGGTACTGTTGCTAGGTGTTAGGCCTTTAACTGAAGATGAGCATCTTTATCTTAGGTTATGCAAGTTAGGTAAGTTGCTCTTGTTATTTAAGTTAAGTTGGATACATGCTTAAAGTGATTTGAATAGAGCTAATTACTCGGTAAACGAGTGTCCAAAGGATGTTTTCGTAAACACCCATTGTGATTCATTCATCATGAGCATCATGTCATTCCTTATGCATTCATGATATTTATCTTGTGCATCGGCATGCAATAGGTGTACCGGAAGGAGTAACCTGCTGGAATTGAGGAACCGAGCGGCGGCGCAGCAGGCGAAATGACGCCGGAGATTCGTGAGGAGCGATATACGGAGAAGCCGAGACGAGGTCGCCGTTGAGTGCCCTCGACCACCGTCCTTGCAACTTTGTGAAAGGCAAGCCCTATAGCATATTAAGCCTCCTATTTTCCGAACTGCAGATTCTGATTATTATTACATATATTGTTGCATTAAGTTTAGGTGTTGGATGCAAACACTTGCTGCATTGGTTACCCATTCCTTGTCCAGATATTGTTACCCTGAATCCTATGTAGCTCAGGCTCGAGTAGTGCTTAGCCCTGCTTCAACGCGGTAGAAGTCGGGTGATTTCTGTCACCGCGAGATATAGGAAGATACATGTGGCACGGTTGGCTATATTTGCTATCGTGGAAAAGAACCAGTCTTAATTTGAAATGAAGACCGGACGGAGGCTTGTCGGTTTGCAGTGACTCCGTCTGTGTCGCTTAAGGACTGATTCTTGGAGCCTTTCCTGCTCATGTTGAACGCATGCCTCTCTCTTAGTTGGTCGTGTCCGATGACCGACCGCTGGCCGAGTAGCTCACCTCGGGCCGGGAGTCGATAAGTATAAAGTGCGCCTCGGAAGGGAGCCGTGGGCGTGAGTCCAAGGGCGGTGATTTAAAAGTCCCGATCGTCTGGCGGAAGGGTAATCCCCGAGAGTCTTGGCGCACGATCGAACCATGCGAATTTGGTTCTGAGATGTTCCAAAGGTGACCCACGGCTACCCTTGCAAAGTATGCCAGGGTGAGAGTTAGGAATACCCCCTCAGTTGAGTTGTAATTCGATTCGAATCGCCGTCTCTCCCGGTTAGTGAGAACTTGACGGGCTTATCTCCAATGTAGATACACTTAATACTTAATGGTTCGGAAATGATGATATGATGATGCCACCTTTTATATACCCTTATGGTTAATATTGTTTGCTCCTAATAAGTGAGTGCTCTAGTACAAAAGCTAATCTAGTGGACAGGTAAATGATGATAAGCTTGATGCTAAGTTTAAATTGGTCACTATGCTCATAAGCTCTTTTATGCAAATGTGCCAAGCTAGCCCACCTGAAAAGCCTTGCATGATCCTTGGTGTCTTTTATTTCGATTTTTGTCGGTAAGTCTAGTGAGTACCTTCTCGTACTCGGGGTTTATTTCCCACCGCTGCGAGATGACCGGTTTCTTCTTTGGTTGTTGCAAGTAATCGCCTTCTCCCTCATTGGGGATGAAGACTAGACCGTTAGGCGCGGTCTCTACTAGTTCTCGTGCACGATAATGCTTTTGTGGGACATGACTCGATCCGCAAATGTAATTGAAACTATGAAGTTATGTACTAAACTATGTTGCTTCCGCACACTCAAACTTGGTTTGTAATATTTTATTTGAACTCTGATGGATGTAATCCGAATGCTACTTGTGAAATGTTGTAACGAATGATGTGTTGTGTTGAATCATTACGATCTTGGTTTGTATGTCGAGAGTTGGTTGAAATCCTTCGTGATTTCCGGACTACCGGGATTATGGGAGCTTAAGTACAGGAATTTGATCGCTTCGGTGATTGTTTTTGTACTTACGTTCTTATGATTTGGTCGGTTCTGTTACAGTATCTTTGTTGAAACGCACCTCCACTTTCTCAGCGTCGGCGTACTGGTTGGCGGTCGTGATCATCTCGCCGATGCCCGTAGGCGGCTTGCGGTTGAACTTGGACCAGAGCTCACGATGGTGAAGTCCTCGAACGAAGGCGATGATGACCTCAGCTTCCGTGATATTGGGGATAGAATTCCTCATCTCGGAGAAGCGTCGGATGTAGCTGCGGAGGAGCTCGGACGGCTTTTGGGTGATGCGGTTGAGATCGTGCTTGGTGCCCGGCCACGTACACGTAGCCATGTAGTTGTCGGTGAAGACCTTCTTCAGCTCTTCCCAAGACCCAATGGAGTCCGGGGCAAGGCTTGTGAACCAACTCATGGCGGGCGGCATGAGCATGACGGGGAGGTAGTTTGCCATGATGTTGGTGTCGCCTCCGGTGGCGTGGACAGCAGTGGCGTAAGCCTGCAACCACTGGGTTGGGTTCATCCTTCCTTCATAGGGCTCGACCCCAGTGATTTTAAAGCCACGTGGCCACTGGAGTGTTCGGAGCGCCCTGGTGAGTGCTGGAGGTCCTTTGGGGTTGCCGGCGGCAATTGGCTCTAGAGCTGAGTCCGGGTTACCGTACTCTTGCTCGTACTCCTAGCGGCGGCGTACTTCATCTTCATGGCGACCGAAGCGATGTTGCTCGATACGCCATCGTGCATCCTGGAGATTACTGAGGTGCACTCGAGCGTCCTGTTCGACCTCCTGGTCGTGCTGGCGATGGTGCTCAGCGCGGTGGCCCCCAGCTCCATCCTAGAGGGGCAGTGACCGGTCGGCGAAACGGCTTTGGCTAGGGCGGCGATTGGATCTTGGCGCGGCTGATCGATGAATCGTGCTTGTCGAGCATGAAGGTCTTTGATCCTGGCGGATCTCATTGACCTGGCAGTGTGCCACTTTGAGCATGGCGGCGACCTTGGCGACCTCGGGAGTTTGTGGGAGCCGGGCGAGCTCGTTGGCGACCATGGCCAAGTTAGCGCTCAGAGTTTTGTAGACGTCATGGCCATCGACATGGAGGAACTCTTCGTCAAGGTTGCGATGGAGCGGCCTCCCTTGCGAGTCGAATTGGTTGTCACGAGCGGCCTCAACCATCACAAGGGCGCGCTCGTTTTCACGGCGCTGCGCGCGGTTGACGTTCCTGTTTTCACGGGCGGCGCGTTCCTCATCGGTTTCGCCGTTCTGAGGAGGGCTGTCGATGCTGACGTTGAAGATTGCGCCACCCCAAAAAGGAGGGAGAGGTGGTTGCTCGGTGAAGGTTTCGACGAGGGTCTCCATGGAGCCCTGAGATTCGGAGTCCGGACTTTCCTCCAAGATGGTTTGGAGGGACGCTCCGAGGCATCGGCTGGCGTGCAACATGTTGACTGTCGGTGGAAGCTGGTTGGCGATCTGGTCGACGAGGGGATGGATATCCTCCACCTGGTCGGCGAATTTGCCCCTCAGGGCATCTTGGTATGTAGCGGCGGTGTTGGCGAGCCCGAAAGGCAGGGCCGTAACCCTCGGAGTGTGTCGAGCAGCTTCCGATAGATCTAGATCGGAGAGTGGTCGGCCTTGAACGAAAGTGTGTAGAGCCGACTCGACGACGGAGAGGCAATCGGCGAGCTTTAGATCAACCCGATCGATGGATTCGATCATATCGTCATTGTTGATGTGCCTCCTCTGTTTACGAGGAAGCAAGCGGCGAGTCATCGACGAAGGCGACCTCGGAAGCGGAGATCAGATCTGCAGTTGTAGGTGCGGGGGTGGTCAGCACAGAACGGATCTGCACCGGCTCAAGGAGCTCTCCGACTCCATCAGCGTTGATGACCCACGAGATGGATCCGACCGTGAAGATCTGGCCAGACTGCGGGAGGGACGAAGAGCCTGCGGAAAAAATCATCTTGTTCGACAAGGAAACAGCACGCACACCCCTACCTGGCGTGCCAACTGTCGACAGAATATCGTCGGCTGTCCTCCGAGGGGTATCCCACGAAGGTAGATTGATCGGAAGAGGAGCGCGTGATCAAGAACAAGAAGGCAACAGAGATACACGAGTTATACAGGTTCAGGCCGTCAGTATGACGTAATACATTACTCCTGTGGTCTATTGGTTTGTATTAGCTATCGTATGATATGCCGTGATTTTGGAGGGGGTTCCTGCCCGCCTTATATAGTCCGGGGGGCAAGGTTACAAGTCGGTTAGATCTGAGAGATAACCGGAAAGTAATAACAGATTACAAGAATCATGGGATCGTACGTATCCTAACAGATCTCGTAGTATCTTCAGGATATCTTCCTTATGTCTTGCGGGAGGCGCCGAGCAGAGTCGTGCCCCGCAAGGCTTCGTCTTGTGGGCTGAGCCACCCCTGGGGGCGCAGCCCATGTGGTCTGCCGTGGGTATCCGGGTCGTACCCCCCACACTGACAAAGCTGAAAGGTGTTCCTCCGGAAGTCGTCATTACAAGGCTATGTGATGATGCCTAAGCACCTTTGTTAAAAATGTGAACAGCGTATATTTGTATGCTATATTATGGACTAGCTCCAATCTTTGTGAACAAAGGCTCTGTTATTTATGTAGTTTTTCACCACTTCTGATTTGTTGGAGGCGCACACAGATGAAAGTATGCATGGATATTGTAGTAGCATGGTAATTCATGTGCAAATATAATAGCTATTTGTATTATATATCGTAATGGCATGGGGCATAAGTGTAGACAACATTATTTTAGATTAAGTTTTGTAGTGGTATATGTGAGTCACTTAGACGTATATTTAGGATTATTTGACTAGTTTGTCATAATGGGACATTATGTGAATAATATTCCTCTATTTTTATTTTCTAAGATTTATTCTTTTTTCCTAGCGCATCCTCCGAGGATTAATATACAGAACCTCTATCATAATTTCTAATTGCAATAGTACTCCCTCCTTCCCAAAATAAACCAATTCCTAGAATAACCCTAAGTCAAATTATATTATGTTTGATCAACTTATGGCACCAAATATAACATCAATGGCACTAAATAAGTATAGAAGAAATTCTCACATGGTATGGCATCGTAAATTATATTTTAACCATTAATTTATTTTATATTCTATTATTTATGATTATTAGATAATACATTTTATTATAAGCTTAATAGTATTAGCAGAAAGTTGTTAGCCAAATTGTTGATCAAAGATTATAAAGTTTGTCTCTTGACGTATGTGAAATGTCCCATAAACTGGACCAGAGAGAGTATATATTTTTTATATATCTAGTGATACTATTTTGGTACAATATCATTGTTGATAGCAAAAATGTGCCAAAGTACGTAACGAACTCCTCTCGTCGAGATGATATAAAATATATTTGGATCATCTCATTTGGAGTCATTTGGTTGAAGATATGATTTTAAGGCGCTAAACTAGACAAACCGGCCTGGTTGGACGTTGGATTCATGGGCACGACCATGCCCCACAGTTTTGGCCCGGCTCAGGCACGACACGGAACAATAGCCGCCATGCCTGTGTTAGCACGGCCCGATGGAAGGACCATGCCTGGGCCTCTCCCTTAGCACGGCCCGATTAGGGGCGAACCGAATGCAGCCCGCTAACTTTCCATATATAATAGACTCCAAACCTTAGCCCCTTCCTTCTATCCATTTATGATTCTTCTTCCTGCCGCCTTGTGTATGTTTTACCGATGTTGCGTCCCCTCCCAAACCACGATGCCGTGCCCCCTCTCTTCAGGCCTTCACCAATGTCGCATCCCCTACCTCCCCTAATCTCTTTCATACCGCTCCTCGACCTCGATCTCCCACATCAACTAGTCCCTGATCTCGCTCCCGGCAAACGCTCCTGTCTAGCGAGCAGGGTGTGGAGGCGCGCTCACCCGCGGTGTCCGGCGCACAGAGTTAAGGTGCGCTCATCCACGGCAGCCGATGACACGCGACAACGGCGACGGAGCAGCACACAAGGCGGAGCAGCGCGTGACGACAACAGCGAAGCAACGCACGGGGATAGCACGTGGGCCTAGGCCGGCACGACGGGCTCGATAGGCCGATGGACCGGCACGGCACAACCTGAGGCTTATAGGGTCGTGGCTGGACCGTAGGTGCAGCCCATGGGCGGGCATGGCATGACCCAATGAGCCAGGCGTGCCGTGCCGGCCCAACTCCCCATCAGGTCTTGCCCTTTGCAGGCCTGTGCCGTGCCAAACTGAACGACCCATTTGGCTATCTATAGTGAAAATTGGCTAGGCCGGTTTCAGGATCCGGCTAAGCTTGTTTTCATGCTCAGAGTCCGTGTTGAATAATCTAACCCGATGAAAACTTGCTTTTTGTCGTGGGAATCTCGTTGATTTCATTTTGGAGACGTTTTTCTACAGTGACAAGACCGACCCCTCTATATATGTCAGAGGTTCATGGCCGATTGGGGTATCCAACGTCAAATCTTCAAAAAAATCAATCTACTACCTTTTCTCTTACCTCAAGCTTTTCGAACCCCTCGTGTCTCTCGACGAGATTTCCCGGTATGGGTGGTCTTGCCAACCCAAAAGCAACCTGGTTGTGCCCCTCTTTGACAAATCTTCCCGGGCGGTGCTAGGCCATGTGCGGCCTCGCTCGAGCGTGCTAACTCTTGCAGATGTGTGACCCGAATCGACGTTACAGTCATGCATTTATGTTTTTTTTCTTTAAAATTATTTATACTTAAAATAACTCTAGAAGTTGGTTTAATTTTGTATGGAGAGAGTATTAGATAAATATAGTAATAATAATACTGAAAAGTGTCGCACGCAGTTGCATTTCAAAATTTGCTTCTCGTCGTCAGTTAAATAGCAGGCATATATTAAAACATGTGTAAATAGAGGACGAAGCAAAGTAGTCGAACGGTGAAGAATGCGACAAGCACGAGTAGGGGGCTCAACGTGTTGCTCCAGCGACCCATGAGCCCCAGGGCGAAGGGGTAGAGATGCACCACTACGTACGCGTTGAACGCCAAAGCGAACACCGCCATTGGGCCATCCCTCCACGACCCCCCTTCCATCGCTGCAACCATGGACGTCAGGTTCACCGCTAGCACCACGGCCGTCGGGACCATCAGCACCGTCCACCTCACGGCGTAGAGCTCAGCGAACCTGTCTTTCACACTGCTGGCAGCACTTGTGCTCGTCGCACTCTGCTTGGACGTCAGCTTGAACGATATCTCCTTCCCGGCCGCGACCTTGAGCGCCACCTGCACCGCCGCCGCCAGGTATGCGCCCGTGGAGGACACCATCCAGAACTGCTGGTTCCGCCACCAGTCGACCAACGCTATGCCGGACCACCTGGCCTCCAGGACGGCCACCATCGCGAGCGTCAGCATCAGAGCCGCAACAAAGGCGATGTACGTGGCAGACAGCGGCCTGATGATTATTGAGAAGAAGGCGCCGCCGGTGGTGGCGCCGTTCCCGGTCACGAGCTGGATCGCCGGGAAGACGCCGCAGTAGGCTATGAGAAAGATGGAGGTGAACGGGTACACCGTGGTGTTGAGGTACGCCAGGCGCTGCAGCGGGTGGAGCCGGCCGCCGGCGAGGAGGGCGTTGTTGCGGGAGAAGAGTATCTCGAGGGAGCCCGCCGCCCAGCGGAGCACCTGGTACAGCCGGTCTGTGAGGTTGATGGGCGCGGTGCCGCGGAACGCGTCCGGCGCGGTGGCGCAGTAGGCGGAGCGCCACCCTCGCCGGTGCATGCAGAAGCTCGTGGCCACGTCCTCTGTCACGGTGCCGTACATCCAGCCGATGTCCCAGCCCCACGTCGTCCCGTCCTCGTAGCCGCACGAGACGAGCGCGGTTGCCTCACCAATGGCAGCCGCGTCGAACGAGCACGGCGGTGATGAAATGCTGACCGTGTCCCATTGCTCCGATTGGTTCGTTAGGACGGCATGCACCGAACGAAGGAACGGCGTCGACACGCCCAACTTGTCGGCCTCAGTGCCAGTGGCAACGCCCTTGCCAGCGTCGTCGCCGTGTGGTCTCCAGAGCGGTGGGTCGACGCCGTATAGCGCCGCACGGCGAAACACGCAGCCGGTGCCCATGTAGATGGGTCCCTGAAGGCCATCGAGGCTGGGTTCAGTGCAGTCGAAGAAGACGCGGTTGTGGTTCGCGTAGCGGTCCGCGGGGTCGACGCCGTCGAAGCGCTACGGGAACTGGACGAACGCCACGTCGCTGCCTTCGCCGTCGAGCATGTGGCAGACGCCGGCGCGGAGAGCCTGCGAGTTGTTCACGTAGTGGTCGCAGTCAAGGTTGACGATGAAGGGCGCGTTGGAGAGCACGGCCGAGGCACGGAGCAGCGCGTTCATGGCGCCGGCCTTGCCGTGGTGCACGCGGCCGCGCCGCTTCTCCCGGCACATGTACACGAGCGCTGGAACCCGCACGTCGACGGAGCTGAGGTCCAGAAGATTGCTGACACCACCGACGGTGGTGCTGACGCCAAGTTGTGGCGTGCTGCCGGGAGTATCGAGTACCAATTCAACAGCTCCGGCATGATCTTCCGCGGTGCCACGCCGCCAGCAGCTTCCATCGGCCAGCGACGTCGTCGACCGCTGCCGCCACCGCAAGTCTTCGGCTTGCAGTGCGTCGATCCGCAGCCGCAGTTCTTCGTACTCCCGGCGCACGCGCCTCCGGTCCCTTGCCAGCTCCGGCCACGCCCTTCCCTTATAGTCACCCCTCCTCGCCTTGACGCCGCCATTACTGGCGCCGGGGCTGAAGTAGGCCTCTGGGTTCCTCGGCTCCACCGCGTGCTTCCGGCAGAACGGCACCCACAGTCCAGCGAACCGGGCAGCCTCGGCGACCGCGTCGTGCGTGAGCAGAGCGCCACTGTCGTCCGACACGTAGCACGTGAGCTTTTCTGCGGGGTAGTCCGCCGCGAGGATGGAGAGGATGGTGTTCACGGTCACCAGCGGTGGCTCCTTCTCGGTGTCGGCGGTGGTCACGAATACATCCATGGCCGGAAGCATCGACTCATCGAGCGCACTGACGAAGACAGTGCGCCGGACAGGCTGCATCTTGGGCAGCTGGTCCAGCATCCACATCAGGGCAAACCAGAGCTCCCCGGCGATGGACACCATCCACATGCCCAGAACTGTACTTTTGTCGTCGGTGCCTGTGGAGCTAATCATGGCAAGAGCAGTGCTGATTCGCCACTTGAAGAACAGCACGAAGATGCCCATCCGGACGATTATCGTGAGCCTACAAACACCAGGGTTTTCGCCACTTAGTTGCCTATGTTTGTCACATGACTTTTAGTAATTTTTACACATAATAACTTATAGTAATATTTATATTAACTACCTTACTCCCTCTTTCCACAAATCAATGTAACTATGGGTTACGTGCAAGTCAAATTAGTTTAACTTTGACCGAGTTTATGGTGAATAGTATTAACATTTATGCCTTCAACTAGCTAACATGTCCGTATGTTGCAATGGGAGAAAAAAAACTATCAAATTAAAATAAGTTAATGTCGGCGACAATATGACAATACTAAGATTTTATCAAATTAAAATGCAATCTTGATATATTTTTTCTCCTATTGCAAAGCAAATAAATATTTAGATGTATTATATAATAACTTTAACTTTTTATATTATCCTTGTGTTTTTATAGTTAAACATCGAGTTTTGTGGCCTTTGAGGACCCACAAAAGTCTATAATTTTAATCTCTGATTAAAGTCGACACGGAGTTATTGTCGTGTAAAGGATTGATATACATTTATTTAAACTAAATTAGACCATTAATAACTTAAGATTTTGATTCACATATTGGTTACTTGAACCGTCGGCTAATCACAGTTTTAATAAAAATAAGTTTTATTTTTAATCAAAATTACATTGACAAATTAGTGGTAGAAATCTCTATTTATTATATTATGGATGGATCAATGGTTCAAAACTTCAAACGCCTATATAATAATAGGAGTATTATATTTATTATATGTTTTTTTTTACTTTTTGGGAAAATCACCTGAGTGGATGAATGGACTGCAACCAAAAAAACAAGAAGATCCAAAACGAAAAGGAATCTATGGAAGGTGAAAATGGAATCGGATGAAAAAGTGCAACGAGGCTTAGCCCTGGGCAAAATTAACCGAGAACCGAAAACCGAACCGAAAGAATCGGAACCGAAACCGAAAGAACTGGAACCGAAAAATTCGGTTCCTTATTCAGTTCCTGATATTGAGGAACCGAAATAACCAAAGAAAATTCGGTTCCTACTCTCGGTTAACCGAATTAACCGAAAGAACCAAATTACATGAATTATACTTCACTTACTTGTATTTTGTAGGACTATGTTTGGTTTATGTATAGTGTTTTATATTTGAACTGCTATATATTTGTGTTACTATATTGCTATTGTTTTCTTATATATTATTATTATTAAAAATGAATATAGTGTTGCATAAATTTGCCTTAGAACAGGTATATTTATTATTGTCTTGAGGTCTTCTGAAAAAATTCGGTTAGTTCGGTTAGAACCGGAACCGAACCGAAATAACCGTGAACCGAAATACTTGGTTCCTAAATTTTTTTGGAACCGATCGGTTCCTGTTTTCTAGGAATCAAATTTCATCAATAACCGAGGAAATCGAACCGAGAACCGAACGCCCACCGTGAAGGAGGCTGTCGAGGTTCACCAGACGTTTCATCATCATTCTCTTGCACTGCCAAACGCGTGGTGGTGGTGTTCGTTTTCGTTTGCCAAATGTTAGCAGCAGAGGCAGTTCCAGGACGAAAGACTTGACCGCATGACGCATCCCGCACCATATCCACCTCCGTGCATGACTGGGTGACGTCGTCACAATCTGCTCTACTGCTTGGCCGAGTTCGCGTGTAACGTCATCGTCGTCGTTAACTGAAAACGAGGTGCCCAGGTGCTCGAAAGGGTGGCGTTGACGAACGTGGAGGCGAAGCGGAGTGCGGCGACGCACGTCCAGAGGCAGCGCGCTAGCGCCACGAGACCGCGGCCGTGCGCTCCGCGTCCCGCGCGTCGGGCAGCAGCCGGATGATGCGCAGGAGCACATCGTCGCCGAGGCCGCTGATCGGGTCCCCGTGATGGTCGGTGGAGTTGTCCTCGGATGATCGGAGGAAAAGACACGGAGGAAAGGAGGGAAAGAAAACTAACGTGGATATGGAAAAAAGGATTTAGAGTTTTAGACTGACAAAAGACCGAAACGTTGAAGAAGATTAGAGGTGGACGAAATGTTAGAGGTGGCAGAAATTTTGCCTCTTTAATATTATGGATGAACTAGATTTACTACAAAAATATATTTCATAATCAATTTAATGATATTTTTAAAAATAATTTTGGTTAAACTTCAAATTGTTTGACTTTTCAAAAAATGAGATTGCATGCTTTTGTGAGCGAAGGAAGTACATGTTTTTAATAAGAACCACTTTGATAATCATTTAAAAAGAATACTGTTGATAATTTACGATCCGTGAAATGTTACCTTATCTATTACTCCTTCTCTTCTAAATTGTAAGCATTTCTATTTTTTAGATATATAGTTTTTCCTATGTATTTAGATATAATGTGTATTTATATATGTATGCATCAAGAGTAGGATGTGTATAGCTTATGTTCGTAATGGTGAATATTCGTATCTGTGTTTGTACTGTGATTTGTAAAAAAAAACTAAAATTCATTGTTGATTGATAGAGTGGAAGAATAAGATGTGTAAGCTAATTTGATTTTGTTAACAGGCACGCCAGTAAAAGCTTTACAAATGTTAAATTATTCAATTTTAAAGATAAAGGCTAAAAGTTTTGTGGGTTGTGCTGGATCGCTGGACTAATAATTGCGCGGCGAGTGTACGTGATATCCTATCCAATTTTAGTGTTTTAGAAGGTGGATGGAAGAGCTGCATTAGATCTCCTATCTCATATCCTATACCAATAATTTTTAAGAGATTTTTCAGATCTCCTATCTCGTGTCCTATACCAATAATTTTTAAGAGATTTTCTAGGAGATGCTTAATCTCTCCTAAATAAAAGGAGACAACCCCCTTTCCCATATCCTTAAAAAATATAGGAGATAGTTAGGTAATTTGTTGTAGCAGTGCTCTCCTATATCCTAAATGATTTTAAGATACTATCTTAAAATAATTTATAGGAGATTTAATATGAGAAATCTGGTAGAGATGCTCACCTTCCGTAGTTTCTTGCATCCTGACAACACTCATTATCAAAGCTGTCAAGTTACGGCGCAGCATGCAAAATCATGAGTACATGGACGCCATGCATAAGTCGCTGTCCGGTGAACTCATGATTCTTTTCGACCAACTTGTATTGTTCGAGCTACGTATTGCATACATGCACATATATATGCACATTCGGTCTGCCTAGCTACGGTTGCTTTCTTTTAACTTTTTATTACTTATATACATTAGTTGTCTAATTTTTTGTTGTTGTTTAGTTAATATATAATTTTTCACTGTTTGACTATAAAAATTATAAGTTATCTCTTGTCGTTGTTCTTTTATTTGTACTAGTTGGTTGTATCATCTAAAATCACGTGAAAATTCAGGCACAAAATGTAACAACTCCCCAGGCTTACTCCCTCTGTCCTTGAATAAATAGATTTATAGAGTTGTCTTAAGTTAAACTTTGATCAAGTTTATAGAAAAACATCAAGATTTATAATATTAAACTAGTATCATTAGATGCACAATAGAATATATTTTCATAATATGCTCATTTTATGTCATAGATGATGTTACTCTTTTCTATAAAGTTAATCAAACTTAAAAAAGTTTGACTGACACGGATTCTAGGAATTGATTTATTTTGGGAAAGAGGGAGTATTTATTTTCGCCTGGCTTGTAACAACTCCCTTAATTTTTGTCTCCTTTGCTTACCTAAAAGGATCACATCATCATATGCATGCACACGCCGCTTCTTTCTTTTTTTCATTTTTCATTTTTCTAATTCCACGTGCTTCTTTAATAGCCCGCATGAGACCTTATAAACACGATACCCATTGTTTCGTATGAAGAATCTTATGTACAAATTCATCAAACAAAGAGTTTTGTACAAAATCTCATCCATGTTGTAATTTAAAAACCTCATTAGTTTCTTGAAGTGCATGTTATAGTGTTAGAAAGTAAAAATGCTTATTGAATTGACTTCCAATTCTATACCTAATAATAATCTGTACCTAAAAATTTCTGGCCAATTTTTTCATCCATCATCCCCCAACTAACTTCGTGAATGTAGGAATTGTCTCCCTTAGCGACGTCTGTCTATAGCTCTCACGTTTTATATATAGTCACGACATCCAGAAATAGCCAGAATATAACTATGAATCCTAATCCAAATACAAGACGTACTAATCAAATTCCTTTTGTGTTTGTTGGAAACTAAGGCCACACGTGTCTTATACGAACCAAACTCGCTCACTTTGCGACACGATTAATTTGCGTAAAAAGGTTGCTCCATCCGTCCTAAATGCAAGGTACTTTAGGAATTTTAGAACAAATTATGAAAACAAATTATAAAGTAAAATAAATGAGACATATAACCCTCTATTAACTATATAAAGATCTCATTCTTATCGTATTTTATAAACCTTGTAGTAGGCATTAATGGCAGGTATGCATGTGATTGGTGCTTTTAAAGAAGTTAATATTTATCTAGAATACCTTATAATTTGGAGCAAAATTTTTAATACTCCAGTACCTTATGTTTCAGAACGGAGGGATCAAGTAGATGCATTTGTGCACACTATGTACCTATCATGTATACGAGTACTACACCTTAGTATGGCGCCATGAGCTTTGGTGCGGTGTATATGCACATCCATATAAGAGCATATCAACCAGATTTTCTATCCAATCTTTTATATCTAGAAAGTAGCATTTTATGAGATAAAGGTGTTGTAGTAGATCTCTTATCTCATCTCTTATACCTATAATTTTTAGAAGACCTCCTAAAAAAACATCATTTCTCCTAAATAAAGGAGGCAATTCTCTATCTCTAAAGGAGACAAGTTTTAGGTAGTCTGCTACAGTAGTGCTCTCTTATATACTAAAATGATTCTAAGGTACTCCCTTAAAACAACTTATTCGCGATGCAATATAGGAGATCTAGTGGAGATGCTCAAAGCTTTGGTGTCGTTATCATGCAAGCGCCGTCACCAGCCCTCTTGTTACATATATATTCTTGGCGCTGTGTATATTACGTATATTTTTTTTGTGTTGTGTACGGGGTACATTTCTGCAACTAAAATCTCCAGTGGTCCAAATGTGAAATACTTTTAAAAAATAGATGTTAATATATTTTTAAACAGACTTAGCCAAAGTTAGACAAATATGACTTAGAGCAAGTCCAAAACTACTTACAATTTGATACTGATAGAGAGTCGTACCTGGTTTAATTTTAACAAAATGTTCCCCTGCCTCCCTAAGATACTTTTATAAATACACTTTTGGTGGAACAATTATTCTGGTCCTCTCTAATAAAGAAGTATGAAAAGCATGTCCCCTCTATTTCAAATTACTGAATGAAACAGCTTGTAGTTGTTAATATAAACACCAACATGTTTGAAGAAATCTGTACCTATTATTAGTTACCTGTATAACTTGATGGTAATTGTAGAGAGTTTTGTGGTCCGGACAAGCAGCAGTCTCTCCACACTAGCCGACTTCTTCACATCTTTCGGCGACTCCTTGTCATCACCGGAGGTGCCATTGACATTGCTCTTGGTTATATATGTCGTCGACATACTCGCATTACTGGTCAAGGCATCAAGCCCTATTGTTCTTGACAAGAAGGATGCTGTGTGGAATCAACCCTATATATGGAGGATTGCTGGACTGGTCGTTCGCCCACAGTTGCTGATTTCTGATTCTGCTTTAACTTTATTTATACTTGGTTTTCATACTTATCCTAGCCTATCATTACATTTTCTTATTGGAACTGGTGGCAAATATTTTATTCCTATCCCACAAAATTATGCAAGATTTATATATATACATGCTTAGTTGTCCACCACAAAAATGATCTCATCAATTAATTAAGTTCCATGTGCTTCACGGCTGGTAAGTAGACCTAATACACTCGAGAACTATTCCATTGGTTAGTCTCTGGCCACTACTGCACTGAGGTTATTCGTAAGTCCCCGTCACCATGCATGAGTCACAGTTTGGCAGCCATGCACTACTATAAACATAATTTCTAGAGATGGCCGTAGGTGATCACTAAGACGAGCATTTCTGCTGTAGTGGTCTTAGATGGTTGTTCTTTTTCAAATGTTGTCGTCTATATGGAATCCATGTTGTCATTTGTACTGAGTTCGTCTCCACCAAATACATATCTCATTTGGTCATGAGAATAATTTTGTGCTTGTGAAGTTGGTAGTGCTAGCACACTATCTGATATGGATCTTATAATTAAGAGATGCAGAGTACAATCATATCGCGTGACATACCTGCTTGCTTAATTGGAACCCACTGTTCACGATGATCTTGATCAGCATTATCTACTTATAAGGATGATGCATGCAAGCAATTCAATTAGCAATCTTCCATCCTTTCAGATACCTAGAGAAGTAGCACTTGGCAATCTAGCTGTGACGCACGCTTCAGTTTAACTTACTATTTTTGAGAGTGCAGTGTGACGTATGTAGGTTGTGTGCTCTAAGTGAATAAATTAAATCTGCATCTTTTACTGGTTGATATGATTATTCTATGTTTCTGCTATTTTTTTGGGAGGAAATTAAAGCAGGAACCAGACTTATTAGTTCATATTGAGTTGCATAAATCTGCATTTAATTTGTTAACTGTTGATATGATTGTATGTTTTTGCTAACTTTTTGAGAGAAAAATGTAGTTATTACTTTATACATTGAGCTGCATGCACCGACTAGTCGTTTTAACTAAAAAACTTAAGCTAATAAAGAAAGGTAAACAATTCACTTGTTGATAGATAAGCCTAGTGCTAAAGCATTTGTATCTTACATTTCCTATACTTTACTTTCATTTGCTTCCAAGACTAGTGTTAGGAATATGCTCAGCATCCACTTTAGTGGTTAGAATATGCTATAGCAAGTGAGAGTCTCCTTTGCCTATAAAGGAAGGGAGTGTCATTGTAAGAACAAGCCATTGCATTTTCCATTTAATCTAAACGGCTAAGGGCCAAGCTGCTCTCTGGTAGTTCCAGATCTGAATCTGAGATCTAATCGGGCCAACAATCTGGTATCAGAGCCAAGAGGGTTATTGAGTGAGCGAGCGCCATGTCCACCACCAGCCAGGTCGCGAGAGCGCGCACCGCCGCGGGTGCCAGAGCCGACGATCGCGCGACGCACCTTGCTGCCACAGAGGCAGCGGCTGCGGCGGTCTCCGAGACGGCTAGACAGGCGGCGGCTGCGGCCGTAGCACTACGTGCCGAGATGGAGCGGGAGCCGGAGCCAGCTGGAAGATCGCGTAGCCCAGTCGGGCGCCGCCGCCAGTCGCTATCACCAGAGCGGCGTCGTGGTCGGCGTGGCCGCTCCCCGGTGTTGCAGACGGTCTACCGCGACTCCGGAGCGAGAACGCCGTGCCCGATGCTCACCAAGTCGAACTATCATGAGTGGAGCCTACTGATGAAGGTCAAGTTGTAGGCCCAACGACTTTGGGAGGCGGTTCACATCGGCGGCATCGACTACGACGACGATCACCGGGCGCTGGAGGCGTTGTGCGCCACCGTCCCCACTGAGCTTAGCGCCTCCCTCGCCAACAAGGCTACAACAAAGCTGGCGTGGTAATCGATCGCTGCGGCACGCATCGGCGGAGAGTGTGTGCACTGGGCGACGTTGCAGCGCCTTCGAGGGAAGTGGCAAAGCCTCGCCTTTTAGCCTGGTGAGCAAGTCTAGGACTTTGCCCATCATCTTACCAATCTAATGGAGTAGATGGCGTGCAATGGCGATACTGACCTCACAGAGAAGCACGTGGTGAAGAAATTCCTCTGCTGTATGCCGAAGAGGTACGCGCAGATCGCCAATTCGATCGAGACGCTCCTCGACTTCGAGCAGCTCACCGTCGAGGACATCATCGGGGAGGCTCAAGGTGGTGCAAGACCGCAAGTAGGAGCCAAACTCCGAGTAGAGCGCTGCCGGAGGCAAGCTGTTGTACACGATGGAGCAGTGGCGCGCCTTTGACAAGAAGAAGAAGGAGAAAGGATCCGGTTCGTCCGGCTCCAAGGAGTGTCGCCGGTGTCCACACGGCGGTAAGAAGGAGGAGAAGGGACCCCGAGGCCAGGTCGGCGCTGATGGCGGTGCCACCGGTGAGCGCAAGGCAACTTGGGATGACACCTGCAACAACTGCGACAAGACTGGTCACTAGGCCAAGGACTGCCGCCTTCCTCCACGCCACGGTGGGCAGGCTCATGTCGCTCAAGCAGAGGAGCAGGATGCCACCCAGTTCCTGGCGCACGGGTGCGTCGAGCTGCAACAAGACACAGGGGAGGGGTGAAAGGTCCAAGCTTTCCCCTTTCTAGGTCGGATGGCTCTGTCGAGCTCCACCTCAACAAACCACGAGCCCATGCCTTCCTCGACAAAGGTGCCACCGATGACAAGATCGACTGCTGGTACCTCAACACCGGTGCGACGCACCACATAACTAGTCTGTGTGAGTTCTTCTCCGACCTAGACTCCGATGTGAAGGGCTCCGTCAAGTTCGATGACGCCTCCACCGTCGAGATCAAGGGCATCGGCTCGGTCATCTTCAAGGCCAAGATAGGGGAGCACCGTCTTCTCATCGGGGTGTACTATATCCTGGCCTTGAAGAACTCCATCATCGCTGTCGGGTAGCTGGACGAGAACATCTCGTGGGTGGAGATTGAGGACGGCATGCTATGCATCTAGGATAGAGGCCGCCGTCTTCTCACCAAGATGAACCAGGAAAGCAACCACCTTTATGTGCTCCATGTACATGTGGCGCACCACCTATGCCTTGCCACGCGCTGGGACGATGAGGCGTGGCACTGGCACGAGCGCTTCGGGCACCTTCACTTCAAAGCCTTAAAGCAACTTAGCAAGAAGGAGATGGTCCGCGACATGCCCTGCGTCGACCATGTCGAGTACCTCTAAGACACCTATGTGGTGGCCAAGCTGAAGCGCCGTCCCTTCCCGCATCAAGCCTCCTACCACGCCACCGAGCAGCTCGAGCTGGTGCACGGCGACCTTTGCGGTCTAGTGTCACCGGCCACCCCTGGAGGTCAGCACTGCTCGTTGACAACAACACCCGCTTTATGTGGGCCGTGCTGCTTGATTCCAAGGCAGCAGCTGCGAACACCATCAAGTGCCACCAGTCAGCCATGGAGGAGTGCGGCAGCAAGCTCAGGGTGCTCCGCACGGACAATGACGGTGAATTCATGGCGTACTGTGCCGATGAGGGGATTCAGCGCAACTACTCAGCGCCCTACTCACCGTAGCAGAACAGCGTGGTCGAGCACCGCAATCATGCTATGGTGGCAGTGGCACGTGTGCTCCTCAAACAACGAGGCATGCCGGTGGTCTATTAGGGAGAGGCCGTGATGACCGCCGTACACATGCCAACCGCTCTTCGACTAGTGCGTTCGACGGCAAGACGCCATATGAGGCCTAGCATGGGCGCAAGCCGGTGGTTAGCTACCTGCGCGTCTTTGGCTACCTCGCCTTCGTCAAGAAGCTAAACCACATCGGCAAGCTCGATGATCGTGGCTCGCCAGGGGTTTTCATCGGCTACGCAGAAGGGGCTGAAGCCTACAGTGTGCTCAACCTGGCGACACGGCGTGTGCGTGTGGCGCATGATGTTGTGTTCGATGAAACACAAGGCGGTGGATGACGGGTTAGAGACGACACTTCGCGACTTCACCGTAGAGTACGTGTGGGCTGGAGGTGCTGAGGAAACACAAGGTGCATCTTCATCGATGTATGGGTCTTCATCACCAGCTCTGACCTCTTCACCAACTCTGCCTCATTCGCCATCACCAAATTCGGGGGAGCTCGGCAGCCCATCAGCGGTGGTGGGTAGTCCATCGACGGTGGTCGGCAGCTCGTCGACAGCAGCTCCGACCTCTCTAGCCCCACAACCGACCTCTACATCATTGCAGCCGATCTCTCCAGCGTACCAGCCAACCTCCTCGGCGTCTTCTACCTTGCCAGCTGTGACACTAGCACACGTAGGGCGGCCGGAGGTCGAGTATGCCATGCCGCTAGAGGACGATCAAGACCGCTTGGACGCCTACTATGATGATGAGCCTTGCGATATCACATGGTGGCAAGCATCCTCGGCGACCAGTCTTCACTAGACCAGCTTCATCTGACACACGTCGGTGAGCCGACCACTTATGCTGAGGTGCAGGGTGATCCGGCGTGGTGGACGGCGATGGAGCAAGAGCTCAAGTTCATTGAGCAAAACTACACATAGGAGCTGGTGCCACTGCCTGACGGCCACCGCCCTATCACCCTGTAGTGGGTGTTCAAGCTCAAGAAGGACGAGCTGGGCATGGTGATCAAGCACAAGGCGTGATTGGTGGCGCATGGCTTCGTTCACCAGGAGGGGATCGACTATGATGACGCCTTCGCTCCCATGGCAAGAGGGGTGGCAAGTCCACCACATGGATGTGAAGTCTGCCTTCCTCAATAGCAACCTCAAGGAGGAGGTCTACATGCGCCAACCACCTGGCTATGCCATTGCCATAGAACAGGGGAAGGTGTACTGCCTACGCAAGGCACTCTATGGCCTACGTCAGGACCGTGCGCCTAGAACATGAAGCTCGGTGCCGCACTCAAGAAGATGGGCTTCAAGCAGAGCGCGCATGAGGCGGTGGTGTACTGATGGGGTAGTGAACACAATGTTCTACTGGTCGGCATCTACGTCAATGATCTCATCATCACCGGCGCTGAAGAACAAAAGGTGGAGGTGTTCAAGGCATGGATGAAGAATACATTCGACATGAGCGACCTCGGCCTCCTCTGCTTCTACCTTGGTGTCAAAGTGTGCCAGGACGCCACCGGGATCACCCTCCGCCAAACCCACTACGCCAAACACATCCTCGAGCTCGATGGCATGACAGGCTACAATCCAGCCCACGCCCCGATGGAGGAGAAGCTCGAGTTGTGTCGAGAGAGCCCGACAGAGGAAGTCGATCCAACCTATTATCGGAGGCTGATCGGGAGCTTGTGCTACCTAGTCCATACCTGGCCGGACATCGCGTTCGTCGTCGGGTACATGAGCCAGTTCATGGAGCGGCCGACGATGGAGCATCTATAGCCCATCAAGCGAATCCTATGCTACATGGTGGGTGTCGGTGTTTTGAATCACCGACTAGTAAATTTGTGATTTAAGCATCTGGCCTAGATGGTGTGCTCGGAGGACATAACAATTTGTACTGGTTCGGGTGGTATGTCCCTATGTCTAGTTTGCTGCTGCTCGTGTTACCAACACTAGTTTGTAGTAGGGGTTACAAATGGGTGAGAGAGGGAGCAGGTCCCAAGTCTCTGGTAAAAGGGTCAAACGGAGTTGAGTCTCATTGAGCTCGTTCAACCGTTCAGCGTGCCCTTCATGGAGCACCCTGCTTCCCCTTTTATAAATGAAGGGGAAGGCGCAGGTTACACGAGAGAGAGAGAGAGAAAGAGAGAGAAAAGTGAGGAGGAGGAAGGACTCTAGGGTTGCGGCGCCCTTCATCTCCTTTACGTGGGTCTCGCCGATCCTGTAGATGATGATGGGGACGACTCCACGTCGTGACCCTATTCAACACTGGTGCTATACACGGGCGTCGCTAGTCATGGCGCTCCATTTCATCCCGGTGGGCAGCATGGTTAGCAGATACCCTGGTCGAAAGTTGTATGGGGATTAGGTAGCATAGCGCTAGCATGCCCGACACTATTGGCGACATGAGTCCTCAGGTATGGCCCATCATGGCCCTGGGTCCCGTCAAGACACGCCTACTCCCTTTCCGATGTTAGAAGTTTGACCCTAGGTTTGTACACTTAGACCCGTAGTGGTTGGAGGCGGTACGGACCCCTGTCGGGTGAGGCAGAATCCCCCTTCAAGGGGTTTGACGAGGCGAAGTCCGTGCCCGAGGGGTCGGGTGAGATGGAGCCCGCGTGCTTGGGGTTAGACGTGATGGAGCCTGCGCCCAAGAGGTCTAGTGAGACAGAGCCCGTGCCCTCGGGGTCAGGCGTGACGGAGTCAGTGCCCTCGGGGTCGAGCGACACAGAGCCCGCCCCCTCGGGGTCGGGCGAGATGGAGCCATACCTTTAGGGTTGGGCGAGACCAAAATACACTCTTGACCATCCAGGCGAGTTAGCATTCGTGACCATCTGCTTCCTTCTTCCAGGTATCCCTAATACTAATACCCGACAGTAGCCCCCAAGCCTGCGGAGGAGTAGGATACTCCTTCGAAGGCTTTTTCAGGTGGAATGATTCTGAGGGTCTTGATCTCCCTTTGCGGGCCACAGGATGTCTTGGTAGGGTCATGATTCCTTTCCGTCATGTTCGGACTCTTCTGGAGCATGCAACTGCGGGATTCGGGGGGGTCAGAAAAGATCTCTCTTGATTCTGATCCCTCCCTAGGATCGGATTGATCCACCATTGTCATGCGACCACGTATTCGGTCTCCTTGCGAGTTCGACTTCCCCCGAGCCCCCGCACATAGCAAGGATCCGGTCAAGGGGTTAGCTCATCTTGTGGTCGTCCTCCCTCAAGCGTTTTTTCAATAAAATGGAGGGGTTGAGCCATGCTAGGTTTTGCTCGATGGACGAATCATGGTGCTCGATGAGCTGTTAATGGGCTAGTTCGAGTGGGGCCCCAGCTTCCCGTTCATGGGGGTCCAGCATGGGTCAGTTGGTGACCGACTCCAGATTCTTGGTGGCCAATCCATATAGTTCTTGGGTCCTTTGGACCGGTCCCAATGGCTCATTGCCTTTCTTCGGATAAAAACCATGGACCATGCTCCGACCAAGACCTGAAAGTGGGCTGGAATGCCCGTGCCGATCGTACGCCCGGGTACAACCCGCTAGCAGGCCCATCCCTTACCACCCCTCACTCTAAAGGTGCCCTGGAGCAGTTGTGAACCCATTAGTGGGTCAACCTTTGAACTCCTGGGCCTTAATGGGCTGTGGGAGCATTTTTAGCTCTGTATCCCTTCTTACCTATGGCGGTTTTCGGCCCATCAAGGGGGCAAATAGCTATCTGACGTGCCCTTCGAGGAGCGGCTGGGGGTGGTGCATGCACGATTCCCAGAGAGGTGATGTGACGAGGCACGATAGGTGCGTCAACCTAGGTGGACGGTTCACCCCTCGCTCTTGCGCCGCCAGCGAAATCCTTGTTCCTCTGCCCTTGCTCTTCCGCCATCAGCGAAGCTTTCGTTCCTCTGCCCTTGCTTCCCATGGAGTCATGGTATCACTCCGACGTCACCAATGCGCGCATGGAGGGCCTTGTCAAGCGTGGCCTTCTCCGTCGGAGGACCGACACGGTGGAGTGGCTCGTGCCCAGTCATGAGGAGGTACTGGCGTCGCCCAACGGCTACATCATGTCCTTCGCTGTGGTAGAACCGCCCGAAATAGCACACTTCCGGAAGCGCTCGACTTCCACCAGACACTAAGCACCCCAAAAACGAGATACTATGAGCAGTTGATCCAATTCCCAAACCACCTTTGCTATACCTTAGAGGGTATATTAGGCTACTAAAACAAGCCATAATACAACACCACTCCATAACCCAATTTCTCTACAAAAATTACCAAACATAGCTTTGTCAATCTGTTTTCAGACTTAAGAAATTGACTAAGTCTTGAGTTGGATTTGCTTCAAATTCGATTTCCAAGCTATTATAAATGTTATCTAGCGTTACAATCTTGTTAAAACAAAAGTTGCACTATCTTCTACAAAATGTGTACTTCAAACTTTATTAAGGTTTCACATATATGTTTTATAGCACTTATGCTTAATAAAAATTGGTTTCCAACCTTAAGTGATATAACATGCCTATTGAATTCTCTTTATGTATCATTTGTGTTAATCATTTTTCATGCCAAGAAATTTATCTTTGCTCATTCTCACATGCACCAACACATAATCATCATGCTCATGAAGTGTTATTCATAGAAAACTTGCAGTGTAACACCGAGGGTGTTACAATTCCCCTCCTTAATCAAAATCTCATCCCGAGATTCCTTGTGCCTAGTGTGGGAAAAGAGATAAGGAATAAATATCGATTTAAATAATTACCTCAACGAACTAGAGAGAAGATGGGGATAATGCTTTGAGATATAACTTTTTTGCTCCCAAGTTGCATCGTCCTCCGAGTGATTTTGCCACTGAACTTTATAGAACTTTACCACATTGTTTCTAGTCACTCTTTCTTTCTCATCTAAGATTTTAACAGGACGCTCATTATAAGACAAGTCAGGTTGGAGGGAAAGTCCTTCAATTTCCATTACTTCCTCGGGAACTCTCAAACATTTCTTCAACTGAGAAACATGGAAAACATTGTGTACTGCTGACAAAATGGCTGGAAGTTGGAGACGGTAAGCAACATGACCACATCGCTCCAAAATCTTATAAGGACCCACATAGCGGGGAGCTAACTTCCCACGGACACCAAATCGATGTACACCTCTCATGGGATATACCTTGAGATACACATGATCACCAACTTCAAATTGCAAGGGCCTTCTTCACTTGTACGAATAAGCTTTTTGACAACTTTGAGCTGCCTTCAAATGGCTTTGAATAATACTAACTTGCTCCCAAGCTTCTTTGATAAAATCAGGCCCAAAATATCCATGATCAGCCACTTCAACCCAGTTAAGCGGGGTCCTACACTTCTTTCCATATAGAGCTTCAAAAGGTGCCATACGAATGCTTTCTTGATAGCTATTGTTGTAAGAAAACTTAGCTAAGTTCAAGCATTTGTCCCACTTTTTAGGAAAAGAGATGGCACAAGCCATCAACATATCCTCAAGTGCCTGATTGACTCTTTCTGTTTGCCTGTCCGTCTGTGGATGATAAGCTAAACTTCAGAGGAGATTGGTACCAAGACATTCCTGGAGTTGCTCCCAAAAATGAGAGACAAAGACTGACCCTCTATCAGAGACAATAGTAAAAGGAACTCCATGCAAGGTCACAATCTGGTCAAAATACAACTTGGCATACTTCTTAGCTGAATATCTGGTATCCACCAGGAGAAAATAAGCGGACTTGGTAAGGCGATCCACAATGACCCAAATAGAGTTATAGCCCTTGGATGTGTGGGGTAAACCCACAATGAAATCAATGGAAATCTCCTCCCATTTCCAAACAAGGATAGGCAAGGGCTGCAAAAATCCTGGGGTATGCATATGGTTTGCCTTAACTCTACCACAAGTATCGCACTCCGCGACATACTTGGTGATATCCTGCTTCATATTGGACCACCAATATAAGTGGTGCAAATCATGGTACATCTTGTTACTTCCCAGGTGGATGGATAACTTGGAATGATGAGCTTGATCCAAAATCTTTCTTCTAAGCTCCTCACTTGACAGAACAACCAATCTATTCTTGAACCTCACTACACCTTGACCATCAATACTAAAATGAGGACCACGCCCTTCGGTAATTAACTTATTGATGTGAGGAATTTTTGAAGTGTCTTGCCTTTGCTCTATAATAATTTGCTCAAGTAAATCCGAGACTAAAGCAATATGGGTTAGCACCTCAGCATGGTTGAGAGACAAAGGTGCTTCTTCAACTTAATATGACTTCCGGCTCAAAGCATCAGCTAGAACATTAGCATTTCCGGGATGGTAATGAACTTCCAAATTATAATCCTTGATTAGCTCCAACCATCTCCGTTGTCTCATATTTAACTCGAACTGAGTGAAAATATATTTGAGGCTCTTGTGATCCGTAAAAATGTGTACTTTATTTCCCAACAAATAATGCCTCCAAATTTTTAGAGCGTGCACCACAGCAACCAGCTCTAAATCATGGGTGGGAAAATTCACCTCGTGCTTTTTCAGCTGATGTGAAGCACAAGCTATCACACGCCCATCCTACATAAGCACACATCCCAACCCCGTCTTTGAGGCCTCACAATATACATCAAAAGGTCTATCAATATCTGGTTGGGCAAGAACAGGAGCAGAGGTAAGAAACTTCTTCAGAGCTTGGAAAGCTTCTTCGCAAGCCAGACTCCATACAAACTTGACATCTTTCTGGAGTAGCTTGGTCATCGACTAAGCTATTTTGGAGAAGTCAGGAATGATGCGTCGATAATAACCAGCAAGACCAAGGAACTGATGAATCTGATGCACTGACTTGGGAGATTTCCAATTTAACACATCCTACACCTTGCTTGGGTCTACAGAGATACCTTTAGGTGTCAGAACATGTCCCAAAAACTACACTCGATCTAACCAAAACTCACACTTGCTGAATTTGGCATACAGCTTGTGTTCCCTTAATCGAGTCAGTACTATTCGAAGATGCAGTGCATGCTCTTCTTGGTTTTTGGAGTATATCAAAATATCATCAATGAACACCACTACAAACTTATCCAACTCCGGCATAAAGACTGAATTCATGAGATACATGAAGAATGCAGGAGCATTGGTGAGACCAAAAGACATGACTAGGTATTCATATAGCCCATACCTAGTAGAGAAAGCTATGTTCGGTATATCTTGAGGTCTGATCTTGATTTGATGATAGCCTGAACAGAGATCAATCTTTGAAAACACTTTGGCACCCGCCAACTGATCGAACAAAGTATCAATACAAGGTAAATGATACTTGTTCTTAATGGTTACCGCATTGAGAGGGCGGTCATCCACGGACATCCGCAAGGTACCATCCTTCTTCTTCACAAAAATTGCTGGACAACCCCATGGTGAAGAGCTAGGATGGATAAATCCCTTCTCCAATAATTCCTCTAACTGCTTCTTCATTTCAGCTATTTCTTTAGGAGCCATGCGGTAGGGATGCCAGGAAATAGGAGCAGTGCTAGGTTCTAACTCAATGGAAAACTTCACATCTCTATCCGGTGGCAACCCAGGTAGATCTACAGGGAAGACATCCGAAAACTCATAGACCATAGGAATAGAGGCAAGATTAGGAGAAGCTTCAACATGAGCAGCAACTGGTAAGGGTGGATCTAAGGGCATAAGAAGAGACATCCTATCCTCGAAAGAAGGAAGCCATAACTCAATAACTCTCTGCTTAAGGTCCAAGACTACCCCATAAACTCACAACCAGTTCATGCCTAGAATTGCATCTATGCCTTGCCTAGGCAGCACCATGAACTGGAGGCGGTAAGTGTGAGTGGCTAGCACTAATCCAACTATGTCCGTTTGAGTATTAATGCACAAATGCGCACCCGGAGTATTGATTCTATAGGCAATAGGTATAGCCATAAGTGATATACTGTGCCTCTGGACAAACCCCATGCTCATGAATCAATGTGATGCACCAGAATCAAACAACACATATGCTGGGTGGGAATCAATGGTAAACATACCAGCCATCACCGGTTTATTCTGCAAGATTTCCTCAGTCTCAGTGAAGTTGACTTGCCTAGAGTGGCTTACAGGCACCTTCTTCTTGATGATCATCTACTTGATCAGACATGAGTTAGCTGAGGGTTGAGCATACTGTGCAAGCTGGTTCTGCGGACACTCCCGAGCATAGTAGCCTTCCTTGCCACACTTGAAACAAGCACCAGGCTTGTTCCCCTGCCCCTGGCGAGGAGGAACCTACTGTCCCTAGGGCTGTTGTAGTTGCGCCTGCTGAGTAGGTGCACGGTACTGAGTGGGAGGTGCTTGGTAGGTCTGCTGAGGCTGACGGAATGACTGCCCACCTAAAGACTGATAGGGCACTCGCCTGACAACCTATACCTTCTGAGCCTAGGGGTGACTAGAAGACCCAGTAATCACCCGCTTGCACTTCCACTCAGCCTGAGAGTCACGCTAAAGTCCTTCCATGGCAATAGCAACATTCATCATAGCACCAAAAGTCTGGTAGTTCTCTGTGTACAGCTCCTTGTGTAGACTGCAAGAGAGGCCACGATAGAAACGGTCCCTCTTCTTCTCATCAGTATCGACGTGGGTCCTAGCATACTATGACAGATGGTTAAACTTGTTCACATAATCCATCTCAGACATGCTACCTTGCCTTAGGTCTAGGAACTCCGTCAACTTTCAGTTCAGCACACCTGCAGGAATGTACTACAATCTAAAAGCGGAATGTAAACTCCTACCAAGTCACACGGTGATCCACCGGCTACATGTCATTGAACGTGTCCCACCATGCACTGGCAGAACCCAATAGCTGCTACGCTGCAAAGTGCACCTTCTGTTCTTCAGTTATAGTGAGCAACTGAAACTTCTGCTCTAGAATACGAAGCCAATGCTCTGCATCTAGAGGCTCCGCGGTCGGCGTGAATGTGGGTGGGTGCGTCTTCAAGAAATCCTAGTAAGAACAGGGTCCCTCAAGACCGCGGGCCCACCCCCATTCCCACCATTGCCTCTGTGGCCCCTACGGGCAAAGCCACCAATCGCCTGGGCTAGCATCTCCAAGGCACGGGCTGACTCACGCTGAGCAACCAGCATCTTCGCCATCATCTCTGCATGGGTCATCGAAGGTGGTGGTGGCGGAGGAGGAGGAGCTAGAAGTGGGGCCTCGTGGCTCTCCCCATTGGTGTTGCCAATGCCCTCACCACGACCGTTATCACCTGGGTATGCCCTTGCGCTGGTACTCCTGCGACTAGACCTTAGGTTCATCTATAAACAGATAAGAGCCAACCATTAGGGACAACCCTCCAGATTAGGAACATGAAACTTAGGGAAATGATGAGACTTTTATTAAAGCATTCTTTTAGATTATCCTATCAATTTACTAATCCATATTGTACGTGTGGGGGAAGTCTAGTTTAAGAAAGATTATGTTTTCATGATGCATGCATCGGCCTACCCGTTCACTCAAGCCGGAATATAGCGGCGTTCGTAAAATTTTTCGGCACATCGCACACTCACTTTCCGTACGCTAAACGATTCTTACGCAGCGTAAGTTAGTGTACCTGCAGAAGATTGATTAGATAAAACCAGTGCCGCTATCCTAGATAGACCATATTACTAGGGCTTATACATAATTTTATCGCATCCTACTTTTTGCAAAACTTTTGTTGGTCAAATTATAGGTTTTGAAAAGAGTTATGAAACTCGTAGACTCAATATTGGCTCCGATACCACCTGAGGCAGAACCGCCCAAAATAGCACACCTCCGGAGGTGCTTGCCTTCCACTAGACACCAAGCACCCCGAAAACAAGATACTTCGAGCAGTTCCATCGAGCACACCCTAAGGGAGATCTTGAATAATCCATGATTTTCCTCCAGGATTCAATAATGAGAACGAGTTTACAATACTTAGTCAATTTCATACAATCAGAGTTCTTAGAAATACATTATTACAGTACCAAGTTCAGAGTGCGGAAATTAAACAGTGGAATTAAAATAAAAATCTAACAGTAGAATACAAGGATCCGTCTGTGCCCACCAGAAGAATCCTCCACACAATAGCTACTCTTCAAGCTACACCTCCAATAGGGGTAAATAAACCCTGAGTACACAATTGTTGTTGTTTTGGACCGGGGGTCCTCAACCAGCCAGTGAATTTGAACTGCGTGCCCCTAATCTCGGATGGTGATGCAAAGAGACACAAGGTTTATACTGGTGCAGGCAATCGAAACCCTACGTCCAGTCTGAGAGATCGATCTTGTATTCCTTGCACCGAGGTGCTTGTAGTAGGGGTTACAAGCTGGGCGAGAGAGGGAGCTGGTCCCAGGTCTCTGCGCGGAGCGGTGCGGGCTGCTTGAGACATTGCTCTCAGGCAGCGGGGGAGTGTGTATCTGAATCTATGTGAGTCTATGCGAGTGCTCGTCTGACTTTCTCCCGTCGTGGGCCTGTGTGTGCGTGTGGGCGTGTGTGCGTCCGCCCTCTAGAAACGGCCCCGGTCACTCCTTTTATAGTTGAAGGGGGACCAGGGTGATACATGTGTTTACTATGCGGCGAGCGGAAGTGGCGTGTCTAAGTCCTATAGATTGCTACTTGTGGCGGCATGGTCAACAAAGTGGTCTTGTCCTTGATGTACTAGAGCAACGTGCCGGTCACACCTGATCTTGTACGACGTGGGCGCTCCCGTGATAGCTTGACGCAGGGGATGGGCGACGACGTGCTGGTCGCTGTGCGTTGACGGTGTAAAGAGCCGAGGCTCAGTTGGTGCTGAGGCCGAGCCGTCATGGGGGGCTCGGCGGGCATGAATCCGAGGCTGCCGAGCCCCTGAAGTGGATTGCCGAGGCTTGGAGGGAGCAGTCGGTCCTATACACTGATTCCGAGGCTATAGTGACCCGGACTGGACTTCCCACACCGCGCTGTTCCTGGAGCAGGTATTAGGTAGCACAGCGTAGTATGGCCGCCAGTCATGGGTACAGTGCTAAGCACAGTGGCAGGTAATCCCTGCTCAGTCCTATCTCCCGTCCCGTCGGTCACTCTGCGGTACTACGCCGACGTGCGGCTGACGTTGTGGGAGTGGTTGGGCGCATTAACTGGACACAACGCTTTGTCAGAGAAGTCGGTTGAGACGGAGGCGACGAGGTTGTTGCCAAGCCGGCCTCGGGCGAATCAGAGAATCGGTAACCCGTCCGAGGCCTTGCGGGGCGGGGCCTCGGGCGAGAGGGCCTCAGCAAGGTGGAGAGTCGTTGCGGCGTGGGCCTCAGCGAGTCGGAGAATCGTCCAAGACCCTGTGATCGTCCTTTGGCATTGATATAAGCAAGGCCTAAGGACTCTTTTCGGTTCTTGCTTAGGGTATCCCCTTTTTATGGTATCCGACAGTAGCCCCCGAGCCTCGGGGAGAGTGCGAGCACTCTCCCTGAGGCTTTGTCGAGATTCTGTCTTGTAGCGGCTCCCGTCGGGATTGTGTTTTGTTCTCGTGGTTCCAGTGGGTGCGCGTGAGCGCACCCGCCGGGTGTAGCCCCCGAGGCCCTGGAGGAGTGGATTTACTCCTCCAGGGGCTTTGTCCCTGTTGAGCGAGGAGTTTTATCATGTTTGCCGGGCTGATGAGTGCGAGTTCGAGTCGCTGGGACTTGGCCTAGTTGCAGGAAGAGCCCTCGAGCCTCTACATGGAGCGAGAGGGCGATCAGTGGTTTCCCTATCTTTTTTGGCGGCCCTCACGCATCCTTTTCGCTCAGAAGGAGGGGTGGAGCGTGCCAAGCTACCCTCGGTGGGCGCGAGCAGTGACATCTCCGGTGAGCTGCTATCGGGTAGTCCAAGTGGAGGCCCGTGCCCCATTCAATAGGGGTCGGCTAGCGGTCCAGAGACGCACTCCAAAAGTACCAGAGGGCTTCTCTAGTGGGTCCTAGGGCCGTTCGATCGGCCACGGGGGCTCGGCGCCTCCCTACGGTGGGATCCCATTCGGAGACCTCCCTATTGGTTTCGGACATGACTTAGGGCTTCCCAAGCATTTGCTTGCTTGGGCTTTTGGCCATGTTCAGGCTTGCCCACAGTCATCCCTGACTCTGTTGTCCTAGGGCGGCTGTCGAAACCTTTGGGGGGCCCAGCCTTTGAACCCCTGGGCCGTAACGGGCTCGGTGCCCTTTTTGTCATGTTTTTTCAAACCTCCGAGTGTGAGCTTGGGTGGCTTGTTTTCGTTCTAGGTGCAGGAGGAGCCCCTGAGCCTCCGCATGGAGCGAGAGGGCGGTCAGGAGTTCCCCTGGCTTTTTATGCGACCCTCGCGCATCCTTTTTGTTCGGAAGGAGGGGTTGTTTGCCGAGCCCATCGAGTGCGAGCCTGGGTCGCTGGGTCTCGGCAAGGTTGCAGGAAGAGCCCCCGAGCCTCCGCATGGAACGAGAGGGCGATCAGGAGTTCCCCTGGCTTTTTATGCGACCCTCGCGCATCCTTTTTGTTCAGAAGGAGGGGTTGTTTGCCGAGCCCATCGAGTGCGAGCCTAGGTCGCTGGGTCTCGGCAAGTTTGCAGGAAGAGCCCCTGAGCCTTCGCACAGAGCGAGAGGGCGATCAGGAGTTCCCCTGGCTTTTTATGCGACCCTCGCACATCCTTTTCGTTCGGAAGGAGGGGTTGTTTGCCGAGCCCATCAAGTGCGAGCCTAGGTTGCTGGGTCTCGGCAAGTTTGCAGGAAGAGCCCCCGAGCCTCCGCACGGAGCGAGAGGGCGATCAGGAGTTCCCCTGGCTTTTTATGCGACCCTCGCACATCCTTTTCGTTCAGAAGGAGGGGTGGAATATGTCAGGCTACCCTCGGTGGGCGCGAGCGGTGACACTTCCGGTGAGCTGTTATCAGGTAAGTCCAAGTGGAGGCCCATGCCCCATTCGATAGGGGTCGGCTAGCGGTCTAGAGACGCACTCCAAAAGTACCAGAGGTCTTCTCTAGTGGGTCCTAGGGCCATTCGATTGGCCCCGGGGGCTCGGCGCCTCCCTACGGTGGGATCCCATTCGGAGAACTCCCTGCTGGTCTCGGACACGACTTAGGCCATCCCGAGCGATCGCTTGCTCGGGCTTCGGCCATGTACGAGCTCACCCATAGTTGTCCCTGACTCTGTTGTCCTAGGGCGGCTATCGAAACCCTCGGGGGCCCAGCCTTCGAACCCCTGGACCATAATGTTCTCGGCGCCCAGTTCCTTAGTCTGAAAGGAATCGGCTGGGGGAATATTCCCCTCCCATTGGCTAACAACGACAGGCGTGCCTTTTGAGGTGGTTTCTCGGGGCCTGCTGTTGCTGCGGTTGGATGCGACGCGGTGTCTGCGGACAGGACATAACCGTCCGTGCGATTAATGAGGAAAAGGTGGGCACGTGGGCGGTAGAATAGGATCTACATTAACTGTGCCAGATTTGAGGGAAACTTCCCCGGTTTCGTCGCCCATCCATTTTGTCCCCTTCCTGCATAAATACATAACGAGCCTCGCCCCTCCCCTCCTTACCTTGCCTACACTTGTCTTTTCTGCCTCCGAGCCATTGCTAAGAATAGGGAGTGCCGGGGAGAAGAAGGGAGAAGGGCGAGGGAGAGAGGGAGAGCGAGAGAGAGAGACTTACTGCCGTAGCATCATTCCCCCCCGTGCATTGGCCGGCGGCCCTATCATCCTCCCGGCGGATCCTTGGGAGCCGTCCGACGTGTCCGTGGAGGTGCTGCAGTCGCTCATCGACGACGGCCTTCTCCATCCGATCACCGACCCTGATAGGCCAGAGTGGATTGCTCCGTTGGGTGAGCCAGAGCCAAGGCCACGCGAAGGGTACGTCGTGAGCTTCGTGTCTTTCCACGAGCGTGGTCTCGGCGTGCCGGTGGACCGATTCATGCAGGCGCTCCCACATTACTACGGGGTGGAGCTGCACAACTTCAACCCCAACTCCATCATGTAGGCGGCCATCTTCATCGCCGTCTACGAGGGGTATCTGGGGATTGCCCCCCATTGGGAGCTATGGCTCCATCTCTTCCGAGCGGGGCATACCACCAAGCTGATGGGCACGGCGGGTACAAGGAAGATGATGAGGGCCGGCGGCTGCAATCTCAAGGTGCGCCAAGACCGGCAGCAGCTTTACATCCCGGTCCAGCTCGCGTCAACCAATTGCCGCTGGTACACCAGCTGGTTCTACCTCCGCAACGATGATGGCGGACTTCCCCCCTACACGGGGTGGATCATGGAGGACTGTCCGAAGAAGTGGAGGTATGGCGTCGTGAGGGAGGATTAGCCCAAGCTGCAGCCGCTCCTGGAAGGCCTAGAGAGGCTATGGGACCGCAGCCTTATGGCGGCTGTGGTCGTGGCTACCTTCCATCGCCGAAGGGTCCTGCCGCTGATGGCTTGGTGGTGGTGCCTGTTCAAGATGAGACCGGACGAGCCGATCGATTTCGGCGTCCAGATGTCCGTCGTCCCCCTCTCCGATGAGGAGGTTCTACGGCGAGCGAGGGAGACGGTGGAGGGGCGGCTGAAGAGCGGTGGTCTGACCCCTATCGCGATGCGCCCATCATAGGGGTACCTCTCGCTGGTAAGTCACGCGCTGCTGTGGCCCCTGAGGCTTTCTTGCTCCTCATCGTTTTCCGTTTCCTTACTTGTGTTCGCCGTTCCAACAGGGATGAGAGCCGTGCGAGCCTCCCCGCCGCCTGTTCCCGAGGACGCAGAGCTACGGGCGGTGAACCGGGCGCATGCCGAGGCACAGAAGAAGAAGGATGCGGAGGAGGCAAAGCGCAAGAGGAAGAACCTTAAGCGCGAGCAGCTAGAGAAGCGCCGCCGGCAGTAGAGGCAGGACGGTCTCCTGGTGGAGGCGTCTCCAACGCCGTCGCTGTCGGTGGATTCTTTGAACGAAGATGACGAGAGCGAGAGGGGGCGAGTCCCTGGACCATCTCCCCGATGTCGGGGAGACAGCGCTCGGGGTGTCGGCGAGCAGCCCAGCATTTCCAGGGGGGAGGAGGAGAGGGCACCTCGGGGTCGGCAATCGCCCACCCTGGGTTCAAAGCCGACACACCCGAGGCACGGGCATTAGGGGCAGGCGACGGCCGGGGAGACGGAACCGTCCCCGTAGAGGATCGAGGGGGCGCTGGAGTCCGATGGAGACCAGCCATCGCCGGTGAACACGGAGGCCGTGCCTCTGCCGCCACCACTGCCGTTGCTGAGGAGGACAGCAGTGCCGAAGTGGCTGCATCCCTGTTCATGGTAAGTGCCTTTTTGGCGGAGTTTGTAGTATCTCCCGCTCGGCCCTTGGTCGTACGTTGACCATGGGAGTGTTTTTGCTTCTAGCCAGAAGCGTCAGGTGGAGGTACCTGCCTTGGCGCCACGTAAGGCACTCAAGGTGAGCACCAGCTCCACCGCTCACCGGGCGGCGGAGGCGCAGGTCGCCGTGCAGCGTGGCGTGGCGTCGGCCGTGGCCGACCTGGGGGAGCTGGTTGCCCAAGAAGAGGCTCCCCAAGTGGCCATGGAGCAAGCGGGAGAGGAGGCGCCCAAGACCTCTGAGGCCGAGGTGGCCGAGGCCAGGGCTCCTGAAGTTGAGGCGCCGAGCGCCGGGGCTCCTGGGGCCATCGAGGCCGAGGTGGCCGAGGCGAGCTCGGCGGACACGGCGGCCCGGGAAACGGAGATGGAGGCAGGGCAAGCTTTGGTGCCACCCCTAGTCCAAGACCTGCCGCCGTCGCAGGAGAGCGCCCGGGAGGTGGAGGTTCAGGCAACCTCTTCCGAAGATACTTCCTGGGGGAAGGAGGCGGCAAATGCCGAGGTGGCCAGCACCACGGAGCAGCCAGTTCCTGCTTCTGGCGAGGGAAGCTCGGCCCTCGTGCGGGTATGACCCGAGCCCCGTGGGTGGGATCACTTGCATGTATCGTGGCTGAGCCGGGACAACCCTAAGGGGGAGCCTCTGTTCGCCCTCGAGGACGCGGTCGATGGGGGCGCTGGGGCTCCTTCGAGCAATATCGCCAGCTGGCGGTGCGGTCGCTGCGGACAACGCTGTCTATCATGGACGACGATCTTCCCGGCGTCGCCTAGGTACGCGTTCTCTTTTCTCCTACGATGTCATCTTGTTCTGAGTTTCCTCACAGCGTATGACCCCGGTTCTGCCTACCTAGGAGCTCGAGGCCCGGTCCCTCGGGAAGTCGTTGTTCCTCCGTCAGGAGAGGGACACCTGGGACCAGCTCGGGCAACAGAAGGACCTGCTCGCCAACACCAACAAGCTTCTGTCAGCGCGGAGCGTGGAGGCGGAGGACCTCTGCCTTCGCTATGTAGATATGAAGGCCGAGGCGGCCATGGCTCAGGAGCAGGCCGCCCCTTTGGCGGCGCGAATCAAGGAGCTGGAGGAGGAGCTGACCCGAGTGGCCGGTGAGCGGGACACCTTCAGGTCCCGGGCTGAACAGGCGACGGTCTCTGCCAAGGCCATCACCGGGCAGTTAGGGAAGGAGCAGGCTGCGCATCTACTGATGAAGGGTGCCTTGGACGAGGCCCTCAAGGTGGCTGAGGCCTCCCGGGTCGATGCCTTAGTTTGGAAGGAGAAGTACGAGGGTGAGTTTTGTTCCCTTTGTTTTACTTGTTTTTCTTGCGTTCGACCCCTAACTCCCTGAGGTGGTACAGAGCTAGAGAATGAGGCTTCTAGGGTGGCCGAGGCCTCTCGTGTCGAGGTCCAGTGCTGGAAAGAGAAAGCCGGGGCCTCTCAGGTCGAAGTCCAGCGCTGGAAAGAGAAAACCGAGGGTGAGTCCCATAGGGCTTTGGCCCTGTTTGGCTTATTTTTCTTTTGCGCTTGACCCCATCCTGCTTGTTTTGGCGCAGGGTTGGAGAAGGAGGCTTCCCGGGTGGCCGTGGCCTCAGCCGCAGTGCAGGCGGCGCTCGAGGCCGAGACCGGGGAGCATGACGCGCTGCAGAGTGCCGCCCGTACCGTGTGCGAGGCCCTGGAGGTTGAGGGGGTTCAGTCGGGTAGCTCCCTTAGGAGCCGCCTGACTGCGTTGAGTGGCCAAGTGCGCGAGCGACTCTGGGGGGCATTGCACACGGGCGTCAAGCGCATCGTGGCCGTCGTCTCCTTGCACTACGTCGGTGTCAACCTCGTGGCCATCAGCGATGGCTACGTCTTGCCTGAGGATGACGAGGAGGCCGATGAGGAGGTCATGAAGCTGATGGAGGCGGCTGAGGCCCCTGGCACGGTGCTGGCTAGCCTATTCGAAGAAGAGGTAGTTCCTCCCGCGCCAGCCGCCGATGCAGGAGATCCTGAGCCTTGACTAGGCCAAAGGGGCCATGCAAACAGATTAGGTTTATTGTCGTAGCGTGACGTTCATGGCTGTCGAGACCTTTATAAAGTACTCGTGCATACGCTTTTTAATCGTTTTATTGTATTTCCGAGCCTCTGCCCTCTATCGCGCCTCTGAACATATCATTTGCAGAAAACTTCCTCAAAGCCTAAGCTGCCCCTCGGGTAAAAGGTGGTGAGGGAGTTGCCGTAGCCCAGAGGCGTAGGCCGTTCTCGTGGCTCGGCCAGCCTTTTGGCCCTGAGACGGACTTTTCGGTCCTTAGGTTTTTTACACTCGATTTGTCAGAATATGCCAGAGTGTTTGGCATAGAAATTTATTCAAAAAAACGATTAAAAAATGGTGCCTATGACTTTGGGGGGGGGGGTTCCACCCCTTCTAGCCCCCGAGGGAGGCTCGGTTCGGTAGAGGTAGAGCCGAGTCTCCCTTATAATGTTATCTCAACATCGATCCCCCGTCGATGGGGGGGTTTTCTCGAAAAATTAGAACAACTAAAGAACGCTTTTTTAATATATTTCGAGAAACAATGTATACAATGCTTGGAGGTTTAAGGGTAGAAACAACGTAGCTGTTCTATGTTCCAAGTGTTGGTGAAGATTTCGCCCTTTTCATTGGCCAGCTTGTAGGTTCCGGGCTTTAGCACTTGGGCGACGATGTACGACCGTTCCCATGGCGGGGTCAGCTTGTGGCGGCCCTTGTTGCTCTGCCTCAGTCTTAGCACCAGGTCGCCCACCTTTAGGTCTCGGCTTCGAATGTGCCGGGCTTGATAGCACCGTAGGGCTTGCTGGTACTTGGCCAAATGTAGCAGCGCAACGTCTCGGGCTTCCTCTAGTTGGTCGAGGGCGTCCTCGCAGGTAGTGCGGTTGCTTTGCTCGTTGTAGGCCTGTAGCCTTGGGGAACCGTACTCCAAGTCAGTGGGGAGGATAGCCTAGGCTCCATAGACCAGGAAGAATGGCGTGAACCCCGTGGCTCGGCTCGGGGTGTTCCTCAAACTCCAGATGATCGACGGGAGTTCGGCTAGCCATTTCTTGCCGAATTTCTTAAACCGGTTGTATATCCTTGGCTTGAGGCCCTATAGGATCATGCCGTTGGCATGTTCTACTTGGCCGTTCATCCTAGGGTGTCCTACGGTCGACCAGACCACACGGATGTGGTGGTCATCGTAGAACATCAGGAATTTATGGCCGGTGAATTGTGTCCCATTGTCTATGATGATGGTGTTTGGAACCCCGAACCTGTGGATGATATCAGTGAAGAACAATACCACTTGCTCGGATATGATTTGAGTGATCAGACGAGCCTCGATCCATTTGGAGATGCGCCCGAGGGGTCACGTGCGCTTCCCCGGTATGACGCCGTGGAAGGGTGCGACACCGCCTCAGAGCCGTGACTGGTCGAGCTCTAGGAGCTCCAGGGTGTTGGCATAGAGGATGTTGAGGAAGCTGCCTCTGTCCATCAATACCTTGGTGAGCCGGGTGTTGCCGATGATTTGGTCGACGACGAGTGGGTACTGCCCGGGGTTTGGGACATAGTTGGGGTGATCTTCCCGATCGAAGGTGATCGCCTCTTGAGACTAGTTAAGGTACTAGGGAGTGGCTACCTCAACTGAGAAGACCTCTCGGCGTTCCCTCTTCCGTTGATGTGCCGTGAGGCACGCTGAGGGTCCGCCGAAGATCATGAGGGCATTGTGCACCTCGGGGAACCCGTCGTCCTTGTTGTTGTCTCTATCGCCGGCGCCCTTCTTCTTGGCATCATCATTGGGGAGCCTGAGCTTGGCATAGTAGCGTCGGAGCATGGTGCATTCCTCGAGGGTATGCTTTACCGGGCCCTGGTGGTAAGGGCGGGGATTTTTGAGCATATCGTCGAATAGTCCGGGGCCACTGGCGGGGCCTCGGGGATTCTTGTGATATGCGGCTACAACTAGATCGGCCTCGAGGGCCTCCTGCTTCCCCTGGCGCCCCTTTTTCTTTTTCTTGGAGAAACGGGCGGCCGAGGCCCCAGGGGCCTCATCCCTCCACTTCCCCTTTGCGTCGTCCTCGGGGAAGATGGCCCCGACAGCCTCTTCGCTCGAGGTGAAGTTGGTGGCGATGTCGAGGAGCGCGGCTGCTGAGGTCAGTACGTTCCGGCCTAACTCTAGGAGCAGGTCTCGACAGGAAGTGCCGGAGAGGAAAGCCTAGACGACTTCCGAGTCACCGACGCTGGGCAACTCGGTGCACTGCTTGGAGAATTGCCGGATGAAGTCTCAAAGAGACTCATTCGGCTTCTGGCGACAACTCTTGAGGTCCCAGGAGTTCCCGGGGCACACGTATGTGCCCTGGAAATTCCCGACGAAGACCTTTACCAAGTCACGCCAGTTGTGGATCTACAAGGGAGGAAGGTGTTTGAGCCAGGCTCGCGCCGAGTCTGATAGGAACAGGGGGAGGTTGCGGATGATGAGCAGGTCATCGTTCGTGCCGCCTAACTGACAAGCCAGGTGGTAATCGGCTAGCCACAACTCAGGGTTGGTCTCGCCACTGTACTTTGCGAGGTTGGCCGGTTGCCAAAACCGGGCAGGGAATAGGGCGCCATGGATGGCCTTGCTGAAGACTCGAGGGCCCGGTGGCCTAGGAGAAGGACTGCGGTCATCGCCACTGTCATAGCGGCCGCCTCGGTGTGGGTGGTAGCCTCGGGCGGGCCCATCGTCGTCATGGCGTCGTCGCCTGCTGACCACATCGTGGTCGTCTTGCGCCTCGCGTCGGTCGCTGAGGCAATCGTGCACTGAGGGGGCCCTGAGGCGATCGTGCACCAAGGGGGCCTTGAGGCGGTGGTGCACCGAGGGCCGTTTTGAGGTGTCCCCGCACCGTTGAGATGCGGAGCTTTCGGCCTGTTGTACCGCGGCGGTCTCGAGAAGGTCTCGGAGCTCGCCGCGGACCCATCGCCCCTCCGTGGTAGAGGGCTCGGGCATCGCTCGGACTAGCATTGCTACTGCCGCGACGTTCTGGCTAGCGCGATTGAAGATTGGGGGTTGCTCACTCCCTTCGTCATTGTTGATGCGGCTATGGACGTCGTGGGCCCTCCGCCGGGCTCCTCCGCCGTCACCGCGACCTCGCTGCTCCTGCTCGAGAGTCTCTCGGAGCAGTTGCAGCAGGAGTCGGTCTTGGTCGACTTTTGCCTGGAGCTCACGGAGCTGCTCCAGATCTAGGCATCGAAGTTCCTCGGGGGCGGTGTTCTCGTTCCGTGCTGACCGAGGCTCGACGGGCGGAGGTGTGGCGTTGCCTGCCCCTCGGCGGAGCGGGGAGCGGTTGCCTGCCCCTTCACTCTCATTACTTGCTCCTGGCATCCCGAGCCCGATGTGGAAGCACTCTCGAGTGGGATCATAAGTGCCTTCGTCATCGGAGTCGGAGTAGCCGAAGCAATAGTTGCTTGCGGCCAAGAAGAGGTGCATAGCTTGGGGGTCGCAAAGTCTGGAGAAATCTGCTCCAGCCCACGCCTCATCCTCCTCTGAGGAGTCGGTGTGGGTGTGAGCCAAGGTTGTGGCGGAGAGGTCAAGGGCGAAACGTTGGTGGTGTCCTGAGGGCTCCGTGTCAGCGGAAGCGTAGGCAGAAGCAAAGGTGGCGGCAGCATTTCTCAAACCGAAGGGGTACGGGGATGGTGCCATTGTCGGGCCCTGCTCCGCCGGAGTTGGCTGCACAGGCGGTGGCGGTGTGGAACTTGATGACGGGGCGTCGCTGTACATCACCGGTGTCTTTCCCCTGCCCAGGCTTAAGCTAGATAGGTCCCCAACCAAGGACTCTATACCAACAGCCGGGAATGGGATAGCGGCGGAGCGCGGCACGTCGCCCCGAGCTCGTGTAGTGTCGGGGTGGTCCCGCTCGTGTCGCGCCTGGCGAGGGCGACGAGAGCGGCGACCCGGGCGCCGCCTGCGCCTAGGCTGCGGGTGCACGATGCCATCGTCGGCCAAAAGTGCTCTAGGTGGGAGGAGTACTAGGTTGTATTCACGTCCTAGAGACATGAACTCTAGGCTCCCAAACCAGGTCACTGTGCCGAGACGTAGTGGGCGTATGGGATCTGCCATCCAGAACTTGTTGGGACGATTAAACTAACACGCAGTGTCCCTTACCTGGTGCGCCAACTGTCGTTGTTTCGGACCGGGGGGTCCTCAACCAGCCAGTGAATTTGAACTACATGCCCCTAATCCCGGATGGTGATGCAAAGAGACACAAGGTTTATACTGGTTCAGGCAATTGAAGCCCTACGTCCAGTCTGAGAGATCGATCTTGTATTCCTTGCACCGAGGTGCTTGTAGTAGGGGTTACAAGCTGGGTGAGAGAGGGAGCTGGTCCCAGGTCTCTGCACGGAGCGGTGCGGGCTGCTTGAGACGTTGCTCTCAGGCAGCGGGGGAGCGTGTATCTGAATCTACATGAGTCTATGCGAGTGCTCGTCTGACTTTCTCCCATCGTGGGCCTGTGTGTGCGTGTGGGCGTGTGGGCGTGTGCGTCCTCCCTCTAGAAATGGCCCCGGTCACTCCTTTTATAGTTGAAGGGGGGACCGGGGTGATACATGTGTTCACTATGCGGCCAGCGGAAGTGGCGTGTCTGAGTCCTGTAGATTGCTACTGTGGCGGCATGGTCAACAAAGTGGTCTTGTCCTTGATGTATTGGAGCAACACACCGGTCACACCTGATCTTGTACGACGTGGGCGCTCCTATGATAGCTTGACGCAGGGCATGGCCGACGATGTGCTGGTCGCTGTGCGTTGACGGTGTAAAGAGCCAAGGCTCAGTTGGTGCCGAGGCCGAGCCATCGCGGGGGGCTCGGCGGGCGTGAATCCGAGGCTGCCGAGCCGTTGAAGTGGATTGCCGAGGCTTGGAGGGAGCAGTCGGTCCTATACACTGATTCTGAGGCTATAGTGAGCCGGACTGGACTCCCCACGCCGCGCTGTTCCTAGAGCAGGTATTAGGTAGCACAGCGTAGTACGGCCGCCAGTCATGGGTACAGTGCTGAGCACAGTGGCAGGTAATCCCTGCTCAGTCCTATCTCCCATCCCGTCGGTCACTCTATGGTACTGCGCCGACGTTGCGGGAGTGGTTGGGCGCATTAACTGGACGCGACGCTTTGTCAGAGAAGTTGGTCAAGACAGAGGCGATGAGGTTGTTGCCGAGCTGGCCTCGGGCGAATCGGAGAATCGGTAACCCGTCCGAGGCCTTGCGGGGCGGGACCTCGGGTGAGAGGGCCTCGGCGAGGCGAAGAGTCGTTGCGGCGCAGGCCTCGGGCGAGTCGAAGAATCGGCCAAGACCCTGTGATCGTCCTTTGGCATTGATATAAGCGAGGCCTAAGGACTCTTTTTGGTTCTTGCTTAGGGTATCCCCTTTTATGGTATCTGACAACAATGTACTCACAAGACTTACCCAACTAGTGGGAATAACTTCTCGACTCCAAAGGATATGATAAGCTTTTTGGGTTGCCAGGTTTCCTTTTTGTGGAAAGCAATAATACTAGTGAATACTTATGTATGTTTCTTATTAGCAGTCATGATTAGTTCATTATCTAACCATTCTAGGTAAGCACCTATTCTACTTTCAAGCAAGAGTTGAGCAAATAGATCCATTTCACCATCTTTCATCTTCTAGTTCATACTATGGTGCTAGAGTGTAGACTAGTCGTACCGGATTACCCGGTGATTCATGAATCAATGTGCCCAGCTGGGTACCCCAAAACACATGCCCCGCTTGTACCCCAGGCACAAGCAGGACCAACCCACCACTCTCGTATCAAGAGGTCTAGGTCCCCGTCCAATTATGGACTCTAAGCCCCCACACCTGAGTCCCGGACTCACTGTGGTGCTTAGACCTTCACCATCCCCGCCTCCAATCAGTTGGTCCGAAAAGAGCCAGAACCCACTACAAGAGAGCAATGAGCCTTCCCTGCTCCCATAAACAAGTATGTGCTCAGGATAATAAGTCTGTGACTTGACTAGAACCCAATGCAACGGCCAGTCCTTAACCGATATAGATAGGGAAAACAGTGTAACCAAGCTATGCCCCATTGGCCACGGGACACAACCTCTTACACCCACCAATACCCATTGGCAGTCGAGCGCACAGAGGTGGGTAGGGGAGAACCGAGAGGACGGGAGGCGGTGAGGACGCGGTCGGTAGCTGGCGAGTGCACCTTGGCGCAATGCGGCTGGCGCAACCAGTATGGCCCACGGCCGGTGCTAGCCAATGGCACGCGCTCGAGGTCGGTGTGGCCTGTGTGCTGCAGTGCCATAAATGGCATGGCGACAGCTGTTCGGCCCCGCGCACATAGCGCCCAGGCGGACCAGTGGCGAAGCACGGTGCAGCGGCAGGCGAGAGCGAGACGGTGACACGAGGGCAGCGGTAGCGTCGTGACGTGTGGTGGGAGCAACGCATGGGCTAGGTGGCCACGGCGCTCGGTTGTGCAAGCAACTACAATGCGCGACAATGGCAGCAGGTGGTGGGGCAACACGACAGGATGAGTCGGGCAGCCACGGCAACAGTGGCAAGGACGCCAGGCTCGCGTGGCAGTAGCATCGCGTAGCTAGGCTGACCGGCCCACAGTGGATAGCCGAGTGCGCCAACGCACACATGCAGAACACCCAACGCAGTGGCATCGTGCCCTAGGTGCTGGTCATCGCGCTCAACCGGGAAAACAACCCGAGAACACGCTAAGCACGGATTTTAAAGCGCTCTAGAAACCTAAACCGTTGATCCAATTCTGAAACCACCTTTGCTATACCTTAGAGGGTATATTAGGCTACTAAAACAAGCCATAATACAACACCACTCCATAACCCAATTTCTCTACAAAAATTACCAAACATAGCTTTGTCAATCTATTTTCAGACTTAAGAAATTGACTAAGTCTTGAGTTGGATTTGCTTCAAATTCAATTTCCAAGCTATTAGAAATGTTATCTAGCTTACTATCTTGTTAAAACAAAAGTTGCACTATCTTTTACAAAATATGTACTTCAAACTTTATTAAGGTGACATATATGTTTTATAGCACTTTTGCTTAATAAAAATTGGTTTCCAACCTTAAGTGATATAACATGCCTATTGAATTCTCTTCATGTATCATTTGTGTTAATCATTTTTCATTCTAAGAAATTTATCTTTGCTCATTCTCACATGCAATAACACATAATCATGATGCTCATGAAGAGTTATTAGTAGAAAACTTGCAGTGTAACACCGAGGGTGTTACATTCACGCCCTTCCACGAGCGCGGACTCGTGGTTCCTCCCCACCCGTTCTTCCGGGGGCTGCTGCACCATTACCAGATCGATTTCCAACATCTGAATCCCAACGGGATCTAGCACATTGTGGCCTTCATCGAGCTGTGTGAGGGATATCTGGGGATCGAGCCCCACTTTGAGCTGTGGTGGTACTTCTTCTCCGTCTCCCTGCTCAAGAAGAGGGATAGAGCTGGGGACCTACCATGTCGATGGGATACGTGGGCATTCACCTCTGGAGGCAGTAGTCTACCAAGTACATGCCCTGCCAGCTGTCAAGGTCCAACATGGGGTGACATGCACAGTGGTTCTACATGAAGAACGATGCCGCCGCCCCTTGCTGGACTTCACCGGACGCCTCATCGAAGAGGCCCCATAGGTGTGGTCGTGGGGACCTCCTAAGAAGGAAAAGAAGAGGATACACAATATTCTTGACGCCATCATGTTCCTAAAGAGCCACGACCTTCACAGGGCCGGTGTCATCAGCGCGTATCACACGAGGAGGGTGGCACCGCTGATGGTGCGCGCCCTCCCACTGTACGGGATGATGCCTGGTGCATAGCTCGATGAGACGGTGCTCGCCTAGGGGCTGCTCCATGATAGCAAGGTCACGCAGCGCATCAAGGAGGCGATAGAGGAACCGACGCCGTGTTCTCGATCCTGGGACATCCCGCGATGCGATCGGACACAGGCTTCATCAAGCTGCTGGTGGGGTTGGGCTTTTGGGTCTCTGTCACACCGCTACTAGAGCACGTGGCTATGAGGGCGGCAAACCATGTCATAGGTGAGAAGAGGAAGGAGAAGGATGACAAGAAAGCAAAGCGGTTGGTGAAGGAGCGGGCAAAGCTGAACCAAGGAAGGCGGCGACAAGGCTCGGAGGATCAGGAGGAGGAAGAAGATGAAGAAGAAGGAGATGACTCTGGGTCACCCGTCCAATGGGACGAGCAGGGAGGAGGGGATGAGGGCCCATCTCTATCGTAGGTGAGGCCTTTCCCATGGCAAGCCCTAGGGCAGGAGGGGGAGGACGCGCCCACAGAGCCAGCGGAATCAAGCCACCCTACTCCGTCCGGGCCTTCCTCGGTGCCCCCGAAGCCAGTGGGAACCAGCCGCTTTGCTCCGTCCGGGTCTTCCGGGGCGCCCCTGGAGCCAGTGGTAACCGGCCGCTCTGCTTCAACCAGACCCTTTGAGTAGAGGGAGGGCTCAAAGAGACAATGCGCCGATGAGGCACAATCAGGGTTGGGTGGACCGACCCCAAAACGTCATCATCTGGTGGTGTCAAGGTGAGTTAAGAGTTTTTTTGTCCTTTCATTCTAACAAATTTTTGCCATAAACTGACCGTCATGTCCTTCGCAGCATTGGAGGACATGGGACTCTCCAAAGGCTTACGTCGAAGAAGACCTCACCCTCTGGCAGACATGCTAGGAGCCAGCTGGCATTACGCTGGAGGCAAGCGGGAGTGGCGTCGGGGCTGGCCGCATTGCTCGCTACCGCCCGTTTGGAGGTGGCTAAGCTTGCCCCCATGGCCCGGGAGCTGGCCGACCTCTGAGTCAGGGAGAAGGATGCTCGCGATGATCCTATGAGGCCAGGGAAAAGCTCATGGCCCTAATCGAGAGGGCACGCACAGATGCCATAGAGGCCGAGCGACTACAGAAGGAGCAGGACGATTTGCTCTGGGCCATAGAGGGGCTTTGCATGGAGTGTGACTTGGCTCGCCAGGAGCGCGCCGACGCCTAGCAGTGGATCAACCTCCTCGAGGGTGAGCTTGAGGGGGGAGAGGGAACTGAAGGTTGTGGCCTAGGGCATGTCCACCAGGCTCACCACGGAGGTCGGTCAGTGCCACAAAGAGGTCTGGCGCCTAGAGGCCGAGGTGACCCGGCAGCGTGATAAGGTGTGCATGCTTCAGGCGAACATTGACGGTAGCCTCCGATTTCCCTTGTTGTCTTTCTCCCAGGAATCTGTGGTAGGCCTTTTGACATGGTTGGTATGTGACTTGGATAGGTCTCGACAACAAGCTTGGGGCAGAGGTGACAAAGAGCCATGGCCTAGAGAAGGAGCTCAGCGAAGTGAAGGCCTCCCTCCTGAAGGAGAGCGATGAGAATGATACCATGTGTGTTGCCATCTAGCTGGTCTATGATGATCTCGAGCTAGACTCGGAGAAGGAGACGAGCTCGCTCGTGGTCCGCGCCGTTTAGATTATGGATTGGGTGCATGAGATTGTGAGGGACGCGCTTCACTTTGGCATTCATCGCTCATTTCCGATTGCTCGTTCTCACTACGAGAACATCGATCTAGCGACGATGAGTAAGGGCTTCCCTCCCGGTTACTCTAAGGCTGAGCTGGAGGAGATCGAGGAGTCAGTGGCCCCCTAGCGTAGAACCTATCTGTCCATATCGAGGACGAGGTCATCCCCCCGAGGGGTTAGTTAGTTAGACAGGCCAGGCGGCAAACTTGTAATAAGTAGACAAGTTTTTAACTTTTCTTATGGCCGAACAGACTTTTGGTTCTTGTTCCCCCTTTTTGTATAAAAGGCTAATGCGTTCTGACCCTTTCCGTAGTTAAGGCTATAAAGCTTGGGGCGCGGGCAAAAAAACTCTAATCACACTGGTGAGAAAAAATGTTGTAGCCGCTGGGGCATAGGTTTCTTGCAGTCCGACCAGTTTTACTCAGTGTTTGTTTCCACAACCCTTGCTTCTAGATCTTAACGTAAGAGAGGATTGGGTGTAGAGAATGTTTTTGGGTAGATATACCCTTATTAGCCCCTGAGTGATGCCTGACCCCTTGCCATTGCTAGGGTCGGGTGTCACTGAAGATCGAGGAGACAAATAGCAAAACCGATAAGAAAAAATGTTTTCGCATTTCAGAAACATCGTTCTTAATTTCCGCAGGTATATGCATAAGCTAGGGGTAAAAGTGACGTAGCTATTCGATGTTCTAGGCATTGATGAAGACTTTGCGTTGATAGTCTTGAGCTTGTAGGTGCCCGATCGGAGCACCTCTGCGACGACGTACGGTCCCTCCCACGGTGGAGAGAGCTTGTAGTGGTTCTTGTTGCTCTAGACAAGGTGGAGCACCAAGCCCCCAATGTTGAAGGCCTGACCCCACACCCGACGGCCGTGGTACCGGCACAACGCTTGCTGGTACTTGGCCGAGCGGAGGAGGGCAACATCGCGCGCTTCATCGAGCTAATCCATGGCGTCCTTGAGGGACGCCTCGGCTCCCTGGTTGTCATACGCCCTAATCCTTGGCGCCCCATAGTCGAGGTCGGTTAGGAGGACCGCCTCAGAACTATAGACCATGAAGAAAGGTGTGTAGTCGATCGCCCGGCTGGGGGTCGTTCTCAAGCTCTTGAGTACTGCGGGAAGCTCCACAACCCATCGTCCGCCGAATTTGTTCAGCCGGTTGAAGATCCTAGGCTTAAGGCCTTGCAAAACCATGCTGTTCATGTGCTCAACCTGCCCATTCGTGCGGGGGTGCACCACGGCGGCCTAATCGACGTGGATGTGGTAGTCATCATAGAATCGGAGGAATTTTTTCCCGGTGAATTGTGTGCCATTGTCTGTGATGATGGAGTTCGGGATGCCAAAGCGGTGGATGATGTCGAGGAAAAATTTGCATGGCTTGCTCGGGTTTTATCACGGAGATCGATCGAGCCTCTATCCATTTTGTGAACTTGTCCATGGCGACAAGCAAGTGCGTGTAGCCCTCGGGCGCTCTTTTGAGGGGTCCGAGCAGATCAAGCCCCCAGATCATGAACGGCCATGTGATAGGGATCGTCTGGAGCGCTTGGGCCGGTAGGTGGGTTTTATGAGCATAGTACTAACACCCTTCGTAGGTGCACATAATTTGCTAGGCGTTGGCTACCGTGGTTGGCCAGTAGAAGCCCTATCGAAACGTGTTTTTGACTAAGGTTCTGGGTGTGGCATGATGTCCGCAGACCCCACCATGGATATCCTTTAGCAGTAGCCTCCCTTGTTCGATGGGGATGTAACGCTGTAGGATTTTGGTGTAGCTTTGCTTGTAGAGCTCCCCCTCAATAATGAGGAAGGACTTGGCATGGTGTGTGAGCCGTCGGGCCTCCATTTTGTCCATTAGGAGCACCTCACGGAGGAGGTAATCGAGGTAAGGTGTCCTCTAGTCAGCTAGAGGGTCAGGCTCTACCACTAGATCTTTGTCAAGCACCATGACCTTGGGGCTGAAAGAAGCCGACGGTCGGTCAGCCCCAGAGCCTAGGGTAGGCAGCCCGTCACAAGTCTATTCCTGCTCCTTGTAGCGGACCTAGGGCTTGCACTGATCACTGGTCAAGACGACCATTGGCACTGGCTCTTGGCTGATGCCATTTTTGCTAGCGTGTCGACTACCTCGTTGAGCCATCTCGGGATGTGGTTGAGTTCAAGGCCATCGAACTTATCCTCTAGCTGGCGGACTTCTTGGCAGTGCGCAGCCATCTTGGTGCTGTGGCAGCTTGACTCCTTTATGACTTGATCAATGACAAGCTGTGAGTTGCCTCGGACATCAAGCTGTTGGATGCCTAACTCGACGGCGACGCATAGGCCGTTGATGCGTGCCTCATAATCTGCCACATTGTTGGAGGCGGAGAAGTGGATGCGAACCATGTACCTCATGCGCACCCCGAGGGGTGAAACAAAGACCAGTCCCATGCTGGTGCCTTTCTTCGTCAGCGATCCATCGAAGTACATCATCTAGTACTCTTGGTTGATGGCTACTCGTGGCATTTGGATCTCGGTCCATTCTACAATGAAATCAGCCAGCGCTTGGGACTTGATGGCCGTCTGAGGGGCATACAAAATGCCCTGACCCGTCAGCTCGAGTGCCCACTTCATGATTCTTCCTATGGCGTCTCGGTTTTGGACAACTTTACCGAGAGAGAGGGATGTCACGACCGTCACCGGGTGCGACTCGAAGTAGTGATGCAACTTCCTCCTGGCGATCAGGATGATGTACAAGAGCTTCTGGATTTGGGGATAGCGAGTCTTGGAATCAGAAAATACTTTGCTAACGAAGTATACGGGATGCTGCACCTTGAGGGCATGTCCCTCTTCTTCGCATTCTACCACCAGTGTGGCACTGACCACTTGCGTGGTGGTCACAATGTAAAGCAGGAGTGGTTCCCCATCAGTCGGGGGACCAAAATTAGGGCTTTCATTAGGATTTCCTTGACCTTGTCAAGTGCCTCCTGAGTCTTGGGCGTCCATGCAAATCTATCAGTTTTCTTCAGAAGCCGATATAGGAGGAGGCCTCATTTGCTGAGGCGCGAGATAAAACGGCTAAGTGCAGTGAGGCACCCCGTAACTCACTGCACTCCCTTTAGATTGTGAATCAGACCCATCCTCATGATGGTTGAGATCTTCTCCAAGATGGCTTCGATGCCACGCTCGGAGACGATGGACCCAAAAGCATACCCTTAGGACTCCGAAAATGCATTTCTCAAGGTTTAGTTTGATGCCATTTGCCTAGAGTTTCATGAAGGTTTGCTCTAGGTCTGCTACGAGCTAGTCAGCCTGTTTGGACTTGACCACGATGGCATCTATGTAAGCCTCAATGGTTGTATACAACGCTGGTATGTAGCCCCTATGTTTTTCAGACCCAACGGCATCATGACATAGCAAAACGATCCGAATGGGGTGATGAAAGAAGTTGTGAGCTGGTCAGATTCTTTCATCGTGATCTGATGGTACCCGGAGTACGCATCAAGGAAACAGAGGGTTTCGCACCCCGAGGACGAGTCGACTACTTGATCTATACATGGCAAAGGAAACGGATCCTTTGGACATGCCTTATTGAGATTCATGTAGTCAACACACATTCTCCATTTCCCATTCTTTTTTCGTACAAGGACGAGATTGGCTAACCACTCGGATGGTACACTTCCTTGATGAAACCAGCCACCAAAAGCTTCACAATCTCCTCGCCGATGGCCCTATGCTTCTCCTCATTGAAGCGACGTAGGCGCTGCTTTACTGTCTTGGAGCCTGGCCTAATCTTCAAGGCATGCTCAATGACTTCCCTCGGAATGGCTGGCATGTCCAAGGGTTTCCACGCGAAGATATCTCTGTTGGCGTGGAGGAAGTCGATGAGCGCGCTTTCCTATTTGGAGGAAAGCATGGTGCCGATGTGCACCACTTTGTCCTCAGAGTTGCTAGGGTCTATGAGGACCTCCTTAACACCCTCCATGGGTTCAAAAGACCTGGCTTGATGACCATGAGCTCCTCGGAGGCGATAATCGCCGAGGCGTGCTCACAGCACTCAACTTCGCACTTGTAAGTGCTCTAGAAGGAGGTGCCGACGGTGATGACCCCACACGGGCCTAGCAACTTGAGCTTCAGGTAAGTGTAGTTGGGGATGGCCATGAACTTCGTGTAGCACGGTCATCCCTGGACGGGCATGGTAGGTTCCGTGGAACCCGACCACCTCGAAGGTGAGGGTCTCCATCCTATAGTTGGCTGGATCCCCAAAGGTGATGGGCAGGTCGATCTGCCCGAGTGGTATGGCTTATTTCCCTAGCATGATGCTATGGAAAGGCGCCCCGGTCGGTCGGACGCGTGACCGATCGATGCCCATGGCATTAAGCCCTCGAAGCAAGGCTACCACGGCAGCTATGTTCAGGCTTGCCTGGGCAAAATGCGGGAGGCCTCTGTCATCCTCGATGATCCTCTGATTTACGTCACGGATGATGGCGCATGCACGGACACCGTCTCTGTGGCGTTCGATCTCATGCTCAAGCTCCACACACTCCTGCTCTAGCTGGAGTCGAGCATCCTCGATCTCCTTGTGTCGTGCCCTCAGCTGCTCCACCCATAGGCTAGGTGAGGCCCCTGCATCTCCCTTGACCTCGTCGTCGGGGTCATCCATAGGAGTAGCCCCTTCCTTGTGGATGTTTTCGATGCATCCCTTGGGGGTGTCTACCATGAAACACTCGCAAGGGGTGATGGCTTCCCCTGCTGGAGTCAAAGTCAGAGATCGTCTCTGAATCTCCCGCAAGAAGGTCGTGGAAGGATTCTACGACATAGTTCTTCATACCCACGAATTCGTCATCCATGGGGACGGGTGCATGCGTTGTGCCACGAGGTGACCAATGGTCCTTGCGGCGTTGTGCAGACCGAACGGGAACGTTGTCGGGGCATTTCGGGTGAGGTATTCTAGGGAGAGCGGTTCTCCTACGGCGAACGAGAAGGTGAGGCAGCGTAGGTCCTCCCAGGACGGTTAGGATCCTAGGAAGGCATCGATCTGGCGCTCCAACCTCCCATATTCAAAGCCGAGGAGCTAGTCGCTCCCGGGGGCATGAGCCTCTGGGGCGTGCAGCTGCAGCTCTTCGAGGGCCTCGACGGTTGCGTCGAGGCTGTTGGAGCAAAGAAGTTGGACGGAGATAGAAGCCCGCACTAGCTCTTCCTCCGCGGTGACGAAGAAATCCAAGGTCCCGAAGCGCACGTGCGTGCCCGGGACCTAGCTGACGCCGTGGTTAGCCATCCGTGGCCTATTGTGGACAACAAAACATGCAAAAGGCGCCTACTTGGCACGCCAACTATCGGTGTTTCGAATCATCGACTAGTAGATTCATGATTTGCGCGTGTCTGGCCCGGATGGCGTGCTCGGAGGACATAAGAATTTATACTGGTTTGGGCAGAATCTCACTACGTCTAGTCTGCTGCTGCTCATGTTACTGGCAATAGTTTGTAGTAGGGGTTAGAAACAGGCGAGAGAGGGAGCAGGTCCCAAGTCTCTAGTGAAAGGGTCAAACAGCCTTGTTCATCACTAGCGCTATACGCGGACGTCGTCAGCCGGTCGTGGCACTCCATTCTGTCCCGGTGGGCGGCATGGTTAGTAGATACCCCTGTCGGAAGTCGTACGGGGATTAGGTAGCATAGTGCCGGCACATCCGACACTATTGGCGACGTGAGTCCTCAGGTATGGCCCATCGTGGCCGCGGGTCACGTCAAGACTCGCCTATTCTCTTTCTGGTGTCAGAAGTTTGACCCTGGGTTCGTACTCTTAGACCCGTAGTGGTTGGAGGTGGTACGGACCCCCGTCGGGTGAGGTGGAATCCCCCTTCGAGAGGTCTGGAGAGGCAAAGTCTGTGCCCGAGGGGTTGGGCGAAACGGAGCCCGTGCCCTCGAGGTCAGACGTGACGGAGCCCACGCCCTTGGGGTTAGACGTGACGTAACCTACGCCCGAGGGGTCTGGCGAGACGGACCCCGCACCCTCAGGGTCGAGCAACACGGAGCCCGTACCTTCGGGGTTGGACGAGACCAAAATACGCTCTTGACCATCCAGGCGAGTTAGCGTTCACGGCGATCAACTTCCTTCTTCCAGGTATCCCTAATACTGATACCCGACAGCGGGCACCCTCGACTACGGTCTTCACTACGGAAGGGCTCCTGACACGATGCGGTTCGTCGGCTACTGCGACAGCGACCTCTCCGGCGATGTGGATACCAGCAAGAGCACAATCGGGACGATGTTCTTCTTCGGTGATTGCTTGGTCAGCTAGCAGTCCCTCAAGCAGAAGGTGGTGGCCCTCTCAAGCTGTGAAGCGGAGTACATCGCTACCACCACTACCGCAAACACATGCGCTGTAGCTATCAAGGATGATGGCAGAGCTTTTTAGCAGGAAGGTGGATGTGGTTGAGCAGAAGGTGGATAGCAAGTCTGCTCTAGCTCTGACCAAGAACCCTGTCTTCCATGAAAGAAGCAAGCACATCCACATCAAATACCACTTCATTAGAGATTGCTTGGAGGACGGGAGCATCAAGGCCACCCACATTGCCACTACTGATCAGCTAGCTGACATTCTCACCAAGTCGCTGGAGAAGTCCAAGTTTCAGGAGATGAGGAAGGGATTGGGCTACAACAGATCACCTCCAGTGCTCGGCGCAAGGCTTAGAGGGAGATTGATAGATAAGCCTAGTGCTAAAGCACTTGTATCTTACTTTTTCTGTACTTTACTTTCCTTGACTTTTAAGCAATGTTAGGAATATGTTCAGCATCCACTTTAGTGGTTAGAATATGCTGTAGCAAGTGGGAGTCCTCTTTGCCTATAAAAAGCAAAGGAGTGTCATTGTAAAAACAAGCCATTGCATTTTTCATTCAATCCAAGCGGCTAAGGGCCAAGCTGCCCTCTGCTAATTGTAGATCTAAATCTGAGATCCAATCGGGCCAACACTTGTAACAACACTCTCACTCGTTTGTAGAATCCCTAGAAATATAAGTCAATTAACTGCAATTATTCCTATTGATTGTGCATCTGGGATTAGAATTCTTGAGACATCTAGTCCTCATACCATATTAAATTGTACGTACCATCAATTCAAACCAAACCATAAACAGATAAAGAAAGGTGGATAATTCACGTATACTTCAAAAGCTCGCGTGGTAACACAGAGACCATAGGATTACTAAACCATACAACGAACAAAGATATAAGGGGACTGCTAAACCATACACAACAGCCGGCCGGGTCTTACCGTCGTAGCCAGTTTCACCAGATTATGCACTTCGTTCTATTTCGCTGTTCCTTCGTTCTCACTCACTTTGACTCAAATGCTGTCGGATAATCCTTGTATGAACACACAGCAAAGAAAGATGGCGTCAAAAAAGCCTCCTGCTGTGATACTGTAGCCGCTGTAGGTGCAGACGCCGCACGGCTCACCTGCAGCACTATAGCCACATGCAGAGGCCGACACAGAGTCAGCCCTACTGTGTTATCTAGTCACTGTTACAGCATTGCAGCTGTAATAGAATTAGATAGATAGAGTTGTATAAATAGACTATCACGGCAACTCAGTAAAGAGAGTTCAGATTTGTCATCTCTCATACAAGGCTTCGACCAACGCTGGTGTCTTATACTCTGTGTGTATACTCTGTTCTCTCTTCTTCTTCTAATTCTAGCCATAGTGTGTGGGGACGGACAACGCATCTTCGTGGTCGGCATGGCTAGTAGGTGCTCAGCAACACTAGCGGATGCTCAACAAAATCGGTGAATGATCGACTCACCTGAGCCAGTGATTCTATGGGCCAACAAATGTTACTACCATCTTCTTATTGTACTAGCTAGATTTCCTGCATCAGGGCTCAGTAGCTGTTCAACGCAAGTTACTGTCGTCTGCCTAGGTGCGCTTCGTATACGTACTAGGCAATATAAAGCGATCTGGCCTGCCAGCTAATTCATGTCTCTCTATGGAGTCCATGTTGTCATTTGTACTGAGTTCCTCTTTACCAAATATATTTCCCATTTCATCACGAGAATAATCTGTTCTTATGAAGCTGGAACTCGGCTGGCTGCTTCTGACTGCTGCTGGCTGCTTCTCCCACACAAGGTACTGTAGACCATACCAGCAACAGCCACCTGCCGCTGGTTTTTTATACCAGTGGATCTTAATTAAGAGATGCAGAGTACATGCATATCGCGTGACGTACTGCTTGCTTGGAACCTGCTGCACTTGCGCATTGCGCATGTTTACAGCTTCATTGCGCATGTGCTTCCAAAGTTTCCAGATGTATCAACGATATCTGAGGACAGGTAAACCTGCTACCACAAGCAAGTAATACTGCAAATGATGACAGTAACGGCTCTGAGAGTGAGACACTGCCATTCAGGTTTTATTTCACTGTGTTGGACTTTGCTTGGTATTACTCAACTAACTATGAGTCGTTCATTTAATGAGATCAGATAGCTATGATCATCTATTACTAATTAGAGGTAATTGTTGAAATATATATTTATTTAATCTTAATATGCTAAAATAGGATAAATAATAAAACCAAAAACTTATACTGATGGTATACGCAAACCAAAAACTTATACTGATGGGACCGTATGGTATATGGTTTGAGCAGTGAAGTAAAGGAGCCATGTTCATTATGTGAAGCTCTTCAGCCTGATTATTGGCGGCGTGCACTGCATACAGAGTTGCGTGCACTCAAAAGGAATAATACTTGGCATCTTGTTTGAGCTCAGTCTGGACAAAATATTATAGATTGCAAATTGGAAACAAACAAGGCGGATGGTACTATCGATTGCTACAAAGCCAGACAGACTTGTAGCTGAAGGGTTTAAGCAGAGGTATGGTTTGGATTATGACGACACTTTTAGCCTTATTGTGAAAGCTGCTATTATTAGGCTTGTGCTGTCACTATCACTACCTGTACTATTCACCAGCTAGATGTTTAGAACGCGTTTTTGGATGGTGTTCTAGAGGAGGATGTTTACATGAGATAACAGCCTGGGTACAAGATAAAATCTTACCACATTGTGTGTGTAAGCTCGATAAGTCGCTCTATGGGTTAGAAACATGCCGCTCGAACCTAGTATTCTCAATTGAGCCACAAACTTCAGCAGCATGGTTTTCATGCTTCAAAGGCCGATACTTCTCTTTTCTTCTTCAAGCAAAAGGTGATATTGTTTTCTATTTTTTTAGTATATGTTGATAATATTATTCTAGTCAGTTCTAGCAATAAGACAATTGCAATATTATTGGGCAAGCTCTGTGATGAGTTTGTACTTAAGGATCTTGGTGCCCTACATTATTTTCTTGGAATTGAAGTATCAGCCTCTTCTGGTGAGCTATTGCTTACGTAGTCCAAATATGCACGGGAATTGTTGTATCGAGCTAGCTAAACGCTGGTGTCTTGTACTGTGTGTATGCTCTGTTCTTTCTCTTCTTCAACCTCGAGCCATAGTGTGTGGGGACGGACAACGCTTGTTCGTGGTCGGCTTAGCTAGTGGGTGCTCGGCAACACTAGCGCGTGCTTGGCAAGACTGGTCAGTGTTTCACACACCTGAGCCGGTGATCCTATGGGCTAGCTGTACAAGGGTCGTCGCCAGACTAACCGCTGGCGATGACGGGCGGTTCGGAGATGGGCGACAGCAGTGGCACTGCTGTGGCTGCCTAGCCACAACCGGAGGTCGTTGTTCGCACGGTGCGGGAGGTCAGCGGCACCAGTTGGCCGACGCTGACTCGCACTAACTATGGAGAGTTGTCGGTGACCATGAAGGTCAAGCTTAGAGCCCGATGGCTCTGGAATGCTGATGACAAGGGTACTGACAATGAGGAAGATAATATGTCAGCGTTGGAGGCTATCCTCGCTGCTGTATCGACCGAGTATAGGGAGCCGTTGGGGGCGAAGAGCTCTGCTAAGGAGGCGTGGGAGGCTATTGCGACGATCAGCGTCGGTTCCGACCGCGCAAAGAAGGCGACGGCCCAGCTTCTGAAGCAGGAGTACGCCAACCTCAAGTTCAAGGATGGTGAAACGGTGGAGGATTTCTCCCTCCGCCTGCAGACGCTTATCAGCAAGCTGAAGAGCCACGGCGTCACCATCGATGAAGAGGAGGCAGTCTCCAAGTACCTCCACTCCGTGCCGGCAAAGTACATCTAGATCGCTCTCTCCATAGAGGTGATGCTGGACTTGTCCACCCTCACCATTGAGGATGTGATAGGCCCTCTGCGGGCGGTGGACGAGCGCCTGGAACAGGCAACAGCAATGAAGGACAGTGCCAAACTGCTGCTGACAGAGAAGGAGTGGGCTGCTTGGAGGAACTCCGGGAAGGTAGCCTCCTCCAGCCGCGGTGGCGATGGCAAGCGCCATGGCAAGGCTTCTTCGCAAAAGAAGAAGCAGGTCGACCCCAATGCCTGTCGGCGCTGCGGGAAGATAGGCCATTGGGCACGGGAGTGTCCAAATCACAAGGGTCCGCGAAGACCCTGAAGGTTGTCAACATCGACGAACCGCGCGCCCAAGTCCACCTCAGACATGTGGGCGCCGACCAGGAGCAGCGGTGGTATCTAGACTTTGGTGCCAGCAACCACATGACGGGCTCCAAGGAAGCCTTCTCCGAGCTCGACAACGATATTACCGGTACGGTGAAGTTTGGTGATGGCTCACGGGTGGCAATCCAAGGCGCGGAACCATCATCTTCAGGTGCCAGAACGGCGCTCGCGCTAACGGATGTATATTACATCCCGCAGCTGCGCTTGAGCATCATCAGCATTAGCTAGCTGGATGAGTACGGTAGCGAGGTACTAATCAAGGACGGTGTCCTTAGGATTAGGGACCGGGAGAAAAGACTTCTTGCCAAGGTGAAGAGGTCCCAGAACCGGTTGTACCTGCTCGACCTGAAGGTAGAGCAGCCGGTGTGCCTGGCGGCAAGGCACACCAAGGAGCCGTGGTTGTGGCATGCCTGGTTCGGATATCTCAGCTTCGACGCGCTTGGTCGGCTGGAGAAGATGGTTCGAGGGCTACCCCACATCATGCGCGGAGGCGAGCTATGTGACAGTTGCCTGGTCGGGAAGCAGAGGAGGTTGTCGTTCCCAAAGGCGGCCAAGTATCGTGTGTCGGACGCTCTCGAGCTTGTCCACGGCGATCTCTGCGGGCCGATCACCCCATCCACAAGTGGTGGTCGGCGGTACTTCCTCCTGCTTATGGATGATTGCAGTTGCTACATGTGGCTGCAACTCCTAACAAGCAAGGACGAAGCAGCAATGGCGATCAAGAAGTTCAAGATGCGCGTGGAGGCCGAGAGCGGCAAGAAGCTCCGCACGCTGAGGACTGATCACGACGACGAATTCACTTCGGTGGAGTTTGCTGCGTACTGCGTGGAATAGGGTGTGGTGGGACAGCACACCACGCTGCATTCACCACAACAGAATGGCGTGGTGGAGCGTCGGAACCAGACGGTGGTTGGCATGGCTTGATCCATGATGAAGGCCAAGGGAATGCCGGCAAGGTTCTGGGGAGAGGCGGTGACCACGGCTGTGTTCATCCTCAACCGCGCTCCCACCAAGGCCCTAGCGGGCAAGACGCCATTTGAGGCTTGGTATGGGCGAAAGCCGAGCGTGTCCTTCCTCCGGACATTCAGCTGCATCGGCCACGTCAAGAAGACGAAGCCGATCCTTACCAAGCTAGAGGACAGGAGCACACCGATGGTGTTCCTAGGCTACGCGGAGGGTACCAAGGCGTACCGGCTCTATGACCCACGCAGAGACAAGGTGCTTGTCTTGCGCGATGTCATGTTCAACGAGAAGGCCGCTTGGGACTGGAGTAGTCTGAGCACGGGGGAAGCTAGCGGCTTCACCAGCACCTTCGTCGTCAAGCACTTGGTCATCCACGGGAGTGGAGACGCTGGGGAAGAGGTGCTGAGCACTCCAAGAGGCCTGCCGAGCACTCCAGCGATAGAGCCGAGCAGTCCTGGGGCAGTGCCGACCACTTCGGGAGGGATGCCGAGCACTCTGGAAGGAATGCCGAGCACTCTTGGAGGGTGCCGAGAGGTTCTGTAGTGGCGGCGACCACTCTAGGACGGGTGCCGAGCACTCCCATAGCGGAGCCAAGAGGTCTTGCAGTGGTGCCGACCACCCCAAGACTGAGGCTGAGCACTCCTGCAGTCGTGCTGAGCACTGCAGGAGTTGTGATGAGTTGTCCAGGAGTAGTGCCGAGCATTGCATCTGGGGTGCCGAGCACTCTTGGTGCTATGCTGAGCACTCCGGTGGAACAGGGAACTCCATCAACGCTGATCGAGTTCGCCTCACCTCCAAGTGACATCACTAAGTTCATGGACGCCTACCATGAAGGTGAGGAGGTGCGGTTCCACAGGCTGGACGACATCGTCGGTGACATAGGTCCCTTAGGTCTGGCAGGCAGGCTGCTTAATGACCCAGAGCTACTGCTCGTCAGTGTAGAGGAACCACCCACGTTCACGCTAGCCGAGCGCGATGGAAACTGGCGACGGGCGATGCTGGAGGAGATGAAGGCGATCGAGGAAAACGAGACTTGGTAACTCGTAGATCCACCTCCAGGATGCCGTCCGATCAGCCTGAAGTGGGTGTACAAGGTCAAGCGCGACGAGCATGGCGCCGTTGTCAAGCACAAGGCGCGCCTCATGGCCCGAGGCTTTGTACAGCGCGAGGGCATTGACTTCAAGGAAATCTTTGCGCCAGTAGCGCACATGAAGTCTATCCATTTGCTACTAGCCTTGGCAGCAGCAAAGGACTGAGGCGTCCATCACTTGAACGTTAAATCAGCCTTCCTCAACGGTGAGCTGGCGGAAATAGTCTTCATCAGGAAACCTTCAGGCTTCGCCGTCAAGGGAGAGGAGCATAGGGTGCTCTGACTGTGCAAGGCGCTCTATGGGCTACGGCAAGCCCCACGAGCATGGATTGCCAAGCTTGATGCCACACTGGGCGAGCTTGGGTTCACACGATGTGCAACCGAGCATGCACTCTACACGCGGCGACGGAGGAAGGAGGAGCTCGTCGGCGGCGTGAATGTGGATGACTTGATCGTCACCGACGCGTGCACAGAAGACATCCATAGGTTCAAATGCGAGATGGCAGCTTGTTTTCGAATGAGCCATCTCGGAGTGCTCACCTACTACCTCGGCATCGAGGTGAGACAGGGGAGGGAGGCATTCACGCTCGGTCAAGAGCGCGTATGCCTCGAAGCTGTTGGAGCGGAGCGGCATGGCTGAGTGCAAGCCATGTGTGACTCCAATGGAGGAGCGGCTGAAGCCGACGAAGGCCAGTACCGCGGCGAAGGTGGATGCAACACTCTACCTGAGCATCGTTGGCGGTCTACGCTACATAGTCCACACGAGGCCGAACATTACGTTTGCCATGGGCTACGTCAGTCGCTTCATGGAGGATCCCAGAGAGGATCACTGGGCTGCGGTGAAGCGGCTACTGCGCTACGTCAAGGGGACGGTGGATCAGGGGATCATCTTTCCCAAGACCGGCGGAAGTAGGCTGCAGCTCACTGTGTTCAGCGATGCAGACATGACGGGGGATATCGACGGACGACGGAGCACCTCTGGTGTGCTCGTCTTCCTCGGGTCAGCTCCAATTTCATGGTTGTCGCTGAAACAGAAGGTGGTGGTGTTATCTACGTGCGAAGCAGAGTACGTAGCGGCGGCCACAGCGGCGTGCCAAGTTGTGTGGCTGCGCTGATTGCTGGATGAGCTGACCGGCATGGAAGCTCACTCACCAGCATGATGGTGGACAACCAGCCCGCCATCGCCCTCGTGAAGAATTCGGTTTTGCACGACCGGAGTAAACACATCGACGTGAAGTTCCACTTCCTCAAGGACTGTTTCGATGGAGGGCAGATCGTCATCGAGTTCGTCGAAACTGGTCGGCAACTCACGGACGTCCTCACCAATCCGCTCGGACGTCTTCGACTCACGGAGCTGAAGGAGATGATCGGCATGGAGGGGGTACAAGGGATAACATTAGAATTAGGGGAAGATTGCTTCCTTGTGTGAACATGAAGCAATGGGAGGCGGCGCCGAAAAGACCCCCTGCTGTGATACTATAGCCGCTGCAGGTGTAGGTGCCGCACAGCTCACCTGTAGCACTGTAGCCATATGCAGAGGCCGGCACAGAGTCAGCCCTGCTGTGTTATGTAGTCACTGTTACAGCATGACAGCTGTACTAGGACTAGATAGATAGAGTTGTATAAATAGACTACCACGGCAACTCAGTAAAGAGAGTTCAGATTTGCCATCTCCCATACAGGGCTTCGACCAACGCTAGTGCCTTGTACTGTGTGTGTATGCTCTGTTCTCCATTCTTCTTCTAGCTCTAGACATAGTGTGTGGGGACAGACAATGCTTCTTCGTGGTCGGCACGGCCAGAGAGTGCTCGACAACACTAACGGATGCTCAGTAAGACCGTTGAGTGATCGACTCTCCTATGCCGATAATCCTGTGGGCCAACAAATGTTACTACCATCTTCTTATTGTACTAGCTAGATTTCCTGCATCAGGGCTCAGTAGCTGTTCAATGCAAGTTACTGTCGTCTGCCTAGGTGCGCTTCGTATACGTAATAGGCAATATAAAGCGATCTGGCCTGCCAGCTAATTCATGTCTCTCTATGGAATCCATGTTGTCATTTGTACTGAGTTCCTCTTTACCAAATATATTTCCCATTTCATCATGAGAATAATCTGTTCTTATGAAGCTGGTACTATTAGCATCGGCGTGTTCGGCTGGTACTCGGCTGGCTGCTTCCGGCTGCTGCTGGCTGCTTCTGCCACACAAGGTACTGTAGGCCGTACCAGCAAAAGCCGCCTGCCGCTGGTTTTTTATACCAGTGGATCTTAATTAAGGGCGTGTTTAGATCAAAAAAATTTTGGGTTTTGGATACTGTAGCACTTTCGTTTTTATTTGGCAATTAGTGTCTAATTATGGACTAATTAGGTTTAAAAGTTTCGTCTCGCGATTTCTCACCTAACTATGCAATTATTTTTTTTTTCGTCTACATTTAGTACTCCATGCATGTATCGCAAGAATCGATGTGACGGGTGCTACGCAAAAAATTTTGGTTTTTCGATGGAACTAAACGGGGCGTAAGAGATGCAGAGTACATGCATATCGCGTGACGTACTGTTTGCTTGGAACCTGCTGCACTTGCGCATTGCGCATGTTTACAGCTTCATTGCGCATGTGCTTCCAAAGTTTCCAGATTTATCGACGATATCTGAGGACAGGTGCACCTGGTACCACAAGCAAGTAATACTGCAAATGATGACAGTAACAGCTCTGAGAGTGAGACACTGCCATTCAGGTTTTATTTCACTGTGTTGGACTTTGCTTGGTATTACTCAACTAACTATGAGTCGTTCATTTAATGAGATCAGATAGCTATGATCATCTATTACTAATTAGAGGTAATTGTTGAAATATATATTTATTTAATCTTAATATGCTAAAATAGGATAAATAAGAAAACCAAAGACTTATACTGATGGTATACGCAAACCAAAAACTTATACTGATGGGACCGTATGGTATATGGTTTGAGCAGTGAAGTAAAGGAGCCATGTTCATTATGTGAAGCTCTTCAGCCTGATTATTGGCGGCGTGCACTGCATACAGAGTTGCGTGCACTCAAAAGGAATAATACTTGGCATCTTGTTTGAGCTCAGTCTGGACAAAATATTATAGATTGCAAATTGGAAACAAACAAGGCAGATGGTACTATCGATTGCTACAAAGCCAGACTTGTAGCTGAAGGGTTTAAGCAGAGGTATGGTTTGGATTATGACGACACTTTTAGCCTTGTTGTGAAAGCTGCTATTATTAGGCTTGTGCTGTCACTATCACTACCTGTACTATTCACCAGCTAGATGTTTAGAACGCGTTTTTGGATGGTGTTCTAGAGGAGGATGTTTACATGAGATAACCGCCTGGGTACAAGATAAAATCTTACCACATTGTGTGTGTAAGCTCGATAAGTCACTCTATGGGTTAGAAACATGCCGCTCGAACCTAGTATTCTCAATTGAGCCACAAACTTCAGCAGCATGGTTTTCATGCTTCAATGGCCGATACTTCTCTTTTCTTCTTCAAGCAAAAGGTGATATTGTTATCTATTTTTTTAGTATATGTTGATAATATTATTGTAGTCAGTTCTAGCAATAAGATAATTGCAATATTATTGGGCAAGCTCTGTGATGAGTTTTTACTTAAGGATCTTGGTGCCCTACATTATTTTCTTGGAATTGAAGTATCAGCCTCTTCTGGTGAGCTATTGCTTACGTAGTCCAAATATGCACGGGAATTGTTGTATCGAGCTAGCTAAATGCTGGTGTCTTTGTACTGTGTGTGTATGCTCTGTTGTTCCTTTTTTTCAACCTTGAGCCATAGTGTGTGGGGACGGACAACGCTTGTTCGTGGTCGACTTAGCTAGTGGGTGCTCGGCAACACTAGCGGATTCTCGGCACGACTGGTGAGTGTTTCACTCACCTGAGCCGATGATCCTATGGGCTAGCAGTACAAGCGCCGTCGCCAGACTAACCGCTGGCGATGACAGGCGGTTCGGAGATGGGCGACAGTAGTGGCACTGCTGTGGCTGCCCAGCCACGACCGGAGGTCGTTGTTCGCACGTTGCGGGAGGTCAGCGGCACTAGTTGGCCGACGCTGACTCGCACCAACTATGGAGAGTGGTCGGTGACCATGAAGGTCAAGTTCAGATCCCGATGGCTTTGGAATGCTGTTGACAAGGGCACCGACAATGAGGAAGATGATATGTCAGCGTTGGAGGCTATCCCCGCTGCTGTACCGACGGAGTACAGGGAGCCGTTGGGGGCGAAGAGCTCTGCTAAGGAGGCATGGGAGGCTATTACGGCGATGCGCGTCAGTTCCGACCACGCAGAGAAGGCGACGGCCTAGCTTCTGAAGCAAGAGTACGCCAACCTCAAGTTCAAGGATGATGAAACGGTGGAGGATTTCTCCCTCCGCCTGCAAACGCTCATCAGCAAGCTGAAGAACCACGGCGTCACAATCGACGAAGAGGAGGCGGTCTCCAAGTACCTCCACTCCGTGCCGGCAAAGTACATCTAGATCGCTCTCACCATAGAGACGATGCTGGACTTGTCCACCCTCACCATTGAGGATGTGATAGGCCCTCTGCGGGTGGTGGACGAGCGCCTGAAGCAGGCAACAGCAACGAAGGACAGCGGCAAACTGCTGCTGACAGAGGAGTGGGCTGCTCGGAGGAACTCTGGGAAGGCAGCCTCCTCCAGCCACGGTGGCGATGGCAAGCACCGTGGCAAGGCTTCTTCGGAAAAGAAGAAGCAGGTCAACCCCAACGCTTGTTGGCGCTGCGGGAAGATGGGCCATTGGGCACGGGAGTGCCCAAATCGCAAGCAGGAGAAGAAGGCTGAGGCTCATCTGGCGCAAGCCGATGATGAGGATGAGGCCACTATCCTGATGGCGACGTTCTGTGCACTGCACGATGTCGAGGCAGAGGGGAAGGTGGAGGTGATTGCGGTGGCAGGGTCCACGAAGACCCTGAAGGCAGTCAACATCGATGAACCGCGCACCCAAGTCCACCTCGGACGTGTGGGCGCCGACCAGGAGCAGCGGTGGTATCTGGACTCTGGTGCCAGCAACTACATGATGGGCTCCAAGGAAGCCTTCTCCGGGCTCGACGACGATGTTACCGATATGGTGAAGTTTGGTGACAGCTCACGGGTGGCATGGCTCGATCCATGATGAAGGCCAAGGGAATGCCGGCAAGATTCTGGGGAGAGGCGGTGACCACGGCGGTGTTCATCCTCAACCGCGCTCCCACCAAGGCCCTGGCGGGCAAGATGCCATTCGAGGCTTGGTATGGGCGGAAGCTGAGCGTGTCCTTCCTCCGGACATTCGGCTGCATCGGCCACGTCAGGAAGACAAAGCTGATCCTCACCAAACTGGAGGACAGGAGCACATCGATGGTGTTCCTGGGCTACGCGGAGGGTACCAAGGCGTACTGGCTCTACGACCCACGTGGAGACAAGGTGCTTGTCTCGTGCGACGTCATGTTCGACGAGAAGGCCGCTTGGGACTGGAGCAGTCCGGGCATGGGGGAAGCTGGCGGCTTCACCAGCACCTTCGTCGTCAAGCACTTGGTCATCCACGGGAGTGGAGACGCTGGGAAAGAGGTGCCGAGCACTCCAAGAGGGTGCTGAGCACTCTAGCGATAGAGCCGAGTAGTCCTGGGGCAGTGCCGACCACTTCGGGAGGGATGCCGAGCACTCCGAGAGGAGTGCCGAGCACACTTGGAGGGATGACGAGCATGCTAGGAGTGGTGCCGAGAGGTTCTACTGTGGCGGTGACCACTCTAGGACGGGTGTCGAGCACTCCCGTAGCGGATCCAAGAGGTTTTACAGTGGTGCCGACCACCCCAAGACTGAGGCTGAGCACTCCTGCAGTCGTGCCGAGCACTGCAGGAGTTGTGACGAGCTGTCCAGGAGTAGTGACGAGCACTCTAGGTGCTATGTCGAGCACTCCGACGGAACAGGGAACTCCATCAATGCTGATCGAGTTCACCTCACCTCCAAGTGACATCACTGAGTTCGTGGACGCCTACCACGAAGGTGAGGAGATGCGGTTCCACAGGCTGGACAACATCATCGGCAGCATAGGTCCCTCAGGTCTGGCGGGTAGGCTGCTTAATGACCCAGAGCTGCTGCTTGTCAGTGCAGAGGAACCACCCACGTTCACGCTAGCCGAGCGCAATGGAAACTAGCGACGGGCGATGCTGGAGGAGATGAAGGCGATCTAGGAAAACGAGACTTGACAGCTCGTCGATCCATCTCCAAGATGCCGTTCGATCAGCCTGAAGTGGGTGTACAAGGTCAAGCGGGACGAGCACGGCACTGTTGTCAAGCACAAGGCACGCCTCATGGCCCGAGGCTTTGTACAGCGCGAGGGCATCGACTTCAAGGAAGTTTTTGCGCCGGTAGCACGCATAGTCTGTCCGTTTGCTAGTTGCCTTGACAACAGCAAAGGACTGGCGTGTCCATCACTTGGACGTTAAATCGGCCTTCCTCAATGGCGAGTTGGCGGAAACGGTCTTCGTCAGGCAACCTCCAGGCTTCGTTGTCAAGGGAGAGGAGCACAGGGTGCTCTGACTGTGCAAGGCGCTCTATGGGCTACGGCAAGCCCCGCGAGCGTGGAACGCCAAGCTTGATGCCACGCTGGGCGAGCTTGGGTTCACACGATGCGCAACCGAGCATGCGCTCTACACGCGGTGATGGGGGAAGGAGGAGCTCATCGTCGGCGTGTATGTGGACGACTTGATCGTCATCGGCGCGCGCATAGAAGACATCCACAGCTTCAAACGCGAGATGGCGGCTCGTTTTCGAATGAGCGATCTCGGGGCGCTCACCTACTACCTCGGCATCGAGGTGAGACAGGGGAGGGAGACATTCACGCTCGGTCAAGAGCGGGTACGCCTCGAAGCTGTTGGAGCGGAGCGGCATGGCTGAGTGCAAGCCATGCGTGACTCCAATGGAGGAGCGGCTGAAGCTGACGAAGGCCAGTACCACGGCGAAGGTGGATGCAACACTCTACCGGAGCATCGTCGGTGGTCTACGCTACCTAGTCCACACGAGTCCGGACATTGCATTCGCCGTGGGCTATGTCAGTCTCTTCATGGAGTATCCCAGAGAGGATCCCTAGGCTGCGGTGAAGCGGCTACTGTGCTACGTCAAGAGGATGGTGGATCAGGGGATCATCTTTCCCAAGACCAATGGAAGTAGGCTGCAGCTCACTGTGTTCAGCGATGTAGACATGACGGGGCACATCGACGGACGACGGAGCACCTCTGGTGTGCTCGTCTTCCTCAGGTCGGCTCCAATTTCATGGCTGTCGCTGAAACAGAAGGTGGTGGGGCTATCTACGTGTGAAGCAGAGTACGTAGCGGCGGCCACAGTGGTGTGCCAAGTTGTGTGGCTGCGCCGGCTGGGTGAGTTGACCGGCGTGGAAGCTCACCCACCAGCACTGATGGTGGACAATCAGCCCGTCATCGCCCTCGCGAAGAATCCGGTTCTGCACGACCGGAGTAAACACATCGATGTGAAGTTCTACTTCCTCAGGGACTGTTTCGATGGAGGGCAGATCGTCATCGAGTTCGTCGAAACTGGTCGGCAACTCGCGAATGTCCTCACCAAGCCGCTCGGACGTCTTCGACTCACGGAGCTGAAGGAGATGATCGGCATGGAGGGAGTACAAGGGATAGCAGTAGGATTCGGGGAAGATTGTTAGATAATCTACTGCTTCCTTATGTGAACACACAGCAAGGGAAGGCAGCGCCGAAAAGGCCCCTTGCTGTGATACTGTAGGCGCTGCAGGTGCAGGCGCTGCACGGCTCACCTGCAGCACTGTAGCCACATGCAGAGGCCAGCGCAGAGTCAGCCCTGCTGTGTTATTTAGTCACTGTTACAGCATGGCAGCTGTATTAGGACTAGATGGATAGAGTTGTATAAATAGACTGTCACGGCAACTCAGTAAAGAGAGTTCAGATTTACCATCTCCCATACAGGGCTTCGGCTAACGCTGGTGTCTTGTACTGTGTGTATGCTCTGTTCTTCCTTCTTCTTTTAGCTCTAGCCATAGTGTGTGGGGACGGACAACGTTTCTTCGTGGCCGGCACGGCTAATGGGTGCTCGACAACACTAGCGGGTGCTTGACAAGACCGGTGAGTAGTCGACTCACCTGAGCCGATGATCCTGTGGGCAATAAATGTTACTACCGTCCTCTTATTGTACTAGCTAGATTTCCTGCATCAGGGCTCAGTAGCTGTTCAAGGCAAGTTACTGTCGTCTGCCTAGGTGCGCTTCATATACGTAATAGGCAATATACCACCCGTAGAGGGTACACACAGTTGATAAAGTAATCCAGATACAAACCAAAGCCATAAGGCTTGCACACCCACAAGAAAACACTCGGTTCGGCCCAGCTAGTGTGTTTATATATGTATGTATCCATAATTCCATATATTTATCCGACTATACATTTTGCACCCTGCATGCGATCGATTGTACGTACTTATACCATATAGTACACTTTACACTGCAGCCGCACTGAGTTGACTTTATTGACTCTTCAAATTATTGATTGCTGATCATTTCAACATATGGAGCAGCATGTCGTTCCAAGTATCAATGGCCCCGGGCAGGCACCAGTGCACGCAGTCGTTGTGCAGGGTGAAGTGCTTCTCCGGCGTCCATCCCCGGTACTTGCTCGGGTGCGCGTCCGCACGCAGGATCATGGCTTCCGTCGTGTCCATCAGCAGCATCCTCACCTTGCTGCCACTGTCCGTCACCGCCTTCGCCGCCGACGACAACTCCTCCGCCTGCAGCGCGCGGAAATCACGCTCGAAGCCCTCGACCCTCTTCTGGCCACGCCGGTACGGCGCCGTCCGGACGCAGTTGCCGTCCCCGTTCCACTCCCCGCCCTCGTACTGCGACGGGTCCACGGTGCGCAGCAGCGCCGTGCCGCGGAACCGGCCGCTGCCATCGCCGGCACCAGACAGCGCCCGCAGCGCGGCCCGCGTGGCCATGCGCAGCGCGTAGCGCAGCGTGAGGTCGGTCACGTTGGGCAGCTTGCAGTAGTGGCAGCCGACGAGCCGCCCGGCCTCGTACAGCATGGACGGGCGGTAGAACCAGCTCGACGCCGACACGACGACGTAGTCGAACTCCGCGACGTGCGCCGCCCACACGTCGTCCGGCTCGTCGAGGTAGAGGTTCCAGACGCCCGTGTGCGCTGGCCCGTCCTCGTCGATCTGCTCGTGCCGGACGAGGTACGGCGCCCAGAAGTGGGACACGGTGAAGTTGTAGTCGCCGTAGTAGTACACGGTGTGCTTGCTGCTAAGCCAGGTCGTTGTCGTAGGCTCCGCGACCCTGGTCAAGAGGCAGATGAGCGAGTCCTTTTGGTTCCTGCCGAGGGAGTCGCCCACGAAGGCAAGGGACTTGCCCCTCATCATGTGGAGGAAGCGCCATGGATTGAAGCGGGGCAGGTCGCAGCCGTCAGGGCGCCACCGCCAGTTGACGAAGCCCAGGTCCGGCTTGCCGTACCTCATGCAGTCGTAGTGCTCGTGGATCACCTTGCAGGTGTCGTTGGTGTAGTAGGGCGCGTCCGGGTCCGGCACCCACTCGCCCCTGAAAATGTCACAGCCGCCGCCCTCACCGCCACCTCCTCGCTGTTTGCTAGGTCGGCGAGACAGCAGCGGCTGGCGGAATAACGGAAGAAGGTTCCGTCGGTTTGGGAAGCTGAGATACACGTCCGAAGCTACGAGAGCTACTAGGACCAGGAGAAGGGACACGACGAAGCATCTGCTGCTGCAGTGCCAGTGCTGCTGCTTCCTGCTGCCAGCAGCAGGGGGATGGGGATTATTGTCATTGGTGGTGTGGAGAAGAGACCTCATGGCTACACACTACACAATTGGCTAAGTCTCCCTCCCCGGGTGCGCATGTTTATATGTAGCAATGCATTTTGGACACGTTCCTACGCTCCTAGCTTAAGCTAGTTTAATTGGGCAGGCATGTATGACAAGGAAGAACAGCCGACTGGGCCAAACACCGCACCGGTGCTCTTGTGATGTATGCTATCACTGCATGAGTCGATCATCTCGTCAGCTGTGTTCGGTAGGTTACAACAAATCCTCAACCATCTATATATGATTGAGGATGCATGATTGCATTGGCTCGTTAAAAATGTTAATTAACTATGTCATATATAAAGTTTATTTGTACGTATGTGCAGCGCAGAAGTGGGCTGCACACTAAGCACGCTAGCTAATTGCAGCAGTGCAATTTGGCCATGTTACTAGCTAGTTTAATTGGGCATTCGTGAGAAGGGAGAACGATTGGGCCAAACACCGGACCGGTGCTGTTATCACCTGCATCCATGAGTCATCTTCAGCTGTGTTCGCACTACCGGAAACCGGTACTTTGCCGAGTGCCGGAGGCTTTGCCGAGTGTATTTTATCGAGCACTCGGCAAAAACGGTCTTTACCGAGTGCCAAATAAAATATACTCGGCAAAAAAAACACACTCGACAAAATGCGTCTTTGCCGAGTGCCTTTTTTCTGGCACTCGGCAAAGATGTATTTTGCCGAGTGCCTTTGTTTTGGCACTCGGCAAAGAGGCATTTTGCCGTGTGTATTTTTTTTCCTCGGCAAATCAGTTTTTCAAAGCAATTTTTGAGGCCCTAAATGAATTCAAATGAAAACTTTTCAACTACAAAGTTGTATAACTTCTCAAGATCTATAAAGTTTATTTTGGTCATTTCTTCATTTGACAAAGCGACAATAACGTTGTTCATAAAATCTACATCTCTCATATTAGTTTCATGAAAGTAGAAGAGAGATATATAAGATTTGTGAACAATGTTACTACCACTATGTCGGATGAATAAATGACCAAAATAAACTTTGTAGATCTTGAGAAGTTATGAAATTTTGTAGTTGGCAACATTTTGATTTGAAATCATCTTGTCATGCAAAAACGATGTTTGAATTTGAAAATTTTAAAATTTGAATTTTTCAAAAGACCTTGGATGGAAAAACTTCCTAAATGAAAATTGTAGATCTCCAAAAGTTATGAAACTATGTAGTTGACAACTTTTTGATTTGAAATCATCTTATCATGCAAAACTACGTTTGAATCTCTCAAATTTGAAATTTGAATTTTTCAAACGACCTCGGGTGGAAAAACTTCCTAAATAAAAATTATAGATCTCGAAAAGTTATGAAACTTTATAGTTGACCACTTTTTTATTTGAATTCGTTTAGGGCCTCAAAACAGGTAATTCACTCTCGATTTAGTATAATATATGATGATAGATAACGGAATCTAGACATAAGTGACAGTGTAGTGCAGTGGTAGAGCAGCAGACACGCGAGAGGGAGGTCGTGAGTTTGAATCCCGCCGGCCGCGTTAGCCACGAATTTAGCGCAAAAAATGCACCGACTTCGATGAAGACGGGCGGGCGCTAGCTGGTGGCAGCCTTCCCCGAAAAAAAATTTGAAAAATTTTACTATTATTTTTGGGGTTTTTTCGCATTTTCATTTTGCCGAGTGTAAATCTTTGCCGAATGCTTTTCCGGCACTCGGCAAAGGTTTTGCCGAGTGCCCGACAAAAAGAACTCGGCAAATAGCTATTTGCCGATAAAAAGATGTTGTGTGTTGTATGCCGAGTGTTACACTCGGCAAAGCAGTTGCCGAGTATTTTTGGGCTACTGCCGAGTGCCCCTGGCACTCGGCGAAACGACTGTATCCCATAGTGTCGGTAGGTTACAACATATCCTCATCCATCCATGACAGAGAGGATGATTGGCTCGCATCGAATATCAACTACTCTATCTGTTCTAAATTATATGTTTTGGCTTAATTTAGCTACATTACTTTTACTATATATATCTAGATATAGTGTATATTTAAATGCATAGAAAAACTATGGGGGTTGCTATTTCTCAGGCGCCTGATTTTAAAGTTTTCTTGGAGCGTTGAATAGTAGCCATTAGATCATAAATCCAACCATCTAGAAAACCAACGCTATACATCTAGTTTGTCTTCCTCTCGATCTTTCTCTCAATCCTTGATTCCATGCGTCTGTGCTATACGAACAGCTTGTTCGCTGGTTGGTTTTTGGGCTGATAAGCCCGGCTGGTGCTGGTTTGTTATGAGAGAAAAACACTATATCATGCTGATAAGCCCTGGCTAAAACCAACAAGCGAACATACCGGAAATGTTAAAAACTATGTATCTAGCAAACCTAAAACGTCTTATAATTTGGAACAATGAATCTGAGGTGGTATGTTATAAATAAAGTTTATTCATAAGTATATCACTACTGGATTCAGGCGTTTTGCCGAGTGCCGCACTAGGCAAAGGCCACTCGGGAAAAAAATGGCCGGCAAAGCAGCCTTTGCTGAGAGCCATTTGTCGGGCAGCTTTCGCCGAGTGCCGAGACCGCACTCGGCAAATAAAACGAGCCGTCACAGCGCAGGAAACGGTGATGGCGACTTTGCCGAGTGCCAACCCGGACGACACTCGGCAAAGTTTTTCATTTTTTTTAATTCTTTGCCGAGCGCCGCCCGGGCTGGCACTCGGCAAATTTTTTTATTTTAATTTTTTTAAAATTCTTTGCCGAGCGCCGTCTAGGATGGCACTCGGCAAAGTTTTTATTTTATTTTTTTAAATTTCTTTGCCGAGCGCCGGACGGGTGGCTCTCGGCAAAGTTTTTATTTATGTTTTTAAAAATTCTTTGCCGAGTGCCGGATGGGTGGCACTCGGCAAAGTTTTTTTATTTTTTTTAAACAATTCTTTGCCGAGTGTCATCATGGCACTCGGCAAAGCTGGAAAAAGGGGCTGGCGTCCCTTTTTTCAGCTTTGCTGAGTGCAGTGACCATTGCACTCGGCAAACTGACCAAAATCAGTGTTTTTATTCATTTTTTACATTCCATCACGACAAACACAAATTATCACATATATCTCACATCCATCCAAACATACATCACATATTTATCACATCCATCGCATATATCACATTCATCACAATATATCACATACATCAATCCAAACATCTATCACATATATCACAGTTATCCAAATATACCACTAGTGCATGATAAGTATATAAGAAATCCATCACCAAGTGAACAATAAATACAAATACAACTAATGCTACTCATCACCAAGGTGGAAACTGAGTGCCTGGTGAAGGAAAAACTAGATCAGTCGGAGGCGCATGAGCTGGATTATTTGAACCCTCCGACTGAGGCTGTACAAAGGAGATGAGATTGCATGTGTTAGACAAGATTACTTGAATAGCTAATCTAGGTCATACAAGCAAAGCACAAGCGAAAACTCACAGGAGTAGCTGCAGCTGCAGGAGTCGAAGGTGGAGCGAACAGCCCAGGTGGCACAGCTAGACCCATATGTTGCCCAAGAGTCTGCATGAACTGCATTATTTCCGCCATCCTCTACGCCTAGGCCTCTCGCGCGGCCCGCTCGGACTACAGCTGGGCCGCCAGATCCTGACGTTGCCTTGCTTCTTCTTCCAGCTGCCCTATAATATTTCACTCTAATATTTCAGTAATGCAAAGCTAATTGAAGAAATATCATCGTACGTGATGTCCTGATTTGTAAGCATCGTACGTGATGTCCTAGTTTGTAAGCATCGTACATGATAACGTGCACCAAATCTTCTCAAATTTTTATCACATCCTCCACATACGATATCATGACATCTCGACAAGTTTCGTGATTTTCGGACTTCGTTTGCATTTTATAGAATTTAAAAACAATTTGTCCGCAAGTTCGTGGTCATGTTTCGTGAATAAGATGTTCGAAATTTTGGGTCCGTTCCTGGATACGGCCTCACACTACACTCAATACCATGAATATCATTTTTTTGGATCATTAAATTCCATTTTTCGATGCACGTGCAGTTCAAATTTGCATTTTCCGAAAAAATTCAATTAAATGAAATAAAATAACTAAATATAGCAAAAAGCCATAAAAATGTACCAAATTTTAACATGGAGTATCATGTACCACTACCGGAAACACCTAAGTTGCCGAGTGTCCCCACCTTTGCTGTGGGCAAGATTTCGGGCACTCGGCAAACATGGTGTTTGCCGAGTGTCCCAAATACGACACTCGGCAACAAGAAAACTCACGGCATAACATTTTACGCCGAGTGCCTACACTCGGCAAACAATAGACACACGGCAATTTCATATCCGGGTAACACCGTCGACCTCCGTTATCATTTTGCCGAGTGTCACACGTTAACACACGGCAAACCCACCTATATGCCAAGTGTCAAAATACAACACTCGGCAAACCCACATATATACCGAGTGTCACCTTGCGACACTCAGCAAATTCTGTTATATGTCGAGTGTCAGCATCTGACACTTGGCAAACAAATTTTTTTTTATTTTGCCCCCCAAACTTTTTGTACTGTTGTCTTACAATACCTGTTGCTCTGTGTTGAAGTTTTGTACATTTCTGAGCTATTTTACTATATTTCGTCAATTTATTTTAGTCCAATGAATTTTCGGTAATTTTTTGGATTTGAACTGCAAGTGCTTTGAATATCCAAAAAAAGTGAATAAAAATGATATTCTTGTCACTGAGTCTGTTTTGAGACCATATCTAGGGCCAGACCAGAAATTTCGAACATTGTGTTCGCGAAACATGAGCAGAAACGCGTGGTGGAAACGTCTGAAAATTCTATAAAAAGCAAACGAAGTCTGAAAATCACAAAATTCATCGAGTTGTCATGATATCATACGTGGAGGCTATGGTAAAAAATTAAGAGTGTTTCGGCAAAGTTGACACGTACGCTGCTTACAAATCCGATCATCTCCGGAGAAGTTTCTGAGATTTGAGAAAGATCACGTAAGATGATGAGACAATTTGAATGTCGATTTGGAGTTTCACTTCAAAATTTTTTGTGTATACAATAGAGAACAAAGATCGCTTCTTGTGAATTTTTGGCAATTTTTCAGAGCCATTTCGTAATTTTAATTCTTTCATCGCAATTATTGAATTTTAGATGCGTGATATACAAACAAATGAAATAATAGTCCAATTTTTGTACAAGCTTGAAATATACATTTGTGAGTGCACCTAACAAAGTGTAATGCAAGTTCATTTCATGAAATTAGTGAAACATGAAATAGAGGAAAGTAATTAAGTAGAGGAAAGAAAAGGGCAGCATGAAATATAGAAATAAGTTTGCCGAGTGCTGCATAGGTGGCACTCAGCAACAATGTAATAAACTTTTTTTAACATTTCTTGTTAAGGGAGAACAGGGATTTTTTAAAATAGGGAAAACAGGAGGGCACTTTTTTTTAAAAATGTTTGCCGAGTACCGAATCGTCACGGAACTCGGCAAACTGATGGGATTTTTTTAAAAAAAAACGTTGCCGAGTGTCGGATCGGGCCGACACTCGGCAAACAGGCCGCAAAATAGCTAGGCCGCTGGCCGGCTCTGGCCATTTCTCCATTCTATCCCCGCGCATGCGCGCGCCCTCCTCCGTGTGCACGCGCCGCCGTCGTCAAACAGGCCGCCGTCGAGCTCCGTGCGCACGCGCCGCCGTCGACCTCCCTCCCCTCGCGCCGCCGTCCGAGCTCCCCCCCCGCGCCCTCCTCCTCCCCTCCCATCGTGCTCCCCACACCCGCCGCCGTCGAGCTCCCTCCCCACGCGCCGCCGACCGCACACCCTCCACCGCAACCCCTCCGCCGCCCCCCTCCCTCCCCACTCCGCGGCCCCCGCCCGCCTCCACCGTCGACCTCCACCCCGCCCGGCCGGTCTGCCACAGCCACCGGCTGGCCCACGCCCCTGTCCCCGCCGCGAAACCGAGCGCGAGCACGACCCCGCCCGCCTGCCCCCAGCGAGACCCTGCGCCACCTCGGTGCCCGCCTGCAGGGAGCCCCTTGCTCGACGCCGGCAGCCCTGCGCTTCGCCTGCCGCCCGCCGCCGGTGGCCCGCGAGGTGCGGCTGAAGCAACAAATTGCAGGTGCGATCTTAAAATCCCTCGCACAGTCGGTACTTCTATCTCATCACATCTCATATCTATGGAGAGGCCTGGACATCCTTTTATTGTACTACTGCTGTACTTGTGTTCTTCTTCTCTCTGCGTATCATACATGTATAGTAGAGCATATCCCACCATGGTCTCGATCGGTGGAGCGGCAGTGGCAGGAGTAGCCGAGTTAGATTAGATGGCAACTGAAGACTCCACGCTGCAGCGCTACGACCGCGCCACCGCCGCCGCGCCGCTACGGGCCCGAGGCGCTCGCGGCGCGCACCATGGCGCTGCAGGACTGCATCTCCGAGTAGGCAAGGGAGGGTGAAGGTCAGTCACGTTACCCCTGCAGTGCCCTACGAGCCGTCACCGCCGATGCGCGCGCCATGGTGCTGCTGGACAGCGTCTCTGGGGAGGCAATGGAGGGCGAAGGTCAGCCGCGTTCCCCTTGGGTCGTCCATCTACCGGTGACGATGCCGGGCGAAGGTCCTCGTGCGAGCAAGGATCGGTGCGCCCGAAGCCCACCACATGCTCGATGGAATGCCAGTTTGATGATTGTATCCCTTCTTTGTAGGCTGATTATAGTAAACTCAGTTCTAGGACTGCAGTCAAATGCATGTCATGTGGATGTTTCTTTTGAAATGGATAAGGTCTTTTTTCTTAGCAGAAAAGGATAAGCAGCTCATTGTCTGCAATGACCTTGTATTCAGTAAGTATTGCTATATTTGAAATCGAACAGAGAGGATGTTCTCAAACACATCATCTAGATGTTCCGTTTAGTGTAGAAATTCAAACAGTTGCATTGACAAGACCAAAACATTGATGACTGAATGTTTGTATGCCAAAATAAAATAAACTGCATTCAAACAGGATGCAGCTAAGTCTTACAGAGTGTTATTAATTCAAACTGGAATTAAAATGATACAATTCAGAGAGAAGAAGACCTTGTATGATACTTTTGAAGGGTTAAAGGGATTGTTATTTGTTTTTTTACATGCAAATTTGCTTACTGATCAAGTGTAATTAATGGCTTTCTTAGTAACTTCGTCAATATGCATGTAGGTTTATACACGCCTTTTAATCTCTGATGCGTGTATTGCTGCCCATAGCCTTTTGCAATAGATTTTACTCCATCACAAATTCACTGCTTTAGAAGTGTCTTTCTTACTGACCTCATGTATCCATTATCTTGTTTCTTTTTACTTTGTTTATGGTGATATAAAGGTAATTACTTACTCGTGTGAAATGACTTATTCTTTTAGGGAGGACTGGCTGTTTGTTGGTGGTCCGTGGACCTTGTAGCGGTTGAGGCTTCTCCTGTTTGCGGGACAGCGTGGTGAGGCATAAAACACCCCTCTTTTCCGTATCATGCATGTTTGTAGAGCACGTAACCCGGTTAGGCATCTCCCGTTCAAAAGAGATACGGTTGGAAATATGCAACTCTTTGCATATCGATAACCGTATCTGTTTCGAATTGTCCACGTTTTTTGGACAGCCCTAGGATGCGTAGATGGGGTTAGTCTTCGTGGTCTACTCCGTTCCGAGGCAGAGTTTCGACAGCATCTCCCTGTTGTTCTTCGGATACACAATCTCCCTACCGGGACGTGTATTTGGAGAACAAATGGAGAGGTGTCTTTGCAAAATTTGCCTCTCGGATCGGAGTAGACCATGGAGACTAACCCCAGCTACGCATCCTCGGGTGGGATTAGGACCTATCCTGACCTATTAGATGGTAGGAACATCATGTACATGCAATTGATTCTTAATGTCTCGCTGGTATATATATATGTCAGAGGATGGATGACCGTGAGTGGATGTACACGGGCCGCCCAAGTCAGCGTGCTTTGACTGATGAATGGATTGAGAAGATGGATGCTTTCATAGATAGAGCATTTGCCCTAGTTCCAGGAGCGTCAGCCATTTGGTGTCCGTGCAGTAGATGTGCAAACAGGCGTCGGCAACCAAAGGATGTCATGTCTACTCATCTTTGCAAGAATGGATTCACGGCAGATTATACTCGGTGGATCTACCACAGTGAAGCCGATCGGATGAGAGAGGAGGTCGTGAGAGCACGCGTCGAAGATTTCGATGCTGATGCCGGGGTAGGTGACTGGCTAAATGACTTTCACGAAGCACAGGTAGGTGAAGAAGGTGGGGAGGAGGAGCCAGAGGCAACTGCAAAGGCGTATTATGACATGTTGTCTTCGGCACAGAAACCCCTTCACGGCCACACAAAGGTTTCTCAACTGGATGTCATTGGACGGGTAATGGCATTAAAGGCTAAGTTTAGCATGAGTCAAGATTGTTACGATGCTATGTTGGCAGTTATTGGTAGCTTGCTTCCATAAGCTCACATTATGCCAAAGAGCATGTACGAGTCGCAGAAACTCCTTCGTGCACTCAAGATGCCAGATGAGCAGATACATGCTTGTCCGAAGGGGTGCATCCTATTTAGGAAAGAACACGAGAAAGCAAAGTACTGTCCAAAGTGTCAATCCTCTAGGTACCTGGAGGTAGAGTCTGGTGATGGTCAGAAGAGGCAGCTTGAGATCCCCATGAAGATCCTACGGTACCTTCCATTCTTACCGAGGATCCAATGGCTATACATGACCGAGGAAACCACGAAACAGATGACGTGGCACAAAAATGGCACTCGATACAGTCCTGAGAAGATGGTACATCCATCTGATGGTGAAGCATGGACCCACTTTGATGGGATTCATCGTGAGAAAGCTCTTGAGGCTCGTAATGTACGTGTTGCGCTGGCAACAGATGGGTTCAATCCTTATGGACTGATGGCTGCCCCATACACTTGTTGGCCAATCTTCGTTATCCCCCTCAATCTCCCCCCGGTGTTGTGTTTCGACGACAGAATATATTCTTGTCATTGATAATTCCTGGACACCCGGGGAGTAAGATGGGTGTGTTCATGGAGCCTCTGATTGATGAGCTGGTCCGTGCTTGGGAGGAAGGGGTGTTGACATATGACCGAGCTACGAAGAGGAACTTCAGAATGCATGTCTGGTACCACTACTCCATGCACGACTTCTTGGCGTATGGGATATTCTGCGCCTGGTGTGTTCACGGGAGGTTCCCATGCCCATTATGCAAGACAGCTGTGGAGTTCATTTGGTTGAAGAAGGGTGGCAAGTATTCTTCGTTCAACAAGCATCGACAGTTCCTCCCTGTTGAGCATGCATTCAGACGAGACATCAAGAACTTTACGAAAGGTGTGGTAGTGATAGACCCCGCACCGCAGATCATGACTGGTGCCGAGGTTCGTGCTCAAATAGATGCTCTCGTCATCAACCCATAAGGCGATGGTTTTATGGGATATGGTCGTCAACATATGTGGACTCATAAGTCGGGCTTGGAGAGGCTCCCCTATTATGATGACCTCCTTCTTTCACATAACTTTGATGTGATGCACACTGAAAAGAATGTGGCCGAGACACTTTGGGGAACACTCATGAACACTAAAAAGTCAAAGGACAACGTTAAGGCTAGAGTGGACCTAGCAACGTTATGCGATAGACCAAAGTAAGAAATGAAGCCTCCTAGAGGCGGCAAGACATGGAGCAAGCCTAAGGCCGATTTCGTCTTGACCAGGCCCCAAAGGAGGCAAGTACTTGAATGGATGCAAACGTTGATGTTCCCTGATGGGTATGCAGCGAATCTGAGGAGGGGAGTGAACTTATCTACTCTGCGAGTTAAAGGGATGAAGAGCCATGACTTCCACATATGGATTGAGCGGCTTCTTCCGGCGATGGTTCGTGGCTATGTCCCTGAGCATGTCTGGCTAATGCTGGTAGAGTTGAGCTATTTCTTCCGCCAGCTTTGTGCCAAGGAGTTGTCTTGAAAAGTGGTTGAGGACTTGGAAAGAATGGCGTCGGTGCTTCTCTATAAGTTGGAGAAGATATTTCCACCCGGCTTCTTTGTTCTGATGCAGCATTTGATCTTGCACCTCCCGTATGAGGCACGAATGGGGGGGCCCGTGTAGGGCCATTGGTGCTATCCAATCGAGAGATGTCTAAAGGTTGTTCGAAGTAAATGTAAGAATAAAGGCAAAATTGAGGCTTCCGTTGCAGAGGCATACATTCTGGAGGAGGTGTCAAACTTCACAACAAGTTACTATAGTGACAACCTTCCCAGCGTGCATAATCCACCCCCTCGCTACAATGCGGGCGAAAATGAATCGAACCTCAGCCTTTTCCGAGGGCAGCTTGGAAGTGCAAGTGATTGGAAACCCAAGACATTGAGACATGAAGAGTGGCGCACTATCATGCACTATGTGTTGACCAACCTTCCCGAAGTGGAGCCGTACATGCAGTAAGTTCACAACGAACTTGTTAAATATGCTGTCACTATTCGGTATCCAACTCTCTTGTTTCTCATTGTTATAGGGAATTTCTTGATCACTACTGGCATCTATCAAGGGAACCTACCCCGCAGGAATGTGATACCCTTCTTAAACAGGGTGCGGGAAATGGAATGCCCGATTTCATTTCTTGGTTCGCACAGAAGGTATTGTCCAACTTTGCTCGTACTTAGTTTGACATTACAAGTTGCTCGTACTTAGTTTAATGATATATCCTACTTGAGCTTGCAGGGCCAAACTGATGAGTCTATGGATCCTGAGTTAGCACAGGTGTCCAGTGGCTTTCTGTATAGGGTCAGGTCATTTGCCGCTTATGACGTGAATGGATATCGCTTTCACACGACATCACATGAGGAAAGTCGGCCCAATCGAAGAACCACAAATATCGGAGTTCTTACGCCCGGCACAGATGGGGCCAATTATTATGGGAGAATCGAAGAAATCTACGAAGTCAAATTTCGTGGTTCCAAACCCCTTAAGCCTGTCATATTCAAATGTCATTGGTTTGATCCTACAGTAACGAGATGGACCCCTAATCTTGGGTTGGTCGAAATTCATCAAGATTCCGTCTATCTAGGGGAAGATGTCTATGTTGTTGCTCAACAGGCGACGCAAGTTTATTATCTGCCATACGCGTGCCCAAACGATGACCGTCTTAAGGGTTGGTATATTGTGTAGAAGACATCGCCACATGGTAGACTACCTCTCCCAAATGATCAAGATTACAACTTAGACCCAAACACATATGACGGGGAGTTCTATCAAGAGGAGGGGCTAGAAGGGAGTTTTGAGATAGACTTAACCGGTGCGATCGAAATGGAAGTAGATAATGAAAGGGTTGATGAAGAGGACGATGGAGATGAGGTGGAAAATGTGCAAGACTTAGAATTACTTGAGCGAGTGCGTATAGGCAATGCCGATGATGACAACATTGGTCCTTCGGGTAGTGTTAATTATTTCGACATGTGTGATAGTGATGATGAGAGTTATGATCCGGCTGATCCTGATCATGATGCCTATTTCTAATACAAGTAATACTATCATTTTCTAATTATGTTTCGTTTATTTTGCATTTCTTTTTCAGGTTGTCCTGTTTATATGTGCTTATTGGTTTACTCTTTTTAATTGCAGGTGATTGACAAAAGATGGTGGGCGGTATGAGGTCCATCGGGTCATTTTACCGGAGCTCGGAGTCCACTACAGCTAAGGAGGCTCCTGCAGCTGAGGAGCCGCCGTGGAGGCGTAGGGGTCGGCCGAGAGGCCAGGGTCGGCAGGCGCGTGCAACGACTCGACCGCCGTCGCCTGTACCTCCCTCGCCTCAGGAGGAGGCAGAGGAGGAGCAGGAGGAGGGCGAGCTCGAGGAGCACGAGGCAGAGGAGGAGCCCTCGACGGGGGGTTCCTCTTCCTCTGCTTCGAAGATCTGGTTGCGAGGCCCTTCACGCCTCCCGGAACAGCCTATACCTTTCACGAAACGGCCGATGATTCGCCCCAATGGGCCAAGGTAAGTATCTTAAGATGTTATCGCTACTTCATTTGATATGTTTAACATGGCAAAATACAAACTAATATTTTTTCGTTAATCACTTGGACAGGGGATGGAAAGTTGTGGCTGCAAGTGATCACAAACGCCTTCCCGGTGGAATCCTGGGTCTTCTATGTAGGGAACACTTCCCGGCCGTGGATCAAGGCGGGAGGGTGGAGCTGGCCTACGTTCGAAAGACTATATCGTCCGCCCCGATGCACGAGATCGGGAAGGCAGGAAATTTGACAACAAGGCGCAGCGGGTTGTGAAAGAGCTGTGGGTAAGCCTTCCCCGCACTATCTTGCTCAATACATCGCATTCCTATCACATCCTTGAAATAATGACTACATACATAATGTTTATATGCAGGATTTCTAAAGATGTGACGAGGGATACGAGGAGAGGGCCGAGAGGCACGCTCACAAAGCCTGCTACAAGCTTGTGAAGGACATGCACTACGAGGCGCGTGTCCCGACTGTCTGACAAAGAATACAAAGTCGTCTTCGAGGAAGTGAAGATCGACAAAGACCTCGCAAGAACCTTGACGCCACCAAAGAGCAATACATGCTTTGGTAAATCTGCTTTCTTCCCGAGATTAAGTACACTTACTGTGATCTTCTTATATGACAAATGCTTGTTGATGTGTAGGTGCCTCTAAATTGGGTGGCCGGTAAAGGCGAGTGCTGGAGGAGGATGGTGGACAAGTGGTGCTCCCCGGAGTGGTCGGAGACACACGCCGCTTGCCGGGAGCGGTGTTTGATGATGACAGGTGCACCACACCATCAGGGGAACCTTACCCTTGCCGAGTACGCAGAGAGATGGGTACGTGACTTCATTTATGTATTCTAACGCTTGCTTCTGCATAGTTTCTAATGATCTTATTGTTTGTTTCACAGTTGGCGTCACAGGGTGGCGCACCTTGCTCCTAGGTGAAGGCATGGGCTATGGCCCACAAGGGCAAGGCAACGTCCGCCGTCGACTTCAACCCAGAGGACCCCCCCTCGGCGTACAACAATCCCTCCATCCACAGCCGTCTCACCGAGTACACAACGGCGGCCAAGGTGGTCCATGGGCCGGAGTATGATCCGAGCACCCAGGATTTCGAAGGAGACCTTGTCATGAGGGTGGGAGGAGGCAAGCATGGCATGGCAGTACTCGGCTTGGCGGCAGCGTCGTCGACACGGCCACTACTCCCACTCTCTCCTAGATTCGAGCAAGCGACACGGGCCGAGAGGCGCCCATACGCCCACGGCCGACCAAATTACACACCGCCATGCACGCACTTTGTAGGTTATTACTCTTTTATTCGTCGTTCATTGTTTCTTACATACCTTTGATTTCCATTGTAACATTGGGGTGAAATTTTGTAGGCCGAGCTAGAAGAAGAGAGGAGGCAGAGAATAGCGTTGGAGGCGAAGATTGACGCTGATCGGCAGAGGCAGGAGCAGATGTTTCAGTGGATGCAAAATCTCGACGCGAAGATGGGTGAACCTCTGCCATAAGCGTTATTCCTTCCTCCTCGTCCTCCTGAAGACACTCCTGTGAGTACATCTATCCCCATGTCCACTCACTCACACACACACACTCACACACACACACACAGCACACACACACTCACACACACACACACACACACACTCACACTCACACACACACACACACCAGCACACCAGCACACACACACACTCACACACTCACACACACAGTTGTATTTGTTGTATTGCCTTTTGAATTGCAATGCTACTAGCTATATATGTCTCAACAATTCCTTTTGCAGCTATTAAGTAATCTTATCTATTCTTTGTGCAGGGTCAATCGGCGGTATCAAACGATGTACCTCATGACCCACCGCAGCAGTCGCCGTGGTCTAATTGGTGATTTGCTTCTTTTCATGTGTTGAACTTATTCCTTGTGTTGCACTTATGCTTGTAATGCACTTGTGGTGGATACTTTAAACTCGAACCTTATGTTGGTATTGTGGTATGATATTTGTGTACCATTGTGGATTATTGTGATGTATGTGATATGTGGCGTGTGGAGATGATATATATATATATATATGTGCTGTGTAATATATCTGTGCTGTGAAACATATCTGTGCTGTGATATATATATATATATGTGTGCTGTAAAATGTAATGCAAAAACAAAAAAAATCAGATTTCTGAGGCTTTGCCGAGTGTTATGACCAAGACACTCGGCAAATATGAAATATTTGTCGAGTGTAGGTATTATTACACTCGGCGAAAAACTATTTTTAAAAAAAACCAAATACTGTTTCAAAAATGTTTGCCGAGTGTCTACCTGCGTGGCACTCGGCATATTATTTTTGTTTACCGAGAGCAGCACTCGGCGACAAGGAATTCTAAAAACAAAAAATATTTAAAAAGAAATTAGTTGCCGAGTGCCTTGACGTTTGACACTCGGCGAAGTCTTTGTTAACGGCGGGTCTGGCGTTATGACCATTTCTTTTCGCTGAGAGCCAAACTGCACACGGCAAAAACTTTGCCGAGTGCTCGATAAATGGCACTCGACAAAGTTGGCTTTGCTGGAACTGTTTATGGCGAGTGCTATTCGCCGAGTGTTACACTCGACGAACAATTTGCCGAGTGTTTTCTGTCTTTTGCCGAGTGTTTCGGGCACTCGGCAAACTCAAGGAGTCCGGTAGTGTACTGTAGGAGGACTCGAGAAAAATTTTGGAGTTCAAAAGTGGGAAAAAAATAGTTTGCCGTTATTCTTTGCCGAGTGTCAGGGTCTGGCATTCGGCAAAGAAGTGGTTTGCCGAGTGCCTACCCACTGGCACTCGGCAAACCTGGACGGCAGGCGGCGGCCGTTACCTGACGCCGCTTTTTGCCGAGCGCCAGGGTTTGCCGAGTGCTTGACACTCGGCAAAAAGGGCCTTTGCCGAGTGTCTGGCTTTGCCGAGTGCCTGACACCGGCAAAGCCTTCTTTGCCGAGTGTATATCGTTGCCGAGTGAGGCACTCGGCAAAATAGCTCTTTGCCGAGTGCCCGCCTTTTAGTCCTCAGTAAAGAAAGTTGCACTCGGCAAAGGCCCTGTTTCCCGTAGTGTAGGTACGTACTTATCAACAGTTGTAGTACAAAGTCGATAGCTAGGAAGAACATGCTAGAACAAAAGATAATGCGGAATCCAGCAACGTCTGATTATGATGATGAGCTCCATACCGACAGAGATAATGGCCAGCTGATCAATCGCAGACACATTCAATCAGCGCTGCTTTATTCACTCGATCATCAACAGACAAAAGATATGAGACCAGACCATATATCATCATCAGTTCAATACACGTTCAGAAACAATTAGACAAAGGGAAGGGATGGACCATGGATCCGCCGCCGGTACACTAGGGCCATCCATGAAAGCTGAGGTCCAACTAACCTGTGCTCTGCTGGCCCGGTCTATGCATTTGCATTTGCATGCAACGCGAAGATAATTACAACAGCGACATATTTCCCTCTTGGGAACCTAGCTCTTGGACGCACGTCAGAGCGTGTATATATATATGCAGCGATCGAGCAAGGTGCGTGCCAGACTGCCAGCCAGTGTGGCGCTACGCCGAGCTACACCTACACCTGTCTCGAAAGGCAAGCTAGTGGTCAGTCGGTGTGTGATGCCGATCGAGAAGCTGAGGTGATCTGCCGCTAGGGGCAGGGCGCTGCTGGCCTGGCGTGATTGCCTTGGACGGACGCACGTGGCGGGAGTGCGGGCGTTAGGTCGCGGGACCGGTCGGAGTGGTGGTGGCACGTCAAAGATCGAGCTGGGGATAGCTAGCAGCAGCAACCACACGGCCCCGGCCGCCGGCTGGTGGGTGTCGTCGAGCCGCCGCTGCATGTCTGGTAACGGACGTACGTCCGCATGGCATGGCGCGGCACACGCGGCGTCCTTTTCGCGGTGTCGAGTTGGTAGAGGTTTCGACGGGGCCGATCGAGAGACCAATCGTGTCCTGGGATTCCTGGCCGGGGCCGCGTGTGGTGTGTTCATGTGGCCCGGCTGGATTCAAGGTTCAAGGCCCAGAAGGCAGCAGCAGCTTCGTCTCGTGGATCTCAGATATTGTGTCAAGCACAATCTTCAGTGACCAAGCCAGGTCGGTACTGCTGAAGTTGTAGCTTGTACGAAAATATTATATGACACAAGATGGAAAATGGACAACATGCCAAAACAGCACAATGGAGATTACATTAATTAGCGACGCAGAATTGAATTCAGTCTCTAATGTAAGATTGAAGACATGGGTAAATTGAACACATCTTTGATTAGGTCTTGCCCATGGCTAGTAAACAAAGCATGTCGCTAATGACAAGTTATGAGGGACTCTTTTCAACTAGACAGGTCTATGATAATAAGGGCAGTTATCAGTGACTCTTTCCAATTAAACACGTCTCCTCGTACCCAAAAAACTAATCCACCCACCGCCCCATTCTCATCTCCTCCTGTCTCATCCGCTCCTCCGATCCGCCTCCGATCCTTCCTCCACCGTCAACCCTCCTCTTCCGCTACCGCATCCAAGCACACGTCCAGCTCATGCCAATCCTCCTCTCTCAATCTCTCATCTTTGCATGTCCACCTCGACCATGCTCGAAGATTGCCGCGCCCACAACTGCCTCCTCCAGCATCTGTGACAACCCTATGCTCTAGGTCCCACTCTGGAGGGGGCAAGTCATCGGGCCTCCACTATGGATATCTAGTCTCCATGTCTCCTCCCCCATCACTATAAACACCATTGTTGACCATCCACACTCAGGGGCGAAGCTACACTATGGTTAGGGGTGCACATGCACCCCAAAAAATGCAAAAAATCAATGAGTTTGGTTTAAACTTCATCACATATGCACCCTCTATGAGACATGTCTATACACCCAGAAGGCAAGTGCACCCGCTCTAATTTGCTCTAGCTTCGGCACGGTCAACATTGCACCTAAGTGGAGGTAAATCAACATCATAAGTAGTGAATTATGTTATCAATTAACCTAGTTCCACTAGTACATGGAAATTATTTGAATGCAGGAAATTTTGATCAAAATTCATCAAAAATAAGCAAAGGAGGTAAGCGGACATTGCAGGGTGGCCAGGGCCCACTTGGTGGGTGTTGACGGTAGTTACCATCCATCATAAACCACTAACATAACTTGAAATCATGCATGAAAATGATCACCAACATAGACTTAGGGGTTTAAACTAATAATTTCCATGAGTTTTGGTGAATCTGTGTTTTTAGCAGGGTTTATCTAGAAAACCGTCAAGGAGGATCAAATCGTCAAATTAAATCGCACTTATCCACAGCGAAAACTACCTCAGAAGGTTCTAGAAGACTCGGAAAGACATCACACCAAAGCGAAGGCCGAGGCACCACAGGCCAGCCGACCCCCTGGGCCCACCTGTCATGCACCGCTTCGAAAGTTGGTTCTCCACCCCCCGAGGGACCAGAATTGACGCTCCGGCCTATATATACTAGCCCCTGCCCCCTCCCTCAGCATCTGAATCCACATAAGTCAAGATCAGACAAAAAATTAGGGTTTCCTAAGAGAAGAGAATAGAGCACCAATTCTTTAAAGTTCTAGTATAGGCTAGCAGCAAGGTTCAAGTAGAGTTTGGGCTATTGCTCAGGATTCCAGCTTCGCCATCTGGAGGCCGGTATATCAATTGTATCTCTCTTTATTTACGACTTTGTGCTACTTCAATGATATGTTGCTATTTATTATGTTCCTAGTTTGCTCTAATTATATGCTTGATATAGTTATGATTAATTATGAATATATGCATATGTTCGTAAAGCATTTAGCTCAGTACTCGAGTGAGTTAAGTGGTCAACATTATGTAAGCGTGGTGCTTAAATATTGTTTACCTGCGGATGCATTCTACACTCTGGATCATGTGGTAGATCGCGGATGTGACACTTCCGTTGAGTCCTTTATAGTCCACTCCCTGTTTGTAGAGCAAGTAGAACCCGATTACGAAGGAAGTCAAGCTCTGTTCTTGATCTTCCTTAGTAATATTTCTTATGCATAGATCAAAAGTTAATTATGCTATAGATGAGAGTGTATATACTTGGGTGTACAAAAGACTTAGTAAATAAGGAATAACTTATGAATCTTATGCTCTTAACTAATCTCCTGCCTAGCCATACTATATTTATGAGTATCTATTTTTATCTTTGGATTACTATGAATGCCTTACATTTATCATTTATTTATCATTTGACTTACCCCTACTATAGCATAAGAGTTAATGATGTTGTCATAAGTTTGCATATTTGTCAATATCTCTTGCCACCCCATCGTTCCTCCCTGTAGAAAATATAAATAATGATACCTGGTATACTCCCGAGTGAAATGCTACAATGGTACATTATCTGTGCGCTTGCGGATTACTTTATATATATATATATATATATATAATTTTACAAGTGTTCTTAGTAATTACCAACAACGCATTTCTGGCATCATTGCTAGGGATGACAACTTAGTAAAGAGTCCTGGTTTCTCAAGCTTGTGCATCCAGCTTTTATCACATCCTCCACGTACGATATCATGACATCTCGACAAGTTTCATGATTTTCGGACTTCGTTTGCATTTTATAGAATTTAAAAACAATTCGTCCGCAAGTTCGTGGTCATGTTTCGTGAACAAGATGTTAGAAATTTCGGGTCCGTTCCTGGATACGGCCTCACACTACACTCAATACCATGAATATCATTTTTTGAATCATTAAATTCTATTATTCGATGCACGTGCAGTTCAAATTTGTATTTTTCAAAAAAATTCAATTAAATGAAATAAATTAACTAAATATAGCAAAAAGCCATAAAAATGTATCAAATTTTAACATGGAGTCTCATGTGCTGTAGGAGGACTCGAGAAAAATTTTGGAGTTCAAAAGTGGGAAAAAAATAGTTTGCCGTTATTCTTTGTCGAGTGTCAGGGTCTGGCACTCGGCAAAGAAGTGGTTTGCCGAGTGCCTACCCGCTGGCACTCGACAAACCTGGACGGTAGGCGACGGCCATTACCTAACGCCGCTTTTTGCCGAGCGCCAGGGTTTGCCGAGTGCCTTACACTCGGCAAAAAGGGCCTTTGCCGAGTGTCTGGCTTTGCCAAGTGCCTGGCACTCGGCAAAGCCTTCTTTGCCGAGTGTATATCGTTGCCAAGTGCGATACTCGGCAAAATAGCTCTTTACCGAGTGCCCGCCTTTTAGTCCTCGGCAAAGAAAGTTGCACTTGACAAATGCCCTGTTTCCCATAGTGTATGTAGTGAGCTGCACACTAAGCTCACTAATTGCACGACAGTACGAGAATGTGCTATCTCTGCCTCTCATTGCCGCTCTCATTGCCGTCTCTATGCTCAGATCTCCTGACTCATGAGGATACGTTTGTGATGCCCGAAAATTTTGTTCCAACCTTTCACGGTACAAAATTTTCAACATCGATGATCTGTTTTTGGCTTTACAGTTTAACTAGCTCTCGCTTCAATACAGCAGTTGATTCTATTGAAATATTGAATAGTAGCAGCAGCTTACAATTATGATCTCAGGCACTAGAAAACAAGTTTTTTTTTCTAGAATACGCAAAAAATTTACGCATCTTTGTATTTAAGATCGAGAGACAGTGAATGTTACAACGACGCACCACGAACGTGGCACACTAGTAGGGTTAGTGTTATACAATCGGCTCTACCGTCCCTAGTAGAAAACAAGTTTCAAAGAGATGTGAATGGTGGCCAACAAAGGCCCATTCATGCACTTAAAAATTACTAGCAGCAGGTCTTCACGGAAATAAAGGAAACAACAATTGCTATCTGAAATTAGCAGTTATGGCCTAAGACTAAGAATAGGTGAATTAGGCTATAGAAAATTTAAACAAGACTAAAATACACTAGTGCTATCTGAAATTAGCGTTGATGGTCCCGCCGTCGCTCGTTGGCCACCGCGCGCCGCCCCCTCGCCTATGCTTGCGCCACCGCAGTTGCAGGAGGAGAGGGATGGGGTGGGGGAGCAGAGGAAAGTGGTGGCTACAGGGAGAACCGGAGAGGATAAGTCGATAAGATAGTTAGGGTTTGATTTTTTATATAGGAATTTTATATATTATGGGAGTTATGGGATATCTTCGGGCAGGGCCAGGCCAGCACACCGTGCTAAGGGTGAGGCCTAGGCACGGCCCTAGGGCTGGGTCGGGCCGGCTTAGGCCCAACGGCCAACGGGTCATGCCGTGCCTAGGCCATGGGCCTTGGGCCTCGCCATCAGGCCTCGGGCCTTATGGCCAAATATAGCTGACAGGAGAAAATTGGTTTTGTATCAGTTTAGTGCGGTGAACTGGTTCATGTCACTCTGCTTCATCAACGTACTCCATCTGTTAATGCAAATAACGATGCTCTCATGAAAACCATGGACCTAAGGAATCACTTGCATGCTACGATTAATTTCCTAGAGAAAATTGATAATAAATCAGGATGTGAACAGGTGTCAGGTGCTAGCATTTGCCATTCAATTCAACTTTGTGTAAAACCATTGCTATGTGCCATTATGAAACTCACAAATCTTTCATACAAAGTCCATCACCCGTGACCGAAACTAATTCTTTGTCATTATATTACCAATGTCTTAAATTATACACTACTACCGGAAACTGCATAAACCATTGTACCAAACAGAAGATGCATTCAAGTACATAAAAGTAAAACTAATCTCAGAGCAACATGAAACTGAATTGGTTGCTAGAATCATCCTGCGAAACAATTGACTATCAAGAACTTCATGCTACTGACAATGCTTCTATCTGAAATACATATGGCAAATAACTGTTTCTTGCATCAAACAAGACTAATAAGGAACGAAAAACAAGCATAGGCACATCCCAAATCCCATACTTTCGAGGACAAGACTACACATATTATATAATAACCGTAACTAGTACTAAGAGGCTTAACCACTAATTTCTTCTAGGATAGTCACAAATCGTCATTATGAAATGATGAAATCTTAGGCTCATGTCTTCAATTTCCTTCTCTTGCATTGCTTGAACAGATAAAGCTCGGACATCAACTCCTTCACAAGAGCAGGGCAGCTTTTAGTCAGATGCTCAAAGCCATCAGTTTCCATGACTGCTTCCAGTGCATCAGGAGATTTGAAAACTCGATGCAAGCCTGCTTGAGACCACGGCAGCAGTGCTGTTCAGCCAACACCAACGTGGTTGCGGCCATGCTGACGTCTAGGTGCCTGCACAGCTTCTCCTCACAAATCAGCTTGAGCCTCTGCATGTCATACCTGTCCGCCGCTTCCAGCAGATGCTGGGCCATCACAGCCTCCTCTTGTTCCTCCATCTGTGGCAGCGAGTCAGTGTAGATGAAATGGAGCAAGGCCTTGAACACCTGAGGTAACATGTCATCAATCCGGATGCAGCCGCCTGTGGCCGTGCTCTCCTTCATGGTGCCCCACAGCTCTGCCTTGAAGACCCGCGACCGGGCCGCAAGCAGAAACCTGTGCGCGCTGAATGCCTCGCCGGCAACTTGGAAAGTAACGTCGGCGCCCTCTTTGGACATGAGGAGATCACCAAGATGCTGATTCAGGTCAGGTGGTGGTACCGCGTCTAGGAGCGAGACAATCCTGTCCTCTGTGCGGAGCTCCTCGGGAATAATGATGTCGCAGCTGATCTTGAAGCAGTCGTTCGAGAGGTGCTCCGAGTTCTCCAAGAACTCCCTCTTAATGAAGTCACCGAAGCCGTAGCCTGCGCCGACAAGAGAAAACTTGCGTAGACTTGTGGTTCGGGATTTCGATGGCAGCGGGTTCCCCGCCTGATCGAGTAAATCGAACTTGGCTCGCGCCATCACGATCCCGGCGCCAATCTCGGCGAGGTGGAGGTAGACGGATATGAAGTCAGCGAACTTAGACTTCTGGCCTTTGGGGAAATAGCGGATGCACCACCGGCGACCCCGCGCACTGAAGAGGCGAGAGTGGATTGATTTGCCGGTAGGGAGCTTATCCTTGATGCGCGAGTAGCCGTCGATGTGGAGAATGTGGTGCCCCACGAGCTCGCCTCCGACGATGGCCGAGGCGGAGCGGGGCTCATCAACGACATGCGCGGCGGATTCCGGGGCCGGCATGGCGGCGGGATGCGGAACGGCGGCCGACGAGGGTTTTGCCACTGCCCAGTTGGGGAATGGGGACACGAACACGGTGAATGGGAATCGGCGGATCGACTGCGAAAGGCGAATGCCGAAGTAAAAGTAATGAGCCTTTCATCGCCGCCAGCTGGCACTCGTAACAGGGGAAAAAATTGGATGCGCGATGGGCTCGTTCCGTCTCGGGTGCACCCCTCCGGCTGATGGACGCCGCGTGTCACCGGTTGTAATCAAGGGTCAGCACGCGAGGCGCATGTCGCTGGCTCCCCTCGGCTCCGCGCGTACACACACCAGGCTCCACCGCGGCTCCTCGGCCCAGCGTGAGCGCGGCTTCTCCTCGAATACAGGCTACCCGACGCTCACAGGTGGAGGCGGCGGCCCACGGCGGAGGCGACGGCAGGCTCGCGGCCTCGCCAAGCAACAGCAGATCATCCACCGCCGTGCAATACCGACCTGGCCTGCCGCCGTGGAGACTGCACGGATCTTTTCGGAGGAGGAGGCGAAGGCGGCAGCGACAGCAGTGGTTCCGCCGCCGTGCAGCACATCAGCATGCCGTCGAATGCGTCCACGAGCAGGCGCCCTTGCGGAGGAGGACGTGCCGACGCCGTCCATGGCCTCATCCTCGCAGGAAGCAGGGCACGCCGCCCTTTCGGCAAAGAAGTTCAGTGCCCTCGCAGGAAACTCGGTCTGTTGCGACTCCCATATCGGCCCGGCAACCGCCCAGCGTCGTGGACTCCGCTCGAATCAGCAAGGCACTCGGCGTGGTGCTGCGAGCCGAGCCGCGAACGAGAGCGTTGCTAGCCAGAGCCAGACGTCCGCGAGCGCTTCGTACGAGCCACCCCTCCCGCGAGCGTTTGATTTGTTTCCTCGCCACGTGTCAGAGATCGAGCGGAGGGGCGCATGGCCGGGTCAATGAGCCCATTGCGCATCCAATTTTTTCCCCGTAACAGCAGGGGCACATTTGGGCCGAGCTGTCCTAATACATGCCATTCTATTGGCCCAAACAATCTGACCCACCATTGTTTGTGTTTTTCTTTTATAATTTGATTTGACTTTTGGAACAAAAAAAAATCTCTGAATACTCTTCTCGCAAATTGGAGAAACACGGATGTGAAGTCAGTTACCTAAGGGCACGCACAGCAGGAACGAGAAAGACGGATATGAAGTCAGCTACCTAAGGGCACGTACCACGGGAATGAGAGGCACCGTATACGTAGCTCTTGTGTGGTATTGTGCTTTAGAATATAAATCAAACATACTAGAACCATAATGATAGGATGTGCGCGTTGGTCTGTCTGGACACCGCACGCCCAACTCCACCACGCTGCTGTCGTGCTACCCCCTTCGCATACCTCATCCTGCGCTGCTCGCTCCTCGCCCCCTCCCGTCGCGCGCGGGGTGTGCGCCTGCTCCCTCTGGCCGTGTGAAAACCCTATTTTGGTTTTGAATCATCGATGAAACCTAAGTACTAACCTATGTCATCAAGTGTGATCATATGGTAGGTTGATACACACCAAGTGATGGAGCAAGTTAGAAGTCTATGGAGGTAGAGATGGACATGAGATGATGGTGATCAAGCTCCAACTTGAAAAAGAAGGAAGAGAAAAACAAAAACTAAGGAGATCAAGGCAAAGATATTAAATAGGTTTTTGTTTTGGCACTCAAGACACCATAGATGGTGTGAGTGTGTTTAGAATCGATAGTCGTACTATAAAGAGGAAAAATCTTTGGCTAAGCGGTTATCGAGTGCCACTAGCTGACATGATTCTTGCATATACGTTAGAGATCTAGTGTGCTAACATTTGACCCTTCAAAATACTTTGAAAAATGCTAACACACGTGCACACAAGTTACACACTTTGTGGTTAGCAACTTGGAAGCAATGGTGAAGCGGTTGAGGAGTTAAAAAAAGAAAAGGATGCGAAGGTACCTGATCGGACTCCGGCTCCGGGGGTGACCGGACTAACCCATGGAACATCTGATCAGTTGGCGTTGCTCTCGGTCTGCCTCTGCGGCATGACCGGATGCTAGGATCGGATACGGGGGGAGCGTCCGGTCACTTCTTCCTGAGAAGGCGTAGCGTGGCTTTGCGACCGGACTCAGGTGGCGGTGCGAGACCGGACGCACTGGGGTGCGTCAGGTCGTCGCTGACGTATACTGACGTAACCTCTGTGCGCGAGTCCTAGTGAAGACCGGACGACGGGCGCGTCAGGTCGTTGATGACCGGATGCGTCCGGTCTATAAAAACACGCTCTGGAACCTCTCTGTTCTTGATCAGACTCTGTGTGGCTGGCGTTCGGACATGCCTTGAGTTGCGTCCGGTCACTTTTTAACTCAGGCACGAACCGTTTTCGGCCGTTGAGATCCAACGTGCGAGGTTTAAAGCGGTGCCACGTGGACGCCATCCGTGGAACGGACGTAGCCGCCCGGACGCTGGGATGTGCCCGGTCAGGCGAGTTCGGTCGGCCCCCGACTGAGCAATGGCTTTATTTTCTTGGGGCGCCTATTTAAGGCTCTTGGCCGGCTTGGGCTCATTCTCTTAGCACTTTAACATTCTTGACATCCTCGTGAGCCTAAGCAAACACCTATCACTCATCTCCATCATTGATTCATTATCACAGTAAGATTTGGAGTGATTTCTAGTGCATTTGCTAGAGTGATTGCATCTAATGGCACTTGGGGGTTGTTGTGGCTGTGGATTTCTTATTACTCTTGGTGGTTGCCGCCACCTAGACGGCTTAAAGCAGCGGAGGATTATTGGCACGAGTTGGTGATACGTCTAACTTTCTAACACTCTGTACAACTCTTCCTGCGTTCCAGGAAGGCCATGTGATTGGTAATTTAGAATTTTCATATTACATTACAGTAATTCATTTTCCGATGATTTTGTCCTCTTTTGCAGGATATAGCAAGATGCTCCCCTCAGAAAAATGTTTGGACAAGTTTATGGAGCTTTGCTTATTAAAGGTGGCATATGATGTTCCTTGCTTTCTCTTTGTTTTTATTCCATATCATGCTTCTTTTTAAGAGTAGATTCTCCATATGACCTTTTTTTTGTTTTCATTTTTACATAATTTGTGTTCGCAGCATGGGTTAGATACAAACTGCAATTATCATGGAGCAGTCAAACTTACTTATGGAGCTTCATTGGAAACAAAATGGTTATTGCCTCCTTAGTATCCTCTCCATATATTATGTTGCACTGATGATATTGGTATACAGAACATTTTCACTTCTCACATTTATCTCAACATGCATTTGATTTGTTTTTTTATTGAATTAAGTAGGTGGCCTTCTTCATTAGTTCTCCAAGGTCCAGGGCTTCAACCAGCCTTAAAATCTGTAAAAGAGTATCTAAGGCAATGTCTGCCTTGCAATCCTTTGTAGAATTATTGAAAGGTATGGATGTGCTGTTGCCACCTTTTCATGAAAATAGTCTGTCTGAACTCTTATCTGTCTTTGTGATCTGGTTATTTAGATTTGTGTACACTGACACATTGACATACAAACTTTTGCTGAGTATATATCTTTATATATTAATGGTTCTGGGAAATATTGTTATACATGCTGTAATGATATCTTATTGAATACTAATTAACCTTCCTCCTTATTTCAGCTTGGAGTTTCTTTGTCCATAATAATCTCACCATTAAGGTATGGTTTGAGCAATCGACCTTTTTGTAACTCATTCTGTCAGATTTGATAGGACTGAAAGTACTTCTAGACGTAGATCAGCGGGTAATACATAGCTTAGGTGAGGGGACTTGCTGATGTACCTCACTATGCACAGCCATGGCCACAGTGCCACCGCGACATGGCCACTGGAGTCGTAGTAGTAGGGGAAGTAGAGACACGTCCGCTAGGTCGTCGTAGGTAGCAGCAGTACAGGTGCGCTGCTGGTGGCGGCGGCGAAGGCGATGGCGCTTCCCGTCGCTTATAGCTCCCCCTTCTAGATCGGGCTGGGGTTAGGACATTACGGTGGGGCTAGTGGCTGTGGTGAATCTCGTATCATGTGCCCCAGCCCCCATCGTCCTTTTTAATAGTGTTGTGCGATGGGGGCCCATCAGCCACTTAGAACCGGCTGAGCGCCCCCGATCAGGGCGCGGATCAAGGACCCAATTGGCCGTTGGGCCAACTGGTGGAGATCATCCTAACATTCTCCCCCTTATCTTACCTTATGATTTAAACTCAACTTTCTTTATCTTTTTCTCATTCCATCACAGATTAGTGCATATAGCATGCCTCATCGTCACGGTCAGTTGCCATTAGATTTAACAGCTATAATGCACCTCTCTGTTTTGAAATAGATATTCAACTAGGCTCTTAGTATCAAGAAATCATAGGCTTTCCCGTAAACCCATGTCGACTGTGTGTTCTTTGAACGCACTGGGTGGTAACCCTTTGGTAAGCGGATCTGCAAGTACTTACTCGGTACTTATATGTTCAATGCTTTCAAAATAATTCTGGATTTTCTCCTTTACAACATATAACTTAGTGTCAATGTGTTTGGCAGCACACTTTACTTGTTGTCTTAGGAGTTAACTTAGTTTAAATGGTTACTACCGTTGTCTACCATTGTTAAATCCAGGTACAAATTCCCTTAACCTCTTTTACCTGTTCCTTAAGCCTCATGTCAAGCTATACTATGGTATGCATCACTGATGACACCACAACTGTTTTTTTGGAGCTTTTCCACAATAATACTCCAACTACGAATGTTAGCAACTGCTGTGGATTTCACTACACATCTCGCCAAGACTTAACATTTGTACCCTCAACTATTTGAGAGTACTTGTTCTTTTTTACTTAGCATGAGGCCTATGATGCTTTGCAAAATTGCAAGACATTATCAACTTCATTCCAGTGATGTATATCTAGACTGGACTTCTGCCAAAATATCCCGGATACGTAAACTACGTTAGGGTTGTTCTTACGTGTACTTGTACACTCATCAAGCTTCCAACAGCTGAAGCATATGGAACCATGTTCATTCGATCGATCTCATATCGGTTCCTAGAACACTTAAAGTTCCCAAATCTATTACCCTTGACTATAGGAGTAGGCGTAGGTTTACTCGCATGCATACTTTATTTTTTTAAAATCTTTTCTAAGTATGCCTTTGCGATAGTCCTAATACCCCATTTTCTTCTATCTCGGTGAATTTCGATTTCTAGAACCAATGACGCTTCACCAAGATCATTCACATTGAAACTTGAGGAAAAGAACAACTTCTCCAATGGTAGATTAACATCACTACTAGTGAGTAGGATGTCATCTATACATAGGATATGAAAAAGAATTTTCCATTCTTGAACTTCGCATAAATGCTATTATCCTTCTCATTTTCTTTAAAACCCAAACTTTCTTATTATTTTCATCAACTTCAAATACAAGTGTCTAGAGACTTACTTTTAAACCATAAATGGATTTCTACAGGCGGCATCACATATGTTCTTTTCTTCAATGACAAAACCTTTTGGGTTATGCCATGTAAATGTTTTCATACAAATCCCCATTGAGGAATGTCATCTTTACATCCATCTGATGTAGCTCTAAATCGTAATGTGCCAACAACACCATTATGATTCTAAAAGAATCCTTGCATAAGACTGGAGAGAAAACTCTCATTATAATCTATTCATTCTCTTTGCGTAAAGCATATTGTTACAAGTCATGCTTTATATCTTTCTACATTCCCTTTGGAGTCATATTTTGTCTTATAGATCCATTAACAGCCTATTATTTTGGCTCTATTAGGAATTATTTCTAAGTCCCAAACATCGTTAGTATTCATCGAATTCATTTCAACTTCCATAGCTTCTTGCCATTTAAATGAGTAAACGCTTCTCATGGCTTCTTCAAATGAGGTGGGATCACCCTCTATTTGATTTTTTTTTATTAACATAGACTTCATAGTCATCAAAAAAAGCTGGTTTACTAGTTCTTTGAGACCTTCTAGGGCCTCAGCTACTGGCACTTTCATATGGAGCTATTGTTGCTCTTCATTGCCAAGGGGCAATTGATTCTACAGGCTCCTGTATTACAAGATCCTTGTTAACATTATTCATCTTATTCGAAGAGCTAACAACAGGTGTTGTATTAGTCATACAATATCAACAGGTATTGAGAAACTTGTTGCTCCTGAGTCACTGAAGTGGGCACACAGTCCCTCTTCTCTTCAAGTCTTAGGTCTCTATATACCTCTACATACCATGCTCCCCTAGATCTTCTCATCTTTTCTAAAAATGGTGTATCTTCAAATATCTTATTTTAGGTTTAATCTGTTAAAACCTCATATGGGGCTTTAAGCACCACCTTAATATCTTTGAGGCTGACTATGCTATCTTCCTGTCAAAATTTTAAAAGGTTCAGGAATTTAGTTATTTCTCTGCTTAAGGGTATCATTGTTGTGAACGTTGTACTCCTCCAATGGTCGCATTCATCTTAATTAATCTTTATCTCACTTTTAATGAAGAGTATCTTTCTTAATTGATCTTAATATTCCCCTCTCGAAATATGGCATGAACTTTACTGCAATAATTTTGAGAAGTATTCAGAAAGCCTGTGAACAAGGAGAAACTTATAACTTACTTCATTCACATTATTATGTCATGTAAACAAAGTTATTTCTTGATCCATTTAGGAGTACACTTTTCTTATTTCACTTCAAGAACTCAACGATGTCTTTTATTAACTGTACTTTTGCAAGTCACGCTTGCATCTTTTTCTTGTCTTTTGATTAGTATTTACTATGACGGTGCATTTCTATTGTGTCATGGTTAATACGAGGATAACATAAGAGTTACCCAAACTTCTCTCGCTATGCGGGATACCAAAACATATGAATGATCACAAAACTTCTTCCGCCATGCAGGATTGACTAACATAAGTACTATGCCAAAACTTCTCCTCATGCGGGATACATCTATAAGAAAACTTAGTTATTACAACTAAAACATTCACTTATACTTCATTTTCCAATTAAATCTTCCCATTAGCTTCAATTTAATCAGAAAATTAGTAAACTAACAAAAAAATATCTGAACTGGTTTGACTCAAGCCTTTTCATTCACATACCCCAGCATTACAGCCCGTTGGCATGCAGACGAGTGATCTCGTCGGTTAAAAATAAAACATATTATATGCTTCTGCATCAATTCTACATCACCATTGGGCAGAATATAGAATTAATGCATAAAACTCATAAATTAACTTGAAATCCATATAACTACTCTTTAAAATTAAATTTTCTCGTTGGTTCAAATTTAATTAGAAGATAATCAACATCATTGCAGCAGAAACTTGATAATGAAATACATTCTTTTAGTTCAGGAGCATTTCTTGGTTCTTATCTACTCTCTGAAAAATTGACCACGTTGATGTAAAATTTATCAGAGATTTAAACTTTAAACTTAAATTCATTATAATATTAACATCATCAACGTTGATCAGAAAATGACAATACCATAATCTTATTTAAACAAAAAAATGGACTACTCCTCTAATTTAAATTTTCTCGTTGGTTTCAATTTAATTAGAGTATAAATATAATCATAGTTTACTAAATATAACTGTTCTTTAAATTAAATTCTCCTGTTGGTTTGAATTTAATTAGAAGATAATAAACATTAAACTTTACAGCGGAAACTTAAACATAATTGGTGAATTTTACCCAGAGGAAAAATTCTCTTTGCTATTTTTCATTGAGCCATTAATCATTTTCCAGGAAATAAACAATTTACTGGAAAAGGAAAAAAGAAAATGGCTCAATTCGTTCTCGCTTCATTCGGCTGGGTCTGAATTCACTGGCCCATTTCATGGCCATCAAGAACTCCTTCCCGTGCCGCAACTTTGGGCTCGGGCTGAAAAAGTGGCTCAGCGCTCTAGCCCACCTGGGCCAAATTTGAGTCCAGTTGATCTGCGCCGTTCGATGGAGATCGACGGCTGCGCGTGCTCTTCGGCCGAACAAAAACGGCGACGGCGCCGCTCCCCCGAAAACCCTTGCTCATTCTCACTCCCTCCTCTTTCTCTCTGATAGCCACGATGGAGAGCAGAGCTGTAGTGGCTGACTGTGTTCACCGGAGGAAGGTGACAGTGCCGCCGCAGGCCCCCTCGCCAGTGCGCGCGTTCGCCCGAGGGTGAGCGCGCTGCCATCGAGCGGCCTTGCGATGGTGCTCTGAGCCCGAGCTGTCGGAGTTTGGCTCTCTTCTACCACGCGTGCCGGCGCGGTCTTCTTCCCGCTCAACGGCGGTAGCGACAACGGCGAGGGAAAAACCTAGGTAGGTTCCTCCCCTCTCTGTCCTTTCTTCTAGGGTTAGGTCTTAGGGTTAGGGTTCGGGTTTGGTTGGTTAGGGTTTGGCTGAACCCACTGCTACTGTGTTTCTTCCCCGGATCCATCTACGCAAGTTAGGGTTCAGGTTTGGGTTGATCCGAATCGTACCCCCTTTCAGCTGTTGTTCTTCCCCTTCTAGGGTTAGGGTTCGAAACCCTCTGCATCTCTTTTCTTCACCCCAACTAGGGTTAGGATTCCAATTCAAACCGGATCGAACCCTCTGCTTCTCTGTCTCTTCAATTTCTTTTTCAATTTTCTACCCCACACTCGATCTACACACTCAGAAAACCTGGCTCTGGTACCATTGATAGGACTGAAAGTACTTCTAGGCGTAGATCAGCGAGTAATACATAGCTTAGGTGAGGGGACTTGCTGATGTACCTCACCATGCGCAGCCACGGCCATGGTGCCACCGCGGCATGGCCACTAGAGTCGTAGTAGTAGGGGAAGCATAGACGCACCCGCTAGGTTGTTGTAGGTAGCAGCAGTGCAGATGCACTGCTGGTGGCGGCGGCGAAAGCAATGGCGCTTCTCGTCGCTTACAGCTCCCCCTTCTAGATCGAACTGGGGTTAGGACATCACGGTGGGGCTGGCGGCTGTGGTGAATCTCGTATCATGTGCCCCAGCCCCCACCGTCCTTTTAATAGTGCTGTGCGATGGGGGCCCATCAGCCACTTAGAACCGGCTGAGCGCCTCCGATCAGGACGCGGATCAAGAGCTCAATTGGTCGTTGGGCCAAATGGTGGAGATCATCCTAACAAGATTGAGTTATTTTTCCTCAAGTCCTCAACATACTATTAAGTGGGAATTGAACATACTTACATGTAATTTGCTACTATGAATGGCTATCCTTTCTTCATGGTCTTAAAAGTTAGTGCTCTTGTTGAACTATGATAGCCTTTATTTCTCTGTTTTGTTATGTGTAGTGAGTATAGCAGATATATGTTGTCTCGGTGTGGTTTAAATTATTCTGTTACAGGAACAAGTTCTACTGAACTGCTCATCAACTCTGCCTGCTTGGGATAAGGCTGCAAGTGACCTGACAACACGGAGTTCAAGAACTGATAATATTGAGAATCTTGATTTAGGACATACTGATGTTATGTCCAAACACCAATCATTTATTCTAGGTACGTTTTGCCAGAACTGACATGTTTGCATGACTGATTTTTTTATTTTACCAAATATCAGCAACTAAATGCATATATATATATATATATATATATATATATATATATATATATATATATATATATATATATATTCTTTTACAAGACTTTCGCACCCCAAAACCTGCTGTCGTTTGTTCGTTGAGTGCAATACTGTGGAATACTGAAGTTCACAAGAAGATAGCTCATTCTTTGGATGACAGTGAAAATCTCAGTGAAACAAGTCCCATAAGCTTCAGTTTTCAATCACAACAGCTTGCTACAAACAATTCATATAAATGTAAGATCAGATTTTGCTTACTTCTGATTTTTGTAGCATCAAGATATATGAATAATTTAGGTTTGGTTATTGAAGATGTTTCTCATTGCATATATTTCAGTATGCAAGTTCTATCTAAAAAGGACTGGTTTGTCTATCTTATCCGTATGAACAGTAGGGGAGGACCGCACTTGAATATATGTTACTAGGGTATTTGTACAAGAGGTCCTACATGGCCAAACTTTTCAAGGATAAACAAGACCAACGGGACTTTGGTGCTCCACTGCTAAATCTGAAATAATACAACATCTAAGGCTACTCTTTAACAATTGTGATTCAACTATAGCAAGCTTTTTCCACATGTGGTAAAAACTTCTTAGAAACCTTTGTTTTACTGGCCGTCAAGCACCATATCTGAATCCTACATACTCTTAGTCTCTTACAAAGATGTTTGTTAGAGCATCTCCACTAGTCTCCAATATCTCATCCCCATTAAAATGGTATTTGGGTCACCCAATACTATTTCTAGGATTATTAGGGGAGATAGTTTTGCAGCCCCCAATAGTTCGTTCCAATTATTCTTTCTCGCAGATGGACCCCACCTGTATGTGGGTTATTTTATTTTCCTTCCTCTCCATCTTCATTGAGCATATATTTTTTTTTCGAAAGGACGGCAAAAGCTTTGCCACGATTTCTATTAGACGATGAAAGAAAAAAAAGGCAAATGCCCACCCAGTTTTTTGAGCGGAAACTGGGTCGAAAAACCATACAACTCAGGAGAGTGCACCACTCCTCCTGGACAACTTTTGTACAACAACTGGGCAACTATCACAACTCACACCACTACTTCATCCAACTTTGTCAGAACGACCCAACTAAACAACTCAACTATCAACTAACAAGGACCGAAGAAGACGACGTCCTGCCGAGCGACACCAAACAGCAAGGATCAATCGCGAAACTAGAATGCCTATCCATGCCCCCAAGGAGGAAACGACGCTAAAAGCGCCGACATGGTAGCCCGCCAAGGAAGGTTTTCACCTGCAACATCCAGTACGGTAGGAGAAGAGGTAGGAAAGGACACCTTCAAGAAGGGAACGACGTCTACAGACGTCGTCGTCCATGCTTTCGCCCCCACCTCAAACCACCTCCACACCGTCACCTCCAGAGGCCCAACCCTACCAGGAGGCAGGGTGCGGCGCCTAGACGTCGCCCCTAGGGACGCCGACCAGGAGAAGCGTCGGGGGAACCCGCCGGAGAGTCCCCCCCCACGACAACTGGCAATGCCGGTCAGCAGTAGGCAGAACCGGCCAGCTCCCCCATGAAAACTAGCCCGGGGAAGGGGAAAAGCAGATGGCAGGGAGAAGAGGGCTGGGATCAGAAGAAGCCCCAGTCGCCCAACCCACCAATGTCCCCACCCCCTACCGAGCCGGCCCCGCAACAACCACGCCGCACAACACCTCTAGCAGCCTCCGCGCCGAACTGCCGTCACGCCCGCTCCCCAGCCCTCCGCCCGGCCGGACTGGGAAAACACCATGACAACGCCTCCAACGAGGAAAACGGCGCCCGAAGGCGTCGCTGTCGGCTTGCCAGCAGATCCGACATGGCTTTCACCGGTGTTGCCCACGTCCAGCACAAACGAAACAGGGAGCCTTGAAGTCACGCCGCCCCTGCCCTCCACCACCGCCCCACGCCGCATCGACCGCATCGTCGCCAGCACCGGTGAGCTCCAGCCGGATCCGTATGGGCGGCAGCAGCTGCAGCCGCTGGGATGGCCGGATTCGGAGGAAGGGGAGCCAGAGCCTTCTCTAGATGGGCGGGTAGCGTGCGCCCACCAGATCCGCCCTAGCCATGCGGCCACCTCGCAGACCCACCGCTCACCTCGATCTCCGCGCCACCAACTGATGCAGCACGACTCCGCCGGAGCTCTGCACAGATCCGCCCTCGGGAGTGCCGGATCTGGCCGCCGGGATGCCGAATCCGTGCGGGGGCTTGCCGCCGTCGACGAGCCTAGTGACGCTCGAGTAGCCACAGTAGACCACAGCTTGGGAAGAAGCCCCGCCGCTGCCTTCCTTGCGCTCGCCCGAGCTTCCGGCGGCGCGCTCTGGCAGCGGCGAGGAAGACGAGGCCAGGGGGAGGTGTTGGCGGCGCCGGGCAGTGGTTCCGCCCGTGTCACCCCGAGAGGGACGACGTGGGGGACGAGCGGGGTTGTGAGCTTCATTGAGCATATATCTCCCTTCGCATCCCAGTTCATCACCAGGCCCGGCCCTGGGAGGGGCGAGAGGGGCAGTCGTCCCAGGCTAGGGAGCCAATGGGCCCCTCCCTAGGTATGTAGAGTATACATTAGTATTATTCAGCATCTCAGAACCTAGTAACATACGGAGGCAGCTAGGCACGCAGCAGCCCAGTAACACACGCATCTGTCACGAACTCGTCTCCGCGATCACGCTCTGCACGACGACACGACTCGTCTCTGATTTCTCGGCTTTGGCTGTTGAACTTCCTCTACATAGATGTGCTCGGCTCAGGGTCAGGCCGTCAGGGACATCCTCACGCCACCGCCGCAAGGCATCGAGTCGATCGCCGGCCGGGCGCGTCCGCATAGGGCGAGGATGATGAGTCGGCAACGACGTATTCTAGGCTTCGAGCAGGGAGGCGGTAGCAACCAGGTACGAATCTCTTCCTATGATCCCTAATCATGTACATAGCCGACGATACCCAACTTTTATGTAATTGTGTATTTATGTTGAATCTAATAAGTGTTTTTGTGATTGATTAATAAGTGATTCAGTGACCACGACTGCCCCCGGACATCATTTGGGATTTGCAAATTGTGATTTAATCTGCAAGGCACTTGACTCCCTAAGGTAGTGTATACTTATTTAATCTTTGTGAATTTACTTGTCTAGCGTAATGATATTATTTAAAATTATTTGTTACTAATTGTTTCTCTAAATTTTAATAGTAATAATTTGACAAATAATGTGACACCATCATCGATAACTTCGCATCGACGAATGCTAGAAGAAATTTTTGAGGTAACAATTTAATACATATATGAATTATTACATATGAATATTGTTTTTGCATTTAGTTAACTGCTTATTAGTAACATCCTGTATATATATATATATATATAGTATATAGGTGGTACTAGTAGTATTATTATATTTATATAAAAAAGTCTAAAATTTTAGTTTCGTTCTAGGTTAAAAAAACTCAGGACAAGCCCTGTTCATCACCGGCCACCCCTCATCAGCCTCGCCTCCCTTTCCCTGCTAGCTGCACCTCTCCCTCGAGCCGTCCATGGAAGCCCTCGACATCGATTGCCATTGAAGCAGCTACAAGCAGAGAGCACAATTCCCCCTCCCCCAATTTTGGTCAACAACAGAGATCACGACATTGATTCTGGTGGTGCAGGATCTCATTGGATGAGGGCAGCTTACCGGTAGCTCAGGATGTTGTGGCCACCATTGCTTTGGGTTGCGGTCACACGGCTAAGGTCGGATTGACGACGGTCATCTCTTTCTTATCTGTCCCCGCTGTGGGTCCATCTCGCTTGTCCTCGGTTTAGCACAAGCACAGATCGTCAGAGTTCGGTGGGAGGGGGAGGCTTGGGGACAACAGCTCGGAGCTGGGCTTATAGGCACACGCACCAGCAGCTTTGGACTGGGCTCGCATGAAGTGGGCGTGCGCTAACCTGAGAGGCTCCAGCTTGGGGCCGATGGATTGGGGCTTGGGCTCATCGGCATGGGCATGGATTGGCGGGTGCTTGGACAGAGTTTGTGGCCATGGCACATGGTGAGTGGGGAAGAAGTGGTAGTTATTGTGGGGCTCATGCTATTTGGGGAGATGAACTCCCACTTTATTTGAGAGGAGATGGGAGTTTTTTGGTGGCCACCAAAAAAGAGAGAACTATTGTGGGGACTACTAGAGCAAGAAAATAGCTCTATCTCCCTCAATATGATAGTTTTATGGGGATGAGAAGTCATATTGAGAGACTGTTGGAGATGCTGTTAGGAGGCACCTTGTCAGAGTATTCTATTTCTCTGCAGCCAAATCTCCCAGCATGCCATGCCATGCCAAGGTAATATGCTCGTTGAACATGTTAAAAGTTGTTCCATCTTTGCTTCAATCTTTCAATGATCTGAAGAGGGAGATAGGAGCTAACTCCTATTAAATTAGAATTTTAGTTATGCAGTAGTATTTGCTTTTGTGACTTAAAACACCTGTTCCTTCTGTACTAAAATCTTATGCAGCACAAGATACTCTGATGAAGCCTTCATTCAGCAGAATTAAATCAACAGAAAAAAGGAAGTTGAGATGTTCATCAGGTAGGTATTATCGGTTTATTACAATTATAAATGCATGCACATCTACAGGCCTTTGATCGCATTGTTTATTTATTTTGTCAATATTATTTTGCTCCATTATTAAAAGGAAATTCTCCTTACACTACCTATAATCATCGTTGCATCAGAACAATCTTATACTGATAATTCAAAAAAATCAAGTCATCCTGATGCTGTGGCAAATCATGCTAATCATGTTAGTTCATCAAGTGCAATTCTTCACATGCCAGTCATTCAGGTATGGACTTAGCTCTTTGCCAGAGGAATAGCCACAATAATTCTAGTATGCATGACAAACTATTATTTGTGAAATGGAGTATAGTTATATGCGGGGCCAAGAGCGTTATATGACAGTAGCAGAATCTTTTTGTGTGGCAGCAGCAGCATTTAGGGTTTAAAAGGTGTCTTTTTTTGTTAAGGTTTTTGGTATGCTATGTATATGATTGTTATTTTCTTCCTCTTTCAGATCAGGGTTTGCCTGTATTTTGGAAGGCAATCAGTTCCTGGAGTTTGTCCAGTTTGTACACCAAACTTGCTGTCCATCTGAATGATTCCCTTATGTTCCCTCATAATGTGTATACAGTAGTGCACTAGTGCTAGACTGTATTTTAGAAACAAATAAGAAACACTTTGAAGTTGATTTCAGCTATAAACCAGCTTGTGCAGTTTTATGTCAAAAGTAACCTTATTTAGAGTTCGGTGTATTCCCAGTATGCGTACTTAGGAAACATGAAGCTTTAGCTGCATGTCTTGATCATCACAACAGGTTTCTGAAAATCATGGAAGAAAGCATGCAGAGTTACTGAAGACCAGTAGTCAAGGAGGTGAAGGAATTGCAGAAGGTATAATTAATCCCGAAACTGTTCTGTCTTCACATATAATTATAAGACAATATCTGATCTTCCTTATTTACCATGCAGTCCAACAGGGTTATTTAGAAACAAAGAATTTGGACACAGGAAGGAAGATAAGTCCTTTTTATCTTTTCTATATGTCATCAGCCGTGCTGTTAATTGCAATGAATAATATATAGTTTGCAAATAAAAAAATTTGAAGCCTTGATCTATAAAAGGTTAAGAAGACTTTTACAAGTTACATTTCTTCTCTTAAAACCAATTGAGGTAGAGGGTAGCATCTTAGACTCATAGGTATCTTGCAATTTAGACAAACCATGGAACTCAATGTACTCCATAAGGGGAAGTGGTGCAGAACAAACGACTCTGTTGCTTTGGTTTTATTCTTTCAATCTAGTTCATTTTTTTTATCACTCGTGATCATCCAGTTGGAATATTTAACAAATTTAAAATATTAGGCCTTCTTAATTTTTTGGAACCAGCCGGAAATAGGGAAAGGTAGACATGTTAGATAATCTACTGCTACCTTGTGTGAACACAGCAAGGGGAAGACGACGCCGAAAAGGCCCCCTGCTGTGATACAGTAGTCGCTGCAGGTGCAGGCGCCGAACTGCTCACCTGCAGCACTGTAGCCACATGCAGTGGATGGCGCAGAGTCAGCCCTGTATGTTATCTAGTCACTGTTGCAGCAGGGCAACTGTACTAGGACTAGATGGATAGAGTTATATAAATAGACTACCACAACAACTCAGTAAAGAGAGTTTAGATTTGCCATATCTCAGATAGGGTTTCGACCAATGCTGATGTCTTGTACTGTGTGTGCATGCTCTGTTCTCCCTTGTTCTTCAAGCTCTAGCCATAGTGTGTGGGGACGGACAACGTTTATTCGTGGTCGGCACGGCTAGTGGGTGTTCGGTAAGACTGGTGAGTGGTTCACTCACCTAAGCCGGTGATCCTGTGGGCCAACAAGTGGTATCAGAGCCGTACAAGCGCCGTCGCCAGACTAACCGCTGGCGATGACGGACGGTTCGGAGATGGACGACAGCAGTGGCACTGCTGTGGCTGTCTAGCCACGACCGGAGGTCGTTGTTCGCACGGTGCGGGAGGTCAGCGGCACCAGTTGGCCAACGTTGACTCGCACCAACTATGGAGAGTGGTCGGTGACCATGAAGGTCAAGCTCAGAGCCCGGCGGCTCTGGAATGCTGTTGACAAGCACCACAATGAGGAGGATGACATGTCAGCGCTGGAGGCTATCCTCGCTGCTGTACCGGCGGAGTATAGGGAGTCGTTGGGGGCGAAGAGCTCGGCTAAGGAGGTGTGGGAGGCTATTGCGGCGATGCGCGTCGGTTTCGACCACGCAAAGAAGGCAACGACTCAGCTTTTGAAGCAGGAGTACACCAACCTTAAGTTCAAGGATGGTGAAACGGTGGAGGACTTCTCCCTCCGCCTGCAGACGCTCATCAGCAAGCTGAAGAGCCATGGCGTCACCATCGACGAAGAGGAGGCGGTCTTCAAGTACCTCCACTTCCGTGCTGGCAAAGTACATCAAGATCGCTCTCTCCATAGAGACGATGCTGGACTTGTCCACCCTCACCATTGAGGATGTGACAGGCCGTCTGTGGGCGGTGGACGAGCGCCTAGAGCAAGCAACAACAACAAAGGACAGCGAAAAACTCCTGCTGACGGAAGAGGAGTGGGTTGCTCGGAGGAACTCCAAGAAGGCAGCCTCCTCCAGCCGCGGTGGCAATGGCAAGCGCCGCGGCAAGGCTTCTTCAGAGAAGAAGCAGGTCGACTCCAACGCCTACCGGCATTGCGGGAAGATGGGCCATTGGGCATAGGAGTGCCCAAACCGCAAGTAGGAGAAAAAGGCTTAGGCTCACTTGGCGCAAGCCGATGATGAGGATGAAGCCACTATCCTGATGGCGACGTTCTGTGCACTGCACGACGTCGAGGCCGAGGAGAGGGAAGAGGCGACGACGGTGGAAGGACTTGGGAAGGACCTAAAGACCATTAACCTCGACGAACCACGTGCCCAAGTCCACCTCGGACGTGTGGGCACCGACTAGGAGCAGCGATGGTATCTGGACTTCGGTGCCAGCAACCACACGACGAGCTCTAAGGAATCCTTCTTCGAGCTCGACGATGATGTTACTGGTACGGTGAAGTTTGGTGACGACTCAAGGGTGGCTATCCAAGGGCGTGACATCATTATCTTTATGTGCCAGAACGGGGAGCACCGCGCGCTAACAGATGTATACTACATCCCGTAGCTACGTTCCAGCATCACCAGCATTGGTCAGTTGGATGAGCGCGGTAGCGAGGTACTGATCAAGGACAGAGTCCTTAGGATCAGGGACTAGGAGCAACGACTTCTTGCCAAGGTGAAGAGGTCCCTGAACCGGTTGTACCTACTCGACCTAAAGGTAGAGCAGCCGGTGTGCTGGCGGCAAGGCACTCCGAGGAACCATGGATGTGGCATGCCGGTTCGGACATCTCAGCTTCGACGCGCTTGGTCGGCTCGAGAGGATGGTTCGAGGGCTACCCCACATCAAGCACGGAGGCGAGCTGTGTGATAGCTGCCTGCCCAGGAAGTAGAGGAGGCTACCTTTCCCAAATGCGGCCAAGTATCGCGCGAAGGACGCTCTCGAGCTTGTCCACGGCGACCTCTGCGGGCCAATCACGCCTGCTACAAATGGTGGTCGGCGGTACTTCCTCCTGCTCATGGATGATTGCAGTCGCTACATGTGGCTGCAACTCTTGATGAGCAAGGATGAAGCGACAACGGCGATCAAGAAGTTCAAGACGCGCATGGAGGCTGAGAGCGGCAAGAAGCTCCGTGTGCTGAGGACTGATCGCGGCAGCGAATTCACTTCGGTGGAGTTCGCTGCATACTACGCGGATCAGGATGCGGGGCAACACCACACGCGCCCGTACTCGCCACAATAGAATGGCGTGGTGGAGAGGCGGAACCAGACGGTGGTCGGCATGGCCCGATCCATGATGAAGGCCAAAGGCATGCCGGCAAGGTTCTAGGGTGAGGCAGTGACCATGGTGGTGTTCATCCTCAACCGATCTCCGACCAAAGCCTTGACGGGCAAGACGCCGTTCGAAGCTTGGTATGGGCGCAAGCCGAGCGTGTCCTTCCTCCGGACATTCGGCTGCATCGGCCATATCAGGAAGACAAAGACGAACCTCACCAAGCTGGAGGACAGGAGCACACCCATGGTGTTCCTAGGCTACGCGGAGGGTACCAAGGCGTACCGGCTCTACGACCCACGCGGAGACAAGGTGCTTGTCCCGCGCGATGTTGTGTTCGACGAGGAGGCGGCTTGGGACTGGAGCAGTCCGAGACGGGGGAAGCTGGCAGCTTCACCAACACCTTTATTGTCGAGCACTTGGTCATCCACGGTGGTGGAGACGCTGGGGAAGAAGTGCAGAGCACTCCGACGGTAGAGCCAAGCACTCCTGGGGCAGTACCGAGCACTTCAGGAGGGATGCCGAGCACTCCGGGAGGAGTGCTGAGCACTTCTAGAGGGATGCCGCGCACGCCAGGAGTGGTGCCGGAGGTTCTGCAGTGGTGGCGACCACTCTAGGACGGGTGTCGAGCACTCCCATGGCGGAGCCAAGACGTCTTACAGTGGTGTCGACCACTCCAAGACTGAGGTAGGGCACTCCTACAGTGTGGCCAAACACTGCAGGAGTTATGACGAGAAGTCCAGAAGTAGTGCCGAGCACTCAAGGTACTGTGCCAAGCACTCCGGTGGAACAGGGAACTCTATCGACGCCGATCGAGTTCGCCTCATCTCCCGGTGACATCACAGAGTTCATGGACACCTACCACGAAGGTGAGGAGGTGCGGTTCCATAGACTGGACGACATCATCGGCGGCACAGGTCCCTCAAGTCTGGCGGGCAGGCTACTCAATGACGCAGAGCTACTGCTTGTCAGTGCAGAGGAACCACCCATGTTCGTGCTGGCCGAGCACGATGGAAACTGGCGACGGGCGATGCTGGAGGAGATGAAGGCGATCAAAGAAAACGAGACTTGGCAGCTCATCGATCCACCTCCAGGATGCTGTCCAATCAGCCTGAAGTGGGTGTACAAGGCCAAGCGGGACAAGCTTGGTGCCATTGTCAAACACAAGGCGCGCTTCGTCGCCTGAGGCTTTGTTCAGCGCTAGGGCATAGACTTCGAGGAGGTCTTTGCGCCAGTAGCGCGCATGGAATCGGTCCGTTTGCTACTTGCTTTGGCAGCAGCAAAAGACTGGCGCGTCCATCACTTGGACGTTAAATCGGCCTTCCTCAACGGCGAACTAGTGGAAACGGTTTTCATCAGGCAACCTCCAGGTTTCGCCGTCAAGGGAGAGGAGCATAGGGTGCTCCAACTGCGCAAGGCGCTCTATAGGCTGCGGCAGGGCCCACGAGCATGGAACGCCAAGCTTGACGCCACGCTGGGCGAGCTTGGGTTTCCACGGTGCGCAACCGAGCACGCGCTCTACATGCGGTGACGGGGGAAGGAGGAGCACGTCGTCGGCGTGTATGTGGATGACTTAATCGTCACCGGCGCGCGCACGGAGGATGTCAACAGCTTCAAGCGTGAGATGGCGGCTCATTTTCGAATGAGCGATCTCGGCGCACTCTCCTACTACCTCGGCATCGAGGTGACACAGGGAAAGGAGGAACTCATGCTCGGTCAGAGCGCGTATGCCTCCAAGCTGTTGGAGAGGAGCGGCATGGTTGAGTGCAAGCCATGCGTTACTCCGATGGAGGAGCGGCTGAAGCTGATGAAGGTCAGCACCGCAAAAGGTGGATGCGACACTCTACCGAAGCATCGTCGGCGGTCTGCGATACCTAGTCCATACGAGGCCGGACATTGCGTTCGCCGTGGGCTACGTCAGTCGCTTCATGGAGGATCCCAGAGAGGATCACTGGGCTGCGGTAAAGTAGCTACTGCGCTACGTCAAGGGAATGGTAGATCATGGGATCATCTTCCCAAAGACCGGTGAGAGTAGGCTACAGCTCACTGTGTTCAGCGATGCAGACATGGCAGGGGACATCAACGGGCGATGGAGCATCTCTGGCGTGCTCGTCTTCCTCGGGTCGACCCAAATTTCATGGCTGTCGCTGAAGCAGAAGGTGGTGGCGCTATCTACATGCGAGGCAGAGTATGTAGCGGCGGCCACAGCGGCGTGCCAAGTTGTGTGGCTATGCCGGCTGCTGGGTGAGCAGACTGACGTGGAAGCTCACCCACTAGCACTGATGGTGGACAACCAGCCCGCCATCGCCCTGGCGAAGAATCCGATTTTGCACGACCGGAGTAAACACATCGACGTGAAGTTCCACTTCCTCAGGGACTGTGTCGATGGAGGGCAGATCGTCATCGAGTTCGTCGAAACTGGTCGGCAACTCGCGGACGTCCTCACCAAGCCGCTCGGACGTCTTCGACTCATGGAGCTGAAGGAGATGATCGGCATAGAGGGAATACAAGGGTTAGCAGTAGGATTAGGGGAAGATTGTTAGATAATTTATGTTACCTTGTGTGAACACAGCAAGGAAAAGGTGGCGCCGAAAAGGCCCCCTGCCGTGATACAGTAGTCACTGTAGGTGCAGGTGCCAAACTGCTCACCTGCAGCACTGTAGGCACATGCAGTGGCCGGCGTAGACTCAGCCCTGTATGTTATCTTGTCACTGTTGTAGCAGGGCAACTGTACTGGGACTAGATGGATAGAGATGTATAAATAGACTACCATGGCAACTCAGTAAAGAGAGTTTAGATTTGCCATCTCTCAGACAGGGCTTTGCCAACGCTGGTGTCTTGTACTGTGTGTGCATGCTCTGTTCTCCCTTCTTCTTCGAGCTATAGCCATAGTGTGTGGGTACGGACAACGCTTGTTCGTGGTCGGCACGGTTAGTGGGTGCTCGACAACACTAGCGAGTGCTCGGCAAGACTGGTGAGTGGTTCACTCACATGAGCCGGTGATCCGGGGGCCAACAAGACATAGGGTATTCCAGTAGGACCCACTTTGTTCTTGAAGATAGGAAAGAGCTCATTTGTTGTAATGAATAATAGAGTAATAGAGAAGGAAGGCAATTGATCCCCACTCCGTTCACATTTGTGATGTCAGTCTATCCGATTTTGCCAGCTTTTTCATTCAAACGATGGCAGCGCTGTGAATAATGTGTGCTTCAATCTTGTCGAATTCATACTAACAATACTTCTTGCCTCCACCAACCACCTCACCTTTTGAGTTGCTTATCAAGGCAGTTGCTGCCATACTGGTTATTCACTTGTATGACTGAGCGCTCCGGAACCGATGTTTACAGGCTGGCTGTTTCGGCGCTTTGTGTCCGTCAAATGTTTACGGTGCAAACGGATAACATTGTTTTCTGTTTGGATCATGCAGCCCGTAATAGATTACGCGGTAAATCATTCCAGCCGTATAGAAGGCCGCTCCCGCCTCCTTCAGAGCGGTATCGGTTCCCTTTACGCCCTCTCATCTCATCCTGCAGTTTCGATTGCCGTTCCCATTGCCGGTCTTTAACCAAACAGCACCTTAGTTAGAGTGGCAGCTTGCACTTGTTTCTTAGTGTTGCATACAGATGACATGACAAGGGAATTCTGGACTAGTTTTTATATGCAGTAGGTTGTTCCTGCTTGCATTTCTTGAATGTCTCAAAGTCCAACCATTCTGTCCTTGTTGAAATGAACCCCCAACCCCCAACAATGTATCGTTCTTTGTAGTCTAATATCTTTTTCTTCTTGGGTAGCCTGCATTCAGATCCTCCATGATTGCTGTAGGGCTAAATGCCATGTTACCTTTCTGTACAGTAAATATTACACACCAGGTATCCAAGTGACAAAACCAACACCAGACATTGAAAAAGGTGTGCTGACCATGAAGGTAATAAACCCAATGCTGAAGTCTGTTGTTCCCAAGGATGACTTAATTGCAGAAGCGAAGAGAAAGGGCAAGCGAGATCTTGACAAGAATGTGATGACTGCTGCAACTAAACATAAAACAATGCCAGAAGTTGTCAAAAATGAGTTTGCTATAAAGGTAATTGATCAAAATTCCAGTTGTCAACGATAATTTTCTCTAACTATATATAATTATATATCTTGTGATTTGATCAATTACCAAAAAAAATGGATTGAATTCCTTCAGGTGGAAGATAATCAGAATGATGAACTTAACAAAAAGGTAACAAAGGTGAAAGCAAAGGCAGTTGACAAGGATCTCTTGAATTCAACGACGAGGACAAAAGCAAAGCCAGATGCTGCCAGTGACGAGTTGATAGCAAAGGTAACAGCCATTTGACATTTTTCCTCATACATTACATGAAGATAGATAATCTGCTGTTTCTAGTTAATAGCTTTATTTTAAATACATTCAGGTGATCGATCATCATAGGAGAGGTGAGCTGCGTTTACTGAGAGTCACTGATCTGAAGTGCTTCCTCGGTGCAAAGAAAGCAAAAGTTGGAGGAACGAAGGAAGTGCTAATACAAAGAGTGACCGAGCTCCTTGCTTGACAAATGCATTGCTATTAGGAACAAGTTTCAACCTAACATGCATGTGAAGCTGTGCAAAGTACCTTTTTTCCTAATTGTTGCAATTTTTGAGGGAACGCAACTAGAATTGTTAACGTGGATTTTGATACGTCAATACCAGAAAGGCCTAAAGCCTGACTGAAGGTAGTCATATAAAAGGCCATTTCATCTATTGATACCTAAGATTTTAGGTAATGTGGAGGATAGGACTGTGAGACTACTACTGCATTATTATGTTATTTTGTCGCTGCCTTGAGAGCCCCTTTGTTTTTTGAGTTCTTTGATTTTCGAAAAAAAAACAAAGAAACACAAAAAAGAAGCTAATCGAGCCGTAACTTAGCTCCTGCCGCTAGTGTTTCTATCAAGAAACTAATTGTGCCGTAACCTCAGGGGCTGAAGACATGTAGTGCACCAAGGGAACTATCAGCTGCCACACGCAACTGGCAACTCCCTCTTCCCCAAGGCATCAGCAGTTCAGCCCAACCACCAGCCCCCACGAAATCGAGATCCCAGCCAATCAGTATACTTCCGATTTGGAGCAAATTAATAGCCACATTTTCTTATATATGCTCACTTCTGTTGCATTATTGAATGGTGCTTGCATTTCCAGCAGCGATGGTCACGTCGTCCAAGACGCAGGAAGCTCTGGCCTTGATGTCGCTCGCCGTGCTCGCCAACGCCGCCGCCGCTGCAGGCGATGCGTCGTCCTGCCCCAAGCTCACCATGCACAACCTCTGTCCTTACCCGGTCTGGCCGGGTACCCCTCCGTCGCCGGCACCAAAGCCCGCCTCGACGGGAACGGCGAGGGCCTGGTGACCATGGCACTGCCGCAAGGCGCGTGGTCGGGCCGTGTGGTGGCGCGCACAGGGTGCGCTGACGATGGCATGGCGTGCGGCGACGACTGCAGCCCTCCGGCAGTGCGAGACCGGCAACGCGCCGCCGGGGACGGTGGCGCAGGTGAGCGTGGGCGGGCTGGCGGTGTACAGCGTGAGCCTGGTGGACGGGTTCAACGTGCCCATGGTGGTGACGCCGCACGACTTCGCGGCGGGGGCGCAGTGCCCGACGCTGGGGTGCGCCGTGGACCTCACCCAGGACCAGGAGTGCTGCCCCGCCGGCGCCGGGGCGCCCCAGGGCAGCTGCGGACCCGGGGGCACGCAAGCGGCGCTGTTCAAGGCCAAGTGTCCCGACACGAGGACAACCTCGACGGACATCGAGGCAACGCCGCAGGACTGCATCGCGCCCGGCGAGCTCAAGGTCGTCTTCTGCCCGGCACGGACTGCACGGCCAGTTGTAACTAGCTAGGCGTACGTCCTGGTCGGTCGCTCACTTGGCGCACGAAGACTACGTGTTTTGCATCTGGATCGGACTGTTCACAACGTCCTGCACTGCTATATGCATGTATGTGTACCAATTGGTGTGAGGAACTGATAATAGGGAGTGCTTTGTACCTGTGTCAGAAAGTGGATGGCATATTGTCATCAGTAGGTAGATAGAAGAAATGAAATGCAGATTTAAGCTGTTTGCCTTGTTCTTTTTGCACCAGTGTCTCAGCGAGGAGCATCTGGCATCAAACAATTAGGCTCGGTAGGCGTCGCTGTGGTCAGGAAGCACCGCATTATAAATTTATAATGCCTCCAGAAGTTCTGCCTGTATTATTTCGTCTTTAAAAATCTCTCAAAGATGTCAAGTCAGCTACTGCTGTTGCTAATGATTTTTTTCTAACACATCATTTGTGTAAGGGAAAGACCAGTGCCAGACGCCAGACGCCGCGTCCTGCATGCGACAGGAAATGGCACAGGCACACTTCCCTGGATGCATGCGGCCAACGGAAGGGATGCGTGTACCACGCCTCCACACCCACTTTGCCTGGGTGGGCCCCACAACGTATGCATGCAACTCCTGCCCCGCTTGCCGGCATTGCTACTGCCGCACCTGTCCATGCATTGCTGCTGTTGTTGTCACCGCGCATTGCTACTGCCGCGCCTGCCGGCTGGGCCGCACCTGCTATTGTGGGTAGCATGCAACATGTGAGGCCGCCCCACACGCTGCTGCTGTTGTCGTCGCGCATTGCTGCTGCCATGCCTACCGGCTGGGCCCCACCTACTGTTGTGGTATGCATGCGCCTACGCATGCATGTGGGGCCGCCGCGCTCGCTTTCACTTCCCGCATGCACGAGGGGACCACCTCCGTCTGCACCCACTTCCCGCGTCTAGTCATACAACACTTGCAATATAAAGCATTTGCTGCAATATATGTCCGAAACAAATGAAACATTTACAAACATATGCTTGCAATATATGTGTATGGCAACTACAGCATATGCAACTCCAGATACAACACTTGCAACATACGTTTGAAACAGCTGAAATATTTGAAATATACAGTTGCAACATACGTGTATAGCCAGTGCAACATATGCAACATCTAGATAAAGCACTTGCAACATACGTTCAAAACAACTGAAACATTTGAAACATACACACTTGCAACAAATGTGTATAGCCATTTGCAACATATGCAACGATTAGATAAAACACTTGTGACATAAGTTTGAAACAACTAAAACATTTAAAACATACACTTGCAACATACGTATATAGCCATTGCAACATATACAACATCTAGATGAAACATACATCCAAAACGCATGAAACATATGGAGCTAGATGCCATGGAGTGATAGAAAAATTTGGGCCAGCCAAAAGATCCTTGTTTGGTTTTAGTAATTGAGTAACAACCTAGGTGAACTAATTATAGTTATGTGAGATACACATGTGATTAGTCCACATGTATACTTGTGTGAGCAACTCATGCCATGACGGTGAAGATGGCTTGGATTTTTGTTGAAAAGCTCACATATGTGATGAAGGAGCTCATTGCATATGAGACATGACATTGAGTCATGTGACTAAGGTGGAGAAGATCAAGACAAGACTTGGTTTGATGGACCGGTTGTAAGTGTGAAGGGAAAGTTGAGTGATGACTTGGCGCTGATGGACCGAAGCAACGGTGAAGAGCAAGTGAAGTCAAGATCAATGAACCAATACGGTCACATGATGATATGAAGTGGATCATATCATTTGTGATCATGTTGGTGCATGTGTTGCATCGACATTGGAGGAGATGAAATGAAATGCGCAAGGCAAAGGTATATTTGTAGGGCATTTCATTTCACCGGTCATAGGTGTGTAGAGAAGTTTATGATCAGGTTTAGGATAGATGGCCGTACTATCAAGAGGGGCAAACTTGTTTGCATATTGGCCATCTAGTGCCACTCGAGTGATTTAACTTTGCATCGTTGCTAAGATTGAGTGGCGTGGTGAAAAGAGAGCTAATCCTTTGATAAAATGTTTGTGAAAAACTAACACACATGCACATGATGTTGTATACTTGGTGGTGTTGGCACATTTGCAAAGGAGAAGAAAATTGTGCTAAAGTGAATGAAGGAGAGCACACATGGAGCCTTGTGTGCGCCCGACTTCTCTTTCATTGCATGCACTTTGAGAAGGGTAAAAATAGGCAAGCATTGCATGCACTCTAAGCCAAAGAGAGGGAGTGTGTGGCTGCATGCTTTGCTTTGTTGATCAAGTGAAAGGATGCACTGAAAGAAATGAGTGGTCGACGTGACCGACACTGTTGACACTAGATATGGCAAACAGATAAATCCACAAGCGCATGGATATCAATGTAGCTTTCATCTGGGAGTATTTCATGGTATCGAATTTCCATGGGGAACGTGAAGTGGACTAGTGAAGAACTAAGAGTGTCCAAGGATAGAACAATGACAGGGGATAACAGTAGAGAGATGATCTCTGTGGTTTCTAAGATACTAAGGCAAGACTAAGAAAGGTTATATCAAGGTTGTTTACTTTGGGGCATACCTACCCTAACCTCACCCAAAGGGTTGATTGATTGGGCACAAAGCATAACGAGCCCTATGATTTAATAACTAGAACCAATGTGGTGGAATACAGAGGATGGATATAGGCTGTCACCACCTGCCACCAACCACAATCTATCTAGGGATCTAGCCATAAACACAAACAAGCTATAGCCTAAGCACCACACTTAATCTATAGACTCACTACTCCAATCTAGGCCTCGATGAAATAAGATCGGAGTACTCTAACCAAGCGGTGAAACTTGTAAACAACAGTATATAAACAACACTTAAGTAATGCAAAAGAACAGAGTTACCACACAGAAGATGCTGGACTTCAATTGAAGAAGAGCTTCATCCACCGAGGCACAAGTGGAGAGGATGCCGACAACCCTAGCTCCTCCCGAAGCTTCTCCTCACTCTCTCCCTAGATTCTACTTCTAAGTGTAGTAGCTACAGAGCTTCACCTTGCGACTATTCTACTAGATATGAATGAGATGGGATGGAATGATTACAAATGAGCTCTACACCACTATTTATAGCTCTCCAAGGTCGATTCCTGCAAGGGGGGTACTTGTAGACGTCAAGGGAGGTCGGTGGCCAAACTTGGGTGTTGGTCGACATCCTTAACCATCAGCCAATGGTCCATTTCCACTGACATACGATCCAGTGGCTTGGATGGACTCCTGATGGCGGTTGAATGCTGGTAAGGTGGTTTCTTTGGTCGGTAACTCCCTTTTGAGTATGACAATGGGCCCTCCAATCCATGTGACATGTGTTGATAGCCCTTGGATCAAACTGACTTTAAATCAATGTATGGATGTGTTCCATGTGGCCTAGCACATGGATTGGTGATGTGTCCATGGCAGGGAGAGGCAGTTTGGTGCTCCTAGGCCATTGCCTGACGTTGTGGGCCATTGCCCGACATGGCCCAGGGCCCTCTAGGGTCAAGAGCACCTCCCATGTCCTTCCCAGGGAGTGGAGAGGCCTTGTGAAAAGTTTAGTGGCCTTTGGATACTTGTCCACGTCACTCGACCTGAGCCCAGGTCGCTCGACGTCCAGTGTGTCCAAACCGAGCCTGACCCGTCTTGCGATCTTCTGGAAGGCATAACTTTGTCATCTGGACTTCGAATTGGGTAAACCAAAACTCGATTTCATGTATCTTGATGAGATCTTCGACTTGGTGTAGTTAAAATGAGCATTTGATGAAGTGTTTTTGCATGTATATGGCCACCTTATTCCTACACTCACATAGTCATCACAACTTGTGGAAATGGTTAGAAATAAGACTTATGAGTACGGTTTTTATCATTTCTATGACCAATTTAGGCATTGTTGATGGTATAAAATGGGTTGTTATGGACCATCAATAAGCTCCCCCACATCAAACCTTTGCTCGTCCCGAGTAAAGGATTCGAACAAGAAAGATGACTGAGCAAAGATTCAGGTGGATTTGATGCACAACTTTCGTAGGATATTATACAAGCATAAAAGATATTCCAAGTTACATACTCATACCTGTGGGTTTTGAAGTGGCTAGAACCTCACCTTGGGCTATTGAGAAATGGAACAGTTTTGACTTGAAGAAATAGATCACTTCTTCTTCTCAAGTAAGATTGAAGTTTTTCACAATATTTTTTTATAACAACACATAGCTTATGTTACTTCTCATATGGTTCTCTCAAATCACTCAGTGGTATTTGTGTATTTGTCCTCACCAAGATCTTTCTTTGCCTCAAGGCCCTACAACTATGGCTTATGTGGAGTCTTGGGTAGGAGAACTTGAAAGGCATACTTAGAATGTTTATATTGTAAAGTCAAAGCATGGATCCATAAAGGAAAACAACATACAAACTATGATCAAGAGTGCAAGTGTGTGGATATGAGTGGAAGTATTAACTCCTTAAAGATTCTCTCTCCAAATCTAGGTGCTTGAGATCATGGGCTATCTTTGATGCTAATCCTCTTTTTTTTGCTCGACACTTTTTTTTACTCATCTCTCTCTCTCTTTTATCATCTTTTCCAACTCATTTTTAACTCTCTTTTTTCATCTCTCTTTTTTTCATAACATATAGCCCATGTCTCTTTTTTAGACTTGTATGGAGAACGGAGAGAGATCTTGAATACATGGAGTCTGTATTTTGTGGAAAGGTGGAAAAGCATGGTTGTGGGGAGGTGGAAAGGAATGTTTGTGGAGAGGTAAAAAGGCATATCTATGCTAGCTCTTAGTGTAAGAACATAGCTAAGTGTGGAAAGCATGTTTTTGCTTACTCTCGGTGTAAGAGTAAAGCATACATGGTGAAGTGTATGTGCTCTTGATCATGTAAGCATGGTGCATCACTCACTAGGGTCACACAATTTGACAAAACTCAAAACAAAATCTAAGTAGCAAGAAAGTGTGGGTTTGTCAAGATATTGCCTATGGCTCTAGTAGGACAGTTATACCATAGAGGAGTTATGAAGCCATGGTTTTAAATTTTGTTCAAAACAAAAGTCTCCAAAATACTTGATTAGAAGGAAGGACTAGTCTTGTCATCACTATATCACACTTCACAACAACTTAGGTAATGTTGTCCTAATTGAGTAAGGTTCCCACAAGCATTAAGTGAAAGACAAGGAATAAAGATTATGGAAGCCAATCTCATAAGATAAGTCATGATCAAATTTTGGGGTCATGTTTTAGAGTTTACTAAGTTTTAATAACATGAAGAAATTGGCTTCTTATGCATTCATTTTCAAGGAGATAAATGTAGGAGAGGGGTACCAAGATACAAACCAACGTCTCATATAGAGATGAAGTCCAGAAAGTTGATGTTGATGAAGTGCTTCTTTGTGTAGCCTCGGTGTTTTTCATCAGAGGAGAAGTTGCTTAAGCTGGGGTTGAGTTGCCCAACCCCCACACCTATTCCATCGGCATTGTGCTTATTCAAAGACACAAAGGGTGAAAGCAACAGGGTTCTACTAGTACAAATGTACTAGTGAACCAAAACTTTATTCCTCTTATTGAAAAGCAAATAGAGGCGTATAGCATGATTGGAAATGAAACAAAAGTGCATAAACATTTATCATGCCAAAGGGGAAATCAAGTTGAAGGAGAAACATACCTATGCCATGTATATTGTTAAGTTAAACAGTGGTCCTAGTGAAAGTTGTGACACTTCTCAAGCTAATCATTGGAAGAAATGATATATGATGGAAAAGGAGGAAATAAACTCACATTGAATAGTATATGATATGTGCAATTCATCATACCAAAGCAATGTGGTGTGTGGATCTCCTCATGATTAACCCCCACAAGATAACATTTGAGATCATGGAGCTATTATTTTTTTATATATAATATACTTTTAATATACTTGGACCTTCATGTGTCCATATTTTTTTTTTTTTTTATTTTACTTGGACCTTCATGTGTCCAACTTTTTTTAATAGTTCCATGTCTCTCTTCACAAAATTGCAAAAAGGGGTATTTATCAAGGTGATAGTTCAAAGCTTTGAAGTGCCACTAGTTCATAAGGTCACAAAATTTATCTAAACTCAACATGACAACTGGTTGCATAAAAAGAGGTTCATGTTTAAGCATTTGTTTTAGAGATGAGAATGTAAAGACAAAACATGATCATTCAATTTTAACATCTCAATCTACACTCTTTCAATGTTGGATTAAGTCAACACAAGATAAAAAGAACATGTGCACAAGAATTTGAGCTGATTCATGTTAGTGCCAGGCCGGCTGACCCCCACATAAAATATGGCACAAGCTTTTGTGTAAACTTTCATATATCAGGTTAACATGAATTCAAATGTGTTGGCTATGATTATGAAGAAGACATGACTCAAAAGCTTGTGTTAGCAAAACTAAACAAGTTTAATCATATCAATTTCTTCATTTTCATGCTTATCAGGTCAATGGTAACGATTTAAACATTAACAACATACCTTAGAGATGTTACCTTTGTTGCTTTGAAACATGATGGCTCCATGATGTGATGATGACTTCGATTGGACTGTCACATTTGCTTCTAAGCATTCCATGCCTGATTAGCCTCACTCTTGAATTGCATGTTTACACCTTGTCCTTGACTTGAATTCCTTCTTCTTGATGTCACTCCTGATGCTTTCTCAAAAGTCTTGATTCATGATTTTAATATCTGCAACAAAGACTAGTGCAAGGTGATGCTACAAACCTGACCAATGTGTGAGCACATCGGCCGGTGCAACAATCAAGCAAAATCTTCATTGGGTTCGCTCTATGTTATTTGAAGGGAAAAGCATAATTTTTGAAAGATAAACTATTTTTATTTACTACTACTACTACTTTATTGTATGATGATAGAAACTAAACAAACTTTATGAATTGAAAATAACAAGCAAACGGGTTATCTCCCTTTTAAAGTTTTTATGAACAGGGAGTATGAGGGGGTTGAAGATCTCGTGTGTGGCAATGGAGAGACCAATTGTCATATAAGAACTCATCATGAAGCATTTTTATGTTTTTTTCAAAAAGTAAATCTCTAGAACTTTAGTGTCACTAGGAACAAGATAAACAACAGCTCAGACCTTCTCATATCATATCCGTTAATTATCTAGACTTAGGTCAAGCATATGCTACCCACGAGTTTCAAGTTCAGAGTAAATCCTTATATCAAAACAGTCGTATCCAAAACTCAGAAGAATTCAAGGCTGAAAACTAGGTACTTAAAAGGAATTACAACAGAGCAACTATTCATTATTTCCATTTAAGAGATTATTCTGAGTCCTCTTTATTTTATTTAGCTCTTAAAAACAAATTAAAGCAAACTAGACACACTTTTTTATTTTGTTTTCAACTTTACTAGATCACACATTATTACTATAAATGACTAATGCAAAGATAAATTTTTATTTTGTTTTTCATTCATCATTTTTTTACTAATTAGAAGAAATTAATTAAAACAAAAAGGGGAAAGAATACTTACCTAGATACACGGGAGTGCTTCTCCCCCAAGCTAGCTCTTTCGGTGAGGGTTTAGTTTTGTAAGTTCTTTGAACCAGACTTCTTGTGAAGTTCATTGATCAAGTACCTTGGTTTGCTCTTAAGATGAGGATTCTTGCGGTGACACCTCTAATGGTGATATCACCTTCTTCCGCCAAACCTGTCTTGGTTTTGAGTTTGTATTTTGGTTTGACAGGTTCAGAACCTTGACTTGGCGAATTGAATTTCTCCACGCTTTGCTTGAAGTGTGTCCTGCTCATAAGACAAGGTAGAGATCAAGTGCATGGGCTCTGTTGGTGGGAAAACACCAACATAACCAAAATTTTATTCATTCCTCTCTAACCTTAGGCACATCAAACAAGATAAAGTTGATGTTATGTGCTTTGTTCATTTATATCATGGGTGATAAGATCATAAGATTGAACATGAATATAGCATTTGAAGATATTTGGCCAAAAGGGTTGAATTGCTTTAACCCATGAAAGGATTGTCTATCTGTGAATAATGTACGAATCTTTACATGTTATGACTATCATCTTCTAGAGATAAGATGTGCATTTTTTAGCTCATTTGGTTAAAACTATGAGATCAAGAAAGTGGTGCTAGGAACAAGCTTAAAGAACTAAACATGTTGAGTTAATCAGGTTGGATCAAGCAAGTTGTGACTCAAACATGTTTGTTTCTTATTTATGTGCCTATCAGAATCAAGGAAAAACTCTTTTAAATAATGACCATTTACCTTAGGATATTACCTTCGTCATTGAAGCGTGATGACACCACATGCGAATGATAGATGATTCGTGAAGGTCCTTCCCTTTTTGTTTGAAGTTTTCCTTGTTCGGCTTGGCTCACAGTTATGAGCTTCTTGTTGCCTAGATTGCACCCTTCCTTTCTCATCCTTTTGTCATGCCACCCTTCTACTCTTTGATCTTTTGTTGGACCTTCCGCCTCACCCTTTGTTTTATGCTTCAATGATTTGTATTCACAAATGATCTCCTATTTGTGAGGGCTTATTAGGTCCGTTGATCAAGACCTCTCCTTGCATTTAGCTTTTCTTTGCATCATCTGATCCAAGAGATGAGGATGCGACAAGTTGCATGTTCTTCTCTCGTCAGACTCTCTTTGATTTTCGTTGATTCTTGGTTGACGAGATGCTGTTCATTGGAGCTACAGACTTGAGTTCCTCCATCCATGATTTATGAGCCGTGTCTTCTTTTCACAAAGTTATTAGAGTTCATCATGTGCCTTGCTTTATCTTCAATTTGAATTTATTTCGTGACTTACCCAAATTGAATTGAGAGTTTCCTATAGGGGTTAGTCTAAAAAAATATCTAACATCTACTAAAGCATACTATCAGCTCAAAAATTAACCTATACACCACGTCTAATTTGATTTAGGAAAGTATTTTAACCTAAGCACCACGCTTAATTTAAAAGCCTTTGAAAGTAAATTAGCACACCTTTTTGTTCAAAAATCAAACTATACACCATATCTAATTTAATTCAGGAAACTGCTTAAACTAAGCACCATGCCTAATTTAAAAGGTTTATGAAAATACTTCAAAAGCTACGCATACACTATAGCAAACAAAGGTAGCATAAAAGCATTATAGAGATTTATTCAAATAGAGATGAAAGAGCATGGTTGTTATTTAGCAAATGGAGCATGGCTTAAAGGTAGAGACCACCAAAATAATTTAACAACATGGCATAAGATTTTTTAGAGAAGGCCATCCCCCATACTTGAATTTTGCAAATGCAAAATCAAGTTTGGATGGATGTTATCAAATGTTGCATGATGGGTTGGACATACCTTGTGTTGTCATCCTTCATTCTTTTTGTTTCAAACCTGGTATGGTTAGTGACAAAAATACTCGAAGGAATATTTTCATAATTATATATTTATGTTCATTTCACAAGGGCATTACAACAAAAGGTGAAAGTTTATGATATCTCCCAAAAGTGCTTGTTTTAGGATAGAAGCTCGTCCTTGGGAAACCTTCGAATTGCATTTCTAAGTTGGTGAAGTGGTTTCCCCTCTAGCATCAACCTTTGGGTGCCTATCTCAAGATTAATGTCAACGAGATTTTCAATATTTATGATAAACATATGAATCTACAACCACCTTTTCAAAGCCTTTATGAACAAGGAGTATGATAGGGTTGAAGATCTCGTGTGGCAATGGAGAGACCAATTGGTTCAGGAGATTTCTCATGTGAGCACAGGTTTGATGTGGTGTTAGTGAAATAGCTTCCATGCTCATTGATGTCATCTTCCTTTTTAGACTCCAAGGTTATTTCTTCGTGGATGTCTATAGGCGGAAACATTGTCTCCATCATTCCATGCCTATGACATTCATTGGTCATTTTATTGTCTAAGATTTTCCTTGGATTGGTGACTCTTGGGTTGATCATGTCCAAGGCCTCGTCGATCCATTCAATGGCAATGGCACATACGTTCTTAATATCCTCTAGTTATTGCCGTTGCTCTTCTTGGTCTTCCTTGTGGCCTTCATGACTCCTATGCTTTGGGTGTCTTGGTGGATTTATAGGATCATTATGAGTCTCAGGAGAAAGAGCATAAGAGGAATCATCGGGGTCAAAGATTGGTTTGAATGAGACATCTAATGTGGGCATAGAAGGGGAGAAGATAGGAATAGCTTCTAGATTTCTTGGCTCTCCTTCTATGGGTTCACTAGAATGCCATCCTTGAATTTTTCCCAATGTCCTATATGGGAATAAGGACGCTTTCTAAGAGATCCCTTCTTGAGAGAATTTGAATTATATTCGCTCGAAGGTCTCTTGTGGAACTGGAAGTTTAAGCTTTTTTTAAATCAGCATAAAAAAGATCATCCTCACAAGAAATTTCAAAAGGTTTAATTTCTTCTTCCCTTGGAGGATTTTGGGGTATTGATGGTTTGGGATTGACAACTAAATCTTGGGATTGGAGTGGTTGTGATTTGGCTATCAAAACTTCTTCTTCTTGTTCGGGAGATGATTCCTTCTCTTCCTCGGGGAGTTCATTATGAATGCTAGTAGACGGAGTCTTTCCACTAATTCTATCAAGCATAGATCTTGCGTTAGTAGCAAACAAATGAAGGATAGATAATCTAGAGGCTTGATCAAGGGTTTGCGCAGAATCCTCGCTATGACCCATATAAAAATGTTGAAGGAGCATCATGTCTGAAATAGCAAGGTCTGGGCCAGTGGTAATAAGATCATTAATACGTTCCCATGATGTGGCAAGAGATTCTTCTTCTAGTTGTCTAAAAGATAGAACCTCTTTTCGAAGGCTGACTATGTTAGAGATGGGAAAGAAACGTAAACAAAATTTAGAGTATAACGTTTCCCAATCTCCTTGCATACTTCCTATATGGTTTGACTATACCATTGTTTAGCTCTTTCCATCAAAGAGAACGGAAACAACTTTCATCTTAATGTTTCATTAGACATGCCCACGATACGCAACCATGCACGGGTCTGTTCAAACTCTCGTAGGTGTGAGTATGGGTTTTCATCGCCTTCTACTGAGAAGGATTGTTCTCGAATCAATTTTATAAAACACGGGTACAACTCATAGCCAGGTGTTAGGATAGGCTCTAAGGATTTTGGTGGCTTTAGGCTTGTGCTCGTGGGTTTAGCAAATTGATAGATAGGAGTGAAATCCACGGTGAAAAGGAAAAGAATAAAATAAGATAAAAAATAAAAGATACAAAGTTAAGCTAGGTTCGTAGTTAATTCAGCAACCGTTTCTCCCGCAACGGCGCCAGAAAGCTTGTCGGTATTTATTAATGCACACAGATAAATCCACGAGTGCACGGATACCGCTATAGCTTTCACCCAGAAGTATTCTAAGTATCATATCCATAGGGAAATGTATGAGACTAACTACGGTCTAACTTAACTAAGGATAGCAACAAGGTTAGGATAAACATGAGCGTAGAGGGGATTACTAAAGTTCTCTAGTTCCGATATGGGTAAACTATGTCTTCAACTATTCAACTGGGGATATTACTTAAGGAAAGACATCAGTCGAGGATGCTTTCCATAGTAACTAGGTCCTACTTGGCTTACAAACGAGAGGTGGACTACAAAGGATTCAACGAGGATATAAGAGTCACCCTCACAAGCTACCACCGATCCGAAATATAGGGTGCATCCATGATTAACCTAAGTCTAAGCATCATGCTTACACTTACGATTAATACTTACTCCCTGTAGACCAGGAATAAAGCACTCAAAAGAGTCGTGAACCTAAAGAACAATATAGACAAGATGCTTACTTGAATCAGAAGTTGATTATGAGAGAAATCTCAAAGGCAAGCTCAGATAGAACTTGGATCCACCAAGGTACAAGCCATAGAGAGAGCACCAATAGGCTGACACCTTCTCCAAACTCTTCCCTCACTCTCCATCTCACTATTTCTATTTATAAGACTAGATCCTATGGAAGACTAATCTTCTCTTGATAGCTGGCTCGATCCTAAAGATATGAATTAGGGTTTCAGGGATGGCTCTAGGGAGGGGGTAGGCGGCACCTTATATAGGTGAGATGGAGTAGGGGGCAAGGCAATGCCATGTCATCGATCTGCATCAACACCCTCGATCACCGTTGGATGAACCGACTTAAAATGACAGCGTAGATGCAATCTAGGAGGTGGTGGAGAACCAACATTCAAAGTGAAGGCTGACAAGAGGGGCCCATGGGCTGACCGACCTGTAGGTGGGGCCACCGGCTCCACATGGTAGCCCTTTGGGGTCTCCTTTGGTGGGTTGTCTTTCCAAAGTGTTCTAGAGTCTTCTCATGTCGGTTTCGTTGCGGATAAACATGATTTGCTTTGATGAATAGGTCCTCCTTGATGGTTTTCTGGATAAATCCTCCTTCAAACATAGATTCACCAAAACTTGTGGAATTTATGAGTTTAAACCCCTAGACCTATGTTTGGTGATGGAATAAAGTATATATGCAGGTTATGTTGACGGTTTATAATTGATGTTAGTGACCGTCAACAAGATCCCCCAAGCTTACCCTTTGCTAGTCCCTAAGCAAAGCTAAACTTAGCAATGGATCAAGAGTTGTTACTATGCTTTCACACCTCAAAAGTACATAGGTGTTCAATGAAGACTTCTCCTCTGGATTAGAATAAACTGATATGACTTTCAAACTCACCCATATTACCTTCAACTATGGGGATTCTTAGTCTTCACTTGGGTCTTGAGCAATTGAAAGATAGAATGATTAAGTCAAGAACTATGTCTCAATTTTTTTGTTCCACTAATGTTTCGGAGTTTTTATAAGTTTTCAAAATAAAACTAAGAGATTCCATTGTATGACCCTCTTAAGTCTCTCAATATATGTGGTATTTGTGGATCCTTACCAAGGCAATAATGATGTTATGCCTTTTTCTATTCCTACTACTAAAGCTTATGTGGAGTTCATTGGTAGGGAGAAAGCTAGAGCATATTTGCAATGCATATATTGTAAAGTCAAACAACGGATCAAAGAGAGTTGAGTCATACAATCAAATCAAGATGTGCATATGTGTGGATATATGGTGGATATATATGGTGGCTAACCTAATTCTACTTTGCTCCTTGAAAACTTATCTCTCTTTTGGAACTTGGAAACATCTGCTAGATATCGGGGCTATCTTATTCATCTCTTTTTTCTCTTTTTTCAGGTGGGCATCTAAGTACCCATTATTATCAATATCTCAAACACTTTTATGTCCATTTTTCTTATCAACATTTTTTCTTTTTTTTATGAATAGCTTTTGCATAGCCCCATGCCTCTTTTCTGCAACACAACTTTGAGAGATAGTAACAAAAACTTAGAGCATTTATTTGGTGGATGGAAAACCTATCCAACATGTTTTTGCGTTCGCTCCCAGTGTAGGAGTGGAACATTTTTGGGTGGATCTAGATGAAGGCATGTTTTTGCGTCTACCCCCAGTGTAGGAGTAGTGCATATTTGGGTGGTGTGTACGTGATCTTGATTTTAAGAGCATGACAAATCTCTCATAAGGGTCAACAAAGCTTGACAAAACTCAATGCAATTACAAGCAGCATATATGTAGAAGTTTTCCTAGCCTAAATAACATGTATGGCTCTGGTGGAAATTTAGGCTTTGTCATACATGAACTCATCATGCAACATGTTTATGTTTTTTTTCAAAAAGTAAATCTCTAGAACTTTAGTGTCACTAGGAACAAGATAAATAGCAGCTCAGACATTCTCATATCATATCCCTCAATTATCTAGACTTAGATCAAGCATATGCTACCCACGAGTTTTAAGTTCAGAGTAAATCCTTATATCAAAACAGTCGTATCCAAAACTCAGGAGAATTCAAGGCTGAAAACTAGGTACTTGAAAGGAATTACAATAGAGAAACTATTTATTATTTCCATTTAAGAGATTATTCTGAGTCCTTTTTATTTTATTTAGCTCTTAAAAACAAATTAAAGCAAACTAGACACACCTTTTTATTTTGTTTTCAACTTTAGTAGATCACACATAATTACTATAAATGACTAATGCAAAGATAAATTTTTATTTTGTTTTTCATTCATCATTTTTACTAATTAGAAGAAACTAAAGTTAAAACAAAAAGGGGAAAATACTTACCTAGATACATGGGAGTGCTTCTCCCCAAGCTAGCTCTTTCAGTGAGGGTTCGGTTTTGTAAGTTCTTTGAACCGGACTTCTTGTGAAGTTCATTGATCAAGTACCTCAGTTTGCTCTTAAGATGAGGATTCTTGTGGTGATGCCTCTAATGGTGATGTCACCTTCTTCTACCAAACCTATCTTGGTTTTGAGTTTGTATTTTGATTTGACAGGTTCAGAACCTTGACTTGGGGAATCAAATTTCCCCATGCTTTGCTTGAAGTGTGTCCTGCTCATAAGACAAGGTAGATATCGAGTGCATGGGCTCTGTTGGTGGGAAAACACCAATAGAACCAAAATTTTATTCATTCCTCTCTAACCTTAGGCACATCAAATAAGATAAAGTTGATGTTATGTGCTTTGTTCATTTATATCATGGGTGATAAGATCAGAAGATTGAACATGAATGTAGCATTTGAAGATATTTGGCCAAAAGGGTTGAATTGCTTTAACCCATGGAAGGATTGTCTATCTATGAATAATGTACCAATCTTTACATGATTATGACTATCATCTTCTAGAGATAAGATGTGCATTTTTTAGCTCATTTGGTTAAAACTATGAGATCAAGAAAGTGATGCTAGGAACAAGCTTAAAGAACTAAATATGTTGAGTTAATTAGTTTAGATCAAGCAAGTTATGACTCAAACATGTTTGTTTCTTATTTATATGCCTATCAGAATCAAGGAAAAACTATTTTAAATAATGACCATTTACCTTAGGATGTTACCTTCGTCATTGAAGCGTGATGACACCACATGGCGAATGATAGATGATTCATGAAGGTCCTTCCCTTTTTGTTTGAAGTTTTCCTTGTTCGGCTAGCCTCACAGTTATGAGCTTCTTATTCCCTAGATTGCACCCTTCCTTTCTCATCCTTTTGTCATGCCATCTTTCTACTCTTCGATCTTTTGTTGGACCTTCCGCCTCACCCTTTGTTTTATGGTTCAATAATTTGTTTTCACAAATGATCTCCTATTGGTGAGGGCTTATTAGGTCCATTGATCATGACCTCTCCTTGCATTTAGCTTTTCGTTGCATCATCTGATCCAGCAGATGAGGATGCGACAAGTTGCATGTTCTTCTATCGTCAATCTCTCTTTGATTTTCGTTGATTCTTGGTTGACGAGATGATGTTCATTGGAGCTACAGACTTGAGTTCCTCCATCCATGATGAATGAGTTGTGTCTTCTTTTCACAAAGTTATTAGAGTTCATCATGTGCCTTGCTTCATCTTCAATTTGAATTAATCTCGTGAATTGAGAGTTTCTGGTAGGGGTTAGTCTAACAAAATATCCAATATCTACTAAAGCATACTATCAGATCAAAAATCAACCTAGACACCATATCTAATTTGATTTAGGAAAGCATTTTAACCTAAGCACCACGCTTAATTTAAAAGCATTTGAAAGTAAATTAGCACACCTTTTAGTTCAAAAATCAAACTAGACACCGTATCTAATTTAATTCAGGAAAACTGTTTAAACTAAGCACCATGCCTAATTTAAAAGGTGTATGAAAATACTTCAAAACCTATGCATACACTATAGCAAACAAAGGTAGCATAAAAGCATTATAGAGATTTATTCAAATAGAGATGAAAGAGCATGGTTTTTATGTAGCAAATGGAGCATGGCTTAAAGGTAGAGACAACCAAAATAATTTAGCAACATGGCATAAGATTTTTCAGAGAAGCCCATCCCCCATACTTGAATTTTGCAAATGCAAAATCAAGTTTGGATGGTTGTTATCAAATGTTGCATGATGATTGGTTGGACATACCTTGCGTTGTCATCCTTCATTCTTTTTGCTTCAAACCTGGAACGGTTAGTGACAAAAATACTCAAAGGAATATTTACATAATTTTATTTTTATGTTCATTTCACAAGGGGATTACAACAAAAGGTGAAAGTTCATGATATCTCCTGAAAGTGCTTGTTTTAGGACAGAAGCTCATCCTTGGAAAACCTTCGAATTGCGTTTCTAAGTTGGTGAAGTGGTTTCCCTCTAACGTCAACCTTTGGGTGCCTATCTCAAGATTTGTGCCAACGAGATTTGCAATATTTATGATAAGCATATGCATCTACAACCATCCTTTCAAAGTCTTAATGAACAAGGAGTATGAGGGGGTTGAAGATCTCATGTGTGGCAATGGAGAGACCAATTGGTTCAGGAGGTTTCTCATGTGAGCATGGGTTAGATGAGGTGTTAATGAAATAGCTTCCATGCTCATTGATGTCATCTTCCTTTTTAGACTCCAATGTTGTTTCTTCGTTGATGTCTATAGGCGGAAACATTGTCTCCATCATTCCATGCCTATGACATTCATTGGTCATTTTATTGTCTAAGATTTTTCTTGGATTGGTGACTCTTGGGTTGATCCATTCAATGGTAACGACACATAAGTTCTTAATATTGTAACACCCCTATGTTAAGCATTGCATTTGACATTTGCATTTCATGAGCTCAAGCATCATCCTAGCATTCATGAACAAGAGCATATGAAATTTCATCTCATTCTTATACATTATCACATGAAATGTTGATTTTATATATATGTTTATACTTGCAATCATGGATGACCAATGTATGAAATGGTAGTGAGGTCATGAAAACACCTTACACATGTCTAGTATGGTAAATGGGACAATGTTTGTATTCATAACCTAGGCTAATTTTGCTTCTCAGTGTTGGTTTCATTTGAAATGCCATTTTCATGATGCTAGTTTGACTGAAGTTGAACAGTAGATTAGATTGTTTGCATGGATGTGTGACCTAAATAAAAGTTGTAGTACTTGACTAGGGTAACAACTTTTATTTTTGGGTGAAGGTCTAATTCAGTGCATAGCATACTCAAAAATAGCTCACAAGTTTCAACAAAATGCTGTTTTGAGACGTGTAATTTTCTAAGTGTGGAAATGATTTTCATGTTTCAAAGTACCTCACTTTGGAGCAGGGTAGTTTGTTATCTAATAGGAATTAGATGATGGTTCTTAAAGCAAAGTTGGAGATCTCATGTAGCTCTACAACTTTCATTAAGCAAGTTTTTCAAATGGATGAACGAATTAGGAGTTACATGGGGTTGAAGTGACGCTGTCAGTCATTGATCGCGGCGACTGAACCCGCGCCTGCACGCCCGACAGTGGTCGACCGGCCACAGGCCGTGCCTACCGCGTGGCAGCAGCATGCCGGTGTTGGCCCAACTGGTTAGGCCAGCACGCGCGCATAAACGACGTGCATCCTCCACTCCATCTGCTCGCCCACTCTCACTCCCTCCTGCTCTCTCCGCCTCTCCTCAGTGCCGCGTCGAGCTCGCCGAGCACCGCCACCGCTGACACAGCCTCACCGGCCAATTCATCTCGACCACAGCTGCTTCGCCATCACCTCCACCTCCTTGAGCCACCAACACCACCTACCGACCCCAGGTAGAGCAGCATTTTGCCTCGCCGCAGCCGCAGTCGTCACCGGAGCGCTACTGCGCTCGTGGCTCACCGTGGCCCTGCCATCCCACTACATCGCATGCCTTCGTTTTCTTTGGTCCCACATAGCGCTAGAGTATAGAAGCTTAGGCCGGAGTTAGGGATGATGCCACCACTTGACGGCGCTAGAATGAGTCGCCGCCTCGCGCGCGCCTGCCATGGCCGCCGTGGCACTCGAGCTCACCGTCGTCGAGTTGGTTTAGCGTCTCACTCCTTTCTCATGCGCCTTAGGTTGAGTAACCCTAGGCCTTGTTAATGGAATGATGGAGACTCACCTTTTGCTACCATTTAGCTAGAACAACGTGAGCACCGCTGCACGGCCATGCACGTGGCCGAGCTCACCGACGCCACCCTGAGCCCTCAACTACGCTTTGTAGCTCTGCTAGGTCACTAGGATGGAGTAGCCGTCCTCTCCTAAGTTGACCATAGCTAGAGATGGCCGGTGTACCACCGCCGACCTCCGCCATCCGCCATGGCCGTCGTCGAGCTTGCTCCGGCGAGCCACCGGGCCAACTAGGCCTACCCTTCGATGCGCGGGGGTGAGGAGAGCACAGTGGTGAAGACGCTACCGCCGGAGACCTCATTGTCGGTGAGTTCTCATCGGTCAGCGCCGTCCCCTATTTTGTGTCACTGTCGAGTGGGTCCCCGTTGTCCGCGGGCCCCAGCTATCAGTCTGAGTGATGTTGATTTTCTAAATTATTTTTCACAGATTTGAATGCATGTTTCAAAAATTCATATCTAGAGGTAGGAGTGTCCAATTTAGGTGAACCAAAATTTTTTAGTTTCATATTTAAGTGTAGTATTTGATAAAAAAAATGAGATGCACTGTTTATGGTATTTTTCTAGGAGAATAAAATGTAGCTAGATAAATGCTTTTTAAATGGTTTATATCTTGTAAATTGCATAACTTGAATAAGAAAAGTGATAAAATTGTGATTCCAATTTTTATGGTCTTGTGTTAACATGCTCTAGCTAGAAAAAAAATATTAAACCTACTTTAAGAATACTTTGAATATGGTCTTCATATTTAATCCTAATTAATTGCTAGTTTCTAGTGGAATTAATTAATGTAAAAATACAGAACCTATGGTCATGAAAATTTTTACATAGTATTCTCATGCTTGGAGTAATGTAAGAAAAATATTAAATTTATTGCTTGACACTTTTTACTATGCTAAACTATTTTTGCTAAAATAAGCTTATCTAACTTGTCATTTTTGTAAAGGTAGTTATACTTATCCAAAAGGAATGAAATTTGTATAGTAGACTACTAAGGTAATTTTTAGGCTACTGTAATTTTCTTAGGATTTATTAAGCACTGTAAATATTTATCCTTTAAATCACCTTATTATCTAAGGAAATTAATAAATGGATATAAATAAATTAGTTATGTTTAACCATGATGTTTTCTATGGTGCTTGTGATGCATATGATCTGTTGATGCTATTATTTAGGCTTAAAAGCAATTGGTAGTATGCAACAAGTTAATTATTGCTTTATAATTCAACTAGATGACTGCATGTATAGTTTCGGTTGCAATGATAATTTTGTGATGATTATGGTCTTTTCTATAAAATTTGTTAATAACAAAGTTGTAGATAACTTACTTATATACCTGGTGTTAAATTTTTGTAGTTATAGGCCTTATGGTTTAATAATTATAGCCGTTAAAAGTCTGTTGTCCAAAATGCTTGCTCTCTAGATAGATTTGATTGATTGAATTGTTTGACCTAGATAACTGCTGAATCACATTAAGATGATTAAAATAAAGTTGTAGTAAATTTCATAAGATTTCCAAAATGTCCATAACCATATTATTTTGATATGTATAACTCTAGTTATGGTCAAAATAAGTGACTGTTGTCTTGTATTCTAGAAAATGATTTATAAAAGTGTTTGCTTAAGAACTAGGGAAGAAATATGCACCTACTCAGTAAAATATGATGCAACTTGTTATTACTTTAATGCAAGCTATTGAAAACACTTGGGAGGATACATTCATCACATCATATCATATTATACTTGTCATGATATATGCATTCATAATATCTTATTCCATGCTCATGCATATAGGATCGTCCAAAGAGATAACTCTCCTAGAGTTCAATGGAGAAGAGGAGGAGGATCAGCAGGAGATGCCTTAGGCCATAGCTCCAGGAGAAGAGGAGCAGACTCCTTAAGATCTCCCTGAGTGCCTGGATCACCGACCCACCTCTTTTCTCAAAGGCAAGCCCCAAAACATTCTAAGTCTCCCATGTTTTACAAAATATTACTTGAGTCTTTTATGTTTGATGCATTAGATTATAAGAGTTGATTGGAAATACTTGATGCATAGAACTACCTTGTCCAGTGACATGTACCTTTAACCCTGTGTAGGTCTAGAATCTAATATATGCTTAGCCATGCTTAGACCGGTAGAAGTCGGGTGATTTCCTGTCACCTGCGAGATATAGGTGGATACCGAAGCACGGTTGGCTATATTTGCTATCGTGGACAAGAACCATGGGGTAATATAAATGGAGGCTAGGCGGAGTCTATGTGTGGGTTGACTCATGTGGTTCCGTCTGTGCTGGTGAAGGACCGTACCGTTGTTGGGGCTTCTGACAAGATTGAACGCATGCCTATCACTTAGCTAGACAGATAACTCGTTTCGACCGTGAAGCCAAGTAGCTCAACTCAGGCCGGGCCCCGTTCTATAAGAGTGCGCACTCTGAATGGTAGTAAGGAGGGGCAGGGAGCCAGATGTGAGCCCAAGAGTAGGCTGGGGCTGAACATCCTGGCAGTTGGTTGTCCCTGATTGTGCGGCACTGGGCGAACCCACGAAATGTGGACCTGAGTTGTACCAAAGGTGACCTAAGGTGACCGTTGATCTGGTCTGCCTGGGTTTGTGTTAGGAATAAACTCCCAACTGGCTGAAATCGATTCGAATCGCTGTCTCTCGCGGACAGCGAGAAACTTGGCTAGTCCCAACATCATAGTAATTGGGTTATGGAATATGATGGTTCGGACGAACATGGAATTACTACACCGGCTATGGTTACTATTGTATGCTACTAAATGTTATACCATATGTTTGGCACAGGTTAGTTGCTAATCTAGAGATGAATAGCTATAATTAACTTGATAACCGAATCATAATTGTACAACTGAGTTAGTCGCTTTTTATGCAAAATGTTGTCAAGCTACCTCCACTCATAAAGCCTTGCATAATCCTTGGAGTCACTTATTTTGGTTTATGACGGGTAAGTCTAGCTGAGTACCTTCTCATACTCAGGGTTTTATTCCCATTGTTGTAGATGGTACAGTTTATCACGACTATTGCAAGAACTGCTTCTGTCCAGCTGTGGATGAGGAGTGAGCCCTGGCAGGCATCTCTTATTAATCCTTCTTACATGCTTTTATGGGAGTGTGATCATGAGTTAGCACTGTATTTGAACTATGATGGTAAATGTTAGCTTCAAACTTTAATTTGCTTCTGCTACTATTTACTAAACTTGGTTTGTAATAACCTTAAGTTGCACTCTGATGGATGAACTGTATTTGGAACCTTATGTAACATGTGACTTGTATGTTGATGGTTAATCGAGACCCGTCGTGGTACTCAACGGACTACCGGGTTTATATGGGCTCAAGTATGACAATGTGACCGCTTTTGTGCTGCTATTGTACTTGTGCTCTTATAAATTGGTTGGTTCTGCTACAAATATCCTCCAGCCATTGTTGTTGCCCTTCTTGGTCTTCCTTGTAGCCTTCATGACTCCTATGCTTTGGGTGTCTTGGTGGATTTATTGGATCATCATGAGTCTTAGGAGAAAGAGCATAAGAGAAATCATCAGGGTCAAGGATGGGTTTAAATGAGACATCTAATGTGGGCATAGAAGGGGAGAAGATAGGAATAGCTTCTAGATGGCTTGGCTCTCCTTCTATGGGTTCACTAGACATGCCATCCTTAAATTTTTCCTAATGTCCTATATGAGAATAAGGACGCTTTCTAAGAGATCCCTTCTTGAGAGGATTTGAATTATATTCACTCTAAGGTCTCTTGTGGAACTAGAAGTTTAACTTTTCCCAAAATCAGCATAAAAAGATCATCCTCACAAGAAATTTCAAAAGGTTTATTTTCTTCTTCCCTTGGAGGATTTTGGGGTATTAATGGTTCGGGATGGACAACTAAATCTTGGGATTGGAGTGGTTGTGATTTGGCTATCAAAACTTTTTCTTCTTGTTCGGGAGATGATTCATTCTCTTCCTCGGGGAGTTCATTATGAATGCTAGTGCAGGGAGTCTTTCCACTAATTCTATCAAGCATAGATCTTGCTTCACTAATAGACAAATGAAGGAAAGCTCCTTTAGAGGCTTGATCAAGGGTTTGCGTAGAATCCTCGCTAAGACCCATATAAAAATGTTGAAGGAGCATCGGGTCTGAAATAGCAAGGTCTGGGCCAGTGGTAATAAGATCATTAATACGTTCCCATGATGTGGCAAGAGATTCTTCTTCTAGTTGTCTAAAAGATAGAACCTCTTTTTGAAGGCTGACTACGTTAGAGATGGGAAAGAAATGTAAACAAAATTTAGAGTATAACGTTTCCCAATCTCCTTGCATACTTCCTATATGGTTTGATTATACCATTGTTTAGCTCTTTCTGTCAAAGAGAACGGAAACAACTTCCATCTTAAGGTTTCATTAGACATGCCCACGATACGCAAGCATGTGTAGGTCTGTTCAAACTCTCGTAGGTGTGAGTATGGGTCTCCATCGCCTTCTACTGAGAAGGATTGTTCTCGAATCAATTTTCTAAAACACGGGCACAACTCATAGCTAGGTGTTAGGATAGGCTCTGAAGATTTGGTGGCTTTAGGCTTGCGCTCGTGGGTTTAGCAAATTGATAGATAGGAGTGGAATCCACGGTGAAAAGAAAAAGAATAAAATAAGATAAAAAAAGATACAAAGTTAAGCTAGGTTCATAGTTCATTCAGCAACCGTTTCTCCAGCAACGACGCCAGAAAGCTTATCGGTATTTATTAATGCACACAGATAAATCTGCGAGCGCATGAATACCGCTGTAGCTTTCACCCAGAAGTATTCCAAGTATCGTATCCATAGGGAAATGTATGAGACTAACTACGATCTAACTTAACTAACGGTAGCAACAAGGTTAGGATAAACATGAACGTAGAGAGGATTACTAAGGTTCTCTAGTTCTGATATGGGTAAGCTATGTCTTCAACTATTCAACTTGGGATATTGTTTATGGAAAGACACTAGTCGAGGATGCTTTCTATAGTAACCGGGTCTTACTTGACTTGCAAACGGGAGATGGACTACAAATGATTCAACGAGGATATAAGAGTCACCCACGCGAGCTACCACCGATCCGGAATGTAGGGTGCATCCACGTTTAACCTAAGTCTAAGCACCACGCTTACACTTACGATTAATACTTACTCCCTGTAGAACAGGAATAAAACACTCAAAAGAGTCGTGAACCTGAAGAACAATATAGACAAGATGCTTACTTGAATCAGAAGTTGATTACGAGGGAAATCTCAGAGGCAAGCTCAGATAGAACTTGGATCCGCCAAGGTACAAGCCGTAGAGAGAGCACCGACAGGCCGGCACCTACTCCAAACTCTTTCCTCACTCTTCATCTCACTATTTCTATTTATAAGTCTAGATCCTATGGAAGACTAATCTTCTCTTGATAGTTGGCTCGATCCTGAAGATATGAATTAGGGTTTCAGGGATAACTCTAGGGAGGGGGTAGGCGGTGCCTTATATAGGGGAGATGGAGTAGGGGGCAAGGCACTGCCACGTCATCGATTCGCATCAACTCCCTCGATCACCGTTGGATGAATCGACTTAAAAGAACGGCATAGATGCAATCTAGGAAGCGGTGGAGAACCGACATTCGAAGCGAAGACTGACGGGAGGGGCCCATAAGCCGGCCGACCTACAGGTGAGGCCATCCGGCCCCACATGGTAGCCCTTCGGGTCTCCTTCGGTGGGTTGTCTTCCGAAGTGTTCTAGAGTCTTCTCATGTTGGTTTCATGATTTTCTTTGACGAATAGGTCATCTTTGATGGTTTTCTGGATAAATCCTCCTGCAAACACAGATTCACCAAAACTTTTGGAATTTATGAGTTTAAACCCCCTAGACCTAAGTTTGTGATGAAATAAAGTATATATGCAGGTTATGTTGACGGTTTATAATTGATGTTAGTGATCGTTAACAGTTGGTGAAGGTGCCACCATCCGATCTGCACCAACATCTCGGGGAGCTCCTCACGTCCAAGCAAGGCGCAGATGTCACGTTCCATGTTGGCGGTGAGACGTTCAGATCGCACAGGTATATTCCCGCGTCCCAGTCGGTGGTCTTCCAGGCAGAGCTCCTTGGCCCAATGAGAGAAAGCCATGCTACGGCTGTCGTCCAGATACAAGACATGGAGGCGCAAGTGTTTCAAACCCTTCTACAGTTCGTGTACACCGATGCCTTGCCTCAGGACATGACACGGGAGGAGGAAGCTGTGATCTGTCAGCATCTGCTTGTTGCGGCGGACAGGTACAGCATGGAGAGGCTGAAGCTGGTGTGCGAGGACAGGCTCTGCAGGCATAACAACGTGGCCTCCGTGGCTATCAAATTGGCTTTGGCCGAGCAGCACCAGTGTCATGGCCTCAAGGAGGCATGCCTCCAGTTCCTTGAGTCCCCGGCTGTTCTCAATGCCGTAGCAGCAGCCGAAGGCTTTGATCATTTGGCTAATACCCGCCCTTCTGTTTTGAAAGATCTAATCTTTAAGCTCATCGACTGTCGTCTATCTCTGGGGAAAACAACTTAGTCGATCAGAAAGGCGAACTTGCTAGAAGCAAACAGTAAAGTTCAGGCAATAGGTTTTTTTTTCTTCTGTTTGTTAATTGTAGAGTGTGTAAAACTTTTCTTCAGTATAAGAAATTGCATGGATGGATGTTTTTCACGTAGCTGTGGTCAGGAAGCACCGCATTATAAATATATAATGCCTCCAGAAGTTCTGCCTGTATTATTTCGTCTTTGAAAATCTCTCAAAGATCTCAAGTCAGCTACTGCTGTTGCTAATGATTTTTTTCTAACACATCATTTGTGTAAGGGAAAGACTAGCGCCCGGACTCCGGATGCCCGCATCTACTCTTTGCCCATGCGCCTGACGCGCTCCCATTGCTTGCGGCAGGAAATGGCACAGGCACACTTCCCTGGATGCATGCGGCCAACGGAAGGGACACGTGCACCGCGCCTCCGCCACCCACTTTGCCTAGGTGGGTCCCACAGCGTATGCATGCAGCTCATGCCCTGCCCGCCGGCATTGCTGCCGCACCTATACCCGCATTTCACTTCAGCATATTTACTTTTCTGCATTTACATTGTGCTAATAAAAGAAAGATAAAAAGTTTCATGACTGCATTTTATCATTGCATTATAAATCTTAAGCCCCATATGAATAAATCTATGGTGTAAATACCCATGTGAATATTCACTATGGTGGCATAAAAAATTAAAAATACCATACATATATATTTTTTGTTCTGCATATCTTAAAATTAGAAAATCCAAAATATATTAGGTAAACATCCTGCTAAAATGCTGCCAATACAAAAATATTTCTAGCCATCAAGAACAACTAATCTTCAAACGGCTGACCGTAAACCCTTTATCCAAATCCGTTCGATAAGTTTTGGTATTCTTGTTGGTATTTTGCAGCATGATACACAAAGATCAAGAGCAAGTTCACCCGGTCGTCTTCATCTCATTCCATCCCGAGACGAGAAGGGCATCCGCTAGCAAATCTGCTCTACGAAGCATCACTCAACTTCAACATTCGACCATGCCAACATCCAGCTTGAGGGAAAGGCATCCCCATGTATCTAACTAAGTATTCTTTTTCTTTTGTTATTCTTAAGTTTGCTCTACATTTGCTAAAAAAGTTGATGCCTAATTAAAAGCAAAATAAATCTTTGTCTTATAGTAAGGTGTGATAAAAAAATAAGAAAACAAAATAAAAGGTGTGTCTAGATTTTTAAGAGCTAAATAAATGAACTCTAAGGATAATCTCTTATAATGGAAATGATGAATAGCTATCCTGTTGTAATTCCTTTCGTGTACCTAGTTTTTAGCCTTCAATTCTCCTGAGTTTTGGATAAGACTGGTTCGATATAAGAATTTACTCTGAACTTGAAATTCGTGGGTAGCATGTTTGATCTAAGTCTAGATAATTGATGGATATGATATGAGAAGGTCTGAGCTACTGTTTATCTTGTTCCAAGTGATACTAAAATTCCAGAGATTTATCATTTGAAAAAAATATAAAAAATGCTTCATGATGAGTTCCTGTATGACAAAGCTCAAATTCCTATCAGAGCCAAATATGATATTTAGATTAGGAAAACTTTCATATATATGTTGCTTGTGTTGCATTGAGTTTAGTCAAGCTTTATTGACGCTTATGAGAGGTTTGTCGTGCTATTAAAATTAAGATCACGTACACACCACCCACATATCTTGTTGATATTCACACTATAGCATACTACTGTATACAACCATCGACGAAAAGGTGGATAGATTATACTTTGCCTAAAAAGAAGAGCGATCCAGGAAGACCTGTCATCCCCATCGCTATTGGACCTCATATATTCCAAGAGCTGTATGTGACTTTGGGGCAGTGTCAACATTGTGTCTAAGGTAATCTATGATAAAATTAACGGAGATACCTTGTTATACACAAACATACGTTTGCAGCATGCAGATCAGTCACTCTGCTACCCCAAGGGAGTTCTTGAATACACCATTGTTTGAGTGGGACAATCATTTGTTTTCGTAGATTTTGTTATTTTGGAAACAGGTGTAGATGTAAGGGCACCCATCATCCTAGGTCGACCCTTCCTAAACACCACGAAAACCATCATCTACGTGGATAGTGCCAAGATATGCTTCACAATCAAGGATAAAAAGGAGAAGTTTTCTTTCAAAAATTATATCTTGCAATCTCCTAGACATCCATAGACACCGTACCTGCCCGAAGAGACGACAATAAGCAAGAAGAAGAAGAACCAGAGAAGGAGGAAGAAGAAAGCCAGACAGTCACTAGAAGAATCAGTCAACATGATCAACACACTCTGATCAGAGTATGACCAGCTCCTCGCTTCACCATTTCTTGCTAAGAAGGATGATCTAGGCGTACCCACGATCGAGTGTACCATTGGACAAAGAATCTTCCATGACACCTTCTGCAACAGTATCGAAGCTTTCATTTTTGTGCTTATCCTAGTTGTTGGTTTAGTTTATGCATGGCGAAAAGGATCGGGTGTCAATATAATGTCCAAGGTAACGTATGAATACTTATTTGGTAACAAACCTTTGTTGTTGTTTACACCGGAATTTGGAGGGAGGATCTCAGAAGCTTGAGAACTCCTAAAATCATGTCAGTAAGGAATCAATTACGTGCAAATTGGAACCAGCTGATTCGGATGCAGCACTAGAATCGGCTTTCTTTAGATAGCGCCAGCAGATAACGACAGAGGCTATGATCGGCGCTGGGACAAGACATGCTGGACTCTACAAAAAGGGAAAGATTAGAGTCCAAGTTATCTTAAATTAGGAATGTTTTCATTATGCCAAAGATTGTATTGAGTCATACTCGAGTAAGGTTCGTTTTTAGACTTCGGGTATAAATACCAAACCCCGGCTATTGTAAAAGACAATCAATCAATCAAATACAAAGTCAATTACTTTTTTTGGCTCCGGCCACCCCTTAGGAGAAGGAGTAGAGTAGATCTCAGCGACTTCTTCAGCAAGTATGGCTGCATCGATCCGGTCGACCTCCAATGCTTGTCTGTAAGTACCATCATGGTTTATACCTCTGTTCGTATGGCTGCATCGATCCGGTCGACCCTCACTACGACTCTGGTATAGGCTAGTTATCGACTCTTGTCTAATTCAAGTATGGCCTGTGTGATTCTGCCTCACACCCCACTGCTTGAATTCGATCAAGGTCAAGTTATCGGCTCTACCTCAGTATGGTAGTCTTTGGTAGATTCATTAAGTTATCGATATTGCTTATTGCTTTCATTGTTTATCTAACTACAGCAATATCACTTTGCCCGATTGAGATTGATCTGGATCGGCCTTATATCTTATTTAGCTCAACGTTTGCTAATTTAAAACTGATCTAATCTACATCTTGAGCGATGAGTTATGTTTTTATCGGTTGTTTTACGTCAATCTTAATCGTGCATAGCGTGCGGTTAAGGCATGTCCCATCTTGAGTAGATCTATTAGTTAATGAAAACCGTTCCATGGCCCATCATCATGGCCTGTGGGATTCTGCCTCTCTCCCCACTGTTGGCACCATGGAGTGGGGATCGTTAGTTGGTAGACCCGTTCCTGAGAAGGCATGACCTTAACTGTGCGTTATGCTTGAATCAGCTGTTTAGCAGATATCGAACGCTTTCACAAACAGTTCGCATTATGAGATCATTGAAGTAGAGATAAGTTGAAAGATATGTTAGCCCCATGATCTTGTTATTGTATTATGGCCTGCATGATTCTGCCTCATGCCCCACTGATATTAGTAATGAGTTAGGGTCGTCGAGTCTATTGTTGTTTCTACGGCCTGCATGATTCTGTCTCATGTCCCACTGGTCATGGCGATAGATGAGATCTAACCTGTTCATTAGATTTATCTTTATTAGATGGTTAAGTGATGTTGAATTGTCTCTTTATATAAAATGAAGTTTGGTTACTTATAATCATTGGCTCAGTACAAACCGATCACCGTTGATATCTTATTGTCATTGATTAATATTTGTTTAAATAACATTTATCTTGAATGATAACCGATTCTTCTTATTCAACCCCATGAGCTTTAACTCATTCATTCTTGTGAATATGCTGGGATCGACTATTTAGTCGATCTCCTCTTATATCGGCTCTCAGAGCCGCACATTCGGGACTGTCTGGCAACACCAGCACGTTCCGCCCTTAATTACTGATGAGCTTTCTCTCCTTATCAATTGCAGGGTCAAATTGACTGGCACGTCTCGAGAGGATTGTGCAGGATCGACCACCCTTGCGCTGAAGCTAGGCGGATCTGCTCCATCGAGCGGACCCTTTCGGCTTGCTGCGTGTGTCCTCGGCACAGAGACGAAAATTTTGTGTCGACACACATTTTTAGCATGCCCGGTGGGACTCAAACCCACAATCCTTTGATGGCAGTTCACTACAACGATAGCATCCTTATGGTACATTTTGAAGACCTACCTGATGAAGATAAAGATACCATCAACAAAGCTACAGAAGAATTTCAGAAGAAGTGTTTGCTGTCCTACACCAAAATGCATGATAGCACAATTATTCAAAAATTTCCACTACCAAGAGTTCTACTACATGGGCAGACAGATACTATCAAAGCTGAAGACATGCGTTTCTTTACGGAAGCCATAGACAAATCTGTTCGTGATGCCATATCAAGCCGCAATGAAGCTTTCGTTGACGCATTTCACAACGCCATGAAAGAGGCGATTCATGGGATTCCAGTCGGTCAGGTTGGATCGACTTGTTACAACATTCCAGATCCGTCGACTCAAGGGACTAATCAAGTCAGTACCAGCCATCAAGAAGTAGTACCAGTTGGTAATGGGGACGTCCAGACACTTCAAGGTTCATCTAAACAAACTCTAGGTACTGCTACGAATCAGTACAATCCTGGATCATTGATACAGCGTGTATAACAGCTGACGGGGCAAAGTCAGAACCAGATGATTAATTTTGGCACATCAGGTCACATACCGTCGTCGGCTCAAAAAATAGCACCATCGATTCAAAGGATCCGTAGAGATATAGATCCTTATGTCTATAATCAGATACTTCAAGCAGCAAGTCAGCAAAGGACCCAACAGATTGAGATTCCACAAGGCTATCACTATGGCACGGATTATAACACCCTCCACATGATGCCAAATCTAGGATATCAAGGCATGCAGGATTTCAATCCACAGATGGATCAGCAAGTACCGAGAAATCCAAAACCGCAAGCTGACGAGTTGCTGCTGAAGGTGACCGAGATGATGAAGAATCAGTTCGGTCTGAAGCCAAAAGGGCTGACCTTTTTGTACAAATGCCCATATCCAGAATGGTATGATTTGGTCGCTCTTCCTACAAATTATAGGCTCCCAGAGTTTGCCAAGTTCACTAGTCAAGACGGCACAAGCACAATAAAACATGTCAGTCGGTATCTTACACAATTGGGTGAAGCATCAGTTGAGGATGCCCATCGAGTTCGTTTCTTCTCCTTATCCCTGTCAGGGCCAGCCTTCACTTGGTTCTCGTCACTACCAGTCAACTCCATTGCCAATTGGGCTGACCTAGAGAAGAAGTTTCATACGTATTTTTACACTGGGACTGGAGAAAAGAAGATAACCGATTTGACAACCATGAGATAGAGGGCTAATGAATCGGGCACTGAGTTTCTTTAGAGATTCTAGGAGACTAGGAATTTGTGCTTCTCATTGAGCTTGGCCGATGATCTACTAGCTGCTTTAGCTATCTAGGGAATGCTGCCAATGTGGAAGGAAAAGCTGCTAGGACAAGAATTTGACAACTTGGGTCAATTGGCTCAACGAGTAGCAGCGCTCAATAGACAATTCCAGAGTATGCGCAGAGATACCCGATTCCAGAAGAGCACAACAGTAGCCAAAGCTTATGATCCATACTCAATTGACGACGGCTATGAAGATGATGAAGAAGAAGTTGCTGCAGGTGAATGGAATTGGGGCAAGAAAATAGTAATGGTGCCAAATCCTTGGGGAAGAGGAATCGAGGAGAGCTATGACTTCGATATCACAAAATCGGACAAGCTCTTTGACTTCTTGCTTGAGAAAGGCTAGATCAAATTGCCGAACAATCATATTATGTTGCCCCCTGAATAGTTGAAGAATAAGAAGTTCTGCAAGTTCCATAATGCTACTTCTCATTCCACTAATGAGTGCAGAATTTTCCGGCAGCATATACAGAGGGCTATTCAACAAGGGAGGCTCAAGTTCGATACACCTCGAAAGATGAAAGTCGATGATAATCCTTTCCCAGGAGATCAAAATATGGTTGATGTTGAGATATTCAAAGGAAAGACTAAGGTCCTAACATCAGCTAGGTCGAAAGAAGCTGAAACAGTTGATCCCAAGATGCAAATATCGGCTGATGAATACAGAGAGATTAGAAAACATCATGATCAACAGAAGAGCCGATATGAGCAAGGAGAAATGTCAAAGGATGGAGCGACGAAGCCGCGAGTCACATCTCGGATCCCGTTGAATAAGTGGCAGCGGTAGAAGGAAAAAGATTATCATCGATGGCTAGAGGATCAAGAATACCAGCGTCAACTGGAAGAAGAAAGGTATGAAAGGAAGCAAGATGATCGCACTGGAATTGTCCTTTCTTCAGATATTGCTGGAACGAAGGTTTGAAATTGCCTACAAGACATGACTGTCTAGAATGCAGCAATCAATATTGGGAGTTTAGGCAATCTCAAATCAACCACCGATCTATCCATGCTTAGGATGCATATCATCATAATAGCTTGGATCGGTGCTTAAAAATTAAAAGTATTCATGATCAGCTGGGAAAAAGAGTTGTTAACCAAGACTGGGCAGATCATGAAGAAGGAGGCAGCCAGAGGGAACATGTCTGGTTGGAAGGCCAATGGTGCCCCGGAGGATTGACAAGAAGCCAAAAAAGAAGGTTGCAACGCCTCAGGAATAAAGAGATGGAACAGGCTCAAGCGTCCGGTAAAACTCAAGTATGGCGTGCCAAGCAAATAGCTGATAGAAAGCAACCATTGGCTAATATTCAAACGGTTTTTCTATTGCCATCAGAATTCAGAGTCAATGGTGAAAGCTCACAGCCGATCCAAGTAGTCTGCTTTGATAATTTGTTTTAATGGACAATCCAATAGATGATACAGATGGTAAACTAGGACATGGTTTCACGTCGGCTGATGAATTGGAAGAAGTGGATATTGGTTCTGGTGACAGACCTAGGCCGACGTACGTAAGTGCTAAATTGGATCCAGAGTATAAGCGGGAATTAATTAATTTATTGAAAGAATTTAAGGACTGCTTTGTTTGGGAATACTACGAGATGCCTGGTTTAGACTAGTTAATTGTTGAGCATCGGTTGCCAATCAAACCGGGATATCGGCCATTCAAGCAAGCTCCAAGGAGATTCAACCCAAACGTGCTTAATGATATTAAAAAGGAGACTGAAAGGCTACTGGAGGCGAAGTTTATCCCACCATGTCGATATGCAGAGTGGATATCGAATGTTGTCCCTGTATACAAGAAGAATGGAAAATTAAGGGTTTGCATTGATTTTAGGGATCTGAACAAAGCCACACCCATGGATGGTTATCCAATGCCGATAGCCGATATGTTAGTAGATGCAGCAGCCGGGCACAAGGTTATTAGCTTCATGGGCGGAAATGCAAGGTATATCCAAATTTTCATGGCTGAAGAAGACATAGCAAAGACCGCTTTCAGGTGCCCCGGCGCAATTGGCTTGTTCGAGTGGGTTGTGATGACCTTTGGTCTGAAGAATGCTGGTGCTACTTATCAAAGGGCAATGAATTATATTTTTCATAAGCTGATCGGCAGGATTGTTGAAATCTACATTGATGATGTAATGATAAAATCAAAAGGATACAAAGAGCATCTAGCTGATTTGCGGGAGACTCTGGAATGCACGAGAAAACATGGTTTGAAGATGAACCCTAATAAGTGTGCCTTTGGGGTATCAGCTAGGCAATTCTTGGGTTTTATGGTCCATGAGAGAGGGATTGAGGTCGGTCAAAAGAGCAAGAAAGCAATTGACAATGCGGTGCCCCCAACTACTAAAACGGAGTTGCAATCTTTGCTTGGCAAGATTAATTTCATCAGAAGGTTTATTTCAAATTTGTCAGAAAGGGTTCTTCCGTTTTCTCCCTTGTTGAAATTAAAGAACGATCAAGAATTCAGATGGGGTGACCTACAACAGAAAACACTTTGAAGAGATATTATGATGAGTGTCAGAGGTTGCTCAAAGAGTTTCCTCATGTCTCATTTCAACACATTCGAGGGCACAAAATCAAGAAGCTAACCGTTTGGCTCAAAGTGCATCAGGTTATCGAGTAATTTAGGAAATCTTGAGTAATGAAACCTTGGATAATGATTGGAGAGTTGAGATAGTCGACTACCTTAGAAATCTATCGCAAAAAGTTACCAAAAAGCTAAGGTATAAATCGACTAAATACGTTTCGCTGGATGATTAGCTGTATTACAAAATGATCGATGGGGCCTTACTCAAATGCCTGAATCAAGAAGAGGCCAAGGTGTTGATGGGCGAAGTGCATGAAGGGATATGTGGAGCTCATCAATCGGCTTATAAGATAAAATGGATTATCCGCAGAACAGGATATTTTTGGCCGATAATATTAGAAGATTGTTTTGAATATTACAAGGGATGCCAAGACTGTCAATGTTTTGGTAATATCCAGAAGTCGCCTGCATCGGCCATGAACCCAATAATCAAGCCAAGGACGTTTCGGGGCTAGGGAATTGATTTGATTGGCCAGATCTTTCCACCCTCGAGCAAAGGACATAAGTTCATATTGGTAGCAACAGATTACTTCACCAAGTGGGTTGAAGCAGTCCCCTTGAAAACGGTAACTTCAAAAAACATGGTTGATTTTGTCAAGGAGCATATTGTGTATCATTTTGGGATTCCTCAAACCATCACTACTGATCAAGGGACCATGTTCACATCAGAGGAATTTAGAGATTTTGCTGCCAGTATGGGGATCAAGCTGCTAAATTCATCTCCTTACTATGCTCAGGCTAATGGTCAGGCCGAGGCATCCAATCAGATTATGATTAAGTTGATCAAGAAGAAAATTGAGGAGCAGCCCAGGAAGTGGCATTCGACGCTTAATGAGGCACTATGGGCGTATAGGATGGCCTGTCATGGATCAATTAAAACATCACCTTATGAGCTTGTGTATGGACATAACGCAGTCCTTCCTTGGGAAGTTTGGACCGGATCGAGGCATGTTTTGTTACAGAATGATTTGACAGCCGAAGACTACAAAAATCTTATGATGGACGACTTAGAAGACTTAAGTTGCCTTCGGCTGCGCGCTCTCAAAAATATTGAAGCTAATAAACTGAGGGTCACAAAATATTACAATAAAAGGGTCAAGAATAAGCGATTTTTTGAAGGAGACTTGGTGTAGAAAGTGAAATTGCCAATCGGGTCAAAGGACAGTAAGTTTGGCAAATGGTCACCCAATTGGGAAGGGCCTTATCGGATCAAACATTGTGCACCTGGTAATGCTTATATTTTGGAGACACTAGGAGGAGAAGAAGAGTTCAGCCGAGCAATCAATGCGAAATATTTAAAGAAATATTATCCCAGCGTTTGGATTAACACTTAAGCAACTGATTTGTTCGGTCAATAGCTCTAATAGCCGATATCAGAAAGGTATCACCTCTAGCACAAAAAATAAACGCTCATTCAAGACGAGGGAATTGTTTGCTAAAAAGTCATCTATTACAAGCTATGGGCCGGAAAACAATTTGCTCACTACATCATCGGCCAAGGTATTGAAAGCTACAGAGCTGGCGGCGCTAAAGAATTCATCAATCAAACGCTCATGATCCTTGGGAGGCACTGCATCCGGGAAACCATGAGGAAGAAGCCGAAGATTGTGACCGGAGCGGGCTTGTGCAGTAGCCAACACTGTGGCAGCACCATGATGAACACCATGGTGAGCAACCTCCCTGACGCGGATTGGGATGTCATGCAAACAGACCACCAGAACGGCGCCTCTGGCATTGACAAATCCCACTGCGTGATCTACGGCTGATCGAAGGCTTTCTAACTAAGCAGTTAGATCTAAAAAAATTCAAAGAAAGGGTTGATCAGAAGATCTTGAAGGCAAAGTTAAGAAAAGCGAAGGAGATTGTAGCCGTCTTACCGGTGATTCTGGCTTCAGCCCTGGCCAACTGTTCCCTCAGATCGGCCTCGAAAGACGATCGGATTTGAATCATAGCCAGAGCCGACTCCGAAAGGGAAAGACAGTTGGTTAAACTTCGATTAGTCCGATCAATGGAAGCGATTAGATCATCATTATCAATCTGCCTCCTCGAACAACTGGGAAGCTAGCGACGAATCAGTGTTGAAGATGATCTCGAAGATTGAACCAAGTCGACCCCGTGCTCTGGGGTGATGGAGACATCCCAAGCAGCACCTTCCCGGCGATGAAGACGCTGGCGCGATGATGCGGACCCGTCAAGAACCTCCTCAGCAGGCCTATTGCTACTATCCATGATCTCAAACCTGCAGAAAAGTAGGGACTATGCTAAAGACGCAGAGGGTTTGAGAACGAGACGGGTAGTTTTTCGAACCCCAACCATGGCCCGCATATATAGCCCGGGGAGGCGAGGAGATGGATTTCGCCGAGGGTATGAAAATTGAAAACAAATACGGAAATGGATCGGCGCTCTAGAATTTCAGGGGAGAGATAATGAAGTGATAACAGATCCGGACTTATTGCTTCTCCAGATTATGAAAAGTCGCAGGATGGATACGAAGAATTTACGTTAACTAGAAAGCAGCCCACCAAGACTTCTTTGGATTGAAGGGAGTTCAGGTCCACACAAGGCCGAGGGTCGTCATGAACCAGGTCACATCGGCCGGATAATGGAATTATACTAAGAGAAGGGGAAAGATCGCCCGCTTGGCAGACGCCTAACTAGTTTCTCGGTGATCGAGAACTGCGGGAAAGAAGTCTGTGGCTCTCCCAGCAGGCGTTTGATAAAGCAAACAAGGGGAAGGTGTCCACACATTTTAGCCCTTGGAAACACTAGAACAACTTTGTGAGCATGGAGAGAAGACTCAGGTGGTATCACAAGACTTCTTCTAGCCGCAATAGCTGATCCTCTTGCTCGACAAGGCGCTAGAATGAGCGACACAATCACCCTATACACAAGAATTCTTCTAGCCACTCAAGATCTTCATAGCAAATGAACCATGGAGGATCCGTTGAAGTCAGAGTTCGAGAGGGCAGGTAGAAGAGAAACATAGCTGAATCGATAAGCTGCTCTCACCAGGGGCGAGTAGACATTTTATAGCCGGTCTGGAAGGATGAATCCAAGTGCCCATGAAATAGTGGTGCTCTTGCAAAAGTTTTGAGGCGTAGGCTCATGAATGGACGCAAGTGGCGACGAACGGTGGACCCCAGATCAAGGTTCTCTACCCGTGACTATGGACCAATCAGGGATGCAGACAGGATAATTTTGGAATAAAATTACTTTTATCCCAAAATTGGGGGGCATGTGTTTACACCAGAATTTGGAGGGAGGATCTTAGAAGCTCAAGAGCTCCCAAAATCATGTCAGCAAGGAATCAATTGCGTGCAAATCGGAACCAGCTGATTTGGATGCAGCACTAGAATCAGCTTTCTTCAGATTGCGCCAGCAGATAACGACAGAGGCTATGATCGACGCTGGGACGAGACATGCTGGACTCTACAAAAAGGGAAAGATTAGAGTCCAAGTTATCTTAAATTAGGAATGTTTTCATTATGCCAAAGATTGTATTGAGTCATACTCGAGTAAGGTTCATTTTTAGACTCCGGGTATAAATACCAAACCCCGGCTATTATAAAAGACAATCAATCAATCAAATACAAAGTCAATTACTTTTTTTGGCTCCGGCCACCCCTTAGGAGAAGGAGTAGAGTAGATCTCAGCGACTTCTTTAGCAAGTATGGCTGCATCGATCCGGTCGACCTCCACTGCTTGTCTGTAAGTACCGTCATGGTTTATACCTCTGTTCGTATGGCTGCATCGATCCGGTCGACCCCCACTACGACTCTGGTATAGGCTAGTTATCGACTCTTGTCTAATTCAAGTATGTCCTGTGTGATTCTGCCTCACACCCCACTGCTTGAATTAGATCAAGGTCAAGTTATCGGCTCTACCTCAGTATGGCAGTCTTTGGTAGATTTATTAAGTTACTGATATTGCTTATTGCTTTCATTGTTTATCTAACTACAACAATATCACTCTGCCCGATTGAGATTGATCTGGATTGGCCTTATATCTTATTTAACTCATCGTTTGCTAATCTAAAACTGATCTAATTTACATCTTGAGCGATGAATTATGTTTTTATCGGCTGTTTTACGTCAATCTTAATCGTGCCTAGCGTGCGGTTAAGGCATGTCCGATCTTGAGTAGATCTATTAGTTAATGAAAACCATTCCATGGTCTGTCATCATGACCTGTGGGATTCTACCTCTCACCCCACTGTTGGCACCATGGAGTGGGGATCTTTAGTTGGTAGACCCATTCCTAGGAAGGCATGACCTTAACTGTGCGCTATGCCTGAATCGGCTGTTTAGCCGATATCGAACGCTTTCACGAACATTTCGCATTATTGAGATCTTTGAAGTAGAGATAAGTTGAAAGATATGTTAGCCCCATGATCTTGTTATTGTATTATGGCCTGCATGATTCTGCCTCATGCCCCACTGATATTAGTAATGAGTTAGGGTCATCGAGTCTATTGTTGTTTCTACGGCCTGCATGATTCTGCCTCATGCCCCACTGGTCATGGCGATAGATAAGATCTAACCTATTCATTAGATTTATCTTTATTAGATGGTTAAGTGATGTTGAATTGTCTCTTTATATAAAGAGGAGTTTGGTTACTTATAATCATTGGCTCAGTACAAACCGTTCACCGTTGATATCTTATTGCCATTGATTAATATTTGCTTAAATAACATTTATCCTGAATGATAACCGATTCTTCTTATACAACCCCATGAACTTTAACCGATTCATTCTTGCGAATATGCTGGGATCGACTATTTAGTCGATCTCCTCTCATATCGGCTCTCAGAGCCACATATTCGGGACTGTCTGGCAACACCGGCACGTTCCACCCTTAATTACTGATGAGCTTTCTCTCCTTGTCAATTGCAGGGTCAAATTGACTGGCACGTCTCGGGAGGATTGCGCAAGATCGACCACCCTTGCACTAAAGCTATGCGGATCTGCTCCATCGAGCAGACCCTTCCACCTTGCTACGTGTGTCCTCGGCACAGAGACGAAAATTATGTGTCGACAGTTGCCTACATATATGCAATTATAGATGGCGGACCAATCAATCTGATTTTAGTAGGGAATAGCGAAACATGTCATGGTAAGAATACATGATCACTATGCCCCTGCCGACTTCATGGTTCTAGACATGGGTGAAGAAGAAGATGATACACCCATCATCCTTTGAAGACCATTCCTCAACACCACCAACGCAATCATCTACATCGAATCACGACAAGTCCACTTCCAATTCTCTAGAGAAAAGGTTCGCTGCTATTTCAATAGTTATACCACTTATGAACAACCAAAGAAGACCCACTCTAGGAGGAGACGTTGATCATCCTGACGCCTAAAGAAATCAACCCCCAAGGAATGAATGGGAAGAAGATGAAGAACCTGAAGAAGTTGTGAAAGATGAACCTACTTCGCCTAAGACCAGTCCTAACGGTGTTTCGTAAACCGGACTAGTAAATTTATATGATTGCCGCGCTGCTCTAGGAAGACAATGGTAGCATCCAATAGACATGAGGATTTATATTGGTTTAGGTCAGAGCCCTACGTCTAGTCTCAGAGAAGATCGAGTGTGTGTTCCTCACTTGAATGCTCTGAAGTTCTTACAATGGGGGTGCAAGAATGGTGAAGGAGGTGGTAGACCATATGCTAGACGAGGGGCAGCCTGAAGAGAAGCTCCAGGAGCCCTACTACTATGGATGGAATAGTAAAGGATGAAGAAGAATGTGAAGATGTCTCGAGATGGGTGCCTTAGCCGCCCTTATATAGAGTTTGGGGCCAGGGCGCGTTATAAAGAGAAGGTTCCCCCAACCGAAGGGTTGAGCGCCTGAGGGAGGTCCTAGCTAACTTGGCTTGCAAGCTACGCCATCTTTTCGTGTCCATTCGGTGTGGTCATCATCATGGTTTTGTGGCCACTTTGCAGCAGAGCAAGAAGTGGTGCTACTGTGCTGACCGTGGCGGGCACTATAGGCACATCATGGTTCATCAGCTATCCTGTGCAATGCGGTGTGCATCATGGTCTTCGTCACCGCTTTTAGGTTCCCCGAGGTGTCGTACCCATAGCAGGTAGCTGCCCTAGGTCATCGTTCGTCTAGTCATTTCTTAGGACTGAGGGCCATGACCCCGATCGTCGGGGTTAGGGCTTTCAACTGGCCTGGTCGGCCTCTGCGCTAAGCCCCTTGTTGTGTCTCCCATTCCGCAGTGGGTAGGACCGTATACCTACCTGGTTGGGCCATATCCGATCGGTGGTCATCGTACCTATCGTTACTGCCTCGAGGCGGTGTTGTCTTGTCCGTGCAGCATGGCATAGGGTTGGCAACTAATTGGGTTGAGGTGACTATTGTCGTCTTGGTCCATTCGGGGTCCGTGCGGCATGCTTGACCATATCAGGGTAGGCCTGCTTAGCAGGGCGCGACCTCTTTCTATCTCTTTTGGAGGTCATGACAGAGAGAGGTCGTACGCCTTGCGAGCGTGGTGACACCATGGTAGGTGGAAGAAGCCTGACCTATTTTGGCTTTTGCTGGGCCTCGGTCATTTGGGCCTTTATCTATTGTTACGTTGTGAGCTATGTAGCCCACCATTTAATCGATGCTTTGAGATACTTGTCGTGAGCAACTCCCGTGTCGTTCACGGTTTGCAGCGCCGAAGCTCATGGACGAGTGCTTCATTGGTCGTGCCAGAGATGAACGCTCCGAACATGTCCGCATCCACGATGTTGGTAAGCTCGTTGCACTGCTTGGGAAAGCGGTGGATGTACTCGCGTAGAGTTTCTTCCACCCTCTGCTTGCAGGCCTTGAGGTCCCAGGAATTCCTAGGGCACACATATGTGCCCTAAAAGTTTCCCATGAAGATGTGCTTGAAGTCTATCCATGAATGGATGTTGTTCACGGGGAGATGCTTGAGCCATGCTCGGGCACTTTCTGTGAGGTAGTGTAGTAGATACTGTATGATGAAGAGGTCATCGTCCGCCCCGCTTGCTCGACAGGTGAGACAGAAGTCCTCCAGCCACACAATGGGGTTGGTGTCCCTAGAATACTTGACAATGTTTGGCAGCGCGTGGAAGCACACCGAGAATGGTGTTTGCCGGATCATTTTTGCGAAAGCCTATGGTCCACAGGCTTCGGGCTTGGGCTGCGTCGAGTGTCTCACACCCTAGGGTGCTGGCCATGGTTATCTAGGTCCCTATCACCATAGTGTAGCTAATTTTTGCTTGCCTAGTTGGGCCTAGGGCCCCTGGCACCTTGAGTTGGGTGGGCATTGTGATTTTCAACGTGACAACTGCGCATAGGGGAGGGTTCCTGCCCGTGCACTGCGTTGCCATCGTCTAGTCAGAGCGCGCTCGGCGTGTGGTGCCACTCAAGGGCACCATGTTCCATTGAGATGTGCATGAAGCTGGCTTCGGGATGTCGCCTCTCCATGGAGCTTTGGGCCTACTGCACTGCTGAGGTTTCTAGCAAGCCCCACAGCTCCTGATGGATGTGCTTTCCCTCATAGATTGATGGTTCAGGGGCCGTCCGCATGATCATGGTAGCTGCTGTGATGTTCTGGCTAGCGCAAGGGAAGACTAGTGTCTCCCTTTTGCCCTATTGGATCTAGTCGTAAACACGACATACTCGTGCCCGCGCCCCCTCAGCATCAAGGTGTTGAGGGCAAGGGCAGTCGTGGTCATGGTGTGCATCGGCCTAATCAGCTTCTCACGCCCTAGCTCGCTCCAGGCACTCCTGGTCATACTCAGCCTATTCCCCAGGGGTGCGAGGAATCAGGTATGCATCACCCTTTGCGTCCTCTGCTGACGCTGCCCCATCCTCCGAGAGGTGCAATATGTTGCATTCCCTCAGCGGAGGTCAGCTTCCCTCAGAATCTGACTCGGAGTCCGTGGTCTCCGAGGTTGCCAACAAGAGATCATAGAGGGACTCCGGGTCCCACTCCATCATCCCCACGAACCCAGGGGAATTCGACGTCGTTGTGCGGCCATTGTGTCTAGCCAGCTCTCGCTCGAAGAGAGCGATCGCGTCCCACATCTTGAAGGGTAGTGGAGTGCTAGGGTTCTAGAATTCAGCCTTTGGTGGCAAGGGCCCACCTCCGGAGAGTTGGGCGAAACCATTTGTTGACACGTAAAACACGTGTCGGCTCAGCTCTAGTTTGGGGGTCGCCCCGAGGTATGCGTCGATCCTGCATGCTAGCACACCAGAATCGATGATCATGCCTCTGGCTTGCGCCGGCCCATGATCAGGCGTTGAGATGTGCGGTGGAGCTACATTCTCTTTGCTTAGCCGTAGCTGACCCAAGCGGTCGACTATGAAGTCTAGGTCCCCAAAGCGCAGAGCTTGACAAGGGATAACACCATTGATGGGAGCTGGCCCGTCGATATCGGTGAACTCAAGGCTTCTTTGACAAAAGATGGTAGGCAGTCCACCGAGGGGTATCCCACAATGGTAGATTTGTCATAGAGGTGAGCGAGATTAGGAGCGAGATGGTAATACAAGCACCAAGATACAAGATTTAGACAAGTTCAGCCATTAGTATGACGTAATACCTACATCATGTGTTCTAATGTATTGCATTGAGATGTATCGATCGTGTCCACTAGGGGACCCCTGCCTCTCCTTATATACTCTGGAGGGCTAGGGTTACAAGGAAAGTAGCCTATTTGGTACTATACAATATCTTGCGGTGCACGTCAAGTAGCGTCGTGCACGCCTTGATCTTGTGGGCTAGGCCACCTCTGATGGTGCGGCCCATGTCTTGTCTTGTGGATATCGGGGGCCATACCCCCATAGCTAGTCCCCGAGCCTGACAGTAGGTGACGTAGTCACATGGTGCCAGGGTCAGAAAGTAGAAGACCAGCCGAGCAGGCAGTTAATCCCCGGCGTAGCCTCAAGATGAGAAAAGCGCACATTCACCGCAAGGTGAAACTATGCCCACTTAGTCCCCAAGCCTGCTAGAAGATGAAGAATGAATCTTGTAGCAGGGTCAAAGAAAAAGAAGTCTGAAAGCTTTGCCGACGTCATCCGACATGCACGTATCAAGACCCTAGACGTGCTGCCCAAGATCAACACCCTGATCTGAACAGCATGGAGCAGCTTGCATAGCACATCGATGAGACGTAGCAAGATCCGACCACCAAGGGCGATGTCCACGCACCAAGGAGTCCTCGACGTAGCTGGCGACGTCCGAGCACCGAGGAGTTCCCAACATAGCTGGCGATGTCCGAGCACCGGCGTAGCTTGCGATGTCCAAGCACCAAGGAGTCCCCAGCGTAGCTGGCCATGTCCAAGCACCGAAGAGTCCCCGACGTAGCTGGCGATGTCCAAGCACCGAGGAGTTCCCGGCATAGCTGGCGATGTCCGAGCACTGAGGAGTCCCTGGCGTAGCTGGCGATGTCCGAGCACTGAGGAGTTCCCAGCGTAGCTGGTGATGTCCGAGCACTGAGGAGTTCCCAGCGTAGCTGGCGATGTCCAAGCACCGAGGAGTCCCCGGCGCAGCTGGCGATGTCCGCAAGGTGAAGTGGGGTGAAGTGTGCCCACTTAGTCCTCGAGCACGAAGAATCCAAGGGCCGAGGAGTAACCGATGTAGCTGGTGATGAAGCACGAGCGATGAATAGTCTGGTCAAATGGTCGGCGATGAAGTGAGTATTGAGTAGAAGCGATCGGCGAACAGTCCGATCAACTGGTCGTGACGAAGTCGATGAACCTAGCGATCCGACCAGTTGATCGGTGGAGAAGTCCGAGCACCAGGTGATCCGATCACCTGGATGATGATCCTGCAATACAAATATATAGAACGGGTAGTACATGATGTAAAAATATATGAACTCCGAAAAAAAATCAGCAATGGCGATGAAATAGCGTATGCAGCTCGGCGATCAATTGGTGTGAAGATGTATTTATATTTAATACAAATTGCCCGAATAGTTAGTGTGTAGCTGAGTCTCTAGCCCTAGCTAGCCCGTTAACCATAACGCGGGGCACGGAGCCCGTGCACGTGTAGGAAGAACAAAGCGTCGCTAAGGAGCTGCTGCCGACCACCCATAACGCAGAGGGCAGACGCTTGTGCACGTGTAGGGAGGAGCCAGAGACAGGGCCGTCTCTGGAGGTGTCCAAGCATCAACATGACTATTCGGGGGTTCAGAAAATCGTTTGGAGAGCAAACATGGAGAAAACAGCTTGGAGAAACATTATGGCGATATACAAAGATTGGAGAATACTTAGGAGAATATTAAAGCGTGACTTAGCTTTAGATAGAAAATCTGGTCAGTGACATATGGCGTTATCTGGTCGGCTTTGATGGCGAGCACCCGGCGGGCGGTGAGTTGTTGGTGAAGACGACCTTGGAGGTGGTTTCGAGATCGGATCTGCTGTCGTGGGGGCTGGTGTAGCCAGCGATGAATCGTCGTCGTGGACCAACATGGATCTCCACGAGATTGATGACGAGAATGCGTTGTTGATTTGAGGTCCATCTGGTTTGCCATGGGATCAAGCGCACACCCCTACCTGGCGCGCCAACTGTTGACAAAAGATGCTCGGCAGTCCACCGAGGGGTATCCCACGATGGTAGATTTGTCGTAGAGGTGAGCGAGATCAGGAGCGAGATGGTAATACAAGCACCAAGACACAAGATTTAGACAGGTTCGGCCGTCAGTATGACGTAATACCTACATCCTGTGTTCTGATGTATTGCATTGAGATGTATCGATCGTGTCCACTAGGGGACCCATGCCTCTCCTTATATACTCTAGAGGGATAGGGTTACAAGAAAAGTAACCTATTTGGTACTATATAATATCTTATGGCGCATGCCGAGCAGCGTCGTGCACGCCTTGATCTTGTGGGCTGGGCCACCTCTGATGGTGCGGCCCATGTCTTGTCTTGTGGATACCGGGGGCCATACCCCACAGTTTCCAAATCGATGCGGCCACCGGGGGCCACGGCAAGAGTGAGTCTGATGTGAGTGCAGGGAGCCATCGCTTCCTTCTCAATAATCGAGAGTGGGCGACTGTCCCCTACCTGGCGTGCCAACTGTCAGTGTTTCGTAAACCAGACTAGTAAATTTATATGATTGCTGCGCTGCTCTAGGAAGACGATGGTAGCATCCAACAGACACGAGGATTTATACTAGTTTAGGCCAAAGCCCTATGTCTAGTCTTAGAGAACATCGAGTGTGTGTTCCTCACTTGAATGCTCTGAAGTTCTTACAATGGGGGGTGCAAGAATGGTGAAAGAGGTGGTAGATCCTATGCTAGACGAGGGGTAGCCCGAAGAGAAGCTCTAGGATCCCTACTGCTTTGGATGGAATGGTAGAGGATGAATAAGAATGTGAAGATGTCCCGAGATGGGTGCCCTAGCCGCCCTTATATAGAGTTTGGGGCCAGGGCTCGTTACAAAGAGAAGGTTCCCCCGACTGAAGGGTCGAGAGCCTGAGGGACATCCTAGCTAACTTGGCTTGCAAGCGACGCCATCTTCTGGTGTCTATCCGGGCATGGACATCATCATGGTGTTGTGGCCATGTTCCGACAGAGCGAGACGTGGTGCTACTATGCTGACCGTGGCGGGCACTGTAGCCACATCGGTGGTTCATCAGCTACCATGTGCAACGTGGTGTCTGTAATGGTCTTTGTTGCCACTTCAAGGTTCCCTAGGGTGTCGTACCCATAGCCGATAGCTGCCTCGGGTCGTCATTCGTCTAGTCATTTATCGGGACTGAGGGCCATGACCCTGATCGTCGTGGTCAGGGCTTTCAACCGGCCTGGTTAGCCTCTGCGCTGAGACCCTTGTTGTGGCTCCCATTTCGTAGTGGGTAGGACTGTATACCTGCCTGGTTGGGCTGTATCTGGTCGGTGGTCATCGTACCTATCGTTACTGCCTCGTGGCAGTGTTGTCTTGTCCATGTAGCGTGGCATAGGGTTGGCGACTGACCAGGCTAAGGTGACTGTTATCGCCTTGGTCCTTTCGGGGTCAGTGCGGCGTGCTTGACCCTGTCAGGGTAGGCTTGCTTAGCAGGACGTGACCTCTTTCTATCTCTTCCGGAGGTCTTGACAGAGAGAGGTCGTACGCCTTGCGAGCGTGGTGAGACTGTGGCAGGTAGAAGAGGTCATGGATAGCCCCGACCCCAGTGCCTGCCCTGACCTGTTTGGCTTTTGCTGGGTCTCGGTCGTTTGGGCCTTTGTCTATTGTTGCGTTGTGAGCTATGCAGCCCACCATTTAATCGATGCCTTGAGATACACCGGGGTTATAACTCTGACAAGTCCACAGAGAAAGCAGGTGTAGAAAGAAAAGATGACATCATCAAAGTTACCATCACAAGAGGTGCAACCATCAAGGTCTCCATCCCTGGGACCGACAGATGCACCAAAAGAATGAACGAGATAGGAGAAAAGTCCTGTCCGAAGGACTCAAAATTCCATACCCTCGCTAGAAAATAAAATTGATAGTTATCCATATTTACTTTCTCGCATTGCATGAATTATTTTTCACTTTAGCATATTTACTTTTCTGCATTTACATTGTGCTAATAAAAGAAAGATAAAACGTTTCATGATTGCATTTTATCATTGCATTATAAATCCTAATCCCCATGTGAATAAATCTATGGTGTAAATACGCATGATAATATTCACTGTGGTGGCATAAAAAATTAAAAATACCATACATACATATTTTCTGTTCTGCATATCATAAAATTAGAAAATCCAAAATATATTAGGTAAATATACTGCTAAAATTCTACCAATACAAAAATATTTCTAACCCTCAAGAACAACTAATCTCTGGATGGCTGACCGCTAATCCTTTATCCTAAGTCTAGATATTCTACCAATACAAAAATATTTCTAACCCTCAAGAACAACTAATCTCTGGATTGTATTCTTGTTGGTATTTTGCAGGATGATGCACAAAGATCAAGAGCAAGTTCACCCAGTCATCTTCTTCTCATTCCATCCTAGGACGAGAAGGGCATCCGCTGGGAAATCTGCTCTAAGAAGGATCACTCAACTTCAACATTCGACCACGCTAACATCCTTCTTGGGGGAAAGGCATCCCCTTATATCTAGCTAAGTATTCTTTTCATTTTGTTATTCTTAAGTTTGCTCTACATTTGCTAAAAAAAGATGATGCCTAACTAAAAGCAAAATAAATCTTTGTCTTATAGTAAGGTGTGATCTAAAAAAATGAGAAAACAAAATAAAAGGTGTGTCTAGATTTTTAAGAGCTAAATAAATGGACTATGAGGATAATGTCCTATAATGGAAATGATAAATAGTTGCTCTGTTGTAATTCCTTTCATGTACTTAGTTTTTAGTCTTGAATTCGCCCGAGTTTTGAATAAGACTGGTTCGATATAAGGATTTACTCTGAACTTAAAACTTGTGCGTAGCATATATTTGATCTAAGTCTAGGTAATTGACGGATATGATATGAGAAGGTTTGAGCTGTTGTTTATCTTATTCCATGTGATACTTAAATTTTGGAGATTTATCATTTGAAAAAACATAAAAAATGCTTCATGATGAGTTCCTGTATGACAAAGCTCGAATTCCTACCAGAGCCAAATATGATATTTAGATTAGAAAAACTTCCACATATATGCTACTTGTTTTGTATTGAGTTTAATCAAGCTTTGTTGACCCTTATGAGAGGTTTGCCATGCTATTAAAATCAAGATCATGTACACACCACCCACATATTCATCTAGATCCACCCAAAAATGTTTTACTCTTACACTAGGAGTAAACACAAAAACATGCATGATAGGATTATCCACCAAATAAATGCTCCAAGTTCTTGTTATCTCTCAAAAGTTTTGTTGCAGAAAAGAGACATGGGGCTATGCAAAAGTTATTCATAATAATAATAAAAGAGAGAGAGAGATGAGAAAAAATGGACAAGTGTCCAAGATATTGAAAACAATGAGTATTTAGATGCCCGCTTGAAAAAAGAAAGAGAAATGAATAAAATAGCCATTGTTTTCTTGCAAAGTATTTCCAAGTTTCAAAAGAGAGATATCTTTTCAAGGAGAATAGTAGAATTAGGTTAGCCACCATAAACAACCACCATACATTCATACACATGCACATCTTGATTTGATTATATGACTCAACTCTCTTTGGATCCGATATTTGACTTTACAATATATGTATTACAAGTATGCTCTTTCATGTTTTTTTACTCCTATGAGCTCCACATAAGCCTTAGTTGTAGGAAGAGAAAGGCATAGCATCATTATTGCCTTGGTAAGGATCCATAAATACTACATATATTGAGAGACTTGAGAGTGTCATACAATGAAAGCTCTGAGTTTTATTTTGAAAATCTATAAAAACTCCAGAATAATGGTTGAGCAAAGAACTTGAGGCATAGTGCTTGACTTGATTGTTCTATCTTTCAATTGCCTAAGACCCAAGTGAAGGCTAAGAAGCCCCATGGTTGAAGGTAATATGGGTAAGTTTGAAAGTCAGATCGGTTTATTCTAATCCGGTGGAGAATTCTTGTTTGAACGCATGTGTACTTTTGAGGAGTAAAAATATCGAAGCAACTCCTGATCCATTTACTGAGTTTAGCTTTACTAAGGGACTAGCAAAGGTTAAGCTTGGGGGAGTTTGTTGATGGTAGATAACAAACATTATAAACCATCAATATAACTTGTATAAGGGCATAAATATGATCACCAACAAAGGTTTAGGGGTTTAAACTAACAAATTCCACAAGTTTTGGTGAATCTGTATTTTTTATAGGGTTTATCCTAAAAACTGTCAAGGTGGACCTAAATGTCAGAATTAATCATGATTATCCACAGGATAAACAACTCTACAAGGTTCCATAGAACACTAAAGGACACAACACCGAAGCGGAGGGCGAGAGGCCACCAGGTGGGGCTAGCCGGTCCCACCCTCAGGCCAGCCGGTTTGGGGCTCCATCTGTCATCCTCCATCTCACTACGTCGGCTCTCCACCGCCTTAAGGATTGCATCTACGTTGTTTATTCAAGTCGGTTTGATCCAAGGGCTCAGGATTGATGCTCTGGCCTATATATACCAGCCCCTGCCACCCCCCCATGAGGAATAAGTCATTTGAGAAGACAGAAACCCTAATCATCCTTAGAGCTCCATTATATTCTAGGGCATAGCTAGTTAGGCTAGGTCTAGAGAGAGGCAAGCAGGTTTTACTTGGATTCCCAATCTTGTCAAGTGTGTGGTTTGGTATAATCTTTATACCCCTCTCTTTTGTATCTCTCATTACTTTTATATGTTTGCTACAATTGTTATGACATTATTATTCGTATCGTTTATGTTCTAATTATCACGTTCATCGTCTACTTTGATTATATGCTTAGTATAGTTGGATTATCAACATATTCATGCATATGTTCGTATAGCGCTTGCTCTGTTGTACACGGGGTGAGTGGACGACATTGTGTAAGTGTAGTGCTTATAGGTTGTTTACCTGCGGATACACCATATATTCCGGGTCATGTGGTAGATCACGGATGTGACACTCTCGTTGAGTTCTTTATAGTCCACTCCCCGAATATAGGACAAGTAGGATCTAGTTACGAAGGAAGACAAGCTCTGTTCTTAATCTTCCTTAGTAATATCCCTTATGTGTAGATATGAAGTTGATCTTAGCCATGATTACTAAGTATAATTGTACTAATCAATGTATCCTTTGACTTGTAATTAAGAATGACTTAGAAATTATTCCTCTAATATTCTACTTACACTACAAGGTTTTTACCCCTAATCCAACCACTTGTATTCGCAACACCACAAATTTAGTCACAATAGGAGGCTCTATTGCAACATGGACTATAATTGGTTGCGATATGTGACACTTATTGCATCTAAATTATTGGGTTGTGTTAGTCCTAACCTTCGTCGCGACAGGTAGGTGTTATGGCCACGATTAAACTGTGGTTGCAAGTGCGTCTAAATATTGCAACAAATTAAGTTACGTTGTGTTAGTAATAAATTTCCATTGCGATAACTCGTCATTGTAGCCACCATTCGAATAGTTGTTGCGAGTAGTTTTCAATATCGCCATGAAATAAGTGTGTTGCCTTAATATTGGCCTGCGTTGCAAAAAGTCGCGCTATATTGCATCGAAAAATGGTTCGTTGCATGGCATAATGTTATATTGCTACTCATAACATACGTTGCAATACATTTGGTTGCAAATTATTAGTCATATTGCTACACAAATTTGTTGGTTGCCCAAACTACTCTGACACATCGCCAAAGGCTTCGAACGCATGGGCCAAAGTCAAAGGTTTCCTACACCGAACGACCAAAAAAACTAGGCACATTGCTGGCATTGCTAAAAAAATGCATCGCCGCAAATCCCCGCCGCCCGATAAACCCTACAGCAGCAGCTGCCGCCACCGTCACCGCCCTTCAAACATCCTTTGCTACCAAACTAGTGTTGGAAGATCATGTTCATGCCTCCCCCCGCTACTTGTTCTTGTGGCCCTTCATGCCCTCTGTCGGTGGCGCCGCAAGACCACGGATTTCTTCTCCACATCCAATAAGTTTGTTCGGTAGTGACATCATGTTGTTTGTTGTAAATCACTCGGTCAGGCAGAGCTATAGCTGCCGAAGTGGGTTGTGGCCCCTCCTTCCAGGGGATTCCCCTCACCACTCTCGTGACTTTTGTGCTTGGCAGCCTCGTGACTTTTGTGCTTGACATTTACAAATAGTTTACGGTTTTGCGCTTGGATTCCCCTCTCCAGACTCCCTAGAGGCGACGGCGACGGTGTCGAGACCCATCAAATTTCATATGTCCATGAATTTTATTCGAGTTAATGTTCCTCATGTAAATGATCCTGGAGACTCATGATGTAAATGATCCTGCCCAGAACTAACAAAGTGCAAACTCTATTTCAAAAAGTACTACTAGCACTAAGATGGCAGGAACATGTGCATATATACACAACTATTTGTATAGCATAAATATCTTATTTCGTTTGAGAACAAGCAGCAGCTGTAGAACTAAGCATTTGGCTATAGCCATCAGAAGAATGCTTAAGAATTTCCTAGATCACAAAATTTTGTCATGCTGCTGCCGAAGAAGCCACAATCGTCTATGCAGAGAATTGGGGCCTTAGGAGCATGGACTCCAGTGTCCTCACACTCTTGTTTCTAGCTCTCTTGTGCCACCGCTACCAATAGGCTGCAGGGACACAAGTTCACAATTCATTAAAAGGCAAATAAGAACACAAAATCAGTAAGTGGGACAAAAAGACAGAAATACATGATTCAGGTTCAGAAAGAAATATAACCCAATGTCCAACAGTTGGAAGTAATTAACACATACCACCAGGTTGCATATTAAGCAGCAATACCAGTATAAGCAGCAGCCAAGAAGCAGAACAAGCAGCAGCATATGCACAGCTACCAAGGAAGCCATTTCAATCCAAAATATTTTTTTGTTCGGCACACATAGCTATTTGTCCAGCATATAAATTAAAGCCTATTACAAAACAAGGTGGTGCTTCCTAAATTCATATTTATACAAAGAATTCATCATCAAGACTGGTGCCTAAAGAGTTGACAGGTGCTACATATCCATCATCAACGTAGGTGTCATCAGTATCATCATCTTCATCAACTAAGTCTTCATCACATGGTTCAGGCACTCGTAGCGCATTTTCAATGACGGCTGCATCTCCAGTCACCCCTTCTAGGTCAGTCCTCCTCCAAGATAACAAATCTTCATTCTGGCTTGAAATATTCATGGCTTCCACTCCCACCTCCAGTGAGTCAATATCAAGTTGTCCCTCATTTTTAGTGTCTAGTGGTTCAGGCATGGAAAACAAATTTCTAGGCTTCATTCTTACAACAGTGCTCCACTCTGATTTCTTTGCACCTTTCACATAAAAAAACCTGCTCAGCTTGAGTCCCCAGGATGTAAGGATCATTTAGATACCAAAAACGAGTTGTATCGACATCTATAATCCCATATTGATCCCTACGGTACCCTCTGCTCTTGTTCTTACTAGGCGCAGGTACATCGTACCAATCACACTGAAATAGTACGACTTCTTTTTCACCAGGGATATCAAGTGTTAATATCTTTTTAATGACACCATACCACTCCATACTTGCAGAACTATCAGCACCCTTAACTGCAACCCCTGAATTTTGTGTATTCAAGGCACTCTCTACAGAAGCTGTTCAAAAAAAGAAACCGTTGATGACGGACCTGTTGAAAACATGAACCTGGGGATCTGGTCCTCGAGAAAGGGCATATAGTGTATCACTAATCCCCCCTTCTTCATAAAGTTCATTCATCTGCAATCGATTTGAAAACAACAAAATAAATAAAGACAATAGCTATTTTCTATAAGCATCCAGTTGACAAAGTTACTCACCTTACGTTCAAACCAACCAACAAATTGATCCATGTGACGTCTCTCAACGCCGTGTGTAGTAATCTTTTTGAGTTCCTCCTTATGCAAACTACATACAATCAAAACAAAGGTACTCAATTAGAAAAACATTAATCATGAGGAACATTAAACACACACCAGTTGTAATTTCAACTTACTCAATCCATGGAGCAGCCTCATCACAGTTTGTTATTATGTAGTGTTGCATCTGCTTCAACTCTAAACTAGGAATAGTCTCAACTTTGCAACCTTTCTTACTGTAGTCAATGGTCTGAAATACGCTAAGCCCAGACAGTGATTCATTCACTGCACTGGTTTCATGATGCTCGGGGCGGTTCAGCTTCGTATCAATATCTTCTAGGAACCGAGAACAAAATGTCATGCACTCCTCAGCAATATATCCCTCTCCTATAGAACCTTCAGGTTGTGCTTTGTTCCTCACATATCCTTTCAACGTTCGTAGATATCTCTCGACAGGAAACATCCATCTATAACACACAGGTCCTCCAATTCTAGCCTCCTCAGTTAAATGAACTGGCAAATGCATCATAATATCAAAAAATGTTGGTGGAAATAACATCTCTAGCCGACATAAAGTCTCTCCAATTGAAGAGGTTAGTTTTTCAAGGTCACTTTCCACCAGTTCCTTTGAACATAATGAACTGAAGAATCTACTTAGCTGAATCAATGGGATAACATCTTGAGGCAATATGTCACGTACTACTAGTGGTAATAGTTTCTGTAATATAACATGATAGTCATGAGTCTTCAGTCCAGAAACCTTACATCCCTTGACGTCCATGCATCTCTTTATATTTGCTGCAAAACCATCAGGCATCCTCACTCCTTGTAGGAATTTGCATAACATTTCCTTCTCATCCTTGCCTAAGCTGTACAACGCTGGCGGCAAAGTATACTTGCCATTCTCCACCTTAGGATGTTGATCCTTCCTGATCCCAAGATTCTGTAAGTCAAGCCGAGCCTTCTCACCATCCTTACATTTACCATCAATGCCAAGCAATGTCCCCAATATGCTCTCACCAATGTTCTTCTCGATGTGCATGACATCCAAATTATGCCTAATAAGCAATTTTTCCCAATACGATAGTTGGAAGAATACACTCTTCTTTCTCCAATTGTGCCACCTAGTTTCTTCTTCACACTGCTTCCTCTTCCTTGTGCCTTGCCCAAATTTTGGTTGCTCAAAACTGTCATACTGCTGCAGAACCTCTTCACCAGTGAGCGGCACCGGAGCCTCCCTTGTTTCTACATTGTTGTTGAAGCTACTTTTATTCCTGCGCCATCTATGGTTCTGTGGCAAAAAGCGACGATGACCCAGGTAGCAATGCTTGCACCCAAATTTCAACCATAAGTACTCTGTAAACTTATGACAGTAAGAACATGCAAACTTGTCTTTAGTACTCCAACCAGACAGCATGGCATATGCAGGGAAATCATTTATGGTCCATAGTAGTACTGCACATAAAGTAAAAATTTTCCTAACTTTTGCATCCCATGTGAGCACACCCTTTTCCCAAAGATCCTTTAGCTCATCGATCAATGGCTGCAAATAAACATCGATGTTCATTCTAGGAGATTTGGGCCCTGGTATCAGCATTGACATCATCCAATACAATTGTTTTAAACACAACCAAGGAGGCAAGTTATAAGGGATTATGATGACAGGCCAAGTAGTGTATGTAACATTTAACATCCCAAACGGATTGAAGCCATCAGAGGCAAGTCCAAGCCTTACATTACGAGGGTGAGATGCAAATTCCTCCTCTAGGGCATCCAAATGCTTCCATGCCAACGAGTCCACAGGCTGACGCATTTTCCCATCACGCATCAGTCCTTCCTTATGCCAACGCATAAGTGTTGATGTCGACTCCCTCATAAACAATCTTTGCAGCCGAGGAGTAAGTGGGAAATACCACAAGATCTTACGTGGAAAATGCTTTTGTCCGCCACAAGTGCTAGAGGACTCAGCATCTTCAGAAGAATCGGTCCCTTTCCACCTAGACTGACCACAGGTTGGACATGTATCCAAGTCAGCATAATCCCCATGAAATAACACACAATCGTTCACACATGCATGAATCTTTTGGTAGTTAAGTCCAAGATCTGGAACAACCTTACGCACTTTATCCAAGGTGTCTGGGATTTCAGGGTGGAACAACGCGAACAGATCAAGGATCGACTGTATTCCATTGTTACTAAAACCATGCATACACTTCATCTGATAGATCCTGATAATGAAAGAAACCTTTGTAGCCTCCTTGCAGCCTGGATACAGTTCCTTTTGTGCCTCGGTTAATAACTTAAAAAAATTCTTTGCACTCTCATTTGGCTCTTCATCTCCACTTCCTGTGAGTTCACCATGTATAGCTCCTCTGATTAGTGCAGAAATCAGTTCTTTGCTAGCAGGCGCATCACCTGTTTCACCATCATCATATTCTCCTTCAGCAGGGTTATCCTCCTGAGGACATGCAACTAAATCTTTAGCATTACCTTCTTCGATGAAACTTTCATCGAACCCTCTAAGTACCAAATGACATTGAACATCTTTTTTATTTCTGTAGGACATGCAACGGCAATGAGCACAAGAACATGGAGCAGTTCCTTCTTTAGATGTGCCTCCAAAGGTATTCTGAATGAAGTCCTTAAATCCTTTTTGCCATTCAGCAGTATACTTCGCCATGCGCATCCAGCTCCTATCTTCAATCGACATGCTGCTGCCATGCCTCCTGGAAAACAGCCCACCGACTCTTCACCACAGACCCAGCCTTCCCAACAACACCAACTATATTATCCAATTACCCTGCCTGCTTCAGCTTGACACCTGCATTAAATCAGGACAGTAAGGTTATTTTGTAATGATAAATGCTCTTTGCTAGAAAAAGTAGGTGACTTGATATTTTAGTTTAATAATTGCTTCAAAGAATGCTATACATGTAGGTAAAGAGCATATCTAGAAGGGATGCCTGGAATTAATCCAACGTGGGTTTTCTACGAGCACTTCCATACGAAAGTTACTGGAGTTGATGATAAGAGAGAATTGAGGCTACGAGAACATCTCAATCTCACCTTTTTGGACCGGAGCTAAACGAGGGACTCAAGTTTAGTTGGGCAGTATGGATGTAAATATTTCATGACAAAACAATTTGAAGAAATGATTACATGAAGTAGGAATATTCGTAAAGAAAACAGTGGCGGAGCTCACAACAAATTATAGGGGGGGCGTGCATCTTATCAACATGTACAATCATATTTTCACTAGATATAATACAACATCCTAATCGATTCAGCATTTAGAAATTGGGAAACTCAGAAGCAAATAAAAAAATAACTACAAAACAAGCAAACTAAATTAGCACTGACGGACTCAAAACAAGCAAACTAAATTAGCAGTCACGGACTCACCAGGATGGATCCTATTGGCTCATTGGCAGACTGGGGATTTCAGATTGGACTGGAGAGGAGCAGCGGACTAGCGGAGAGACCCAAGCCTGGCAACCAGCGACGACGCCGACGCCAACGCAGCACGGCCGTGCGGGCACGTAGATGCTGAGACGCAGGTACACGGCCGGTGGCTCCGGACACCAGATGATGGACGAGACCGTCGAGCGGACCGACCGTAGGTGCAGGGCGGCGGCCGGTGGGGGCGACGCGACGGCCGATTCCACAACTGCGTGAGGTGTAGGCGCCGCCACAATAGACGAGCTGGTTTTGCTGTGGTGAAGATGGGCCGGCCCGTTTTGCTGGTTACTCCAATCTCTTGACGGATGCGTGCACGATTTAGTAGCACCTTGCTAACTCAAGTGCGACTAGCACAGCTTAAAGATTTGAGTCCCTAAAATACAGACGATACTGGCATACACTCAGCACGCTATTAGACAAACTTGGCTCGACGGGGGCTCCCTTTGGGTTGATCCTGACCGGGTCTTAGGCTTAATTTTTTTTACAAACCTTTGTTTTTTTACAATCTCATTATTAATGTATAACGCCCATTCTTTTTTATGTATATTTTTGCAAAATAATTATTTAAGTACACATTATCTTCACATTCTTTTTATGTATTTTTTTGCAAAATAATTATTTATGTCAAAAATATTTGCCCAACCTATATATCTCAAACTTAGTTCATCATCTCCTACTGAGTTGCCACGTCATCTTCGTGTCTGAGTGCCATGTCATGTCCCACTTGCCATTTCTTCGTGACCCACTACCTTGTTATTGCCCAATATCTTGCGCTAGCTAGGTACGACCAACATCTTCAGCCTTTGGTTGGGTTGATCATCATGTCCTGCTGAGTTGCTATGTCATCTTCGCCTGAGTGCCACGTCATGTTCTACTTGTCAGATCTTCATGACCTACTACCTTGTTGTCGGTGTTTTGAGTTACCACCGACGAGTAAATTTATAGTATTGCGTGTCTGGCTCGGATGGTGTGCTTAGAGGACACGAGGTTTATACTGGTTCTGGCAGAAAGTTCCTACATCCAGTTCGTCGCTGCTGCTCATGTTACTAACACTGAAAGTTTATAGTAGGGGTTACAAACAGGCGAGAGAGGGACATGTCCCAAGTCTCTAGTGAAAGGAGTGAAAGGGTGCTGAGAGCTCAGTTGCTGCTCTTGTGTTTATCTGGATCTGATCGGTTCGGGGTCGGATCGGATCCCCTTCATGGGACGCCCTGCTTTCCCTTTTATAGGCCAAGGGAAAAGCACGGGTTACAGCAGAGAAAAAGAGAAGAACGAGAGAGATGGGTCCTTCAGGATCGCCAGACCCTTCTTATCCTTCATGCGGGTCCCGCCGATACTGTAGATGTCAACAAGGACAGCTCCACATCGCGGTCCTATCCGTCACTGGCGCCATGCGCAGGCGTCGTCTGCCGATCATGGCGTTCCATTCCGTCGCAGCGAACGTCGTGGTGAGCTGACGCGCCTGTCAGCGTCCATACGGGGGTTAGGCGGAACAGCACTGGTACGCCCGACGAAGTTCCTGATGTGAATCCTTCGGTATGGCCCATCATGGCCATGGGTTACATCAGGGCGTGTCGGTATCTTCCTTGGTCTCAGAGTTTTGACTGAGGCCCATACGCTTGGACCTGGAGTGGTTGGCGGTGGTATGGGTCTCCGTCGGGCGAGATAGAGCCCGCGACCTCGGGGTCGGGCGAGGCAGAGCCCACCCCTAGAGGTCGGGCGAGGCGGAACACGAACCCAATGGTCGGGCGAGGTGGAGCCCGTGGCCTTGGGGTCGAGCGAGGAGGAGCCTGCCCCCAGAGGTCGGGCGAGGCGGAGAGCAAACCTAAGGGTCGAGCGAGGTGGAGCCCACGGCCTCAGGGTCGGGCGAGGCGGAGCGCAAACCCAATGGTCGGGCGAGGCAGAGCCCACCCCCAGAGGTCGGGCGAGGCGGAGCTTGTGCGCCTGGGGGTCGATTGGAGCTGTAGTCGCGCTCTTGACTGCTCGGATGAATCAATGTTGATGGTCATTAGCTCCTCCTCTTTAGGTACCCTAGTGTTGGTCCCTAACAGTAGCCCCTGAACCTGCGAAGGAGTAGAATACTCCTTCAGAGGCTTTTCCGAACAGGAGGACTCTGAGGGCCTTAGCCTTCTTTTGTCGCCCACGGCGTGACCTGGGGACGGTGATTCCCTTTCGTCGTGATCGGACCCCTCAGGTGTATAGCTGTGAGATTTGGTGGGTCGGAAAAGGCCTTTTCCTAATTTTGACTCCTACAGGGGTCTATCGTTCTGCGACCATGCGTTCGGTCTTCGTGCGAGTCCAACTTTCCTCGAGCCCTTGCCCGTAGCAGGGGTTCGATTGAGGGCCGGATCGTCTTTATGATCGTCTTCCCTCAAGCCTTTTTTCTGATAAAAATGGAGGGGCTGAGCCATGCCATGATTTTCCTCAATGGACGAATCATGATGCTCGATGAGCTGTTAACGGGCTAGTCCGAGTGGGGCCCCGACATCCCGTTCATGGGGATCTAGCTTGGGTTAGCTGGTGACCAACTCCAGATTCTCAGCAGTCAATCCATATAGTTCTTGGGTCCATTCAACTGGTCCCGAGGGCTCTCTGCCTTTCTTCAAGGAAAAACCATGGATCGTATCCGACCGGGACTCAAACATGGGCCGGGATGCCCACGGCGCTCATGCGCCCGGGTACTGGCCGCTAGCAGGCCTATCCCTTTCCACCCCTCACTCTAAAGGTACCAGGAGCGGTTGTCGACCCCATCGGTGGGCCAACCTTCAAACTCCTGGCCCTAGATGGGCCATAGGAGTGTTTTTAGCTCCGTATCCCTCTTACCTGTGATGGATCGTGACCCGTTTGGGGAGGAAAAATGTCTGGCGAGTTTTCCGAGGGGACAGCCATAGGTTGCGTGCGTACGCCCCACGGCAAGATGTGGAGATAGGTCATGGCAGGCACGGAGATCTAGGCGGGCTGGTTGGTTTCCTCACACCCGTCACCCCTATAAAACCAAAGGGTTAGCCCTCCGGGTTACATACGTTGCATCCTTGCCTCCGCAGCCACACCGCTGCCATTGCTTAGGTTTCCTGCCTCCGCATCTCCACCGCCATTGAGTCCGCATCCATCCACCCCCACCTCTAATGGATCCGTGGTGCCATTCTGACATCACCTTCCAGCACATGGAGGGCCTCATCCATCGCGGTCTTCTCCGCGTGTAGACCTCGGCCAAGGAGTGGTTGCTGCCCATTGATGAGGATTTGTCGTCACTACCTGATGGATACGTGGTGTCATTCTCCCACTTCGATGAGCATGGGCTTGCGACCCCTGTCCACAAATTCCTTCGGGGGCTGCTGCACTACTATAAGATTGAGGTGTAGCATCTCAATCCCAATGGGATCCAGCACATGGCGGCGTTCGTTGCGCCGTGCAAGGGATTCCTGGGGATCAGCCCCCACTTCGACTTGTGGATGCATTTCTTTGCTGTCAACCTCCAGAAGAAGAGGGAGAAAAGCGGCAGGCAGGAACTGCACATGCCGATGGAGTGCGCCGGCATCCAACTTCGGAACAATTAGGTTGGCGAGTACTTGTCCATGCGGCTCTTGACGTCCAACAAGGGGTGGCACTTGTAGTGGTTCTACCTCAAGAATGACGCCGCCGCCCCTCTGCCGGAGTTCACCGGGCGCATGATCGAAGAGGCCCCGGAGTAGTGGAGGAAGTGGGGCGTCCCGGAGAAGGACAAGAAGAAGATCGGAGACCACATCACCGCCATCCACATCCTAAAGGAGAACGGCCTGAAGAAGTTGGGCGTCATCAGGGCTTACCACGCAAGGAGGGTGGCGCCGTTGATGACGCGCGCGCTCCCGCTATACGCGATGGTGCCCAAGGCGTCATTCGACAGGACGGCGCTCGCCAAGGGAACGCTCCCCAACTCTGAGATCACGCAACGCATCAAGGAGGCGATGGAGCCTTTGCGGGACTACATGGGTGCCACCCTCGACTTTGTCTACCCAGTGTCGGGGCATCCTCCGATGCTGCTAGAGCCAGGCTATGTCATCTTTGTAAGTTTCCCTTTCTATTGCCTTCTCTTCAATTGATTTCCTGACCCCATGATACTAACTTTGAGAGGGGCGAGACCAGCCGAGGGATCTCATCCTCATGGACCACCCGACACCGCTGTCGAGGGATTCGACCGTGAGGACGGTGAATCATGCCGAGGGTGAGCGACTGAGGAAGGTGAAGGAGGACAAGAAGAGGAAGAAGAAGTAGAAGCTATAGGCGCGGGAACAAGGGGAGGACACCGACAATGATGATGATGATGATGATGATGATGATGATGACGGTGATGATGATGAGGTGATGGAGGGAGAAGAGATGGTGCTGATGATATCGAGTGGGACAACCTCGAGAACGAGGATGCGTTGACAGGCGTCGGTTCATCCTTGCAGGCGTCGGGACCCTTCCCAATCCATGGAGGGGAGGGCATGTCTAGGGAGTCAGCAAAGGTGGGCCGTACCATCGGTGCTCCCCAGGAACCGACAGAGGCGGGGCGTACCATCAGCCTACCCTAGGAGCCAATAGAGGCAGGCGGCTCTGCTGTCGCACCCAAGATGCCAGCGGAGGTGGGTGGCTCCGCCGTCGCGCCTCAAGAGCTAAGTGGAGCGAGCCCCTCTGCCCAGGAGCAGGGGGCAGGCTCAAAATGGCCTCGTCCCGATGAGGCGGAGAGAGGGTCGAGGGGAGGGTTTGCCCCCCAAACGCATCTACCACCCGACAACGTTGAGGTGAGTTATCAGTTCCTCTGTTTTTTTTCTGTTTTAGTCGGATTTCATCGTGACTTATGTTTTTCGTCCCTTGCAGCGTCGGTAGGTAGCAGAATCCTTTGGCGCTAGTGTCGAAGAAGAGTATCATCCTCCAATTGTGGTGATAGCTGTCGGCTGGTGTCATGCCCATTTTGGGCGGGAGCAGCGCTAGTGTGACATCGTTGTCGACCGGTCGAGCGCCACCCACGGTGGCACCCGTGCCCTCGGTGAGATGGGCGGACGTGGGCGCTCAAGGGGCGCCCTTGGAGGTTGCATAGCAGCCGGTGACGCCCGCGATACTGCTGCTGACGGCGGGGCGGACAAGGCTGCCTACCACGCTCGTGGTGCCGACCGTGGTGAGCGCGACATAGCTGATCATGACCCCGCCGACACAGGTAGAGGTGGCAGCGGCCATGATAGACGGGTCATAGCTGGGCCCAACCGCAGCGGTACCTGAGGCACCGGCATGACCCGTGCCATCGGTGGCCCAAGCGATGGTGCCTATCATGGGCCGGATAGAGGGGGACATGGCCGAGGGGTCCTCGGGAGTCATGGTGCTGGGAGAGAGGTTGGCGTCCGCACCGCTAACCCCTTCCATCGTTGGAGGGGCGTCCCGGTGGGGACGTCACGACAAGAGGGTCGGTGGTGCTTGGAGCCGACGAGGAGTCATCCCTAGCCTTGTTGTCGGTGGGCAGCGGCTCACCCATGCGGGGTGAGCCCCTGCTCCAGTGGGCGGATCTGCAGGATCCGGCATTGACACTTTTCACCCTCGATGAAACCATAGAGAGCATGGAGCGGGAGAACCTCGACGTAGGGATCGTGTCCATGCTCGAAGCCCTAAACCACGCTACAGGCGCATTGCCCAACATTGTTGTTCCCTCCGGCGAGGTATCGTTTGGTCCTGCTTCTTGCGCTTATCTTCCTTTATATACTTTTTGTATCCTGACCATCGTCTTTCTGCAGTCCCTTATAGCTCGTAGTCGGGGGAAATCTCGGTTCCTTCATCAATAGAAGGAAACCTGGGAGCGCCTCATCGATGAGGCGTGGCTACGCGAGGAGGTGATAGCTCAGCTTGTTGCCGCCCAGCAGAGGGTGGCCGAGCTAAGTCCCCTCACCGAGGAGGCAGCCAATCTCTAGTCGTGGGTGGCCAAGGCCCATCAGGATGCTAACGAGGCTGAGAAGGCATTCGAGGCCCTGTCCGCGAGGTCGCAGAAGGATGTTGAAGAAGCCACCAGGGTTAGGAAGGAGCGGGATGAGTTGCTCCAGAAGGATGCTGAGACCCGCCAGTGGATCCTTGACCTTCTGGGTGAAGTTGAGAAGGAGAGGGATCTGAAGCTGGGGGCTGAGGAGAAGGTCATGGCCCTAGAGAAGAGGGCGAGCCTAGATGCTATAGCGGTCGCTCAGCTGCGCAAGGAGTGGGATGAACTGATCCAAACCACAGAGAGGCTCCACTCGAAACGCAGCGTAGCTCATGAGGAGCATGACCAGGCTTTCCAAGAGCATGACTAGGCCAACCAAGAGCACGATGATGCGTAGCAGAAGGTCGGGTACCTCCAGACCAAGCTCAAAAGCGCGACGACCTAGAAGCTAGAGGCCGAGAGCATTTCTGGTAGTATTTTGTTGGATCTCGCCGAGGTGAGGAGAAAACTTCAGGCGAAGAGTGACGAGCTCGGTATCCTGAGCGCTACCCTCGGAGTGGTCTACGACGACCTTTGAGGTGGTGCAGTCGAAGGGGACTAGCTCGCTCGAGGCTCATGCCGTCGAGATCATGGCTCGGGTGCGCCAGCTCGAGAGGAAAGCCCTCTGCGCCAGGGTCAATCAGTCCTTCGTGATTGCTCATTCTCATTATGGGGACAACATTGATCTAGAGGAGATGAGCCACGGCTACACGCCCGGTTATGAAGTCCACGAGCTGGAGGAGATGGAAACAGCGGTGGCTCCCCTTTCGCAGGACTTGGCGGATAGGATAGAAGGCATAGTTCTCCCTTGGAGGGGCTAGTAAGTTAAATAGGCCGGATGATCATTTTTGTAATAATCGTGCAAGTTCTGACCCTTGTGTTTTGTTCGAACAAGTCTGTTCTTTTATTTAGGTTGAACAAGTTTGTTCTTTCTCTCTTTTTATGTGTGAAAAGGGGTTAATGCGTTCTGACCCTTCCATTTGTTAAGACCATAGAGTTCGAGTTGTAGGTGGGAAACTTTGATTATGCTGGTAAGCAAGAGTGCCGTAGCCGCTAGGGCATGGGTTTCTTGCAGGCTGACCAACCTTACTCAGTCGTTAGTTTCCACAAACCTTGCCACTAGGTTTTTTAACATGAGCAAGGGGTCGGGCACGGCGATTGTTTGAGAAAGGGTATATATACCCTTATCAGCCCTCGAGTGAGACCTGACCCCTTACTGTTGCTGGGGTCGGGTGTCACTAAAGATCGAGGAGAGGATAGCAAAACTAGTAGGAGAGAGCGTCTCTTGTTTTAGAAACATTATTCTTAGTTTTCGAACATACCCTTCCCTTGGATCTGAGCCATCATTCTATGACCGCACATTCGGTCTCCTTATGAGTCAAACTTTCCTCGAACCCCGCACGTAGCGAGGGTCCGGTCGATGGCCGGCTCGTCTTTGTGATCGTCACCCCGTCCATGGTTGTCGAAACTAAAGGGGTTGAGCTAACATCACTTGCCTCGATGGCTTGAGTGACGCGCTCGTTGAGCTCGCTAACGGGCATGTTCGAGTGGAATCTAGGTCTGTCGTTCATGACGGGATTGGCATAGCCCTCATGTGGCATTCCACTGCTCTTTAACCCGCCTCTCAGTAGATGCCCAAGTCATTCCAGAGACCAACTTAGGTGGCCCGTTGGCCTCCCCTCAATGGAGATTCTATGGGCATGGCTCGAGGCTAGGATTGAACGAGAAGGTCGAGATGACCCTATCCGCTTCTGAGCAGGTCGGGAAAAGGCCGCTGGGGCTCATCTGCATTTTCTCTCCTAGCCCTGTTTGATGCGAGGCGGCCTCGAGCCCTTTGCGGGCTGGCCTTTGAACCTTGGTCGGTCAGATTCCCGAGTTAGGGTCGGGCGGCTTGAGCCCCCGAGCCCCGCTGGGCTCGGTAGGGGTCGGCCAAGTTTTATGCGTCGTCCTGTCCGTAGTTTTCACAACCAAAGGGGTTGAGCTAACGCTACTTGCCTCGATGGCTCGAGTGTCGCGCTTGGCGAGCTCGCTATCGGGTATGTCTGAGTGGAATCTGGGTCCGTTGTTCATGACGGGGTCAGCATAGCCCTTATGTGGCATTCCACTACTTAACCCGCCTCCCAGTAGATGCCCGAGTCGTTCCAGAGACCGAGTCAGGTGGCCTATTGGCCTCCCCTCGATGGAGATTCTGTGGGCTTGGCTTGAGGTTAGGATCAAACGAGAAGGTCGAGATGACCGTGTCCACTTCTGAGCAGGTCGAGCAAAGGCCACTAAGGCTCATCTTTGTTTTCTCCCCTGGCTCTGTTTGACACGAGGCGGCCTCGAGCCCTTCGCGGGTTGGCCTTCAAACCTCGATCGGTCGCCGCTCATATCGAATGAGACAACTACCGCTTCATGACGCGATACGAAGCGTTGTGATGGAATAATTGCATATGTGAATCTTGGATGTATGAGATGAATGTATGGATGAATGTATGAATGCATGCATGAAAATAAATGCTCATGCACTAGAGAAGTAAAGTGGGGGTTGGTAAAGTTACCTCGATGGCTCGAGTGATGGGTTCGGGGAGCTCTTACCGGATATGTTCATGTGAAATCCAGGTCCATCGTTCGTGATGGAGTAGGCATAACCCGCATGGGGCATCCTACTACTCCCTACCCATCTCTTGATAGCGGCCTGAGCCATCCGATTGACTTGGGCGACCTGCTAGCCTCTCCTCGATGGAGATTCCATAGGTGGGCCCCTTCAAATCCTTCCTGGGAAGGCAGAGGCTAAAGCTCGGGGTGCGGGGATAAAAACTCTGATCACGCTGGTGAGCAAAAACGCCGTAGCCACTGGGGCATAGGTTTCTTGCAGTCCGACCAGTTTTACTCAGTGTTTGCTTCCGCACACCTTGCCTTTAGGTTTTAGCGTGAGAAAGGGGTTGAACATAGAAAATGTCTACCAAATAGATGCTCTTGCCAACCCTCGAGTGAGGCCTGACCTCTTGCCGTTGCTAGGGTCGGGTGTCACTTAGAGATGACCCATCTCTCGGTAGCGGCCTGAGCCGTCTGATCGACTTAGGCGACTTGCTGACCTCTCCTTGATAGATATTCTGCTAGTGGGCCCCTCCAAATCCTTCCTGGGAAGGCAGAGGCTAAAGCTCAGGGTATGGGGACAAAAACACTGATCATGCTAGTGAGGAAAAACGCCATAGCCACTGGGGCGTAGGTTTCTTGTAATCCGATCAGTTTTACTCAGCGTTTGTTTCCGCACACCTTGCCTTTAGTTTTAGCGTGAGAAAGGGGTCGGGCATAGAGAATGTCTACTGAATAGATGCTCTCGCCAGCCCCCGAGTGAGGCCCGACCTCTTGTCGTTGCTAGGGTTGGGTGTCACTTAGAGATGACCCGTCTTTAGGTAGCGGCTCGAGCCGTTCGATCGACTTAGGCGACCTGTTGGCCTCTCCTCGATGGAGATTCCACCGGTGGGCCCCTCCAAATCCTTCCTAGGAAGGCGGAGGCTATAGCTCACGGTGCGGGGACAAAAACTCTGATCATGCTGGTGAGCAAAAGCGTCGTAGCCACTAGGGTGTAGGTTTGTTACGGTCTGACTAGTTTTACATAGCGTTTGTTTCCGCACACCTTGCCTTTAGGTTTTAGCATGAGAAAGGGGTCAGGCATAGAGAATGTCTACCGAATAGACGCTCTTGCCAGCCCCCGAGTGAGGCCCGACCCCTTGTCGTTGCTAGGGTCGGGTGTCACTTAGAGATGACCCGTCTCTCGGTAGCGGCCCGAGCCGTCCGATCAACTTAGACGACCTGCTGGCCTCTCCTTGATGGAGATTCCACCGGTGGGCTCCCTCCAAACCCTTCCTAGGAAGGCGAAGGCTAAAGCTCAGGGTGTGGGGACAAAAACTCTAATCACGCTGGTGAGCAAAAATGTCGTAGCCGCTGGGACATAGGTTTCTTATGGTCCGACTAGTTTTACTCTGTGTTTGTTTCCGCACACCTTGCCTTTAGGTTTTAGCGTGAGAAAGGGGTCGGCCATAGAGAATGTCTATCGAATAGACACTCTTGCCAGCCCCCGAGTGAGGCCTGACCCCTTGCCATTACTAGGGTCGGGTGTCACTTATAGATGACCCGTCTCTCGGTAGAAGCCTGAGCCGTCCGATCGACTTGGGTGACCTGCTGGCACAGGACTTACCTTGATGGCTCGAGTGATGGGTTTGAAGAGCTCTTAGCGGACATGTCTGAGTGGAATCTAGGTCTGTCGTTCGTGATGGAGTCGGCATAACCCGCATGGGGCATCCTACTGCTCCTTACCCATCTCTCGGCAGTGGCCAAGCCGTCCGATCGACTTGTGTGACCCGCTGGCACAGGACTTACTTGCAGAGATAGAGGATGAGATCATCCCGCCCAAGAAATTAGTTAGGCGGATAAGCCAGGCAGAGAACTTGTAATAAATGGACAAGCTCTTAAATTTCGTTATGGCCAAACAACTTTTTAGCCCTTCTCCCCTTTTTGTATAAAAAGGTTAGTGCGTTCCGACCCTTTCCGTCGTTGAGGCCGTAAAGCTTGAGGTGTGGGTGAACAAACTCAGATACAAAGGAATGGTCAAACCTAGATACAAAGGAAGTATTTGTGAGTGATAAATATATATATTGTTTTGACTTTACAATTGGTTCATGCTTCATAAAATTTTGGAACACTTCTAATTTTAATCCTTCTAATGTGTTAATTTTGTTTCACTTAGGACAATGCTTGTGTCAAAATTTATGAGGCAGGATTATTGAAAGATAAACTTCTTACGGTTGAAGAAGAAAATGCAATTTTCTAGAAACACTACAAAGAAACCATAGGAACCAAAACGTTTTGATGTCATGGCCATGGATATATTGCGAAATATCCAACACGAACGGCTCTATTGAATGAGAGAGAAGAGAATTTAGCCCATAGGTCAGCTGCAGCCCTACAACACCGAGATGAGGTTGAAGATTTAAAATAAAAATGTGCAAATGAAGTTGCTGCAAGGGAAAGAGATAAGGAAGAAAGTATCCGACAAATGCAAGAACTTAGAGAAGAACTTCGTTTGCAAGTTGCACTGCTGCAGGTAGTAAATATATTATATGCTTGTCTTTTGTCGATTTTTTCCCTAATGTTGCTTGCCTTTTATATCGTGCAGGCTAACCTAGGAACCACCACCTGTTCACAGCCTCCAAATAGCGCAACTGTGGGCATGAATGACATCACACTACCACGTATAGAAGATGAAGAACAAGAGGTAATAAAAATGCAGCATGTCAACATACCAAATGCATGCCCCTGTAATACACCAAATGAATGATTAGAATATTCCCCCCAAAGTAATGTCTCTGTAGATTGGTTTACTGCAGCATGCAGTTCTCTGAGATGAGCCCATGTCAGTTGAAGATTGCTTTACTTTCAGCGTGTAGTAATTATAAGTATTTGAATACAACATATTATTATTTCTATTAAATACAATTTTGTAGGAAACTCAGAACTTTTGCCTCTTGCATAGATCAACAATATTGCAAATTAATTACTAAGTAGTATATATCAGCAATGCTGCAAATTCAGAAGTTTTGCCTGTTGCATTTAGAGATTCTACTACAGTTGTCATTCAACGTCAATTTTTTTTTGCATTTGAACATATGTGTATTAATGAACAGTGTTGTTATTATTTTATATGTTGGCAGGTTCCACCGGCAAGCGCAATGACCATAGTAAAAGAAGTTGATCCACCTACTACTCGCACCACAGCTAATACTACTTTAACAAGAAATCTTTTTTCAACAGACACCAGCAACCTAGCAGCAGGTTTAATTCATCACAGGAACCAATATGGCCTTCCGCAAAAACTCGCTCTCAAAAGAAAAAGCTACAGGTATGAATGGCTATATGTGAAATCTGTTTGTTCATTTTAATCAAATTCTGTGCCGCATATTAGAAATGGTGGGTGAGTCATGTATGCTATATATGTTGTTAGCAATACTTCGAGTTTCAGACTCATTATGATCCTGCCTAATCATGAAAAAACTGCTACTAAACATTGATTAATTATGTTACGGCTTATAAAATGCAGGCAAGCATGGAGAGCCAAAATAATTAAAGTACTATGGAATATGCCTGCGAGCGTGCTTGTGCTGATGGAACATCATGAGATGAATAAGTGAAGCAATACTTAGAGTGAATGAAGATCAATTTATTTTTTTATTGCAAGCATAGTTTAAGACTTGTAACTTGAGAGGATATTTTGGTTATTGCAAACATATTTATTCTGGTTCAGACATAATTTTCTAGTTATTGAATTATTGATTTCATATATGTGTGTTGATGATTGAATTTTTTTCTTTAATTTTGTTATATCTGTGTTGCAAATATATACAAATTTCAAGCGATATAGGCGTACACAACAAAAATCCCCTCATCGCAATAAACCGATATGCATCAATTGTTGTTTGTCACAATAGACAATATTGCAATGTAGGCTGTGCGATGCCATAAGACTTAGTAACCACAACAATGTGTCGTTGCAATACCACTTATGTGCAACCAAAAATTTGCATGGCAACATAAGTCATTGCAATGAAACATTGTGCGTCGCAATTACGGATATAGCCACCAAATGATTTTCGTTGCTGAAGATTTTATTGCAATGGAACATAGTGCGTGGCAATTAGTTCTATTCCCACGAAGCAATGGCATTGCAATATTGTCTCGTTCTTGCAACACAATGTTTGGTGGCAATATAGTCTATTGCCACAATGTGTGTTGTGGCAACAATTACTAATGGAACAATGCTATTGGTTGGAATATCTCCTATTGCTACCATATCATGCGTGTCATTTGTTTTTTGTGCTCGTTGCGAAGGTCAAAGTATCGCAACACATCAAAATTGAGTCGCAATAACCTATTGCAACATATATAAATGCCACGACTCACAACGAAACCAACTTCGAAGCATTTGTTACGTATTGCAACCAAAACACCCATATTGCAACCATTCTTAGGCGTGGCTTTAGGGTAAAAACCTTGTACATGCTAATACCTTAGAAAGGAGTACTCTGAGTGATCAAAGATTAGTTATTATGCACCATTCATATATACATTTACCTCTTGACTTACCCCTATTGTGAGTAGAATATTGGTTATGGTTTACTTCTCCATCAATAGCGTAAGTTATCAATACAAGTCCTTGCCAGACCTACCCTATGATAAAAATATAAATAACGATACCTGGAATCTCCTGGGTGAAGTGTTGTAATGGTATATTATCTGTGTGCTTGCATATCCCTTTTCATATGTATAATCTTCCTAGTCACATAAAATGATAAAGAGCTACTTAGTATTATTCTAGTAGTAATGCTAAGTAGTACCAACAAGCATCATTGACATCATCACTAGGGATGACAACCTGGTAAAGTAATGTTAAGAGATGTAGACATACATTAGGTGGCTACTAAAACAAGTGACAAGTTAATAAATACCAACAAGCATTTCTAGCGCCGTTGCCGGGGACTAGATTCAACTCTGTTCTTAGCAGCGAATGTTGGTATTTGTTAACGCACATAGAAAAATCCGCAAGCGCATGGATACCGCTGTAGCTTTTACCCAGAAGTATTCCAGAGTATCGTATTTATCCACAAGGAACGCGAAGTGTTCTAGTAGGATCAAGGTTGTCTAAGGTTAAAGATTGAAAAGTGTTTTTGTGGGTAGAGAGAGGTTTTCTAGGCTGAAACTAGATAACTAAGGATCAAGCTTACTATACTTTACTTACTTTGGAGCAACGGTACATTTTTGACTCTCGAAGGAGGTGAGAAAAATCAGGGGAAGGCTGCCTAAGCTCTACAAAACACCAATCCAAACGTGGTGGATTGCAACGGCCTAACAGAGCTATCATCTCTAGGGCTACCCCAACTAACCGTGAGATTTGACGCAAACTCAGATAAACACTAGCCTAGACACCACGTCTACGTTAATGATCACTACTCTAATCCAGATCTTAAGACTAGAACACTCAATGCAAGCGAAGTTCCCGTAAATAAAATAAAGGGAGGACTGAATTAAATAGAGAACTTAGATGTACCAATAGAAGAACCTAGATGTAACTCAAACATGAATCAAATCCATAGAGGTACAAAGTCGAGAAGAATCTGATAGATCCGGCTTCTCCTCAGATCTATCTCCTCTCCTCTCTCCCTATTTTCTATAATTCAACTAGATGAGAATCATCTAGAGGGACACTACTACATTTAGGGTATGAAATAATAAAGCTTAGGAGCATAGGGTGTGTAGATCTGTGTCTCCTAGAGGAGGTATGGGGCGCCTTATATAGGCTGAGGTGGAGTAGGGGGCAAGGAATCGAGGTGGAGTAAGGGGCAAGGAATCACCACATCATCGATCCACGTCAACTCCCTCGATCACCGTTGGATAAACCAACCTAAAACCGCCTTAAAATCAAGGGTCCAAATCTTAGGAAGGTGTACAAGGCAGCGGAGGGCGAGGGGCCTCCATAATGGGCTGGCCAGCCTGCTACTATGGTAGGTGGGCTTCCCCTTCGGGTGGTGGGTCCGGGGCTCCATCTTGAGTCGACTTTTGCAGTTTTCGCAAGTTGAGACACTTGTTGTCGTCGGCTTGCTTGTTTGGATTGTATGACAGTGGTCTCAGGAGCTGTTTTCTGGATAAATCTTCCTGCATACAAATATTCAACAAAACCTATGGAATTCATTAGTTTAAAACCCTATACCTATGTTTGGTGATGGAATTAAGTGTATATGTAGAGTATATTAATGGTTTATGATTGACATTAACAACCGTCAACAACGACGCTAAGGAATGTCAACATTGGTGCATGTGTTGCATCAACATTGGAGGAGATGAAATGGAATGCGCAAGGCAAAGGTATATTTGTAGGGCATTTCATTTCACCAGTCATAGGTGTGTAGAGAAGTTTATGACTGGGTTTAGGATAGATGGCCGTACTATCAAGAGGGGAAAACTTGTTTGCATATCGGTCATCTAGTGCCACTCAAGTGATCTAACTTTGCATCGTTGCTAGGAATGAGTGGCGTGGTGAAAAGAGAGCTAATCCTTTGATAAAATGTTTGTGAAAAGCTAACACACATGCACATGATGTTGTATACTTGGTGGTGTTGGTACATTTGCAAAGGGGAAGAAAATTGTGCTAAAGTGAATGGAGGAGAGCACACATGCATTGCAAAGAGAGAGAGAGGGAGCCTTGTGTGCGCCCGACTTCTCTTTCATTGCATGCGCTTTGAGAAGGGTAAAAATAGGCAAGCATTGCATGCACTCTAATCCAAAGAGAGGGAGTGTGTGGCTGCATGCTTGCTTTGTTGATCAAGTGAAAGGACGCACTGAAAGAAACGAGTGGTCGAGGTGACCAGACACTATTGACACTAGATATGGCAAACAGATAAATCCGCAAGCGCACATATGTCAATGTATCTTTCACCTGGGAGTATTCCAAGGTATCAAATTTTCACGGGGAACGCAAAGTGGACTAGTGAAGAACTAAGAGTGTCCAAGGATAGAACAATGACAGGGGATAACAGGTAGAGAGGATCTCTGTGGTTTATAAGATACTAAGGCAAGACTAAGGAAGGTTATATCAAGGTTGTTTACTTTGGGGTGTACCTGTCCTAACCTCACCCAAAGGGTTGATTAGGCACAAAGCCCAATGGACCCTACGATTTAATAACTAGAACCAATATGGTGGAATACAGAGGATGGGTAGGGCTGTCACCACCTACCACCAACCACAATCTATCCGGGGATCTAGCTGTAAACATAGATAAGCTATAGCCAAAGCACCATGCTTAATCTATAGACTCACTACTCCAATCTAGGCCTCAATGAAATAAGATCAGAGCACTCTAACCAAGCAGTGAAACTTGTAAACAACAGTATATAAACAACACTTAAGTAATGCAAAAAACAGAGTTACCACACAAAAGATGCTGGGCTTCACTCGAAGAAGAGCTTCATCCATCAAGGCACAAGTGGAGAGGATGTCGACAACCCTGGCTCCTCCCCAAGCTTCTCCTCACTCTCTCCCTATCTTCTACTTCTAAGTGGAGTAGCTACAGAGCTTCGCCTTGTGACTATTCTACTATATATGAATGAGATGGGATGGAATGATTACAAATGAGCTCTACACCACTATTTATAGCTCTCCAAGGTTGGTTCCTACAAGGGGGGGGTACTTGTAGACATCAAGGGAGGTCGGTGGCCAAACTTGGGTGTTGGCCAACGTCCTTGACCATCGGCCGATGGTCCATTTCCACCGACGTATGATCCAGTAACTTGGATGGACTCCTGATGGCGGTTGCATGCTGGTAAGGTGGTTGGTTTGGTCGACAATGGGCCCTCCAATCCATGTGACATGTGTTGATAGCCCTTGGATCAAACCGACTTGAAATCAAGGCATGGATGTGTTCCATGTGGCCTAGCACACGGATTGGTGATGTGTCCATGGCAGGGAGAGGTGGTTTGGTGCTCCTGGGTCGTTGCCTGACGTTGTGGGCCATTGCCCGACATGGCCCAGGGCCCTCTAGGGTCAAGAGCACCTCCCATGGCTTTCCTAGGGAGTGGAGAGGCCTTGGGACAAGTTTAGTGGCCTTTGGATACTTGTCCACGTCGCCGGACCAGAGCCCAGGTCGCTCGACGTCCAGTGTGTCCAAACCGAGCCCGGCTCGTCTTGCGATCTTTCGGAAGGCATAACTTTGTCATCCGGACTTTGAATTGGGTAAACAAAACTCGATTTCATGTATCTCGACGAGATCTTCGACATGGTGTAGTTAAAATGAGCATTTGATGAAGTGTTTTTGCATGTATATGGCCACCTTATTCCTACACTCACATAGTCATCACAACTCGTGGAAATGGTTAGAAATAAGACCTATGAGTAAGGTTTTTATCATTTATATGACCAATTTAGGCATTGTTGATGGTATAAAATGGGGTGTTATGGACCATCAATAAGCTCCCCCACACCAAACCTTTGCTTGTCCCGAGTAAAGGATTCGAACAAGAAAGATGACTGAGCAAAGATTCAGGTGGATTTGATGCACAACTTTCTTAGGATATTATGCAAGCATAAAAGATATTCCAAGTTACATACTCATACCTGTGGGTTTTGAAGTGGCTAGAACCTCACATTGGGCTATTGAGAAATGGAACAGTTCTGACCTGAAGACATAGATCACTTCTTCTTCTCAAGTAAGATTGAAGTTTTTCACAATATTTTTTCATAACAAAACATAGCTTATGTTACTTCTCATATGGTTCTCTCAAATCACTTAGTGGTATTTGTATATTTGTCCTCACCAAGATCTTTCTTTGCCTCAAGGCCCTACAACTATGGCTTATGTGGAGTCTTGGGTAGGAGAACTTGAAAGGCATACTTAGAATGTTTATATTGTAAAGTCAAAGAATGGATCCATGAAAGAAAACAACATACAAACTATGATCAAGAGTGCAAGTGTGTGGATATGAGTGGAAGCATTAACTCCTTAAAGATTCTCTCTCCAAATCTAGGTGCTTGAGATCATGGGCTATCTTTGATGCTCATCCTCTTTTTTTTTGCTCGACACTTTTTTTTACCCATCTCTCTCTTTTTTATCATCTTTTCCAACTCATTTTTAACTCTCTTTTTTCATCTCTCTTTGTTTCATAACATATAGCCATGTCTCTTTTTCATACTTGTATGGAGAATGGAGAGAGATCTTGAATACATGGAGTCTATATTTTGTGGAAAGGTAGAAAAGCATGGTTGTGGGGAGGTGGAAAGGAATGTTTGTGGAGAGGTAAAAAGGCATATCTATGCTAGCTCTCAGTGTAAGAGCATAGCTAAGTGTGGAAAGCATTTTTTGCTTACTATCGGTGTAAGAGTAAAGCATATATGGTGAAGTGTATGTGCTCTTGATCATGTAAGCATGGTGCATCACTCACTAGGGTCACATGATTTGACAAAACTCAACAAAATCTAAGCAGCAAGAAAGTGTGGGTTTGTCAAGATATTGCCTATGCCTCTAGTAGGACAGTTGTACCATAGAGGAGTTATGAAGCCATGGTTTTAAATTTTGTTCAAAACAAAATTCTCCAAAACACTTGATTAGATGGAAGGACTAGTCTTGTCATCACTATATCACACTTCACAACAACTTAGGTAATGTTGTCTTAATTGAAGGTTCCCACAAGCATTAAGTGAAAGACAAGGAATAAAGATTATGCAAGCCAATCTCATAAGATAAGTCATGATCAAATCTTGGGGTCATGTTTTAGAGTTCATCAAGTTTTAATAACATGAAGAAATTGGCTTCTTATGCATTCATTTTCAAGGAGATAAATGTAGGAGAGGGGTACCAAGATACAAACCAGCGTCTCATATAGAGATGAAGTCTAGAAAGTTGATGTTGATAAAGTGCTTATGTGTGTAGCCTCGATGTTTTTCATCAGAGGAGAAGTTGCTTAATCTGGGGTTGGGTTGCGCAACCCCCACACCTATTCCTTCGGCACTGTGCTTATTCAAAGACACAAAGGGTGAAAGCAACAGGGTTCTACTAGTACAAATGTACTAGTGAACCAAAACTTTATTCCTCTTATTGAAAAGCAAACAGAGGTGTATAGCATGATTGGAAATGAAACAAAAGCGCATAAACATTTATCATGCCAAAGGGGAAATCAAGTTGAAGGAGAAACATACATATGCCATGTATATTGTTAAGTTAAACAATGGTCCTAGAGAAAGTTGTGACACTTCTCAAGCTAATCATTGGAAGAAATGATATATGATGGAAAAGGAGGAAATAAACTCACCTTGAATGGTATGTGATATGTGCAATTCATCATACCAAAGCAATGTGGTGTGTGGATCTCCTCATGATTGACCCCCCACATGATAACATTTGAGATCATGGAGCTATTATTTTTTTCATATAATATACTTTTAATATACTTGGACCTCCATGTGTCCATATTTTTTTTTTTTTTTTATTTTATTTGGACCTTCATGTGTCCAACTTTTTTTAATAGCTCCATGTCTCTCATCACAAAATGGCAAAAAAGGGGTATTTATGAAGGAGATAGTTCAAATATTTGAAGTGCCACTAGTTCATAAGGTCACAAAATCTATCTAAACTCAACATGACAACAGGTTGCATAAAAAGAGGTTCATGTTTAAGCATTTGTTTTAGAGATGAGAATGTAAAGACAAAACATGATCATTCCGTTTTAACATTTCAATCTACACTCTTTTAATGTTGGATTAAGTCAACACAAGATAAAAGAACATGTGCACAAGAATTTAAGATGATTCATGTTAGTGCCAGGCCGGCTGACCCCCATATATATCAAAATATGGCACAAGCTTTTGTGTAAACTTTCATATATCAGGTTAACATGAATTCAAATGTGTTGGCTATGATTATGAAGAAGACATGATTCAAAAGCTTGTATTAGCAAAACTAAACAAGTTCAATCATATCAATTTCTTCATTTTCATGCTTATCGGATCAAAGGTAATGATTTAAACATTAACAACATACCTTAGAGATGTTACCTTTGTTGCTTTGAAATGTGACAGCTCCATGATGTGATGATGACTTTGATTGGACCGTCACATTTGCTTCTAAGCATTGCATGCCTGATTAGCCTCACTCTTGAATTGCACCCCGTTTAAACCTTGTCCTTGACTTGAATTCTTTCTTCTTGATGTCACTCTTGATGCTTGCTCAAAAGTCTCGATTCATTATTTTAATATCTAGAACAAAGACTAGTGCAAGGTGATACTACAAACCCGACCGATGTTTGAGCACATCAGCCGGTGCAACAATCAAGCTAAATTTTCATTGGGTTCACTCTATTTTATTTGAAGGGAAAAGCATAATTTTTGAAAGATAAACTATTTTTATTTACTACTACTACTACTTTATTTTATGATGATAGAAACTAAACAAACTTTATTGAATTGAAAATAACAAGCAAACATGTTATCTCCCGGCAGTGCTTTGTTTTAAGACATAAGCTCGACCTTTGTAGTTTTAGCTGCAAGAACTTGCGCTAAGGCCACTACGAGCTTTGGAATACTTGTGATAGACAAAAGCATCCACAACCATCCTTTTGAGGATTTGATAAAAGAGAAGCATAGGATGGGTGTAGCTCTCAGAGGTGTTGGTAGAAGGAAAGATTGACTCTGGAGATTTCTCACGAAAGCATAGATCTTGTGGCTCTTCTAGAATGTAGCTTTGATGTTCGTCCACATTATCCTCCTTTTTGGACTCCAAACTTGGTCCCTTGAGAATGTTCATAGACCAAGCATATTCGTCGCTCATCTCTTGTCTATGGCATTCTACGAGTGGATTCCCATCCTCGTCCTCCATTAGGATGGGGATATTTGCCTCAGACGATTCGTGCTCCCATTTGGTGTCAACCAAAAGGGATGAAGTGCCTCCTTGGTTTGAATTATCAACAAAGAAATAAGGATGGACATCGGGGAGATCAAAGTCTGAGGTGGAAAATGATTTTGATTCGAGGGGCTCCTGGACAACCAAATCTTGAGATGAACATAGAAAATGATGATTTGGGGTCAAGGATGCCAAAGATCTCTATTGGATTCGATGATTGAACGCGTCGATGCAGGCGTAATGGACCTGCTCCACGGACAGGCGCCGTGCGTCCCATTTGCCCATGGTCACGGGCCTAGGTTTGTTGATGAGCATGCCCATGACCTCACGGGTGAGCGTCTTCAGCGACGCAGTCCAGAGCTCAGGCCAGGCGAGCGCCTTCGCCGCGACAGTCCCTAATGCCCATCGCGCTCATCACCAACGCCGCGGCGGCGTCCATCAGCGCATGCTTCTTCCTGGACTCGCACGACCTCTGCGCAGGCCGCCGTGGGCGCTCGTCGCACTCTCCGAATCGCGCACTCGCCATCGCGCCGCTCAGGTGCAGGCCACCGTGGGCGCTCGCCGCTGTTCTGCTCGCGCGCAGGCCACCTCTCCTCCGTGCGCGCTGGCCGCCGCGGACAATGGCCGCAGCTCCGCCTTGTGCGCTGGCCGCGGCGGGCGGGCTTCTTCTAACCGAGGAGGTGGGACTTGATGTCCACACGCATTTTCTGTACGTATACATGCCTGCCAGTGGGTCCATGTACGCGGGAGACTTAGAAAATAGCATGAATGAGAGATAGATAGAATTACAATGGCACTTCTCTAAATAGATGAATTATAATGGCGTATCTCTAAACTCACAAAATTGTAATGGTATATGGTTAAAAAAAACCCAATTGTTAACGTGGATTTTGATACGTCAATACCAGAAAGTCCTAAAGCCTGACTGAAGGTAGTCATCTAAAAGGCCATTTCATATATTGATTTTAGGTAATCTGGAGGATAGGAATGTGAGCATTATTATGTTATTTTTCGCTGCCTTGAGCGCCTCTTGTTTTTCAGAAATGTTATATAACACATATGTGTTTTAGGGAAAAAAAACATATAGATTTTTTTCCCCTTTTTTCACTGGTGATCACCGGCTCCGGCGAGCTCGCCCCTCAGGTCCCGCCACGCCATCCTGTTTCTTGTGACCTGTCACGCTGCTCGAGGCTGGAAGATCTGCCCACGTCCTTCCAGTACTTGACAGAGCTGCGGCACTTGGACCTGTCGGGCTTGTCCAGGCTACAAGCACTGCCCATGGTTTCGCTGCCCAGGGAACGGCGGCACCTGGACTTGTCCAGATGGTCGTCAGTACTCCACCTGCACCGTTCATATGCTGCGATTTGTGATTTGTCTTTCCATAAAAAAAAATATTTTTTGTGATCTGTGAATCCGTGGATTTGTGATTTTGTGATTGTCTGGAGGTAGAAGAAGGCTAGAGGTAGAAAAAGACTGGAGATAGAAAAGGATAGAGACTGTTGGATCTTAATTCTATGGTACAAAAAATTTATGTGTTGAAACTGCATAAAATACATGGTTGTTGGGTAGACACTTGTTTTTTGAGTTCTTTGGTTTCCTCGCTCCTTTCTAGAAGTTTTTTTTTTGGTAAAAGGCCTTGTACAGATCTTTTTAATACAACAGGTACCTCTCCTATTGTGATCATTTCTAAAAAAAACAAAGAAACACAAAAAAAAAGAAGGTAATCGAGCCGTAACTCCTGCCACTAGTGTTTCTATCACGAAACTAATTGTGCCGTAACCTCGGGGGCTGAAGACATGTAGTGCACCGAGGGAACTATCAGCTGCCACACGCAACTGGAACCTCCCTCTTCCGGTCTTCCCAAGGCAACCACCAGCCGCCACGAAATCGAGACCCCAGCCAATCAGTACACTTCTGATTTGGAGCAAATTAATAGCCACATTTTTCTTATATATGCTCACTTCGGTTGAACTATTGATCGGCGCTTGCATTTCCAGCAGCAATGGCCACGTTGTCCAAGACGCAGGAAACTCTGGCCTTGATGGCGCTCGCCGTGCTCGCCAACGCCGCCGTCGCTGCAGGCGACGACGCGTCTTCCTGCCCCAAGCTCACCCTCCACAACCTCTGTCCATACCCGGTCTGGCCGCTCGTCACCGCCAACACCGGGTACCCCTCCGTCGCCGGCACTGACGACGCCCGACTCGACGGGAACGGCGAGGGCCTGGTGACCATGGCGCTGCCGCAAGGCGCGTGGTCGGGCCGCGTGGTGGCGCGCACGGGGTGCGCTGACGACGATGGCATGTCGGCGTGCGATGACGACTGCGCTCCGCAGTGCGAGACCGGCAACGCGCCGCCGGCGACGGTGGCGCAGGTGAGCGTGGGCGGGTCCGGCGGTCTGGCGGTGTACAGTGTGAGCCTGGTGGATGGGTTCAACGTGCCCATGGTGGTGACGCCGCACGACTTCGCGGAGGGGGCGCAGTGCCCGACGTTGGGGTGTGCCGTGGACCTCACCCAGGACCAGGAGTGCTGCCCCGCCGGCGCCGTGGCGCCCCAGGGCGGCTGCGGAGCCGGGGGCGCGCAAGCGGCGCTGTTCAAGGCCAAGTGCCCCGACACGAGGACAACCTCTACGGACGTCGAGGCAACGCCGCAGGAATGCATCGCGCCCGGCGAGCTCAAGGTCGTCTTCTGCCCGGCACGGGACTGCACGGGCAGTTGTAACTAGATAGGCTGACATCCTTGTCGCTCACTTGGCGTATGGAGGACGTGTTTTGCATATATGGATCGGACGTGTTCACATCGTCCTGCACTGCTATGTCTGTGTACCAATTGGTGTGTGCGCGAATGAAATTCACTGTTTACTCTATCACAAATTCCTCTAGATTCTTTCAAATTCTTCCAAACGAATAGGGCCAATAAAGAGTGCTTTATTTGTACCTGTCTCAGAAAGTGGATGGCATGTTGTCAACTTGTCATCACTGGGTAGACAGAAGAAACTAGAAGAATATCCCACGAGTTGCTGCAGGAATTATGGATAGTTTAGAATGAAATTAGACTATATAATTACTTGTATTAAAAAATAAACTATTATAGATTAATACTAGTAGATTGCTTGTAATGTTAACGTACTTATGTGTCTTGTGGATAAAGACATCAAATGTGCTAGTGGATTTTAATTGCATATAATACTATATTACTGAGTTGATAGTTTATATGTTACGATACACTGATAATAGGGTTTAGGATTATAAGAGATACAGATAGATACAAATTTAAGCTGTTTGCCTGGTCGTCTCTTTTGCACCAGTGGCTCAGCGAGGGTCGAGGGAGCATCTGGCATTAAACAATTAGGCTTGGTGGGCTGTTTGCTGTAATGGGCCGATGCCGTCACACACTACGTGTGCTGTTTCTGTTTCTGCGTGGGCTGTTTGTTGTCTTTTCATGCCGGTAAACCGTACTTTTTTGCCGTTTGGATCCTTTTATTTGCACGAATTAAAATCTAATTAATAAATTAGGCTATTTGATTTGAAATTTGACATTCCATCACTTTTTAAAATTCACATGTAAGCCTGCCTCAAATTTATAGGATGAAAGATAAAAATTGATTCTATAGATTATCATTTTATGTTTCTACTTTACAACTTATAACACGCTCTTCAACTCGCTTCCATACGGTAGAAATACAACATATAAGTATCTCTTTCATATAGCTAACAATAATATACAAACATAATCTATATATACAACTATATTAGCTTAATTAATAGGTGTCTAAATTATGATTATTAAAATAAATTTAATTCCAAGGATCAAACAGGGCGGTAATCACATCTTCACTCGTAGGCTTCTTCTATTTACCCATACCGGTGCTTCAAAGGTCACAAATCACAAGATGAGAAACGCATACAACATATGTATGGCGTTAATGAGGACCCTACTGCATGACATTAGTGTGTGGTAATGAATAATACTCCTGTAATGCAATGACATTAGCACACGGTACTACATGCATATGATCTTTAAGCTTCTACCCACTATAACTTAATTAGTAACCAATGTGCATGAACATTAGTACATGGTGACTAATTAAGTAATATTAATAGGCACGATCACAAAGCAGCGCATGACTCTTTCACACACATATTCATGCATGCATGCAACACATATTTATTTAGTATATGCGGTAGCAATTAACTTTTTGGGTCTTAATGCAAACACTAATTTTATTTGAAGAGAGAGGAGAGTGTATTTCAACCCATAATTCTTATTCTTAAGGGCACGTACAACGGGACCCTTTGAGCCGTCCGCGTCTAGAAAATTTTGCAAAAACACCCCTCACAAGCAGCAGACGGCACGGGGTCGTCGTCTCGTGAGGCGCCGGCTTCGGCCCGTGCTCCAAGGAATGAACTACGCACGAACGGATCTCGTGTGGGTGAGAGCGACGCAGCTGTCCACGGAAGTGTTTGTCAGCTTCTTGTCCTTTTCCAAAGAATGCACAAATTTACTAAAAATTACAATATATATATATATATATATATAATCAAATTTGAATCCAAAAATTATGATTCAAATTTTATTAGGTTCCTCCCGACCAGAACTACAACCAGAAGTGACTAGTATAGTGCTCGTGCTAACGCCACGGCTTCATTTCAGGAATGTACATGAAAAGTACAGGAAGACAATTACGAGAGATTTCAATTCATTGTATCATTTCCGGTATATTATAGAAACTTGTCCTATACATTATAGTAGAGATAAAACACATGTCACACCTTGAAGGTTCTTATATCTTATTTTGTGGAACTGTTTGTATTTTTAAAAAAGCTATTTTTTCAATACAAATAAAAAATTACGGTAACCTACTCGTATTAGTATTACGACACTATGGGAAAAATATATTCATGATTGATTATGTTGCTGTAATTACTAGTCTAAAATATTGTAAATATATTCAACTTAATTATGCTTGATCTGTTTCGTATTAAGTAGCAATACACTGGTATACAAGGATCATATTCATGTTTAATCGTGGCAACATACAAGCATTAAACAACTTGTAGCGGTTAAATAGACAACCCATTGTACGAGCTGTCTATTTAACTGTCTGTGCGTGAATTTCAAAAACTTACAGACAGCAGGCTGTCTATGGGTTGTACATGCCCTAAGTCTATCAACCATCACAATAAGACATTTAATAATAAGAATAATTTCCTTAATTTATATGGGCCACATTATTTCAGTTAAAATAATTTAACACGATGACCCATTGGAAAAATAGGAAGAAACCTATCCCATCACATTTTATGACCAAACTAAGCACGTGCTTAAATCTGAAAAAGGGTTCCAATCTATATGAGTTAGAGCAACGTGTATCTAAGTATTGTACATTGTAAATCCCAAGATGAATTAGAAAGAATGAAACAATCACGGCGCTGTCCAATCCCAAGTATGAGTTAGAGCGTGCTTCTAGGCACAACATAGAGTTTGATCTTGAGTTTGATCCAAGATGAATTGGAATAGAGCACGTGATCGTTGAATAAATCTTCCGAGTCGCAAATCGTCCAAATAACTATATAATAGTTGGTACACCCGTTGCAACGCTCGAGCATATTTGCTAGTTAAATAAAAATTGTTAAATCAATCATTCGTAAAAAAATTGTTAAATCAATACCGACAGAAATGCTACCATTAAGACATTCGGAAGGCCGGACGTCTCGCTCCACTCACTGCCACATGGGCCGCTCGCCTAAAAAACAAAATCCCCTCCCGCACGCCTCGCTCCGCTCCGCTCTGCTCGTGCCGTTACCTCTTCCACGATCCTCATCCCTTGCCGCAGCGCACCAACGGCCGGCGTCCTCCCCCAACACGCACAGATCTGGCGGCCCTATCCTCCACCCCGGTGAGATCCATGGAGTAGGAGCGAGATCCACTCGCCTCCACTGAGATCCATAGAGGTGGCGTGGCGGTGTTGCAGAACAGTGGGCAGCTCTTCTCCAGCTCGACGGGCACTCTCCCTACTCCTGGCGGCGCCCTGTCTCACCCCGACGACCGAGCTTCCCCCACCACGGCGGCCATGGCGCTCCTCGCCCCCCCATCCCCCAACATCGCCGCCGAGCCAAGGCCGGTATTGGTGGCGGTGGTGCTCGTGCGCTGTCGCTCGCTGCCGGCTCCGACCCCGATGGCTGGAATCGACCGGCCTAGCCTTTCTCTTCCCTATGTTGCAAGTGTATGTTTCAGGTGTTTCAATTGTTTCAAAGGTATGTTGCAGTTGTTTCTTATGGATGTTGCAAAAGTAGATCGGGGGATGTTGCACATATTGCAAGTGTTTGAGAAGCATGTTGCAAGTGTTCATTCAAAATGTTTCGTCTGTTTTCAGACGTATGTTGTAATCTTTTTTTATCTAGATGTTGCTTGTGTTTTCACACATATGTCGTATTAGTATGTTCCAAATGTTTCAGCTGTTTTAGTCTTATGTTGCAGTAAGTGTTTTTTTCATGTTGCAATTGTTTTATCTAGATGTTGCATATGTTTCACATACATGTTGCAAGCGTATGTCCCAAATGTTTCATCTGTTTCAAATGTATGTTGCATTCGAGTGTTTCATGTTGCAAGTGCAGACCGCCAGCGTTGGTGGCTATGAGGGCGGGCAGGGCCAAGCCGCGGCCAACCGATGCGTGGAGGAGGCATAGACCGTCGCCGGCGGTGTGGGGAGAAGGCACAGGCCACACGGTGTTGTTGTGGAAGAGGCGGGGACGAGTCTTCCGGACTGCTTGGAAGAGACGGGCACCGCGCCGGTGTGAAAAGAGGCGGGGATGAGTCATCCGAGCAGCGTGGGCAGCGGATCTAAAGCGGACGGTTCGGATGCGAGCAGCGGACGGTTCGGATGCGAGCTCAAGAAACGGAGCTAGCGCGGGTAGCGCGCGAATCTGAGCGGACGGGGCGGAGCAGCCAGACGTCCTAGCGGTAGTGCTACCCAAATAAAAAGGGCACGCTCCTAGGCAGTTCGCTCGTCAATATCCTAGCTAGGTGAAAAGCCTCGTCGCGCCGCCAGGATGTTACTTTAGCCATTCTCTCTCCCGTAATAATACCAGCAAATCCCTTGAATCATATCGATCCGGCCGCCGCCATAACGACTCTGCCACCGCCATGCACCACCTCCGACGCGCGATCTGCCATCATTGGCGGCGAAGTGACCGGGCACCACATACTGGACATCGAGGGATACTCGCACATCAAGGAGCAGTTGCGCCGTGGAGACTCCACCAACTCTCTCCCTTTCACCGTTGGAGGTTGCTCCTGGTACATCTCATATTACCTCAACGGTTGCCCTCACAGTGCCGATGGCCTCATAGCCTCATAGGTATCTTCCTCGGCCTAGAGCAGAGCGACGGCGCCGACCGCGTGAAGGTGCGAGTCAAGTTTAGCTTGCTGGATCGAGCTGGGAAGCCGGTGCCATCGCACTCCCATACCACAGTGCTGATCTTCGATAAGATCTTCATCTCTGCAGATTACCCTTGCTGCTTTGACTTTCCTGAGTTCATGCGGAGGGCAGATCTGGAGAAGTCGGAGCATCTCAAGGACGACCGCCTCACGATTCGATGCGATATCACGATTGCCAACAAGCTCTGCAAGGAGCGGCGGAGAGCTGCGTATGGGATGGTTAAGGTGCCACCATCCGATCTGCACCAGCAACTCGGCGAGCTCCTCGCGTCCAAGCAAGGCGCAGACGTCACGTTCCATGTTGGCGGCGAGACGTTCAGAGCGCACAGGTATATTCTCGCGTCCCGGTCGGCGGTCTTCCAGGCAGAGCTCCTTGGCCCGATGAGAGAAAGCCATGCTGCGGCTGTCGTCAAGATACAAGACATGGAGGCGCAAGTGTTTCAAGCCCTGCTAGAGTTCGTGTACACCGATGCCTTGCCTCAGGACATGACACGGGAGGAGGAAGCTGTGATCTGTCAGCATCTGCTTGTTGCGGCGGACAGGTACAGCATGGAGAGGCTGAAGCTGGTATGCGAGGACCGACTTTGCAGGCATATCAACGTGGCCTCCGTGGCTATCATATTGGCTTTGGCCGAGCAGCACCGGTGTCATGGCCTCAAGGAGGCATTGCCTCCAGTTCCTTTGAGTCCCCGGCTGTTCTCAATGCCATCGCAGCAGCCGAAGGCATTAATCATTTGGCTAATACCTGCCCTTCTGTTTTGAAAGATCTGATCACCGACTGTCGTCTCGATTTCTGGGGGAAAACAGGTTTAGTTGATCACAAAAGGCAAACTCGCTAGAAGCAAACTGTAAAGTCCAGGCAATATGTTTTTTTTTTTCTGTTTGTTAGAAAAAACATATATTTTTTCTTCCGTTTGTTAACTGTAGAGCCAAAGGTCCTCTAGCCTAACTGGTTAGATGGCTCCGGCGGCACACCTCAGGTCCTGAGTTCGATTCCCGACAGAGACGAATTTGAGGCTTGAGGGTAAAAAAATCTCTTCGTCTGTACCACACCAAAGTACAGGTCTGTGGCCATCCGGTCTCACGGGGATGCAGGTGCCGCTGTATATGGATGGAGCCGAGGTTTAGGGATTTTCTCGAGCTACGTGAGAAGTTCATCTTCTTCATGAAACACCGTGGGAACGTCTCTCCCCCGTGGCTCTCGTCTCACGGGGATGCAGGTGCCGCTGTATATGGGTGGGGTCGGGGTTTGGGGATTTTCTCGAGCTGCGTGAGAAGTTCATTTTCTTCATGAAACACTGTGGGGACGTCTCTCCTCCGTGGCTCGAGTTTTTTTTAATTGTAGAGTGCATAAAACTTTTCTTCAGTATAAGAAGTTTCATGGATGGATGTTTTTCACGTAGCTGTGGTTAGGTCGTCAGGAAGCACTGCACTATATTGCCTCCAGAAGTTCTGCCTGTATTATTTCATCTTTGAAAATCTCTCTAAGATCTCAAGTCAGCTACTGCTGTTGCCAGGGGACTGGCTATTGCTAATGATTTTTTTCTCTCTAACACATCAATTGTGTAAGGAATAGACTAGCGCTCAGACGTCCGGATGCCAGCGCCTAACACGCTCCCTCTGCATGCGGTAGGAAACGACGCAGGCGACACACTTCCCTGGATGCGTGCACCGTGTCTATGCCTCCCACTTTGCCTAGGCGGGCCCCATAGCTTATGCATGCATCTCTTGCCCCGTCCGCCGGCACGCTGCCGCCGCACCTATCCGCGCACTGCTGCTGCTGCTGTTGTCGCCGCGAGTTGTGCTGCCATGCTTGCCCGTTGGGCCCTACTTGTTGTTGTAGTACGTATGCGCCTGCGCATGCATGTGGGGCCGCCGTGCCCGCTTCGCTTCCCGGGACCACCTCCGTCTGCGCCCACTTCCCGTGCCTAGTCATGCAACACTTGCAACATAAAACATTTGCTGCAATATACGTTTGAAACAAATGAAACATTTATAAACATACGCTTGCAACATATGTGTATGGTCACTGCAACATATGCAACTCCAAATACAACACTTGCAACATACGTTTGAAGCAGCTGAAATATTTGAAACATACACTTGCAACAAAGGTGTATAACTAGTGCAACATATGCAACATCTAGATAAAATACTTGCAACATACATTTAAAACAGTTGAAACATTTGAAAGATAGAGTTGCAATATAATTGTGTAGCCATTTGCAACATCCAGATAAAACACTTACGACATATGTTTGAAACTGCTGAAATATTTAAAACATACACTTGCAACATACGTGTATAGCCATTGCAACATATACAACATCCTTATGAAACATATATATATATATATATATATATATATATATATATATATATATATATAAACACATGAAACATATGGAGATAGATGCCATGGAGTGACTGAAAAATTTAGGCCAGCACTCAGCTGCCATGCAGATGTGGGCCCGCGCTCCTCTCACAAATAGGCAAGCGGCCTGGCTAGCCCTACAACTGGTTAATATGCGCTTAAGCCGGTCATCCAAAGCAGCAACGAGGTAGGCAGCATGCGGTAGGGGCATTGTTGGTATTTATTAACTTGTCACTTGTTTTAAGTATCCACCTATTATATGCCTACATCTCTTAGCATTACTTGGACTAGGTTGTCATCCCTAATGATAGTGCAAGAGATGCTCATTGGTACTACCTAGCATTACTACTAGAATAATACTAAGTAGTGCTTTATCATTTTATGTAACTAGAAAGAATAATATATATATATATGAATAAAAAGGATCTGCAAGCGCACAGATAATTATACCATTGTAGCACTTCACCCGAGAGTATTCCATGTATCGTTATTTATATTTAACAACAGGGAAGGTCTGGCATGGACATGTATTGATAACTTATAGTATTGATGGAGAAATAAATCATAACCAATATTCTACTCACAACAGGGGTAAATCATATGATAAGATATGTATATGATAAGTATTGATCAATGATAAATCACTCAGAGTACTCCTTTCTATGGCATTAGCATGGTTAAGTATGATATTAGAGGAATAATTCCTAAGTCATTTTTAATTACAAGTCAAAGCATACATTGATTAGTGCAATTACACCTAGTAGTCATGGCTAAGATCATCTTTATATCTACACATAAGGGATATTACTAAGAAAGATTAAGAATAGAGCTTGTTTTTCCTTCGTAACCGGACCCTACGTGAGTCTATATTCGGGGAGTGGACTACAAAGGACTCAATGAGAGTGTCACATCCACGATCTACCACATGACCCAGAATATAGATGGTATCTATAGGTAAATAACGTATAAGCACCACGCTTACACTATGTCGACCACTCACTCCGTGTGTAGTGGAGCGAGCGCTATAAGAACTTATGCATGGATATAATGATAAACTAGCTATACTAAGCATATAATCAAAGTAGATGATGAACATTATAACAAAGAACATGAATAATATGAATACTAATATTGTCATAACAATTGTAGCAAGCATATAAAAGTAATGGAGATACAAAAGAGAGGAGGTATAAAGATTATACCAAACCACACTCTTGACAAGATCGGGAATCCAAGCAAAGCTTGCTTGCCTCCCTCTAGACCTAGCCTAACTAGCTATGACCTAGAATATGGTGGAGCTCTAAGGATGATTAATGTTTCTGTCTTCTTAAATGACTTATTGCCCCAAGGGGGTGGCAGGGGCTGGTATATATAGGGCGAAGCGTCCATGGTGAGCCTTTGGATCAAACCGACTTAAAGGACGGCGTAGATGCAACCTAGGAGGCGGTGAAGAACCGACATTGCGATGGAGACTGACACGTGGGCCCTAGGAGGCCAGGAGGCCTACAAGTGGGTAGCCACTCGGGCTCTGCCTTGTGTGGAGTCCTCTCGAGTCTTCTAGAACCTTCTGGTGTCTGTTTCACTATGAATAAGCGCAATTAATTCTAACATGTAGGTCCAGCTTGACGATTTTCTAAATAAACCCTATAGAAAATACAGATTCACCAAAACTCATGGAATTTGTTAGTTTAAACCCCTAGACCTTTGTTGGTGATCATATTCATGCCCTTATACATGTTTTATTGACGGTTTATAGTTGTTGTTAATTACCATCAACAAGCAGCTTGGCCTTAGCGCAGACAATACACAGAGAGAAAAGGAGCAGCATGGCAAGCAACAGCAGGCCTAGGCGCTAGGTAGCAGAGGGAAGGCATGGTAGGGAGGCATGCGGCCTTGGACATGTGTAGCTAGGGGCCTGCCTGGCTAGTCCAGCTAGCAGCGGATGCAGCAGGCAGCCAGTCCTCTGTCTATGGTTACACAAATGCATGAGCCCCCACGTCCCGCATGTACCCTGAACGAGTGGTCGCACACGCTCCTAGGGTGCGAATCCCACCTGATTGTAACTACGCGCCCCTTTTTTATTGGGTGTAACGCATGTGGGGTCAATCCGTTCATCCGCCCAGACGCCCTCAAACAAGCATTACCGTTTGTGTAATGGTCCCATGACACCTGTCAAGTCAATAAGCACCTAGGACCAAGCAAAACCACCACGCAATTCATCGACCTAGTATGGCAAGTCAAAGCATACCAAGGAGTTCTACGTGGTGAAGAGAGCTAGTCATCTCTTCTGATCACCTTTCGATTATTAGAATCTGGATTGCCAATGAGATTATAATTAACAATCAAGATTGTTTAGATCACATTGGATTATAAAATTTGGTATTTTGAGCACCACCAACCTACTATTAGTAGATTTGAGATGGTATAGGATTATCGTGATCTATTATTTGAATTATTGTAGTTGAACCCATAATTTAGATGTCTGAACACCTAGAGATTATATTTATATAATTATCATAATATTGACATGCAGAGGCCGAGCCCCTTATGTGCAGCTGGTTGAGTGAAAGTCTAGGTTTGATTTTTGTAATTGAGTGACAACAACTAATGTGTTTCATGTGAGATAAATAAGTGATTAGTCCACAAGCTAGTTGGGCAACATGATGGCCATGGAGCGAAGAGATGGCACGTGCATGTGAGGTGAAGTGTTGAACTAGTAAAGAATTGATGAAGATGATGATCCAAGTGATGGATTCACTGAATATGGGGTATGAAGTTTCGTATGGCAAGATGGTGAAGACTAAGGCAAGTCTTGGCTATGATGGACCGTGCAAGGGTGAAGGGCAAGCTAGAGGCTCAAGACAACGGACTATTGCGGCGGTGAAGTGCAATTAGAGTCTTGGCACTGATGGATGAAGGCAATGGTGAAGAGCAGGTAAGGCTAAGGTCGATTGGCTTATGAATGCCATATGAATCTCCGTATCACATGTAAAGAGCAAGCCAAGGAATTGATGCCAAGGTGGATATCAAGTGGCTTGTTGAAGGAGTTAAGATGGAAGGATCATCATGACAACGATCAAGTTGAGATAAAATGGTGAATTCCATATGTTGATGACCGTGGTGACGAAGAGGATGATATGGAGAGAGTTTGCTTGCGAGCATTGCTTTGGAGCTAAAGTGGATATGCACAAGACAAAGGTATGAAATGTAGGGCATTTCATTGTGTTGGTCATGATGTGTTGTACAGAAGTTTGAGATGACCCAATTTAGGCTTAATAGTTGTACTATTGAGGGGCAAATGTGTTTTGCATATTGGTTATCTAGTGCCACTTGGGAAGCTAAGTCTAACTTTGCATTGCAAATGGAGAAGTGTGTCGATTTGAAATGAGTTTGAAACACTACTAGAAATATCCACTTCTATGACGAATAGATTTTGTCACTGTAGGAGCTAAATTCGTCATAATTTTAGTTTTATGACGAAAAACGATTTGTCATAGAAATCACGTCACACTTGCACATCTATGACGAATCCAACAAAATCATCATAGAAGTGTCTTAATCTATGATGAAAAATAGACCGTCATAGAACTATTTTGGCACGCGTGGTAAGGGGCTATGACGTTGGTGGGCGCTTCTGTTGGAGATGCTTTCCATGTGTACATGTTATAGCCCACGTGTATATGCTATAGCCGGTTGCCATGGACATGGTTCGAATACGTGTCACCTTTTTATTGCACAAGGTGGCCATCTCTGGTTCTTGCACGTATTAGGTTCTTACTAGACCACATGTCGGTCCCTGTTGTTCCACATGTCAGTTTTCTATTAGCACACGTGCCATGTTGCGGTTAGATCATATGTCACTTCTTTATTGGACCATGTGTCGTATTTTTATTGGTCCATGTGGCCATTTATTATTCGACCACGTGTCACGGCACTGTTGTCCGTCCATGTTTCGTATTTTTATTCAGCCACGTGGCTTCATAACTTCCTTCCACGTGTCAGATTTTAATAGCCCACGTGTCGAGTCCTAGCTATTGCACGTGTCATGCACTGGTTTGTCCATGTGTTGCATTTTTATTTGATCACATGGCCTATCCTGGTTCTACCACGTGAAGTACAATCAATTCATCATAGAAATAATTCAAGATCATCACTACTGCATAGATTGACTACATAACTATTTAGCATGGCAATCAAATAATAACAATTAACATTTCACACGTCAGTAGCGAACCACTAATAGAGTATCACCACATCAAACCGGCATACAAGTCCACACATTAAACCGACACATGAGTCCACACATCAAACCATAAATGTTCATCGCATCAAGACACAGGAGTTGAAGACTGAGAGTTACCAGAAGAGCTTAAGCGCGTGCGTAGCTCATGGAGATTGTCGTGCTCCTCCTATTGCTGCTTCTTGCATTCCTCAAGCTCCCTTTTAGTCTTTTCTATATTCCTCTTTAGTTCATCTACTTGATCGACGAGGGTAGTGGAACTTTCCTGTTCAGCAGCAAGCTATTCCTAAAGCATTCTCTCCGCCAATGTCTCTGTTCTGGTGGAGCTTGTTTGGATACCAACATTCTTCAAAAAAAGGTTGTTGCCTTTTCTCTAGGAGGGGGCCTTGCCCTGCTAGACGCAAAGGACCTTGCAAACAACATCAACACTAGTCATTGGTTGCTGCCCATCAGTAATAGGTTCTGCTTGTATAGTTTCCATAGCTTCATGCGAAATTCAATCAGTAAAACATTAGGTTACAGATAGTATAAGAGGACTTAAATTGAAAACCCAAGAGATTGATTCATAACAAGTAATGCATAGGTCTTCCTCAGCCTAGTGCTGATAGAGATTACATAACCTTCAGTAGATTTTAGTATATTTCTATAACACTAGGCTCCTGCTACGTTTCCTTCTTTTATGACAATGGCTTAATGGCTTTAGTAGATTTCAAGGGAAGCAAAAGAAGGCACTTACAACTATTGCTCTTGTAGCATCGCTCAGGCCCTTTTTGCTACTGGTATGGAAGTCCCTGAAGACTTATATCATTAACATCTTCATTAGGTGTACCATTTTCTTCTTCAAGTCCTTGATCGTGTCCTGCTGCCTTCCTCTTGTTCTCCTTCTGTTCATATTACACATGAGTTTTGGTTTAAATTTATACAAAGGCAAGCGTAATAATAAAACACAACCATCACTTACAAATTTTTGCATCTAGACAACATAGGAGCGACATCCTATAGCCTGGTGATACTTCACTTTTGCATGGTTTCGCTTGTTCTTCTCGGATGTTTCCTATAGCTTTATTTGTGTTAGACTGCAGCACAAGTAGACCATAGCAAGACTAGATAGGAAATCGATGGGTTCACACACCTTGTTCTTAGCACTAGACCAAATCTTGATAAATTCACACCACTGTGCATCATTCATGGATGAGACAGGAGAGATCATACGGATCTGATCAACAGGGACGCCAATGAAGTATTTTTTTTCTTCAACCTGTAGCATGCCTGCCATACCATAGACTGCATTACATTCTAGCAAGCTTGTTTTGTTGGTGAGTGAGCACCGTTAACGCGCAGCCTTTGCTGCACACAGTAGTGCAAATGAAAAGTAAATCTATTAAAGTTACTCAAAGCAGAGTTGAATGTCAAGAGAGAATACTCATACATACATTTAGCCTATCCACAAATCTTGTGCAATAGACGACGCCGGGCCTCTTCCCCTTGTATTATTTCCAATGTGTCAAAATTGGTACTTATGCCTGACTAATACACCTGCCTCTTAGGATCATGTGGCCTTCTGTTCCCCTTAGCAATAGAGATGCGCATCCTCAATCCTCCTAGTGATTTGCTCATTTTGTCAAGCATAATTCCATGAGTTTGAGGCCTCATCTTCCTCGCTCTTCCCAGCAATGGTACTTCACAGTTTTCATACATTCAGATTGTTAGAAAATTTATATGGATACTAAATAGCTAGTGCAAATTGATTGATAGACATATGTAAGGTAATACCAACCTTGGAAAATTTCATCATTCTATGGGTGGGGGAGATGAGACTTTGCTGAGAGGGGCTCCTCTTTGCCAGGGCTATAATCATCTAGCCATGAGGAGTCTCTCTTAGGGCTAGGTAGGGTGCCATCCCGACCAATGTCTCTAGTCAATTCATGAACTTGGAATTGATCCCTAGGTCCGAGTGTCGGTCATGATGGAGAATTATATTTACCTAATGCTGCTACCTCCACCCTTTTGCCAGCGGTAGACCTTCGAGTACAAACTCCTTGAGCAGCCTGTTCTGGTGGTGTTGACCTCACTCGCTTGGAGGGCATTCGCCCAGGACTCATGGCAACGCTGCCTTTGTCCTGCTCGCAGAGCCTCCTCTATGGCTTCTTCGACCCGGACACTGAAATTGGAGATACAAACTTAAGCAGCAAGCATGTACAAATTCCATTGCTATCCAAATAGTAAAGCATTGCATGGCTACCTACCCCCCTCCCCCTCTGAACTAAATACAAGATAGAAACAAGCACCTCAATTGATAGGGGCACTGACTTATCTTCTAAATCTAAATCTATTTCATCTGTATCATCAAATCCCTCAACTACCACTCCTGGTTCAGGGATATAATCCAAATATTCACCGTGTCTACCCTTTGTGCCTGACTTTTTTGCCTTTGGAGACACAAGTTTTGGGCCCACACATATTCCAAGTTCTTCCATCTTTCTATGATTCCTTGCAATTTTTGCATCCCGTGCTCGTTCATAAGTAGTTAGTGGTTATTCATCTAGATTACAAAGGCATTTATTAACTAAAGCTTCTATGGAATGTCAACACAATAGAGAAGAGTATGAAAATAAGTGCCTAACTAGTAACTATAGCTTATACGGAAGTCATTAATCCAATAAAGCACATGTCAGCTACACTCAACTATGGGAAATATGTAACTCCATCGCTATCTACATATCCTTGGTTCAGTCACTACAGTAGAGCACACATCATAAAAGGAATTTGGGTACCTCTTCCTTCATGTTCACTAGCTTTGCTTTGTCATCAGCACCGCCGTCTTGTCATCGTGGTCACGGAGCTGGTGCGGCCAGCGTTGATGAAGGGGTACTAGATCTGGCTCTAGCTAGGGATTAGATCCAGTCGGTTGTGACAGGTGTCGAGCTAGGTAAGGGAACTAGATCTAGCTTGTACCATCGTCGAGGTGGTCCTTCCGCTGATCGAGCTGCCGTCGACGAATCGAAGGGGCTTCGGCTCCATCTAGGGTTCAGAAATGTATGAGAGAGGGTGCGGCTAGAGAGTGGAGAGGGAGTCGAGCTACTATTCTGATGGAGCCTAGGGTCTAGAGCAGGGTGGCAGATGGGGTGGCTGGAGAGTGGAGAAGGAGGCCATGGAACTAGGATTTAGAGCTGGAGGAGAGACGATGCGGCTGGAAATGGAGATGGAGGCAGAGACGATGACTCTTTGCGCTTTTATGTGGCCATCGTATTACCACAAATGCCCTGGTCTGAAATCGATGGTGTGGTAAACCTATTTTCCGTACGGAGGACAAAAGAGAGACATCAAATTTTCGGTGCGTGTTGGTGGGACTGCTCGGCGCGGTGCAAAATCAAATTTTCGAGGTGTGTTGGCGGGACTGCTCAGCACGGTGCTCAGCAGAGACCGGAATTTATTCCATGTTTTAATTGGAAATGATTACGACAAAATGTTGTACTTACCTAATATATCCATCTTTTTATTTTTTTCTCTTGTGCACCTGTTTATATATCCGATCAGTTAGTTGTTGCCTTTTTGGTTTTTTCATAATATAAATAAACATAAAACTAAAAGAGGATGATAACAAACAATTAAAAGATCCATGAATTTGGCATGTAAGAATTACCAAAAAAAGAAAAAATAAATCTGCTCGCTGCAGCTTATTGCGCTGCAACTGGTGATTTTGTGTGTGTGTGTGACTGCATCTGAGGCTGTTTGAACTAAGGCCTCTAATTAGGAAGCAAGGGAAAGGCATGCCCGGGATGGATAACCCTTCAAAAAAACTAAATTGGTTATTCTAATGATATCCCCATGGATTTCCCACCCTAGAAAAAATAGTCATGGATTCTAAGGTGCTTTGAGTTTCCAGAGAAGAGAAAAAAATTAAAGCATCCTTCTTCTGGCTAGCGCTCCTGCGATTCGCTGACTCGCCAGTACTCTGGATCATCCTCCTCCTCGCTGGAGTTACAGTTGGTGCTGTACTTTCCATCGCTCAAGTATGTTCTGATTGTTTGTGAGCCTCGAGCCGATCGCTAGTGATGTCTTAGCGAAGGTGAACGCGGACAACAATATCCTGCACTCCCGCTTTGACCCTTGATCTGTGGGACGTATCAGTAGTACAAGTCATGACTAGGTTTGGTCTGTGGGATGACCGTATGTGAAGTCTTATTTGCATGCATATTTGTGTTAACTTTTGTTGAACTCTATATTAGGTCGGTTAAACTGTTGAGCGTGGTGTAGTTCAGGTCCTTTGGTCATTTGTTAACTGGTTATACTAATGGTGTTCGCCCTTTCTGATCGAAGGACGTGGGTGTATAGATGTTGAAATTTTCTAGACCCTAAGACAGTTCGACCCTACAAAATATAGACGAACCGGACAACTACGAAATACAGGGGCCATCCAACTAGTCCATAGAACCCGACTACCAAGGGCTAACAACTAGTTCTAGTCTATAGAACCCAACAATTAGTACAGGATACAAACATGTATGGACTAAACTAATTGGCTGGTTTTTTAGCCAGGGCTAACTAGTCACAGTCCATCTAAACAGGGCCTAAGACAGTCCGATACTAGAGAAATCTTGAATGGACAAATCATAGTTTTGATTAAATAACAAAATACATATCATGTCAACTCTTGCTCCTTATATGTGGGGTCATGGGCGTGCAGGCGCGCGCGTGTAGGTCGTTGGGTGGTCCACGACCCATGAACTATATAATAGTAGATACAAGGGGTAAGAGGAAGGCTCTCTAGAGCTCCTGCTTCAATTCCATCCCAAAACTTTTGCCCTCCACCCTATTACTGGGCATCTTTGTTCTTTGTTTTTTTCTATATATTATTTTCTTTTTTACATAGATCATTGATAACTATGATCATTCTTGGGACATGTCTGTGTATCGCTGTCTTCCACAAGCTTTGTGTTCACCATGGCCTATAAACAAGGGTTGTAGTGCTTGCAGTGCATTCTAACTTTTATAGTAGGTGGTACATTGCTTCTGTAGTTGTTCATGAAGTTCTTGGCCATCGAAATTACTGTCTTGCTGAAGATCATCTAGGACCCTATGTGTTTGTTGTGGTTCCTTCAAATGCAGATCTCCAGACTTTGCTTTCATACCGCTATGAGTTTCGTGGTGCATAAGTATTTTCTCATCGTATTCGCTATCTTACAATCCGTCCGAATGATCTAGAGATTGGTGAAGTTCATGCAGTTCCTTTCAACTGAGCAGTAGCAACATGGTTAGATGATGTTAATGTTTAGTATCTATGGCATTAGAGATATGCCCTTCATCTCTATTTCTGAAATAGGTGTGATGTTCAAGTATCTCATAACACTGATGTTCAGATTTGTGTTTTCAATGTTCACTAGAGACAATTGTGTTGTTCTTTAGTTTATCTTGTTGTAATAATATCCATGTAAATAGACTTTTGTTGAACTTTGTATTAGATGGGTTAAACTCTGTTGACCAAATATATATAGACAAGTATAGTATTGATAAAATGGTGTTAACATATTTCTTGTAAATCGTATGCACGCCTCATAGTCCAAGTCATGTAAATTTGACCAGCCCGGACATTTTACTCTACAACTAAGCTATGACTAGAACTTTTGCCAGATCGACTATGCTACAAAGAACAACTGCACTGGCTGTGGCTGCATGCATGAAGTACTAGAAAGGTAGTTGGATTTCAAGCAGCATCTTTAGCCACAGCCGAGCGAGTGCAGACAATTAGAACCTATGAAACCATGTAGCCATCTCTAGCTAGCTGCTGCTCTGCAAAACCAAGCAAGAGAAATTGCTTACGGAAGCAAGAGCAACTCATCTTCACTCTTCAGTCTGCCCCTCAACTGCTATGAATGCTTGGAGTGAAATAACTACAGAGGCTTTCCTCATGCATTCAATTCACTCATCGCAACCGCGCAAGGGTTGCTTTGTGCCTCGGTTTGTTGAACTAAACACGTATCAGTAGTACTAGTAGTCATGAGTGGCTTTGATCAAGCAAGAACCAAACATGTATCAGTTGTCTTTGATAAAATTTGTTGAACTTGCAAGAACCATGCAGCGAGGAGTTCATTTCAACAAGTATCGCCTAGATCTAATGTATAACGGGTGAGACATAGCTGTTGAATTTTACTGCGAACGCAAGAAAGTCTGGCCGCTATATATTTGATCTCGTAGGACACAGTATAAAGGGTCATCAGTTTTGGATGTTGTAGCAACCAGTCTGCCCCTCGACTATTGTGACTGCTTGGATTGGAGTAAAAAGGTACAGAAAAGATCCATCACAAACGCACCAGGCATTCAAGTCTCAAGAGTGTCATCATGGCCAAAAGCTCCTTTTCTCGATTCCTTCTTATGTCCAGCTTTCCTGCCGTATTCACTTCACTCTCATCAACCATGCAAGGTCTATATGAAAGGAGCATCCCACCTTCCCTCATCCGATAGCATTGCATCAATATGCTTGCTCCTCCCTTCCCTCACCCGTTTGCATTTTCCCAATCGTGTGGTTTTAGGATCTGGATAAAGGCAATGTGCTTCATATCAAACCATGCTATTTGTATGAACTTACTATTGTGTCTGCTAACCTCATTGCTTCTCCCCTTTCCTCGATTGTCATTTGTTCTAACTGAAATCATGTTTGTAGATGGCAAGTACTTACCATACCACGGATGTGTACTCTACAACAAACGATGTGTTTTGGCAGCTAGGTGTGGAGCTAGAGAGAACAGAACAGGTTGCTTGTGACTTGGGGGCATCATGTACATGACCAAGCTACACGATGCCTAATCATTGAAGCTGCTATTCATGCAGTTGTTGGGCAACAACGCATTACCAGAGTTGTTGAAGACCATGATTCTAGAGAAATCTTTGTGCTTTGCAGCACTGTTGTGGATGCCCATCGGCTCTTTGACTATAGTGTCGACGTCAGTGGAGACTACGTCATTTTCAAGATGGTTCACCATGTCAACTTGATCGGAAGTCCTTATGACCTCAACTATCTCAACAAGACCAAACCAATTTGATGACATTGATATTTTGTGTGCTTTGAGAGAGCTCCCGAAAGAAAGGAAAACAAGTGGAGTTGCAGATGAGATCGTGGCAGTTAGAGCGATGGAGTTGGAGATTTACTCAAAGATTCTAAATTTTGACCAAATATATATAGAGAAGTATCATGCGTAATAAGTATTTTATACAACAAAAAACAATGAGCTTATAATCAATAATCTTCTTCGGTGAAGTGCGAGAGGAATCTCTGCACTGCTGGGTCAAGATCCGTAGACAAATCAAGTCGGCACAACGGACAGGTGGAGCTCCTGCCAAACCACTTGGTGATGCACTTGTGGTGAAATGTGTGGCCGTAGCCGGGCACTTCCACAGCATGGTCGTCCGTAGGATTAGATGTTTCATCCTACAGGCGGATGCTGCAGTCCCGACACCCCACTGGTGTCGCCTCCGTGCAGACCGTCAAGAGCACCTTGGATGCGATGAACTTGAATTGTTGGTCGACCCAAAGCTCAAGCGGGGCGTGGGCGATGCAGCCATCCTAGCAGGCTTCGCACGCTGAGGCCACAAGTTTAGGAACCTCATGCTCGGGAAGGATGTCCTCCCACTGCTCATCGGAGAGGTTGAGTTGCTATAGCCACGTGAATGTCCTCATCAAGCTATGGAGGACTTCACAGACACTTCCTAGTCGTCGGGGATGCCCACCGCTTGATTCGCCTTCAAGAACTTGGTGGCGCTGCCGCCTTCATACAAGAGGTGCACCGGCTGCCAGTGACCGCCAACTTTGAGGGTCTTGGTCACCATGCATTCTAGGGTCACAGAGAACGATGCTTCAATGCTGCTCCCGCAAGATGGATCCTTGATGGTGAAGAGTTTCTTCAACGTCATTCTCGACTTGACGCGGTGTTTGAAAGTGGAAAACTAGGCATCAGGATCTCCGGTGAAGCTCATGGCAATGTCTACTCTTTGGGTCTAGTGGCTTAGTTTGTAGCAATGATTTGAATTGGTTTGGAGTTGGAGCAAGGATGATTTAAAGGGAACCCGATGTTAAATAGCTGTGGGATGAATGGGGGGACAGTTATGAGATGGAATTTGAAGTGAATCGCTTCAAATATAGAGGACCTTAGACGGCTGTCAGTAAATGCCATCCTGGATTCTAGGGGTTGGTCGAACATTTTCCAATACTAGATGTGTTGGGAATATTCTAGTAGAACGTGAGATGTGTCTGGCCCGGTCAGATTTACAATGCTTAGACTTTCTTGTGTGTGCTATAAAATTTGAATAGCTATGTGGCTCCTCCGTTAGGCATTACATCGATGCGAGACTTGATCGGATGAATTCCGTTATGCATGTTTACCATACTATAGATCAGGAAGAGAACCAAAAAGAAACATGTAGGCAAAACCAACCAACAGGGTCGTTTTGCTGTCTAATTTTATTGAGAACGCAAGAAAGTCCGGCCGCTGTATATTTGATCTCGTAGGACATAGTATAAAGGGTCATCAATTTTGAATGTCGTAGAAACTAGTCCGCCCCTCAACCATTGTGACTGCTTGGATTGGAGTCAAATAAAAGTACAGAAAAGATCCATCACGACAACACCAGGCATTCAAGTCTCGAGCGTGTCATGGTGGTCCAAAGCTCCTTTTCTCAAGTATGAAGTCATGTTAATCATCTATAGTTAGTGTGTCGTTTACAATTTTAAGTTTTGGCCCTGTTTTTAAATCTGGGTCGGTGCGTAGGATTGTCCGGCCGCTGAGAAACAACATGGACTAAACTTTAGTGCACCATGCAACATGACATATATTGAATGGAACTTTGTTTACTCCTCTGCTAATTTTCAAAGAACAAGGGAACATGGAGCCCCTGAACGAGCACCTCGCAGACTTGAAGCACCCCCCATCGAGGGATGCAGATCTGCATCTCGATGCTCAAGTGCAACAAGATTATAGAATCTAAAGCACCCAATCTTGAAGGCCGCTGCGTATTTGATCTGAAGGCCGCTGCGTATTTCATTGCTATGATTCACTTTCCCAAGACATGTTTACACGAAAGCCTCGAACTCGAGCAAGGCGCCATTTGGTTCCTCGAGAAAGAACCATCGCATTGGACGATTCACTTCTCCGAGACACGTTTACACGGTACACGATCCTTCAAGAATGCGGAGTCTCCGCCTACATAAACCACCGACCCTATTTCCCTAGCGCTCTCTGTCTTGTCGTAGTCATGCCTTCATACTCCGCTCCGACACCGCATCCATTGTCGTTCGTTGCACGCGCGCTCTAACTCTGCTTCTTCCTCAGCTACGTCGTGATGGATCGGCTCCCAATGGAGTTGGCCATGGACATCGTTGGCCACGTCACTGAACAATCATATGCCCCCATGGACAATCTTTCTAGCTTGTGGGCAACCTGCTTGGACATGCGCAGGGTGTGCGACACCGCCGAAGTCGGTTGGCGCATACCACTGCGTCGGGTGCTGTAGCATCAAGGTTTCTAGGAGCACTACTACTATGACGATGACTATCGTGCCCTACTCACCACTAGGCTGGCTAGCATGGGCAACCTAGAGGCCTGCTTCCTCACCAGCTTGCGTCCCATGTTTGTGGAAGCCTATAGGTCATTGACGCCACCGATTGAATGGATTCAGCATGGTTTTTCGCTGGAATCAAAGGACGATGACATCATCGATTTGGTCAAGAGTTTCAAGCTGGCCACCAATGCCATCTTAGCGAAGGTGGATGTGGACGAGATCCTACACGCCCGTCTCTATCCTTGATCGATGGGATGTACCAGTAGTATTAGTAGTCATGACTAGGTTTGATCTATGGGATGCCCTTGCAAATATGTAAACTCTTATTTGCATGCATGTCTGTGTGAACTTTTGCTGCACTTTGTATTATGTGGATTAAACTCTGTTGAGCATGGTGTAGCTCAGGTCGTTTGGTCATTTTGTAGCTGGTTTCTTTTCGCTGCAGATTTCTTTCTAGTTGTCTTTGATCTGAAACTTAATTTGCTAAACAATCATGAGTGCCTTTGATCTTTGTTAAAGCCAGCTCGTGTCTTTGATCAAATTTGTTGAACCTGAAAGAACCATGCAGTAGGAGTTCATCTGAACAAGTCTCGCCTCAATCTAATATAGAACGGAGGAGACAAAGCTATTGACTTTTAATGCGAACGCAAGAAAGTCTAGCCGCTGCGTATTTCATCTCGTAGGATAGTAGTGTCATAGCAATCAGTCTACCCCTCGAATACCATGACCACTCAGATTGGAGTGAAATAAGTATAGAAAAGACCTATCACAACCTGTCGGCATGAAATTTTGTCCCATGGCGGGGCACACGAGCAAGCTAGAAGGGTCCGCTCGATGGAGCTAGAGATCCGCCTAGCTTCAACGCAGGGATTATCGATCTTGCGCACTCCTCCCAAGACGTGCCAGTCAATTTGACCCTGCAATTGACAAGGAGAGAAAGCTAATTAGTAATTTAAGGCAGAACATGCCGGTGTTGCCAGACAGTCCCGAATGTGTGGCTCTGAGAGCCGATGTGGAAGGAGATCGACTAAATAGCCGATTCTAGCATACTCATAAGAATAAATCAGTTAAAGCTCATAGAGTTATGGAAGAAAAATCAGTTATCATTCAGGATGAATATCGTTATTTAGACAAATATTAGTCAATGGCAATAGGATGTCAACACTAATCAGCTTATGCTAAGCCAATGACTACAAGTAACTGAATCCCTTTATTATATGAAAACTCAGCCCATCATCATTTAACCATTTAATAGAGATAAATCTATGAACATATTAGATCTTATCTATCACTATGACTAGTGGAGCATGAGGCAGAATCACACAGACCGTAGAAACAGCAATAAATTCGACGACCCTAACTTATTACTAATATCAGTGGGGCATGAGGCAGAATCATGCAGGCCGTAATACAATAATAAGATCATGGGGCTAACACATTTTTCAACCTATCTTTACTTCAACGGTTTCATGACGTGAACTGCATATGTGAAAACACTCGATATCGGCTAAAACAATCGATTCAGGCATAGCGCACAATTAAGGTCGTGCCCTATTAAGAACAGATCTACCAAATAACGATCCCCACTCCACGAGGCTAATAGTGGGGTGTGAGGCAGAATAACACAGGCCGTGACAACGGGCCATGGAATGGTTTTCGTTAACCAATAGATCTACTCAAGGCCAGACATGCCTTAACCGCACACTATGCACGATCAAGATTGACATAAAACAGCCGATAAAACATAACTCATCGTTTAAGGTGCAGATTAGATCAGTTTAGATTAATAAACAATGGGTTAAACAGGATATAAGACCGATCTAGATCAATCCCAATCGGGCGAAGTGATACTGCTGTAATTAAATAAATAATGAAAGTAATAAGTAATATCGGTAACTTAATGAATCTATCCGAAGGACGCTACCCTTAGATAGAGCCGATAACTTGACCTTAATCTAGTTCGAGCAGTGGAGGTCGACCGGATCGATACAGCCTTACTTGAACTAAACAAGAGTCGATAACTAGCTTATACCAGAGTCGCAGTGGAGGTCGACCGGATCGATGCAGCTGTACGAACAGAAGTATAAGCCATGACGGTACTTATAGACGAGCCGGAGGTCAGCCGAACCTATGCAGCCCTGCTTACTGAAGAACTCACCGAGATCTACTCTACTCCTACTCCTACTCCTAAGGGGTGGCCGGAGCCAAAAAAAGTAAATAACTTGTATTTGATTGATTATGTGTATCACAATAGGTCATAAACTCGTATATATACACATACACGAGTCGGTTGGCCTTTGCCGTGTACAAGCATGACTCTAAAATAAAGATGGAAATATAATATAATTTTACAAGAAGAATATATCTCCATTGACTGAGCCAGGTCCAGGTCTCCCATGCACGTTCCGCAAACGTGGCTATGCAAACATACTGGCAGGCCACAATATTATCAATCTCCAATAATTCCCGACGTGTGCTTCTTTAATTAATTACCATCTCGTGCACCTGTCAAATGACTCCTGTTGCCTTCATTGGTAAATAGAAATCGATTTGGCTTTCAGCTCGTATGACAATTGGACTTATCTAAATTATTCTTCTTCTCTTTGCTTCCAAAGTTGTTGCTGCCCCAATAGAACACGTAGTACAGGCCAAGATCTCATGCTCTCCGTAATCAAGCTTTCTCCCGTTAGCTACCTTTCCATGTTTGCCTCCCTAGTAAGCCAAACCAACTTGCTTATGGACGTTGCACCTTGCATGCATGCAAATATTCATTAACTACTATCTGAACTATGCCTTGTGCATACGTGACAACCTCCAAATATAATATTTTATTTCCTTCTTGAGCATTGGCAATCACATATGATTTCCGAATTGATCCTATGCGTGCGCCAAAGCTGAGTTCCATAACGGATTAACTATCTTGGCTATGAAATATCCCTTATTTAGGAAATCTTCTTGTTTTTAACATTATCGGCCGATCTCTTCCTTTCCAGAGTAAGCTTACCAAATTTTGGTGCAAACACAGGCCCCCCTAGTTCGGAGTATGAATTTTCATGCTTCGAACTATTTCAATCTGATGGTCTTCTTTCATGAATCAGTGATATCTTATTGCAATACTTGGCCTTGATGATTTACTTGGGGTGACTGTTCATCTGCTTTAGCCGACTAAGAGCTGGCTCCCGAGTTTATAACTATAATCGGCTATCAAATCACCGGTAAAGAGCTGAAGAATTCACTGGTAGCAGTATTACCTTATTCCAAGCCTCACCTATACATGTGAACTTTGAAGTGTCTATCACACCATCTTGGGTGGTTGAAGAATTCTTGTGCATAGGGTGATTGTGTCGCTCATCTTAGTGCCTTATCGAGCAAGACGATCAGCTACTGCGGTTAGAAGAATTCTTATGATATCACCTGAGTCTTCTCTCCATGCTCACAGAGCTATTCTAGTGTTTGCAAAGGCTAAAATGTGTGGACACCTTTCCCTTGTTTACTCCATCAAATGCCCATCGGGAAAACCACAGGCTTCTTTCCCACAGTTTCAAAGTCACCAAGAAATCAGCTAGGCATCTGTTAGGCAGGTGGCTTTTCCCCTTCTCTGGCATAATTTTATCAACGGGACAATGTGACTCGGTTCATGATGACCTTCGGCCTTGTTGAAAGCACTAGTTTGGTTTTGGTTAATTGATGAAACCCTAAGTGCTAACCTAGTTATCAAGGTGATTATGAGATAGGTAGCACTACTCCAAGTGATGAAGCAATGACGAAGATCATGACAATGGTGATGGCATGGTGATGATCAAGTGCTTGAACTTGGAAAAGAAGAAAGAGAAAAACAAAAGAAGGCAAAGGTATAAATTGTAGGAGCCATTTTGTTTTAGTGATCAAGACACTTAGCGAGTGTGATCACATTTATGATCGATAAGTTATCATGAACAAAGTCCATTTTCTAACTCATTGCATATGCATTTAGGATCTATGGAATGCTATCACCCTTGAAAATTTTAACCTATCACATGTGCACAAGGTGATACATGTAACAAAACCGATCAATTATGGCAAATCTTCATAATTTAGAAACTTAAACAATAACATCCAGAAACCACGAAGGATTTCAAACTAATAGCTACAAACCAAGATCGTACAAACTCGTTACATAAAGTCATCCAGATACATCGAGTTTGGAACATAAGTTATTACATACCAAGTTCCAAAATAATAAATAATTTTAAAGCCACACACACACTTTTGATCCGAGATGCCGTAGGTAGTCATTTCAACAAAAGCATGCTCCATTTGCTATCCTAGTTGTCACCCATCGGCGGATACATTCAATAGCCATAGTACATTTGACCATCCGCAACAACAATGGGACCAACGCCTCGATTTATTCTTACCCATCTTAAACCAAAATAAAACCACCAAGGATTATGCAAGGCTTTCTTTAGTGGGCTAGGGTAAGTTATCATGAACAAACCATTTTTAAGATTACATCATCTTTATTACAACCTTTCCATCTAGGTAGCACATGCTATGGCATCACATGATTAAACAATAACATCCAGTCAATTTAGCTTCAAATACCTCACATCATCCAGATAACCGCCATAATAATTACTACGATGCCGTAAGCTCAAGTCAAGTGCTCACCCGGAGGCGATGGCGATTCCGATTCTAACCAAATGGTGATTTATTCACTCCATGCTTCCCTGCCAGGGTAACCTAGATTACCAATGACCCTTTCGTAGACGCGGGATAATCTGGAGCCAGCACCGCCCGACCGCCATGAATCGCACACCTGCCTTGGGCTCACTCTTGTATCATCCCCCCATATCCCAAATAGTGATCTCGGCCCAAATAGTGACACTAGCTTCGTGGTTGAAAGGTACTTTATTCGCCAGCTAAATGTGAGGCATGCGTTCAACATGACAAGAGGGACGAGCAACGATCGGTCCTTAATCGACACATACGAAACTAACAAAGACCCCGTAACCCCGTGCTGTTGCCTCCAACTATTCCGTCCGGTCTCCAATTTTCCATCACATATGGTTAATTCCAGATATCATTCTTTCCGTAGCCAATCTCTTCCAAGAACCACCTATAATGTAGGTGACCGGGTATCACCGATCGCTCTCGGTCTAAGCAAGGCTAAAAGCAGCTTATTCGATCCCACCTAACAGGTAAAAGGTAATAAGGTAGGCAAGGATAGTAATAAATGCATCAACGGTTTCAATCAACTCCTACAACTTAATGCAACAATATATAAACTCATATATATAGAAAGAATTGCTTTTATAAAGTAGGAGACTTAGAATGCTCCAGGGCTTGCCTCGTTCGAACGAACTAGGTTGGTGATCCACGCACTCTGGCAAGTCCTCTCCTTGCTCCTCTTCCTCTGGCACCTCCTGTGCCTGGACTTCTTGTGGATCTGCCCAGGTCTGCTCTTCCTAAACTGCTACTAGCAACTCCTCCTGTGATCCTGTATGATGCAGATGTATAAGTGCTAATGCATAGGTGCATCGGAGAGATGACATGTAATGATCATGATGCATGCAATGTAGACGAACATGTTTAACTTTATTGTACATAGTAGTAGCAACGCTCTTCTACAAGGTAGTCAACATCATCCAAGAACATGTACTACTATCTACTATGAAAACCACTGTACTAACATGCCAAATCACCACGGCAACTAAGATGCTTCAAAGATACACCAAAGTGAACATTATTAACTAACTCGCATTAAAGAAGATATTTTTATTTTATTTTAAACTCGGGCTACAACAGCAACATACATTTCTGGTGTTCATAAAAATCTGAGAAAATTACAGTAGTCTAGTACTACTCTAAGTAGACTACCATAAAATTTTCATGGCATTTAGATAAGTAAAATAGCCTACACAAAAATGACAAGGCATGATTGCTTAAAAAGGCATAAATAGGAAACCTTAGTTAAAAGTGTCAAGCAACAGATTTCACATTTTTCCTAACATCCTTAAGGTACTGGGATACTCCCCACAAAATTTCATGGTCATAGGATTCCTAGATAATTTACAAAAATTTACACAAACATCAATCAATGATAAAAGGAAAATCTATAACTAAAAAACCACACATGCAATGACTCTCAAATTTTTACCAGAGCTTATACTAAGCAAGAATAGCTTACCCACAAAATTTCATAATTTTTGGACCACAGAAACTTTAGATATAAAATAAACAAGTTTGCATGCATTCAAAAGCACATTTCAAATTTCCATTTAAATCTTCCAAAATTTCTACTGTAAGTATCAAAACTATAATTTTCCTAAATACTAGACTTCCTAAGGAACACTACCAAATTTATTTCACAATTTTTGAAGCTACAAAACTAGAGATACAATTATTACAAAACAACATAGAAATCTGGAATATTTGCACTATCCTATTGCTCAACGGTCACTGGCAAGCGGGACCTACACGTCAGCGGGGACCACGCGTCAGCGACAAGAAAACAGGGGACGGCTCACTCGACGGCGCGGCAACGGCGAAACTCACCGATGGCCACAACTCCGGCGAGGCCAATGGCACAGGCGCGTTCCTAGCGACGATACGCACCTACCCATACCTTTTCCCCAATTGCTACCACTCTCTAGCTATGACGGCGTCGGCAATGGCGGACGGCGGCGAGGTCGCTGCGGGACTCCGGCGACGGCGAGTCCCCATTGTCCCGGCCAAGCTCGGTACGAGCTTCACGAGGCTACTACAGAGCTAACCAAGCAGATAAAGTAGGACGAGAAGGGCTCGGTGGTGGTTGGCCGCGGTGAGCTCCGCTCCGGCGAGGCGCGGCCATGGAGACGGCGGTGGAAAAATGGCCACTGGCCCTCTCCTAAGACACGGGTGGCACGGCTAGACAGTCAATGGGGTAGAGGAGGACACGGCGTAGCTATAGCTAAGCTGGAGGTCGCGCTTTTGCGGTGGCGATAGAGCTAGGCGACGGCGGAGCTGCTTGGCAATGCAATGGCGGAGCAGCGGAGGCTTTGCAACTGTGAGGGCGAAAGCAAGGAGTGGAAAGCGATGCTGGGACTCACGGGCGCGCTCAGGGCTTCATTTGGTGTGCGATAGCCCGACGTGGCCAGCGCAGTCAGGCCGGCGGCGACGCACGGCGCCACACGGCGATGAAGCTCTGAAATCAGTCGGCCACTGTAGCTTCTATTCAATCACCCCACCGACAACTAACAGCGCATTTTTGTCGATCTATAACTCCTAAACCGTGACGATCTAGCTAATGGTGTAGTTGACAAAATTGTAGATCTACACGCGGGCTACAATTTTCACAATTGGAGCTCGAGTTGGTTCGGCCTGGTTAGGGAGATGCAGAGCTCCAAACATCGGTACAAGAACTGAAATCCAGTTATAGCACTTAGAAAAATTACAAGTGTTGAACCAGCTTTCAATACTGACTTGTGGGACCTTTTTGAGCATGCTGTGCACATTTTCATGAGTTGGTCATAAAATAACTTTTGTTCCTTAAGAAATTTGCTACAACATTGCTTTAGGTTGCTCAGGCATGCATAGACTCTAAGTTGCACTTTTTAAATAGTCAAACCAAAGAGCTCTAGAGGTCAACACTAGTCAAACCAAAACTTGAAAACTTAATTAGGCAAAATGACCAACATGAACATTGTTCCTAATGACCTTCTAAGTATAGCTAAGTTGTTTAAAAATATATTTAGCCATACCACATATTGGTCATACAAGAATCAAGCACTGAATGCACTGAAACAATGAAAAATAATTGAATTGTTACTTTTGTTTCATAGCCATGTTTCACATGTTTCATGATCTTGTTGCATCGTACTAACTAACTATGTTCCACTAAAGTGAGTTGCACATGTTGCACTTGGGTGTTACACACTATTCATTTCATAAAAACAACACTCATGAAATATACAGTATGTTGCAATGCTTCGACAACATGTTTCATGTGATATATGCTCATGAATGGATGAATAATGCTCATGTTCATGAAATGCAAGTGCAATTATGCAAGCATAACACCAGGGGTGTTACAGCCCTCCCTCCTTATAAGAATCTCGTCCCGAGATTTTGAGTTACGAACCATTTGTTATAAAAATCCTTATAAGCGTTTTGTAGATATTCTCCTGTTTCCCACGTTGCATCACCATCATCGTGATGACTCCACTGTATCTTATAGGTTCTCACCACTTTATTCCGAGTGACTCGGTCCCTAGTGTCCAAAACTCGAACCGGTTGCTCATGGTATTCCAAGTCTGATTTGAGCTGAATGCTCTGAGGTTCTATTCTCTCTTCTGGAATACGCAAGCACTTTTTTAACTGTGATACATGGAAGACTGGGAAGATCGAACCCATTGCTTCTAGTAACTGCAACTTATAATCCACGGGACCCTTCTTCTCTACGATCTTGTACGGTCCTACAAACCTAGGAGCAAGTTTTCTCTTTACTCCAAACCTTTGTACTTTCTTCATTGGAGTAACCTTCAGATAAACGTAGTCACCTACTTCAAACGCAAGAGGTCTCCTCCTCTTATCGGCGTAGCTCTTCTGGCGTGACTGTGCCGCTTTCATGTTTTGTTGGATAATCTGGACCTTTTTCTCGGCCTCGTCAACAAAATCAATTCCGTAAAACCTTCTTTCTCCAGGCTCGACCCAATTCAATGGTGTCCTACATTTTCTGCCATACAAAGCTTCAAATGGACCCATCTTGATACTTTCTTGGTAAATGTTGTTGTAAGCGAATTCTGCCAAAGGTAACCATGATTCACATGAACCCTTAGACGATAACACACAAGCTCTAAGCATATCTTCTAGAACAACATTAACTTGCTCTATCTGCCCGTCTGTCTGTGGGTGGTAAGCTGTACTACAAATCAAGCTAGTACCCAAACCTTTATGAAGATGCTCCCAAAAATGAGTGGTAAATTGTGACCCACGGTCAGACATGATAGTCTTTGGTATACCATGTAATTGGACAATCTCTGCAATATACTTCTCAGCATACTGAGGTGGTCAGAAAGTTGTTTTGACTGGTAAAAAGTGAGCTGATTTGGTAAGGCAATCTACGATTACCCAAATCGAATCATTCCCCTTTGGTGTGGTAGGGAATCCGGTGATAAAATCCATACTTATATCATCCCATTTTCAATCTGGTATTGACAAAGGTTGCAACATTCCTGCGGGTCTCATGTGAAGAGCCTTCACTCTACAACACATGTCACAACGACCAACATAAGCTGCAATCTCCTTCTTCATTTTTGTCCACCAATAACGAGGTCTCAATTCTTGGTACATTTTGTTACTTCCAGGATGGATAGATAACTTAGAGTGATGAGCTTCATCCATCAATTTGTTCTTGAGCTCTCGATCTTTAGGTACAACTACGGTCCTTAAACCATAGCACTCCGTGTTCATCCACTCTAAATTGCCTAGTCGGTTCTCTCTTCATTTTCTCCTTGATATGGAATATTCCTTTATCTGTTTTCTGACCCTCAATGATCTTGCTCTCCAAGGTACAGCTAACCTGGATGTTATGCAACACAGCAGGATGTAACAAGTTGAACCCATCCTCAAACAATGGTTGCACAGCAAGAAAATGTGACTTCCTACTTAAGGCATCTGCTACTACATTTGCTTTTCCCGGATGATAGTGCACATTCAGATTGTAATCCTTTATCAGCTCTAACCATCTTCTCTGTCGCATATTCAACTCAGACTGAGTAAATATGTACTTGAGACTCTTATGATCTGTAAAGATATTGCACACATTCCCAAGCAAGTAGTGTCTCCAAATCTTTAGAGCATGCACAACAGCTGCAAGCTCTAAATCATGCGTAGGATAGTTAACCTCATGCTTCCTCAACTGACGTGAGGCATACGCAATAACTCTTCCATCTTGCATCAGGACACATCCTAAACCATTCTTTGATGCATCGCAAAACACATCAAATGGCTTCTCTATATCTGGTTGCGCTAGAACAGGAGCAGTGGTTAGCAATTTCCGCAAGGTGCAGAAAGCTGCCTCACACTCCTCTGTCCAAACGAACCTATGATCCTTTTGTAATAAACTTGTCATCGGCTTGGCAATCTTTGAGAAGTCTGGGATAAAACGGCGATAGTAACCAGCTAATCCAAGAAAACTTCGAACCTCATGAACTATGCTTGGTGCCTTCCAGTCCATAACCTCTTGTATTTTACTAGGATCTACTGAGATTCCATTCTTAGATAGCACATGACCGAGAAAAGGAACTGTCTTCAGCCAGAACTCACATTTACTAAACTTAGCATACAACTGGTGGTCTATGAGTCTAGTCAAGACAACCCTTAGGTGCTCGACATGATCCTGTTCATTCTCAGAGTATATCAGAATGTCATCAATGAACACAATCATGAACTGATCCAATTCCAGCATAAAGACCGAATTCATCAGATACATAAAGTATGCAGGAGCATTTGTCAAACCAAAGGACATGACAAGATACTCGTACAAACCGTATCTGGTGGAGAACGCGGTTTTGGGTATATCTTGGGGTCGAATCTTGATCTGATGGTACCCTGATCTCAAATCTATCTTGGAGAACACTTTGGCTTTTGACAATTGATCAAACAAGATATCAATCCGAGGTAAAGGATACTTGTTTTTAATTGTCACCGCATTCAGTGGCTGGTAGTCCACACACATCCGTAAGGAGTTATCCTTCTTCTTCTTCATGAACAGTGCGGGACATCCCCATTCCGATGAACTTGGCCGAATTAATCCCTTAGTCAATAGATCCTGGAGTTGTTTCTTCAACTCGGCTAATTCATTTGGAGGCATCTGATAAGGCCTTCTTGAGATCGGTGATGTTCCAGGGATTAACTCAATGGCAAACTCAACATCTCTGTCTGGTGGAAGACCAGGTAACTCATCTGGAAACACGTCCGAAAACTCGCACACTACTGGAATCTTGGCGAGAAGAGTAGTTTGGACTGCACAAGTTGTACTGGCCAGATCTATTCTCCGAGGTAAGATTACTTGAAAAGTACCTTCTCCAACATGTTCCTTGAGAGAAATGTTTCTTCCCCCAACATCAATTACTACACCCATCTTAGTCATCCAGTTCATTCCTATAATCACGTCCAGAACTAGCCCTGGCATAACTATCAAGTTAAGCTTATACTGCCTGTTTGCTATGCACAGGGTTACTCCCCGGATTATCTGATTAGTTAACAGATCAGCCTCGGCTGAACTGATCCAATAAGCACATTCCAATTCAACTATCTTTTGCTCATACTTTCTTGCAAATGCTTGACTTATGAATGAATGAATGAGATGATCCAGAATCAAACAAAACGACTGCAGGATGATTGTTGATAGAAAACATACCGGCTATCACGGGTTCTCCTTCTAGGATGTCATCAATGGTGGTGTGGTGCACACGAGCTTGGTACTGATTCTGTGGCTTCTTAGGATATGGGCAAAACTTCATAAAGTGCCCAGATTGATTGCAGTTGTAACACGGTCCTCTTACTTGAGTAGCAGCTCCTGATGAACTGCCTTGTCCTGCCTTGGCTTATGGCACCGCCATCTTGAATGGCTTCTAATTCCTCTGAGGTTGCTGGGCATTCTGATTCCTCCGTTGGGGTGGCCTGAACCTTGCACCGGGGGTAGGCGAACGATACGTAGAACGGTTTGCCATCGGGGCCCTTGGCTGGGATGGACCGGACTCAAAAGCTCTCTTGCGAGTCTTGGAAGTAGCATATACGTTGTTGTTCTTCTCTTGCTTTAAGCAGTCACTAACAAAGTCATTGAAGCCCGTTCTCGTGCTGGTACCCACGTGCTTCATCATCTTGGGATTCAGACCTCTCTTGAAACTAGCGATCTTTTTGGCATCGGTATTCACCATGTCAGAGGCATAGTGACTTAGATTGCTGAATGCATGTAGATACTATGTCATAGTCTTGGTACCTTGGGTTAGTGCGAGAAACTCTCCAAACTTCATTTCTATCAACCCAGGGGGAATATATGTTCCACGAAAAGCCTCCGTGAATTCCCTCCAAGTAATGTGGGCATTAGGTGGAAAAGTGGTGCGGTGATGCTTCCACCACATTCCTGCGGGGCCTTGCAGCTGATGAGCTGCATACTCAGTTCTCAATACTTCTATCATCCTGAGGACACAAAACTTATCTTCCATGGTGTTTATCCACTCTTCTGCATCCAATGGCTCTGCAGCTTCTTTGAAAATTGGTGGTCTGGTGTCCATAAAGTCCTTGAAACTACTATGCTGATTCACTTCATGTCCACCTGGGTTTAACCCACGGCGGGTGTTGTCAGCGATATGGCGCAATGCAGCTTCCATATTCTGCTGCATGCCTTCCATGTTGCGTTGACTTCCAAGGAACTGTGCGAAGAACTATTCCGTGGTGTACGGTGGAGGAGGTGGTGGTGGTTCACGGTTCTCATTCCCAGCTGCACTACCACCAGCCTCAGCAGCATCATACACGTTACAGTGAGTGTTCAACATCTACATATTTCGGCTACAGTAATTATTAGGCGATGTTGTATAGATCGCAAGCGAATGAAAATTTATGCCATACTGAATTCACTGGAGAGAATAAATTCATACAATAAAACAGGGGCACAATAAGTCATTCCAAATAACACAACATCACTAATTAGATTACTTAAGCGCACACATCGCGTCCATTACAACCAATTTGCCAGCATACATACACTGGACTTTTATGCGCTCAGATATCGCATTACTAGCCAAGTTCCAATCACATGCCATGTCTCATAAGTTCGAAGCAAGATACATTAGGTTACATGCCGACAAAAGAAAAGTCATCGCGATAGGACCTAAACACTAGCGCAAGGCAACTAGCCTACTCCTCAGGGCCGTCGTCGGGGTCAGAGACGTCACCATCACCCCCAGGTGAAACTACAGGCTCGTCCTCGTCGTCGATGTCCATGCCAGCGGTGTCTGGAGGAGCATATGGGCCAACCCCATTGTAGAGCGCATGAAACTCCTCGTGCAGGTTAACGTTGTACTCCTCTAGCTCATCGACCCTCTGTAGTAGCAGGTCCCTCGCATTCCAGGCTTCATTCCTTTCCTGAACCAACTGTCCAATCATGCGGTCCGCATTGTTGTTGGCCTGAGTCAACGTATGCACCCGCTGCATAGCTCTATCACCTCTCTCTACCGCCTGGTCCTGCTGTAAGCTCATATCAGCTAACTGCTCCTGCAAACTAGCTATAGCATGTGCCTGTTGCTTCTTCTGCTTTCTTGCCTTGAGCTTATCATCACCACGCAAGCCAGTCAAAGTCCAGTAGGTACACTCAAGACCCTGATACGCTCTGATAGCGGCAAACATAGCACTCATAGCATGGTTGTCGCTAGCTTGTCCCTCAGCCGGACCTCTGACCAAAGCACTTCCCTAGGGCTGAACCCAAATAGCATCACGAGGATCATCCCTAGGAAAGGTGCCAGCTAGAGCTGCTGCAAGCTCACTGGGAAATCTGCTCATGATGTCCCTGATGACGCGGAAAGCTGCTCCCTCTGCACCCTCACCAGGAGTGCGACCCTCAAACTCCAAGTGCCAACCGTCCCACTATGGAGCATCACCAAGAGCAGGAACGGTGATCTCTACCACTGCGAGTCCATCCTCTGCTAACTGGCTCTCATTCCAAGAGTACACCGGCTCTTGACCCTCTGGGTACCTCACATCATGGAGCACTCTCCAAAGCAAGGTCGGCATGCCAAACTCGCTCAAGAAGGTGTCTGTGGTGCGGTGTTCCCTCAGGGCCAACTGACGTCGAGGTGCCCTTCCTCCGGTGGACTTACGGGCAGTCTGCTTCGTGCAAGCCATCTGTAGCAAATTGCTATTTTATTACCCACGTGAGAACAAGGTTAAGTTGTCATTTTTATCAAAATGAGATAATCAACTTATAAGGGGAGGAACAATGCCATGAATGATATGTAACAACATGATGCATGCACGTTCCGTACGTTCTCACCAACTTAGGAAAAATAACAATTGCTAGCGGCATAGACGATGGCATACAACGGTCTCTCATAAACGTAGCTAATACGTACTACACGATAACGCTGTTATGTACCTGCAAAAGATCCACTTCAGCCCAAACCCTAACATTATGAAAATTATGCATGAAAGCAATAAAGTAATCTACTTGCTCTACACGCATCCCCAGATACGCATACAACAGTAGCAACTACCCAAACCATCGTTCGATCGACGGCATTGTCACCACAGGAAGGAATTTCCCACACATTGGATACCTTCATACAAACACGCGTATGGCATGTAAATAATTCGGCATCATACAAGCACTTCCCTAGATCGGCAGTGTATCCGATCATGCTCTCACAACTCTCACTTACCGAGGCGTAGAGGCCGTATGAGTGACGAAATAGAAATATGATGCAAAGGACCCCAAGTTAGTACTTAAATAAGCCACCTAGAGTCCTTAACTGGGCATAAAGGATATGACCACTGGCACACTCTTAAGTTTCAAATTAGAGGTTGAAACACCTATATTCTATAAGTTCGTAATTAGTTTTGTAACACAAAACCCGTTTGTTTTAAATACACGCATGAACAGTAATCTGCTAAACCTTGCTCTAATGCCAGCTGTAACAGAACCGACCAATTATACGAGATTAAGTAAGAAAATCTTCCGCCGAAGCAGATAATTTAGCAAACTTAAACCCGTATAACCCGGTAGTCCGTGAAACCACGAAGGATTTCAAACCAATCGACATACAAACCAAGATTGTACAAGTTTAGCAAGTACCGTCATACGTTACATAAAGTTCGCAACGATAGTTGATACATCAGAGTTTGGAACATAAGTTATTACATACCAAGTTCGAGCTGAAATAGCAGAAGCAAATAGTTTTAAATCCACACACACACTTTTGATCCAGATACAGTGCCAGTAGGTAGTCATTTCCAACAAAAGCATCAGATGAGAAATACGGAGTGACCATTTGCCCTTGGTCCTAGTTGTCACCCATCGCCGGATACAGGCAGTTAATGCAATAGCCGTAGTACATTTGACCATCTGCAACAACAATGGGAACAACGCCCTGAGTACGAGAAGGTACTCAGCTAGACTTACCCGTCTTAAACCAAAATAAAACGATACCAAGGATTATGCAAGGCTTTCTTTAGTGGGCTAGCTGACTCTTTTGCAAAAGCATAAGTTATCATGAACAAACCATTTTTAAGTACTTTGCATCATCTTTATTATAACCTATCCATCTAGGTAAGCACCTGTACTATGGCAATCACATGATTAAACAATAACATCCAGTTATCAATTTAGCTTCAGCATAACTCACATCATCCAGATAACCGTCGTTGTTCCATAATAATTACTACGATGCCGTAGCTCAAGTCAAGTGCTCACTATCCAGGAGCGATGGCGATTCGAATCGATTCCTAACCAGCTGGTGATTTATTCCTCACACAAACCATGCTTCCCCTGCCAGGGTAGCCTAGATTACCAATGACACCTTTCAGGTAGCCGCGGGATAATCTGGAGCCGCAGTACCCAGGGACCGCCCGACTGCCAGGAATCAGGTCACACCTGCCCTTGGGCTCACTCTTCGCGCCCTTGTCATACCCCCATATCAGCACCAATACGCGCACTCGTGTAGATCCCGGCCCAAATAGTGACACTAGCTTCGCGGTCGAAAGGTACTTTATTCGGCCAGCTAAATGTGAGGCATGCGTTCAACATGACAAGAGGGACGAGCAACGATCGGTCCTTAATCGACACATACGGAAACTAACAGCACCCCAGAACCCTGTCTGGTTACCTCCAACTATTCCGTCCGGTCTTCAATTTTCCATCACATATGGTTAATTCCAGGATATCATTCTTTCCATAGCCAATCTCTTCCAGTAACCACCTATAATGTAGGTGACCGGGTATCACCGATCACTACTGGTCTAAGCAAGGATAAGCCGTTATTCGATCCTGACCTAACAGGGTAAAAGGTAATAAGGTAGGCAAGGATAGTAATAAATGCATCAACGGTTTCAATCAACTCCTACAACTTAATGCAACAATATATAAACTCATATATATAGAAAGAATTGCTTTTATAAAGTAGGAGACTTAGAATGCTCCGGGGCTTGCCTCGTTCGAACGAACTAGGTTGGTGATCCACGCACTCCGGCAAGTCCTCTCCTTGCTCCTCTTCCTCTGGCACCTCCTGTGCCTAGACTTCTTGTGGATCTGCCCCGGTCTACTCTTCCTGAACTGCTACTAGCAACTCCTCCTACGATCCTGTATGATGCAGATGTATAAGTGCTAATGCATAGGTGCATCGGAGAGATGACATGTAATGATCATGATGCATGCAATGTAGACGAACATGTTTAACTTTATTGTACATAGTAGTAGCAACGCTCTTCTACAAGGTAGTCAACATCATCCAAGAACATGTACTACTATCTACTATGAAAACCACTGTACTAACATGCCAAATCACCACGGCAACTAAGATGCTTCAAAGATACACCAAAGTGAACATTATTAACTAACTCGCATTAAAGAAGATATTTTTATTTTATTTTAAACTCGGGCTACAACAGCAACATACATTTTTTGTGTTCATAAAAATCTGAGAAAATTACAGTAGTCTAGTACTACTCTAAGTAGACTACCATAAAATTTTCATGGCATTTAGATAAGTAAAATAGCCTACACAAAAATGACAAGGTATGATTGCTTAAAAAGGCATAAATAGGAAACCTTAGGTAAAAGTGTCAAGCAACAGATTTCACATTTTTCCTAACATCCTTAAGGTACTAGGATACTCCCCACAAAATTTCATGGTCATAGGATTCCTAGATAATTTACAAAAATTTACACAAACATCAATCAATGATAAAAGGAAAATCTATAACTCAAAAACCACACATGCAATGACTCTCAAATTTTTACCAGAGCTTATACTAAGCAAGAATAGCTTACCCACAAAATTTCATAATTTTTGGACCACAGAAACTTTAGATATAAAATAAACAAATTTGCATGCATTCAAAAGCACATTTCAAAATTCCATTTAAATCTTCCAAAATTTCTACTGTAAGTATCAAAACTATATTTTTCCTAAATACTAGACTCCCTAAGGAACACTACCAAATTTATTTCACAATTTTTGAAGCTACAAAACTAGAGATACAATTATTACAAAACAGCATAGAAATCTGGAATATTTGCACTATCCTATTGCTCAACGGTCACTGGCAAGCGGGACCTACACGTCAGCGGGGACCACGCGTCAGCGACAAGAAAATAGGGGATGGCTCACTCGACGGCGCGGCAACGGCAAAACTCACCGATGGCCACAACTCCGGCGAGGCCAATGGCACAGGCGCGTTCCTAGCGACAATACGCACCTACGCATACCTTTTCCCCAACTGCTACCATGCTCTAGCTATGACGGCGTCGGCAATGGCGGACGGCGGCGAGGTCGCTGCGGGACTCTGGCGACGATGAGTCCCCATTGTCCCGGCCAAGCTCGATACGAGCTTCACGAGGCTACTACAGAGCTAACCAAGCAGATAAAGTCGGACGAGAAGGGCTCGGTGGTGGTTGGCCACGGTGAGCTCCGCTCCGGCGTGGCGCGGCCATGGAGATGGCGGTGGAAAAACGGCCACTGGCCCTCACCTAAGACATGGGTGGCACGGCTAGACAGTCAACGGGGTAGAGGAGGACACAGCGGAGCTGTAGCCGAGCTGGAGGTCGCGCTTTTGTAGCGGCGATAGAGCTAGGCGACGGCGGAGCTGCTCGGCAATGCAATGGCAGAGTGGCGGAGGCTTTGCAACTGTGAGGGCGAAAGCAAGGAGTGGAAAGCGACGCTGGGACTCACGGGCGCGCTCAGGGCTTCATTTGGTGTGCGACAGCCCGACGTGGCCAGCGCAGTCAGGCCGGCGACGACGCGTGGCGCCACACGGCGATGAAGCTCTGAAATCAGTCGGCCACTGTAGCTTCTATTCAATCACCCCACCGACGACTGACAGCGCATTTTCGTCGATCTATAACTCCTAAACTGTGATGATCTAGCTAATGGTGTAGTTGACAAAATTGTAGATCTACACGCGGGCTACAATTTTCACAATTGGAGCTCGAGCTGGTTCGGCCTGGTTAGTGTGATCACATTTAGGATCGATAGCCATACTATTAAGAGGGGTGAAACTCGTATCGAAATGCGGTTATCAAAGTGCCACTAGATGCTCTAAGTCATTGCATATGCATTTAGGATCTAATGGAATGCTAACACCCTTGAAAATGTTTGTGAAAATATGCTAACACATGTGCATAAGGTGATACACTTGGTGGTTGGCACATTTGATCAAGGGTGGTGAAGTTTGGGTGCAAGGGTAAGAAACTCCACCGGCGGAGTGTCCGCCCATAGAGTGCGGACAGTCCGACGGTGCCACCGGTGCCCTAGTCAGAAAAGATGGAGGTCACTGGAAGTGACCGGACGCTGGCCTCGGTTGTACCGGCGCGTCTGGTCAGGTGTAACGGCGAAGACGCTGGCATCGGTCAAACGACCGGACGCTGGGTCGCTCTACGACCGGACGCTGGCTAGGTGCGTCCGATCAGTGCTGACGTACGCTGACGTATGGCGTACAGAGGAGATGTTGAGTGACCGGACGCTGGTGAGTCCAGTCGGGCATGACCGGACGCGTCCGGTCGTGAAAATTCACATTTGGAACCTTACTGGAAACGACCATACGCTGAGCTCCAGCGTCCGGTCACTCTCTAACTAACGATTCCGGTCATCACTTGACTGTTGAAATCGGGCGATCGACGTTTGAAGCCGATGACACGTGGCGCACATCGCATGACCGGACGCTGAGGTCCAGCGTCCGGCCAATTTGACCGGAGCGTCCGGTCAGCCCGTGTTCAGCCCAGTGAAGGGGTACAACGGCTCTATTTCATGGGGGCTTCTATTTAAGTCCCATGGCTGGCTCAAGCTCACCCTCTTGTCCATTTGCATTGACATAGCAACCTTGTGAGCTTAGCCAAAGCCCTCCCACTCATCTCCATCATTGATTCATCATCATTGTGAGATTGGGAGAGAATCCAAGTGCATTGCTTGAGTGACTGCATCTAGAGGCACTTGGTATTCGTGTTTTGCTGCGGGTTTTGCTTGTTGCTCTTGGTGGTTGCCACCACCTAGATGGCTTGGTGCAGCGGTGGTGGATCGGCACGAGTTGGTGATTGTTCGTGGCCGTCTCCGGTGATTGTGAGGGGAGTTGTACCTTCCTCGACGGAGTGCCGAAAGGTAACTTTAGTAAATTGCTCAAGTCATTGAGTTACCTTACTTGTGGGTAGGTTCTTGCGGTGTCCAATCGTGTGGACGAGGTTTGTGAAACACCTCTTAGCCACCGAACCACCAAGTGTTGGTCGACACAACGGGGATTAGCGTGTTGGCAAACACGTGAACCTCAGGAGAAAATGGGTTGTCTCTTGCCATTTGTATTCTCCCGGTGATTGGTTTAATCTTCATCTTGTGATTGGTTCATTCCTCAGCGGTATAATCACCCTACTCACTCATTTACATTCTTGCAAACTAGTTGTAGCAAGCTCTTTAGTGTAATTAGAATTGAGAGCTTGCTTTGTTATTTCAAGTTCATCTAGTGGAGCTCTTTAGTGTAGCAAGTGTGAGAGCTCTTAGTGAGTAGTAACATAGCAAATTGTGTGGTTAGTGATCATAGCAACTAGAATTGTTAGATAGGTGGCTTGCAACCCTTGTAGAGTTAGAGCAAGTTTGCATTACACTATTTGTTATACTAATCAAATTGCTCTAGTTGATTTGTAGATTTTTAAATAGGCTATTCACCCCCCTCTAGCCATATTAGGACCTTTCAAGTGGTATCGGAGCCGTGGTCACCGTTTGATTAAAGGCTTAACAACCTTGGTGTCAAATTATGGCTCAAGTTGTGTTCAACCATGTGGGGGGCAAACCACCGTTCTTTGATGGCACATGCTATGATTATTGGAAGAGAAAAATGAGGATGTATCTTGGTTCAATCAATGATCAAGTATGGGAAGTAACCAAGAATGATTATGCCATCATTGATCCCGATGATCCCACCAACCAAGATAAGATCAACAAGCAATGCAATACAATGGCTCTCAACACCATATACAATGCCATTGATTCTAAGGTGTTTGAACAAATCAAGGATTGTGAAAGAGCAAATGAGGTGTGGAAGAGATTGGAGGAAACATTTGAGGGCACACCGGCGGTGAAGAGTGCCAAGTTGTATATCCTCAAAGATAAATTGACAAGCTTCAAGATGAAGGAAGATGAGAGCATTCTAGAGATGTTCCATCATTTACAAGTAATAGTCAATGATTTGAAGGCATTGGGAGAGAAGATCAAGGATGATGATGTCTCTCATCGGTTCTTGATGTGCCTACCTCCAAGATTTGAGATGTTAAGGTTGCTCATCATAAGAGGAGGATTGAAGGAGATTACCCCCAACCAAGTACTAGGTGATGTCATGACCCAAGAGACATACCATATCGAAAGGGAGGGGAATGACAAGGATGACAAGAAGGAAGAAGAAGACAAGAAGAAGAGTATAGCATTCAAGGCTAGCTCATCATCATCCAAGAACAAGGGCAAGTCCAAGAAAGAATCAAGTGATATGATGATCTTAGTAATATTGATGATGAAGCTATGGCCCTCTTTGTCTGCAAGATGGGAAAATTCATGAAGAAAAAGGGCTATGATGCAAGAAAGAGAAGAGATCACACCAAGAGCAAAGAATATGTGAGAAGATGCTACAATTGCAAGAGCCCCGATCACGTTGTAGCAAATTGTCCCTACAATAGTGACAATGATGAGGATGAGAAGAAGAAGAACAAGAAGGACAAGAAAGAAAAGAAGGAGAAGAAAGAGAAGAGAATGACCTTCCAAAAGAAGAAGAAGGGTGGAGGCTATGTGGTCACTTGGGATAGTGATGGATCTTCGGATAGTGATAGCTCTAGTGATGATGACAAGAAATCTATCAAGAAAGCACTAGCAAACATCGCCATCAACAACAAGCCCTCCATCTTCGACACTCCATCGACATGCCTCATGGCAAAGCCTACCAAGATAAAATATGATGAGAGTGATGATGATGAATGTGAAAGTGACTCTTGTAGGAATGATGATGAGGAGGATGAGGAGTACACCAAGGAGGAACTCTTGGACATGTGTGAGCAAGTGCACGCTTGCAATGAGATAAAGAGAAAGAAGTGCAAAGAATTGCACAAGAAAGTGAAACTTCTTGAGCAATCCTTTGATGAGCTCAATGCCACTCATGAGAGGCTAATGGAATCCCATGAGAAGCTTGGCAAAGCTCACTCTAAGCTTGAAAAGGCTCACTCCTCTCTCATTGAGCAAGTCAAAGTGGAGGAAGCCAAGAAGGAGCAAGTGATCGCATCATGTGATGTGGGACTAACTTTTGATTTTATTGATGAATCTTTTTATAAGCCCATTATAGTTGCTCCCACTAACACTTCTTGTAGCACTACTACTTCTACTTCACCTTTGAGTGATGGTCTCTCTTGTGATGCCTCACTAATGGTGGAAAATGAGACCCTCAAGAAGGAGGTGAATGAGCTCACTCGTGCCTTAGGCAATGCCTATGGTGGAGATGCCCGCTTGCTAAAGTGCTTGGGTAGCCAAAGGTTTTCTCTCAACAAAGAGGGATTAGGCTATACCCCCAAGAAAAGCAAGGTAGCCTTTGTCACTCCCAAAGGTAGCTTTGTGAAGGGCAATGGTCGGTTTTGCAATAGATGCAAGCAAGTTGGGCATATAGAGAAATATTGCAAGATTAACAAGAACAAGCTATCTAGTGTATCCTCAATTAAATTTGATTCTTGTTACATGCTTTTTAAGGGTGCCAATGGTGTGAAGGCTAAGTTCATTGGTACACCAATTATGGGCCCAAATAAGAAGGCCATTTGGGTACCAAAGACCTTAGTAACTAACCTTCAAGGACCCAAGCAAGTTTGGGTACCTAAAAGGAATTGATCTTCTTTTGTAGGTCAATTATAAAGCCAGAGGAAGGCATTGGGTGCTTGATAGTGGGTGCACACAACACATAACCGGTGATTCAAGAATGTTCAATTCAATCAATGAAAACAAGAGCAATGGGATTGATAGTATCACATTTGGTGACAATGGCAAAGGCAAGGTCAAAGGCCTTGGTAAGATTACAATTTCCAATGACTTGAGCATTTCCAATGTGCTACTAGTAGAGAGCTTGAACTTCAACCTATTGTCGGTAGCTCAATTATGTGATCTTGGTTTCAAGTGCATATTTGGTGTGGATGATGTAGAGATCATAAGTGTAGATGGCTCTAACTTGATATTCAAAGGATTTAGATATGAGAATCTATACTTAGTTGATTTCAATGCTAGAGAAGCCCAATTGACAATATGTTTGATCACTAAGTCTAGCATGGGTTGGTTATGGCATAGAAGGCTTGGTCATGTTGGAATGAAACAATTGAACAAGTTGATCAAGCATGACTTAGTTAGAGGCTTGAAAGATGTCACATTTGAAAAGGATAAGCTATGTAGTACATGTCAAGCCGGAAAGCAAGTTAGTAACACACATCCTAAGAAGAGCATGATGAGCACATCTAAGGCATTTGAGTTGATGCACATGGACTTATTTTGACCAACCATGTACACTAGCATTGGTGGAAATAAATATGAATTTGTGATTGTGGATGATTTCACTAGATACACATGGGTGTTCTTTCTTGTTGACAAGAGTGATGTGTTTGCAACATTCAAATTATTTGTCAAGGGCATTCACAATGAGTTTGAAACAACTATCAAGAGAGTTAGAAGTGACAATGGTAGTGAATTCAAAAACACTAGAATTGATGAGTTGTGTGATGAATTTGGAATTAGACATCAATTCTCGGCCAAGTACACTCCACAATCAAATGGCTTAGTTGAAAGAAAGAATAGAACTTTGATTGACATGGCAAGATCAATGTTGAGTGAGTACAATGTGAGTCATTTTTTTGGGCCGAAGCAATCAATACAGCTTGCTATTATAGCAACCGACTCTATTGTCACCCCATGATGGAGAAGACCCCATATGAGCTATTGAATGGAAGAAAGCCCAATATAGCATATTTTCGGGTTTTTGGTTGCAAATGCTACATATTGAAGAAAGGCACTAGATTGAGCAAGTTTGAAAAGAAATGTGATGAAGGTTTCTTGCTTGGTTACTCCACTACTAGCAAGGCATATAGAGTTTGGAATTTGGCTTGTGGTACTCTTGAGGAGGTTCATGATGTGGAATTTGATGAAACAAATGGTTCCCAAGAGGAAGATGAGAATCTAGATGATATAAGAGGCACTCAATTGGTCAATGCAATGAAGAACATGGACATTGGTGATATAAGGCCTAGAGAAGTGATTGATGTTGAAGATGACAAGATTCAAGTGCTCTCTAACTCAAATGTGCAAGCTAGTGGTTCTCATGATCAAGTTCAAGTAAGAACTAGTGATAACAAAGTGCAAGATCAACAACAAGTGGCTAGTTCATCATCTCAACCAAGTGATCAATCAAATGCAAGCAATCAAGTGCAAGTGCTCCAACCAACCAATGTTGCAAGAGATCATCCATTGGACACTATCATTGGTGATATTTCAAGAGGAGTGCAAACTAGATCAAGATTGGCCTCATTTTGTGAGCACTTCTCATTTGTGTCATCCATTGAGCCTAAAAAGATAGATGAAGCCTTGAATGATGTTGATTGGGTCAATGCTATGCATGAAGAGCTAAACAACTTCACAAGAAACCAAGTATGGGAGTTAGTTGAGAGGCCTAAGGATCATAACGTGATTGGAATCAAGTGGGTCTTTCAGAACAAGCAAGATCAAGATGGGATAGTAATAAGGAACAAAGAAAGATTAGTAGCTCAAGGTTACACTCAAGTTGAAAGTCTTGACTTTGGAGAAACATATGCCCCGGTTGCAAGATTGGAAGCAATTAGGATCTTGTTAGCCTATGCTTGTGCCCACAACATCAAGTTGTACCAAATGGATGTGAAGAGTGCATTTCTAAATGGGTACATTAATGAGCTTGTGTATGTTGAGCAACCTCCCGGTTTTAAAGATGGAAAGAAACCCAACCATGTTTACAAATTGAGAAAGGCTTTGTATGGATTGAAACAAGCACCTAGAGCATGATATGAGAGATTGAGGGATTTCCTACTCTCTAAGGGGTTCAAGATGGGAAAGGTTGACACCACTCTCTTCACCAAGAAACTTGGAAATGAATTATTTGTAATGCAAATCTATGTTGATGATATCATATTTGGGTCAACAAATCAAGATTTTTATGAGGAGTTTGGCAATATGATGGCAAGTGAGTTTGAGATGTCCATGATTAGAGAGCTTAGTTACTTCCTTGTCTTCAAATCAAGCAAATGAAGAATGGCACATTTGTGAGTCAAGGCAAGTATATCAAGGACATGATCAAAAAGTTTGGAATAGATGATAGTAAAGCTATTAGTACACCAATGGGGACAAGTGGAAGCTTGGATAGTGATACTAGTGGCAACATGGTGGATCAAAAGATGTATCGGTCTATGATTGGAAGCCTACTCTATGTGACCGCATCAAGGCCGGATGTGATGTTTAGTGTATGCATGTGTGCTAGATTTCAAGCCTCACCAAGAGAAAGTCATTTGAAGGCAACAAAGAGAATATTGAGGTACTTGAAGCATACACAAAATGTTGGATTGTGGTATCCCAAAGGAGCAAGATTTGAGTTGATTGGATATTCGGACTCTGATTATGCGGGATGCAAAGTCGAGAGAAAGAGCACATCGGGCACATGCCAACTATTGGGAAGATCACTTGTGTCATGGTCATCAAAGAAGCAAAATAGTGTAGCACTTTCAACCGCCGAAGCGGAGTATATTTCGGCCGGTAGTTGTTGTGCTCAATTACTTTGGATGAAGGCTACTTTGAGTGACTTTGGAATTAAATTCAAGCAAGTGCCATTGCTATGTGACAATGAGAGTGCCGTGAAGCTCACCAACAATCCGGTTCAACATTCAAGAACAAAGCACATAGATGTCCGCCATCATTTCATAAGAGATCACCAACAAAAAGGGGACATTTGCATTAAGAGTGTAGGCACCGAAGATCAACTTGCCGATATCTTCACCAAGCCACTTGATGAAAAGAGGTTTTGCAAGCTAAGGAATGAATTGAACATACTTGACTTCTCCAATATGTGTTGATGCAACCCCCATTATATGACATGCCTCTCCTTCGAGCAATCCAAGGTAAAAGTTGATTGGCATGACATACATCCTTGCTAAGGACATGTTTAGTGCATTTAGACATATTTCACATTTGGATAGGCTTATTCATGAAAATCAAATGAATTTGATGCTTGTATGTTACCACTATTGCTACTATGCTTAATTTGGTCTAGTGGTAGCATATGACATGTTTGTGGGCTTGTAAACCTAGTGTTTGATCTAGCAAATAAGCTATAAGTGTTTAACTCAACATGGTACAAGATAACCCTTATTTGGAGGTGTGAAGAAGCTTGTCCTTGGATCAAACCAAGTTAAATATTTTTGCAAATAATCTAGATTGAACCAAATTGTTCACATGGTTTCACCCCAACCTATCTATAATTTGACCCCACCTTTTATGCTAATTGTTGACAAAGGGGGAGAGAATTTCACAAAGATAGTAAGATAGAAGGCGAAGATTCTTAAACTATGGTATGGGGAGAGAAATTCACAAATGAAATGACATAGTAAGGGGATCAATCAAAAGATGCACACAAAAAGGGGGAGCAAGCTCATAACTTGTATGTTGCATTTGAATGTGCATTTCATATGTTTGCTTGCATGTCATAAGTTTTAAATTTTAATATCCATGCTTGTGTGGTGTATGCTAGTTGTAGGTTTGAATGATAAAATGAAAATCTAGCATGCATAGATTATCTAGTGATTTTATTTCCAAAATGTTTTCCAAGTGGTATTGAGCTAACCATGGTGCTAAGGATGGTATAATGGTGCACTCCGATTGGTATCACGCTTCAAAGGTCCATCTCTTATACCTTAGCATCATGTGGTAGAAATTGTTTCATATATTTCTTATCTAAGCATATGTGCAAGCTACAATCCAAACTTTTAGCACATATGTAGGGGGGGCAATTGCTACCATTTGGACTTCATGAAACTTGTCCATAATCCTTTACACATGGAAAATATGCGTGGACAAGTAACATGGATTCAATTAAAATTCAATTCATATCTTTGTGTAAGGGTTGTCATCAATTACCAAAAAGGGGGAGATTGAAAGCTCTAGTTTGGTTTTGGTTAATTGATGAAACCCTAAGTGCTAACCTAGTTTATCAAGGTGATTATGAGATAGGTAGCACTACTCCAAGTGATGAAGCAATGACGAAGATCATGACAATGGTGATGGCATGGTGATGATCAAGTGCCTGAACTTGGAAAAGAAGAAAGAGAAAAACAAAAGGCTCAAGGCAAAGGTATAAATTGTAGGAGCCATTTTGTTTTAGTGATCAAGACACTTAGCGAGTGTGATCACATTTAGTATCGATAGCCGTACTATTAAGAGGGGTGAAACTCGTATCGAAATGCGGTTATCAAAGTGCCACTAGATGCTCTAACTCATTGCATATGCATTTAGGATCTAATGGAATGCTAACACCCTTGAAAATGTTTGTGAAAATATGCTAACACATGTGCACAAGGTGATACACTTGGTGGTTGGCACATTTGATCAAGGGTGGTGAAGTTTGGGTGCAAGGGTAAGAAACTCCACCGGCGGAGTGTCCGCCCGTAGAGTGCGGACAGTCCGATGGTGCCACCGGTGCCCTAGTCAGAAAAGATGGAGGTCACTGGAAGTGACCGGACACTGGCCTCGGTTGTACCAGCGCGTCCGGTCAGGTGTAACGGCGAAGACGCTGGCGTCGATCAAACGACCGGACGCTGGGTCGCTCTGCGACCGGACGCTGGCTGGGTGCGTCCGGTGAGTGCTGACGTACACTGACGTATGGCGTACAGAGGAGATGTTGAGTGACCAGATGCTGGGTGAGTCCGGTCGGGCATGACCGGACGCGTCCGGTCGTGAAAATTCACGCTTGGAACCTTACTGGAAACGACCGGACGCTGAGCTCCAGCGTCCGGTCACTTTCTAACTGACGTGTCCCGTCATCACTTGACCCTTGAAATCGGGCGATCGGCGTTTGAAGCCGATGACACGTGGCGCACATCGCATGATCGCACGCTGAGGTCCAGCGTCCGATCAATTTGACCGGAGCGTCCGGTCGGCCCGTGTTCAACCTAGTGAAGGGGTACAACGACTCTATTTCGTGGGGGCTTCTATTTAAGTCCCATGGCTGGCTCAAGCTCACCCTCTTGTCCATTTGCATTGACATAGCAACCCTGTGAGCTTACCCAAAGCCCTTCCACTCAGCTCCATCATTGATTTATCATGATTGTGAGATTGGGAGAGAATCCAAGTGCATTGCTTGAGTGATTGCATCTAGAGGCACTTGGTATTCGTGTTTTGCTGTGGGTTTTGCTTGTTGCTCTTGGTGGTTGCCACCACCTAGACGACTTGGTGCAGCGGTGGTGGATCGGCACGAGTTGGTGATTGTTCGTGGCCTTCTCCGGTGATTGTGAGGGGAGTTGTACCTTCCTCGGTGGAGTGCCGAAAGGTAACTTTAGTAAATTACTCGTGTCATTGAGTTACCTTACTTGTGGGTAGGTTCTTGCGGTGTCCAATCGTGTGGATGAGGTTTGTGAAACACCTCTTAGCCACCGAACCACCAAGTGTTGGTCAACACAACTGGAATTAGCATGTTGGCAAGCATGTGAACCTCGGGAGAAAATCGGTTGTCTCTTGCCATTTATATTCTCCCGGTGATTGGTTTAATCTTCATCTTGTGATTGGTTCATTCCTCAACACGGCGGTATAATCACCCTACTCACTCATTTATATTCTTGCAAACTAGTTGTAGCAAGCTCTTTAGTGTAATTAGAATTGAGAGCTTGCTTTGTTGTTTCAAGTTCATCAAGTGGATCTCTTTAGTGTAGCAAGTGTGAGAGCTCTTAGTGAGTAGTAACATAGCAAATTGTGTGGTTAGTGATCATAGCAACTAGAATTGTTAGATAGGTGGCTTGCAACCCTTGTAGAGCTAGAGCAAGTTTGCATTATGCTATTTGTTATACTAATCAAATTGCTCTAGTTGATTTGTAGATATTTAAATAGGCTATTCACCCCCTCTAGCCATATTAGGACCTTTCACTTGTGGGGATTCGGACTCCCTTCAATCCAAAGAAGCCTCGGTGGGTCAATCGCTGGTCAATGTAAATCTTTCGTATCCATCCCACGATATTTTGTAATTATGGAAAGCAATAAGTCCGAATATGTGATCTTTTCGTTATCTGTCCCCTGAATTTCAGAGTGTCGATCCATTTCCGTATCCGACTTTAATTCCACACCCCCGGCGAAATCTATCTTCTCACCTTCCCGGGCTATATATACGGACCACGACTGTGGATCGAAAAACATCCTACTTTGTCTCAAACCTTTAATGTTTTAGTGCTTTTTCTACTTTCCCATAGGTTTGAGATCATGGAGAACAGCAAGAGGTCCACTGAGGAGGTCCTCAATGGAGCTGCATCATCGCCAGCGCCTTCATCACCAGGAGGGTGCAACTCATGATGCTCTCACTGCTTCGGGCATAGGGCTAACTCCGTTCAGCCTTCGAGGTTCTCTTCATCAATAGCTCGCCACCAGCTTCCCTGCTATCCGAGGAGGCGCATCGACAATGACGACCTGCTCGCCTCCATCGACAGGCATGGCTAGAATCTCGCCGACTATCTCTCCCTCGCAGAATCGGCTTTGGCCATGGTCCGATGTCGATCGTCTCTCGAGGCTGATTCGATGGAGGATAGGTTGGCCAAGGCCGAGGCCAGAATCACGGGTGAGATATCTATCATAACTTTTGCTTCCTCTCAATTTTATCTTCAAGATTCTGATCATCTCCCCTTTGAATCTTTTTAGATTTGTCCGCTCAACTAGAAAGCCTCAGATTGGCTACGGAGTATGTGGCGGGATTCGTCAACGCCAAAGGCGCCATCCCGGTGGTTTGCCTGCACGACATCCCAAACCGTGTCAGGGAGGTCGCTTTGCATGGCGTTCGTCATGGTGCCGCCATGGCGTTGGCTGCTGCGCAAGCCAGTTCTAGCCACAAACTTTGGTTTCTTCCCCACGGTTTTCTAGCCATGGCGCACCCTGGGGATCATGAGCGCCTAGTTGAGGATTTCTTCAGTGCCACCAACTCCATAGCCTTTATTTCCCAGGCCGATGATATAGTAACCAAAGTGTTTTCCGGCCCGTAGTTTGTAATAGGTGATATTTAGCAAACAATTTCTCCATCTTGAGTGATTTTCCTTTGCTTCATACTTCATATTATATGCATCACTTTGTCCGTGTTTGCTTTTCTCCTATAGGCGATACACATCATACTGGCTTTTACCCCTTCGGGTTTATTTTTGCACTAGAGGCGATACCTTTCTGGTATCGGCTATTAGAGCCGACAACCGAACAAATCGGTTGTCAAGTATTAATCCAAACACTAGGGTAATATTTTTTTAGATATTTCCCATTGATTGCTCTGCCAAATTCTTCCTCTCCTCTTAGTGTTTCCAAAATATAAGCATTACCAGGCGCACAACATTTGATCCGATAAGGTCCTTCCCAATTAGGTCACCATTTGCCGAACTTACTGTCCTTTGACCTAATCGGAAATTTCACTTTCCAAACCAAGTCTCCTTCAGAATATTGCTTAATCTTGGCCTTTTTATTGTAATATTATGCAACCCTCAGTTTATTGGCTTTGATATTTTCAAGAGGACGCAGTCGACATCAACTCAAGTCCTCTAAGTCATCTATCATAAGATTCTTGTAAACTTCGGCTGACAAATCATTTTGCAATGTAACACACCTCGATCCAGTCTGAACTTCCCAAGGAAGAACTGCATTATGGCCATACACAAGTTCATAAGGCAACGTTTTAATCGATCCATGACAGGCCATCCTATATGTCCATAGTGCCTCATTAAGCGTTGAATGCCACTTCCTTGGCTGTTCCTCAATCTTTTTCTTGATCAGCTTAATCATAATCTGATTGGATGCCTCTGCTTGGCCATTAGCCTAAGCATAGTAAGGAGAAGAATTTAGTAGCTTGATTCCCATACTGGTAGCAAAATCTCTAAACTCTTCTGATGTGAATATTGTCCCTTGATCGGTAGTTATAGTTTGAGGAATCCCAAAACGATACACAATGTGCTCCTTGACAAAATCAACCATGTTCTTTGAGGTTACCGACTTCAAAGGAATTGCCTCAACCCATTTAGTGAAGTAATCTGTTGCTACCAATATGAACTTATATCCTTTGCTTGAGGGCGGAAAAATCTAGCCAATTAAATCAATTCCCCAACCTCGAAACGACCATGGCTTGATTATTGGAGTCATGGCCGATGCAGGTGATTTCTGGACATTACCAAAACATTGACAATCCTGGCACCCCTTGTAATATTCAAAACAATATTCCAATATTGTTGGCCAGAAATATCCAGTCCTGCGAATAATTCATTTTATCTTATAAGCCGATTAATGAGCTACACATATCCCTTCATGCACCTCACCAACACCTTAGCTTCCTCTTGATTTAGGCATTTGAGTAATACCCCATTGACTGTTTTGTAATATAGCTGACCATCTAGTAAAAAATATACTTAGTCGATTTATATCTTAGCTTTCTGGCAACTTTCTGTGATGGATTTCTAAGGTAATTGGCTATTTTGACTCTCCAATCATCATTCGAGTTTCACTACTCAAGACTTCTTGAAACACTCAATATCATGACGCACTTTGAGCAAGACAATTAGCCTCTTGGTTTTGTGCTCTCGGAATATGTTGGAAAGAGACATGAAGAAATTCCTTGAGCAACTTTTGGCACTCATCATAGTATCCTTTCAAAGTATCTTCTTTGAATTCATACAGGTCGATCAACTGATTAATAATTAACTATGAATCTCTGAATATTTTGATTGCTTCGGCCTTTACTTCATGAAGAAGCTGAAGTCCTTTAAGAATAGCCTCATATTCTGCTTGGTTGTTGGTAATCATTGGTTCAGTTGGAAGAGTAAACTCAAAACTTGCCCCCCGAGGTGAAATAATAACAATACCAATGCCACCACCTTGCTTGCATGATGATCCATCAAAGAATAACGTCCAAGGCATCGGCTCTACATAATCAATGCTTGGCTTATGATGCTGGGTGACAAAATCGGCCATTATTTGTCCTTTGACTACTTTAGCCGATTCGTACTTCAAGTCAAATTCCGATAATGCGAGAATCCACTTTCCCACTCTCCCATTCAGTATTGACATTGATAACATGTGCTTAATCACATCAGCCTTGGAAACAACCGTACATTCGGCCGATAATAAGTAGTGTCGCAACTTAGTGCAAGAGAAATATAAGCACAAGCATAACTTTTCGGTGGGAGAATATCTTGTCTCTGTATCCAGGAGCCTTCTACTCAGATAGAAAACAACTTGTTCTTTTCCTTCAAACTCTTGCATCAAGGCCGATCCAATTGTCTTGTCATCAGCCGATATGTACAACTTAAAAGGCTTACCTTGCTGAGGAGGAACCAGCATAGGTGGACATTTCATATATTCTTTTATCTCTTCAAATGCATTTTGTTGTATGTCACCCCACTTAAATTCTTGATCATTTTCAACTTCAACAAGGGAGAAAACGACATAACTCTTTCCGACAAATTTGAAATAAATCTTCTGATGAAATTAATCTTACCATGCAAAGATTGTAACTCTATTTTAGTAGTTGGGGGAACTGCCTCATCAATTGCTTTTATGCTTTTTTGACAAACTTTGATTCCTCCCTCGTGGACCATGAACTCCAAGAATTGTCCAGCTGACACTCCAAAAGCACACTTATTAGGATTCATCTTTAGACCATGTTTTCTTGTGCATTCTAGAGTCTCCCGCAAATCAGCTAGATGCTCCTTGTACCCTTTGGATTTTATCATCACATCATCGATGTAGATTTCAACAATCCTGCCGATCAACTTATGAAAAATATAATTCATCGCCCTTTGATAAGTTGCACCGGCATTCTTTAGACTAAAGGTCATCACAACCCACTCGAATAAACTGATTGCGCCGGGGCACCTAAAAGCGATCTTTGCTATGTCTTCCTCAGCCATGAAAATTTGGTTATATCCTATATTGCCGTCCATGAAGCTAATAACCTTGTGCCCGGCTGCTGCATCTACTAACATATCAGCTATCGGCATCAGATAACCATCCATAGGTGTGGCTTTGTTCAGATCTCTGAAATCAATACAAACTCTTAATTTTCCATTCTTTTTATACACAGGGACAACATTCGATATCCACTCTACATATCGGCACGGTCGGATAAACTTTGCTTCTAGTAACCTTTCAGTCTCCTTTTTGATATCATCAAGCACGTTCGGGTTGAATCTCCTTGGAGCTTGTTTAAACGGCCGATATCCAAGTTTGATTGGCAACCGATGTTCAACAATTGATCGGTCTAGACCAGGCATCTCATAGTATTCCTAAGCAAAATAGTCTTTAAATTCCTTTAATAGGTCACCTAACTCTCGCTTATACTCAGGATCCAACTTGGCACTTACATACGTCGGCCTAGGTCTATCTCTAGAACCAATGTCTACTTCTAATTCATCAGCCGACGTGAAACCATGTCCTAGTTTGCCATCTATACCATCTATTGGATTACCCATTAAGACAAATTTTCAAAGTCGGCTGCTTGGATCGGCTGTTGGCTTTTATTATTGACTCTAATGAAGCCTCCTTCCCATATCTTGTCAGAAAAGCATTCGAAGTCTCCTAGTTCCCAAAAGACTAGATCAGCTGTTGCGATACTCACAGACTCATCAGCGTGAACTAGCTCGACATCATCTCCATGCCATTGAATCAAACACTAATGCATGGTCGATGGTACACAACAGTTCGCATGAATCCAATCACGACCAAGGAGTAAACTGTATGACCCTTTTCCATCAATGACGAAGAACGTGGTAAGCAAAGTCTTATCCCCGATTGTTAGTTCGACGTTCATTGCCCCTCGGGTCTTAGACGCATTACCCCTAAAGTCCTTAAGCATCATGTTAGTCTCAATCAGATCTCCTAGTCCCTTGCCAAGTTTATGAAAAGTGGTGTAAACAGAAGCACCTCCGTCCACCAACATCTTGTTCATCGACTTCCCATCAACAAAACCTTTCACATATAAAGCTTTTAAGTGCCGATGCTTGACTGGTTTATCAAATATTGCTTGTTGTATAACCGTCAACTTGGCAACTATCTCCTCATACTCTGATTCATCAAAATCCGAATAAACTTCTTGATCTGCCGAAGCTCTGAACTCTGAAGGCAACAGAAAAGCCATTTGAATATTAGCCGATGGTTGCCTTTTATCGGCTGGTTGCTTAGCACGCCATACTTGAAGTTTACCGGATGCCTAAGCCTGTTCCAACTCTTTATTCCTTAGGCGTTGCACCCTTCTCTTCTAGCTTACTGTCAAACCTCCTGGACACCATTGGCTTTTCTGCCAAACATATTCTCCTTCATTACTTTCTTCTTCATAATTAGCCCAGTTTTGATCAACAACTCTTTTTCCAAGCCGATTATGAACACTTCCATTTTTAAGCGTCGATCCATGTTATTGTGATGATATGCATCTTGAGCATGGATATACCGACGGTTGGCTTGAGATTGCCTAAACTCCTAATATTGATCGCTGCACTCTGGACAGTTATTCCTGGTAGGCAACTTCAAACCTTCATTTCAGCAATGTCTGAAGAAAGGACAATTCTAATGTGATTCAGCTTGCTTTTTTTCATACCTCTCTTTTTCCTGTTGACGCTGGTATTCTTGCTCTTCTAACCAATGCTGATAATCCTTTTCCTTCTGCTGCTGCCATTTATTCAACAGAATTAGAGATGTAACCCGCGGCTTTGTCACCCCATCTTTTGACGTTTCTCCCTGCTCATATCGGCTCTTTTGCTTGTCACGATGTCTTCTAATTTCTCTGTACTCGCCAGCCGATATTTGCATCTCGGGATCGACTGTTCCAGCTTCTCTTGATTTTGTTGATGTCAGGACCTTAGTCTTTCCTTTGAGCAGCCTAGCGTCGACCATGTTTTGAGATCCTGGGAAAGGATTATCATCAACTTTCATTTTCCGAGTCTTCCTTGCTTAATAGCCCTCTATATATGCTGCCGGAAAATTTTGCATTCATTAGTGGAATGAGAAGTAGTGATATGGAACTTGCAGAACTTCTTATTCTTCAACTAATCAGGGGGCAACATAACATGATTATCGGGCAACTTGATCTGTCCCTTCTCAAGTAAGAAATCGAAGAGCTTGTCTGATTTTGTGACGTCAAAGTCACAGCTCTCCTCGACTCCTCTTCCCTAAGGATTTGGCATAATTATTATCTTTTTGCCCCAATTCCATTCAGCTGCGGCAACATCTTCTTCCTCATCTTCATAGTCGTCATCGACCGAATATGGATTATAAGCTTCGGCCACTGTGGTACTCTTCTAGAATCGGGTATCTCTACGTATACTCTGGAATTGGCTATTGAGCGCCGCCACTCGTTGAGTCAATTGACCCAAGTTGTCAAATTCTTGTCCCAGCAGCTTTTCTTTCCATGTTGGCAGCATCCCTTGAATGGCCAAAGCGGCTAGCTGATCATCAACCAAATTTAATGAGAAGCACAAATTCCTAGTTTCTCGGAACCTCTAAAGAAACTCAGTGCCCGATTCGTTAGTTTTCTGCCTTATAGTTGTCAAATTGGTAATCTTCTTTTCTCCTGTCCTAGTATAAAAATATGTATGAAATTTCTTTTTCAGGTCAGCCCAATTGACAATGGAGTTGACTGACAGTGATGAAAACCAAGTGAAGGCTGGCCCTGACAGGGACAAGGAGAAGAAACAAACTCGATGGGCTTCTTTAACGGATGTTTCGCTCAATTATGTAAGATACCGACTGAGATGTTCTATTGTGCTTGTGCTGTCTTGGCCAGTGAACTTAGCAAACTCTGAGAGTCTATAATTTGTAGGAAGAGCGACCAAATCATACCATTCTGGCGTTTGTACGAGAAGGTTAGCCCTTTTGGCTTCCGACCGAACTGATTCTTCATCATCTCATTCACCTTTAGCAACAACTCGTCAGCATGTAAATTTAGATTTCTCTGCACTTACTGACACATCTGTGGATTGAAATTCCGTGTGCCTTGATACCCTGGATTCGGAATCATGTGAAGGGTGTTATAATCTGTGCCATAATGATACCCCTGTGGAATCTTTATCTGCTGGGTCTTTTGCTGGTTTGCTGCTTGAAGTCTCTGATTATAGACATGAGGATCTATATCTCAACGGATCCTTTGAATTGATGGTGCTAGTTTTTGAGCCGACGACGATATGTGGCCTGATGTGCCAAAATTAATCATCTGGTTCTGACCTTGCCCCGCCGGCTGTTGCACATGCTGCATTGATGATCTAGGATTATACTGTATCTGATTTGTAATAGCACCTTGAGCTTGCTCAGATGAACTCTGAACTGCCTGGACATCATCATTACCAGCTGGTGCTGCTTCTTGATGGCTGGTACCGGTTTGATTAGTCCCTTGAGTCGATGGATGTGGAATGTTGTAATAAGCCGGTCCAACCTGATCAACTGGAAACCCATGAAACACCTCTTTCATGGTGTTGTGGAATGTGTTTAAGAAAATTTCATTATGATTCGATATAGCATCATGAACAGATTTGTTTATAGCTTCTGTGAAGAAACGCCTGTCTTCAGTCTCATCTGCATCTGTCTGCCCATGCAACAAAACTCTGGGTAGTGGATATTTTTGAACAATTGTATTGTCACGTGTTTTGGTGTAGGACAACAAACACTTGTTCTGAAATTTTTCTATAGCTTTGCCGATGACATCTTTATCTCCATCAGGTAGGTCTTCATAAGGTACCGTAAGGATGTCGTTGTTGTTGTGAGCCGCCATGACGATTGTGGGGTCCCACCGGGCGTGCCAGAACGTGTGTCGGCATGAAATTTCGTCCCATGCCGGGGCACACGAGCAAGCCGGAAGGGTCCGATCGATGGAGCTAGAGATCCGCCTAGCTTCAACGCAGGGATTATCGATCCTGCGCACTCCTCCCAATGGGTCAGAGGAGCCGGAGCCGCTCGGAGCCCGGCCAAACAGGCTCTTACAAACTCCATGCCCACCATGCTTTGTCTGCTGGCAAACTCTATAGTTGTCGCTGCCATCATATACTTGTTTTGTCTTGCAGTGGTGAAGTTGCAGGGAGGAGAGAAAGTCCCTCCTTTGTAAATTTATAGATTATGTCCAGGCAGCTAATGGTAGTTAAATTACAATGTTTTGTTTGCATATACTATTTTGGAATATAAATTAATATGGCTTGATGTACAGGCCCTTTAGGCACATTTGCTTAGATGAGCCAAGCCAGAAGGTGAGATCCTATTATTGTCTCGAAGAAAAGAGATTAAGTTACAAAACCATGGAGACCTTGCATAAACCAAACCTGCCTACCCTTTTTATAACAATGGGCACCCTAACCATTGAGCAGACACATGCTTAGCCATCATTTAAATTGTCAAAACTAGATTGTGCTTGATGTAATCTTTGAATCACGAGTGCACATCTGTGCAAGGCTCTGAGCCCTTCTTCCCAGTATAATGGGAGCTCTGAAAGCTCCATCCCTTTCACTCATGATTTATTCTTAAGTGATCTTACTTACAGATCCTAATTGTATAAGAGATACAAGGCCAGCTGCTTTGTTTCTTTGATGACCCTTTCTAAAATCAATGGATTTATATTCCAAGGTTGTAACTTGTAACCATGGGCTTTGATGATCATTTGGACACTCATGTACCTACACCATACAGTACAGTTTTCAGCTGCATAGCATGCTGTGCCTTGTATCAGTGGTTCTGTTCCTCCTTGATTGTATACCTAAAGCACATTGTGATACACAAATTGTATACTTATCGTCAGTATTGTATGAATATATTTTTGTTGTGCAGACATTGAAAAAAAAACTAGACCAACCTAGGAGGAACTAGGTGGAATTTTATTAAGAAGAAAATAGGCACCCTCGACCAAGCATTTGCCCATTTTGATACACAAATTGTATATTTGTCATAAGTATCATATGGAGATATTTTGGTTGTGCAGGCATTGAAGCATTTGCCCCGTGAGAAGGTGCAAGTTGCCACCAGATGTGGCATTGCAGGATTTGATGCCAGTGGCATGTGTGTGAAGGGTACTCCAGATTATGTTCGAGCTTGTTGTGAAGCAAGCCTTCAGCGCCTTGCTGTTGACTACATTGATATATACTACCAACATCGCATTGATCAGTCAGTGCCTATAGAGGAAACTGTGTGTATCTGTCGATCGTGAACTATGCTTTGTAGTTTGCATTTCATCCATTCTGTCTGATATCATCAATGGTTGTGTAGATGGGGGAACTAAAGAAGTTAGTTGAAGAAGGGAAAGTGAAGTATGTTGGCTTGTCAAAGGCTAGTGCTGATACCATCCGACGGGCACATGCTGTCCATCCAATTACTGCAGTGCAGTTGGAGTGGTCACTATGGACCAGAGATATAGAGGAAGATATAATACCAGTCTGCAGGTTCATTCCCTCCTTAACCTATATACTTGAATGATGTTGTCTACCTTAACTTCCAGAAACTTTGGCAAGTTATATACCTTAGCCTTCGATGCAATCCCTTTATTCCATTGGAACTTATGTTTGCAGCCTTGATTAGCAGTATTGGTTCTTAACAATTTTATTCACAGTAGGTTCTGTTGGAAAATTCCTTATCACCGATTAAAAATAATAATCTTTGAAATATGAGAGAAAAATTATCCTGCTTTTGTTTATGTTATGAATGTACACTACTACTATGCTTATCAGGTTTTTGTTGACTATTGTGAGTATATTTTTAAGTTTATCTACTTATGTATCAAGTGTATAGATCTGGCATCATGAATCTGTCTTATTAGTTTCACAATCAGCAGACCCCAGTTTACATATTATATGGTGCTGAATATTGATTTTACACTGATGCGTACACAATATAGACCGTTAGACTTTTTCAAGTTATTATGCGTTTTAGGGACTTGCTTTCAGTGTAGACACTATTGGCAATGTTTAGATGGTGTTCAATTTTTCTCTTTCTTATATATTGCAAGTCCTAGTTAACTTATGCTTCATTTTTCTGAACTTTGGTTTGTTGAACCTCGATATCATGTGTTTATCTGTTTGTCCTAAAACGCTTTACTTGCATTCAGGGAGCTTGGTATTGGAATAGTTCCATATAGCCCACTTGGCCGTGGCTTCTTTGCTGGCAGGGCAGCTGTAGAGCGTGTATCATCAGAAAGTCTATTGGTAAATGAAATTTACACTACCATAAAGTTATTGATGCTATTTGTTGTGACTTAGTGTATTTTCTGTCCCTCAGTCTAAACATCCAAGGTATACTGGGGAAAACTTGGAGAAGAATAAAGTTCTGTACACACAAATTGAAATGTTGTCTAAGAAGTATGGGTGCACCCCTGCACAACTTGCTCTCTCCTGGGTTCTTCATCAAGGAGAAGATGTGGTCCCCATCCCTGGTAATGTCCTGACACTGTATGTTAATATTATCATGGTCATGACCTAGTCTTCCTGTGAGCAAGGTCAAACCTTTCGCATCACAAAACCAAAAATTAAAAGAAAATTCTGTCTGCCCAGTTAGGAAGAAATATCCCCTTTTTTCAATTTTTAATGAATTTTAAGAAGTTCCGATGCTGGGATCAGCTATAAGATGTAATATTACATCCATGTGCAAATAAGTAAGCATCATGTGATGTTGTTAAGCTATGAAGCAGAACAATTTTAGAAAAACAAACAGGGCCTATTTACGGTGAAAACACACCTGGTCTTTTCACTGCCCTTCTGAAGTCTGAATCCTGCCTGTAAACACTGATCTATAACAATCACATAGAAGTTTGAGGTTTATATGTTGAACAAAAGTGGTAACTGTTGGACTTGAGAGGTTTCGCTGTGACTGTGGTGCATTATATTATTGGTCAGGTCTTTGAACTAACTTGAGTGATCTGAACTTGCACAAATTTTAATCTGAGTAGCCTTCATAGATTGGATTAGATTGGTATATATGTATGTAAATTAGAACTGGTACTGTACTCTATAAAATTGAATAATATAATTTAGATGCATAATGAAGATTTTTCTACTCCATAGAAGGTAGATAAGTGTGCACTTTGCGTAACAATTTCAGAAATTGATGCTAATCTGTCCCTGAACAAAGCAATATATTGCAGTAGCTGAATACCAAGCCTCAGAAAAGCAGTAATGTGCCATCCTTTTATACAATGCACCTATTTATCAGAGTTATCTGAAACTAGCAAAGATCTTCTATCAGATATTGGAAGGAGCATGTCAATTTGACAATGTCTTGCGCAGTTAGGCCTGCCTGTCAGCCTTGACAATTACATTTTTTCCTTGTCAATTTGAACAATCTACTGCTCAGGTTTTACTTGTCAATTTGAACAATCTACTGCTCAAGTTTTACTTGTCAATTTTACCATCTTAACCCCCAAAGTGCAGTATCGCCTAATTTTCAATAAATTAATTTTTTGAGTGATATGAAGTGCTTTTTTGTTATTGTGTTCTTTTGCATACCAAAATATAAATGTACAGTTACATCATCCCTGTCGTTTTACTAGAAAAGCAATTTCCTCGATAACATTGAGACTGAAAGAGCATCACCTTGGCTGTTTCAAACTTAGCAGCTATTCTCTGCTTCATTAAGTGTTGTGACTTGACTCCAGAATCAGATTCTGTGGAGCATACTTTTCTTTTGAGAATATGTTCTTCTAGATTAAAAAAAAAGAATATGTTCTTCTCATCCACCTTGTTCCCTTAGCGAACTATGTTTGTGCTGCTAAAATAACTTGAAAAACCATAATTTTCTCCAGCTACAATTGCCAGATGTTTGCAGATGTAGCTGTTAGCAATTTAGCATACAGTCTAGTTCATTTCATTTTTAGTTATTTTAAATGCCCCTATGCTTCATATAGAGAAGGAAATGCTACTGTTGATTATGTGATAGCCATATAAGCTATATCTTGTTCTAAAATACCATCCAAGTTATAGCTGATTGTGCGCACAAGTTTTATAACTGCTCTCTGAATCTAGGAACAACAAAAGTGAAGAACCTTGATGATAACATCGCTGCTGTAAAGGTAAACCTGAGCAAGGAAGACCTCGAAGAAATCTCGGGTGCAGTCCCTGCTGGTGAGGTGGCCGGGTCCAGACTTCTTGGAGTCCTGGAGCCTTATTCTTGGAGGCTTGCAAATACCCCACTTCCAAAATAGCGAGTTTAGATGCAAATTGTTGAGAATCCTACCATTTAGATTATGTTATATCAGATCATATCTACATGAAACAAATGACTTTTTCTATGCTCGTGAAAATGTAACGGGTGCTCTGTGTGGAATGTACCAATTGCTATAGTTGATCAAAGAAATATGTTGGAGTTGAGCTGATGTCCTTTATGATGCACTTTGATATACTTTAGTTCCTATATGATTTCTACTGATACTACAAGATGCTTCCTGTACAGAGTTAAGGGCCTGCTTAGAAATTTAGAATGCAGATCTTGAACCGGGGCCTAACTGGTTCTGCTTGATTAGATCAATGGTGCCTTATTTGGTTGTGCACAACTATTTTGAATTTTGCTCCTCCAGATTCCTCAAAAAAAAATTTGAATTTTGAAAAAAACGGAACATGTCACTTAGTCCTCATTTCGATTTAACTGCATTTTGTTAAAGTTTGCTCATGAGTGGAAATAGGGTGCTAGCACATCAAGATAAGGATGTTCAACCCACTGCACGGCTTTTCATCTTGAACTCCTGTTGTGTGCCTGCTTCTGTAATGTCACTACATTGGCAGATGTGTGTTTTTACCCTTGCTATTTCCAGGCAATAATCTCCTCTATATATCACAAAAAAAATGTTAAACAGACAGTGACACAGATTAACCTGCACTGTTCGTGCAGGACTTTGCAGACGTTTCAAGCAACAGGAGGAGACAATTTGCAATGCCCAAGTAGGGCTATCTAGCTGCTGCTACTGCTGCACTAGTGTCTCCCATGGGCCATATGGGCATGGTGTCCCTTTCAGGAGGAACCTTGGTTGGAGCTGACCAGATTTCGACTGGATCTCGAGGCACAGCGACGCCCATCACGCGCTTCGAGCATCCATCATCCATCGGAGATTGCGCGGCGGCTTCCGCTGATGATAGGGAGGGAGGGACAAGGAACGCGCGCCCACCATGCAAGAACATGTGTGTGGAGCAGCTGGTGGCCGGCCGGCCTTTGGCCTCTAGCTTGGACCACCTCCCCAAATTCTGGTGCCGGGATATATCGTTGCCCCGACTGGTTGCCCGGCCACAGTACCTTGATGAGGTTTTTCGAAAGATCGTACCTTGATGAGGTTGAAAGCAAGGTAGGCAGGCATGCATGAATGAGTCCTTGCATGCAGCCAGCGGCAGGGGATGCAGTTCAGCTGCCAGTCTATGATTGTTGGATGATTGATTGGCTGATTGTTTCATGTGTTATGCTCGATCTTCTGATCATGCTGAAAAATAATCTCTAACAAGGTACAGTGTGCTACCATCCGCACAAAGGTTGATGCAGCTTTCTGAAGCTTCATCTCTGAAAATTCATGGATGTTGAACTCTCTGAAACTGTGTACCAATCCATTTGTCTGCTCTTTGAAGCCCAACAATTTTTGAACTCTAGTTATGCACTTATATAAGAAGCAATTAACCAAATTCTGCTGATATTGCATATTATGTGTGAACGCAGGGCAGCTCAGGTATTTACAAACTGATATGTGCTTGTTTCCGGCCTGTTAGCTGCATATCAACCTGGTGAGAATCCAAAAGAAGGGCATGCTTTTTGTTAATGCCTGGACTTGATTGCAAAGGGCAAAGAGGCTGGCCAGGAATAAAGAAGGCAAAGCAAAGAAAGCAAAAGGACGGGGGGCAATTGGGATATTGAGTGTACTAATTCCCTGGTGTTGCATCTCTCACATGCCTGCGAATGCATGGCTTTTCCTCAAAAGCCTGGGGTTCAGTATATGCAGTTGCAGCATGCCTGTCCTTGGGATGGATATAATCCCAATCCCTAGGTTTATTCCGTCCAAACTTTATACCCTTTATCCACATCACTCATCAAGAATATTCTAGCGTATTAGGCTTTCCATCTTTTGCGTGCCTATCTTTCGCAAAGCCATTTAGGTCCATCCATACAAAATGGTGCTGCTAGTAGTAACCAGCCATTGATCAAACCTATATATTATATACGGGTCAATATGACTAGGTACGTACGGTGATGAGTTTTTTTTTCGTGAACACGACTTCCCACGTGTATTTCATTAAGGAGATATGGTGATGAGTTTGCACATTTGGTATTTTCCAAAGGCTTCCAAAAAATGCATAGATGCAGAACGTCGAATTTATTCCAAAATTTGTTCAAAAGAAGCGTTCCTAAAGTTACAACGATATACATGTACAAATTTAAACATTTTTTGGCGAGTGCACAAGTGTTCTCTAGATTTTCGACATTCTGAATTGCACAAACAAACATAGTACTAGCTAGTCGCATGACATGGGAAACACCCATTTAGCATTGAAAACATGGATTGATTTATGGTTATCTTGTACAGTATATAAGGGCACTCCCAACTATGAAACTAGATAGTTCCTATATTCATTAATTAGGGTGTCAACTAAGCAAAAAGACGATATGTCACCGCAGTTAGCCTCCATTTGGATATTGGGATATAGGGGGTGGATAGGGAAAGAGAAATAAATGAATGGCTAGGATTAAATAAGGTGTGAAGAACGGATGACTAGGATAAATCAGCATGTTCGTTTCGGCTTATTTGCTCGTATCTGGCTTATAATCCACGGCTTAAACAATATTTTTCTCTTACATCAAACCAGTCAACAGTACTTTCAGCTATGGCTTATAAGTCAATTCAGCCGAAACGAACAGGCTGAATATTTCATATCCCTATCCTACTCCCCATCCCCATCCAAACGTGTGGTTAAAGAAAAGAGATGAGAGAATATTTTTTTAGATAAAAAATCATGTCTACATGAGAATCAAGTCATAAAGGGATTAGGTAGACGATGGAGAGAAAAGACATGTGATTTGATTAAAAAAATATTTTGTAGAAACTATCTATTAAAACATAGTTTATATATATAGCTTCTACCTAGATTAATAGGCACAGAAACTACCTATGGTTTATAACATTTGAATTACCCCAATCCCCATTCATAAGGGGAGGGAGATTTGAGATTATATATGCAGTATAGCTACCAGTTGTGCACGCTTTTAAAGCACTAATTAATGAAAATGGTGGGGGCATGAGCATGATGCATGTCAACGCACGACAATAAAGAAGCCTGCACACATTTTGCATAGGTCCTTTTCCTTCTTGCACCCCATCTTTCTCAAACTATGTGCTAGGCGCTATATGTATCTCGGGTTGCATGGCATATATACACGTATGTATCTCCCCATGCATATGTCATGATAATATATGCATGCATGGTCCCCCAACCCAGCTCGTAGTCCCACCATATGCATGCACACGGTATCTGACGATCAGCATGCACATATACTGCAACAGGATGAAAATCCATGCAGACGCTAACTCACACACATGTCCATGACACGTGCGCTTCGGTACGGTAAAATTAAAATGAGCGAATTCAAGAAATATCTACAGACTGTTTCGATATATGTCGCACAAAACTACAAATTTTGGAGCCTGTTTCAGAAAAGCTGCTACTAGTATTATTTTGTGACTAGTAACTGTCTAACTGACAAATCACTTGGAACCACGATGAACTGAGCCATCAGTCTATAAATATCAAATCCGAACATAATTCAAGCTAGAGCCATGAGTCCATACATGAGTGCTGTATGTTTAAGAACTAAGCTAACATAGAAATATACATAACATGAGATTATTACCACGTAAAAATAACACAATGGTCTCTATCATGATTTGGTTTTCACCACCAAATCATACGGTGAGTCAGCGGTGAAAGCAATTTCCACCGCAATGATTGGATAGTATAGTGGACAACATAGTGGGCGAAAAACTAGTGGTGCAAATCGTTTTCGCCGCAAGCTCGTCATATGTCTGGTGGTGCGTAGTTTTCACCGATAGGTCATCCGCCGGCTAGCCGTGAAAGCAATTTTCACCGCCGATTTTTCGTATGCATGTGCCCCCACCAGATTTTGAACCGGCGATGAAACATTTTCACCACCGTTTCTGGGCAAGCCGGTGGTGAAAACCGTACTACAAACTTAAAATATGTAATAGTGAACAAAAATTTATGTGTGAAAGGATAGATTCCCAAGAGGGGGTTGAATTGGTCTAATCTGAGTGCAACAGATGAAATGAACACTAGTACAGAAACAAGCTGTACTCCCGGTTGGAAAACCCCTTCAGTCCCGGTTTTCCAACCGGGAGCACGAATCCGGGACTAAAGGGCCCCCTCCTTTAGTCCTGGTTTCTCGTCCGGGACTAAAGGCGGTCCTTTAGTCCCAGTTGGTAATATCAACTAGGGCTAAAAGGCCACTCCTTTAGTCCCAGTTTCTCGCCCGGGACTAGATCGGAACAACACTAGACCTGGCAATACGGATGCACATCCAATTAAGTCCATCCAACGAAATTCAATAGAGCAACTAAACTTACGGACTTGAATGGATGACGAAATATAAACGCAGAATCAAAGATATAGAGCCGCAAATCAAACGCATGCAGTTCATCCAGAATCATCATCAACATACGGATAGTAGGCAAAGACGACACATACTAACATAACAGTCACCATACACGAACTCAGATGACAAAGGATAGATCAATCACCATACAAACTCAGATCCATCCACCCTAACATGACAGTACTGGTAGAGATACCATAAAACTCAGCAGATGATACTATAATACTAGTAGTAGCATATGAAGATAACTAGTCACACCACCGGCGGCTTGCTTTTTCCTCCTACGGGGCCACGCCGTCGACGGCCTGTGGAGCCTCCTCAGCCGCCGCCGCCGCCTCCTCCTCCCTCACGAGAGCCGCGAAGCGGGTGACCGACACTGAAAGAACCTGCTCCCCGCCGCGGATGGGCTTCTCGACGATGAACACCTCGGTGCCCCCGCCCTCCTTGACCATGACGCTGACCTTCTTCGGCTTCGCCATCTTGGCGAGCGTGCGCGCGACGGCCGCGGGGTCGGCTTCGTGCAGCGGGAGGGCGGGGTACTTCTCCATGGGCTGAGGGCGGCATGGGTCAGGCGGATGACTGCGGTGGGATGGCAGAGACGGAAGCAGATGGGTGGGAAGTGGGATGTCGATGCGAGAGAGAGAGGGGGGACTGGGGATGGGGACGTTGCTTTAAAGCCGGGAGTAGACTTTTACTCCCGGTTGGAGGGACCAACCGGGAGTAAAAGTTAACCTTTAGTCTCAGTTGGTAGCTCCAACTGGGACTAAAAGTCCCCTGCAGCAAAAGCCTGCCGCAGTAGCCGTTGGCAGGGACCTTTAGTCCCAGTTGAAGCTATCAACCGGGACTAAAGGTTTCTCTAGTCTCGGGCGCGAAAAATACCGGGACTAAAGCCAAATTTCGAAGTGGATCAAAAGTTGTTTCTCTACTAGTGGAATGTTGCACAATAGATAAGCATCGATGTCCTATTGAAAACTTCAAACTCTTCCTTTTCAAACACCTTTTTGTTTGCTTTTGATCCCATTGATTCTTAGCCTTCATCTGAGCTACCTAATGCTAGTTTCACAAGTTTGCATCACACCCACTCACTAGACTTAATCTAGCTTAGCTTGGTCAAGCTATCCATTCATATCCCTCTTTATAGTATGGCCAAACGATAAAAGAAAGAACCTGTTACTACTCTAAGCATCTCCCAACGCCATATGATACTTATAACTAGTCCATCCTTAGCCTTTGTGCCTATCGTTTGAAAATCCAAACAAAGACCATCAATAGGGGCATGAAAACCATAATTTTCCAAATCATTCGTCGTAATTGTGACGAGTAATGCCGCTCTAGAACCAACGTTAGTCACAATGATTGTGTCGTCATTAATCGCCAAGATCAAATTATATGCCTAGATGCTTTCAATCTGCACCTTTTGGTGATTGATGACAACATAACATTGACTATGTGCATAAGGGACGGACTTGAGGTTTTCATCACTTGGTTTGCATGAACACATGACAATAAGAGTAAAGGCGTTAGGTGAGTTCATGCAATCCAAGTCCACAACACATACACAGAATATATGAAATGAGCGCGTGTACAAAACAAAATACTCGTTTGAAATAGCTAGTATATAAACAAAAGCACAACAAATGAGTAACAATCATGACATGACATAAGATAAATACAAGCACACACATGTCACAAAGTCATAATGTACAAGCTAGCAAACATTTACCACTACAAACCGCTGGGGTTCACGTGTGGCCAGGGTATCCACCTCATTGGAAAAAAGTTTACCGCATTTGATCCTAGTTTCACGATCCTGCTTTATCCCACCATCCAACTTTTGTGAATGCCCACGTGTCAAACTCTCAATCGTTAGAGACAAAATATCTTCATGAACCATTGCCTTCATCTAATTCGCTAGTGACATCGTCTCCACCACTTCACTCTCTATAGTGCCGCCGCTCCTCCCCTCCCCCACGGGGGCCAATGTGCCCCTTCACTCCGTTCTCTTCAAGCTCTACCTCTCCACCCCGTGGCACCTCTGTGCCCCTCTCAGGTGTCGCTGCTCACCGCTCCTCCCATCCTCACATGGTCATGCCCATCTGTCGCTCATACAATGCGGAAAGTAAACATGACGCATGAAATGCATGAGAGTAGAACACAAAAGATTAGAACCCATCTCACTATCTCTCCTCTATCTCACATACTCTCCCTCTTTGGCATCAAGCACCAACACCTAAGGGCCACTTGGAGGGGTCGACACAGTCAAGCTAGGTTGTGTATTGTGCTGAGCTATCTAAAACAGTACAGAAACGTGCTCATCGCCTCTCTTTGCAACCACCTCAGTGGCATGGGTCATAGTAACTGGCGGCTCACTAACTAAAGTCAGGCCCGCTAAGACTAAGGGACTCTAATATAAATATGGTGTAGCTGGAGGAGGCTGACTCTCCGTAGTAGTTGTCTCTAGAACTTCGAAGCATACATTCACAGGAGCCGTAGTTGTCGTTGATGGTGTTGGTTCTCTTGTGATCTCACTAAATTAAAGGTGGCAGAGAGACAACGAGATGCGATAGTTACCGATGTCGAGACCATCATTGACTTTGTCTATCCTATAGAAGTAGCTGGAGCAGACTGTGACAAGCCAGCAAGCCCCTATGCCAAACCCAAACCAAACAGTCTATATGGGGTCGAAGTATGTAAAAGTGTGGCGTGCTGAAATTGTGGCAAGAAAGAAAATAGCTAACCCAAAAAGTTTGGCAGACTGGCATAGTGTGGCATGCAAGAACCAAATAGGCACTTCAAAATTATTTGAACTTACAAGAGGGCCAAAAAACTTGACAATTTGTGAGAGACTTAATTGGGCAGAGGCTTCATGGATGAATGGAGATCTATGAGAGAAAACTAAAAGCTATATCTTGATTTGGCCTTGACAGAAATTGAACAACCATGTGATAGGAGTGAAAAAAAATAGGAGTGGGAGATGATGGTAGCTTTTAAGCCAAGAAATTTTCTGATGGTAGCTATATGGAGTTTGTTCTACTAGATATGGTAGGGGCACATAGAGAGAGGACAATTGTAACCTAACAAATAAACAAAAATTGTAAAAAAAATATTTTTAAGTAAAAAAAGGAAGTCAAACTTTACAATAGAAAGGCTAGTTATTATCTACACTATTTGCAAGGGCCATCTTTCTACTTGTTTGAATTAGTGTGTACTACCTCCATCCCAAAAAGAATGCAGTTCTATGTTCATCATAAGTCAAACAATTTTATATGCTTGATCAAATTTATAAAAAAAGAACTAGTACTTATGATCTCAAATAATTACCATTAGATTCACTGTTGAATAAACTTTTTCATAGTATATATATTTGGTGTCATCAAAGTTGTCACTCTTTTGTGTAAACTTATATAAAACTTAAGACACTTTGACCTAAGAGAAAATAAAATCCCATTCTTTTAGGAGGGAGCGAGGTAATACCACATAGAGTTTATATTCGAGACACAAGAAAACACAAGATGCTTCGATCAAAGTTCAATGTATAATCTCAACTATCTCAACGAGAACCCTATATGCTTTTTGCCGAAGATCATTATGAGAGAACACATGCCTCTCAGCCAGTGCCGGCCCTAGGGGTAGGGCACGAGGTACGACGGCCGAGGGCCGAGGGCCCAAGCCCAGGTATACAAACCCCCAGATTCTATAGTTCATTAGGCATTAATAAACTAATGAGAAGAGAGACATAAACCTGTTCGCTTGCTCGTATACGATCGTTGATTATAAGCTGGAACAATATTTTTCTCTCACACCAAATCAGCCAGCAGTAAATAATCCACGATCGTTTACGGCCTGTCGAACAGGCTAATAGAACTGGTCAGGCGGCCTAAAAAGACAACATCGACATTTCTTTCCTACTTTTCTTTTCCCACAGCCCTCGGGTAGAGAGGAGGCGAGGAGTCACGCTGCACACAGCACACTCTGATCGTGAGTTCGCGACGTGCGCCTTACACACGCGGAGATGGCGAGCTGTGCTGCCGCGAAGAGTTGGACTACCAGAGACACGGACACGACGCACGAGGACGGCGACCAGGCAGGGCTCCACGACGACGACATCTTGATTCTTGGCTTCTTACGAATTGCGATCACCGATCAGTTGTTTAGGCCCAAGGTATTTTTTTCTTTTTATTTTTAATCCAAATTAATTATTTGTATAGTATTCCAGACTTCTAGTACTTTGTACCCATATAGTCATATTTTTCTTCTAATTTAGGTGTTAGAATTTTAGAATGTTACCTAAGAAACATTTGTCCTAGGTGAGAAAAGAAAACGAATATATTGTTTTTTTAATCTACATTGTTCCTCGATAATTATCAGACATCTACAAATATATTGCTTAATCTACATTGTTCCTCGATAATTATCAGACATGTTAAATTAAAAATATGTTATTGAATTTGCTTTTGTTTTGTAAGTAAAATTAGCGTCTATATATTATAAGATTTTATACATGGTTAAGAGGGGTCGTTACAACGAGATCGCAAGAGAACCCTTAAAATTCTAGGACCGGCACTGCTCTCAGCGAAACAATTAAATCGTAAAAAGCAACAAGAGATAAACTTGATGGTCCATTCATCAAAAGTTGTGCAGATCGAATTAGCTAGCCCCGCATTACCCTAAATGAACATAAAACAAAGATCAATAAATTAAGGTAAATTAACAGCAGTAGTGCACCATAGGACACACCGTCGCCACACCAGTTTTGGTTGCTCTTCAAGAGTGCATGCAGTTTGGGTGGATTTTCATTTTCGTCTCTCAATGCAACTTCAAGTAGCCTAGAAGTTGTGGCTCCACGTCTCGTTGACCGGCGGCAGCCGGCCGCCGAGGTACTGCCTTGCTGTCAAGTCGGTGGCGCAGCTGGCGGTGCGGCTGGCAGCAGCTGCTGTGGCGCACAGTGGAAGCTGCAGCTCCTCTACCTGATGACTGCTACCGTCGACGCCGAGGAAGTCCCTAGTGAGGCGCCGGTGGCCGACGGTGGCCACCGAGCCGTCCAGAGTGAGACCAAAGTTGACCGCCGGCGTGTCGGTGAGGATGATGCCACCACCGGTGGTGGTGGTGATGCTGGCGTCTACATGCATATGGAGGTCAAGATAGGGCGAGGGTTGTTGCATCATCATCCTCGGCTGCAGGAAGGGAGACAGCTCTTGGTGCAGGAAGAAGAGGGTGTTGTTAGGGTTTTGTGCCGCAACGACAGGCGGAGGAGAGTTGGAGAACGGGAGGAATAATGGTGTGATATTGTTGGTGTTGAGAAGAAGATCATTGTTGCTGCTGCTGGTTGTGGTGGTGATAGTGCTGCTGTTGTTTGCTGCAGCAAGAAGCCTTGCGCTCTCCTCTGCTAGGGCATCACAGAAGGCCCTGTGCGTGAGCAGGCTGTCCTTCCTGCACCACCAGACCATGCATCAAACGAAACGGGTTAGTGAAACAAATGATCAGAGGAAAAGTCAATGATTATATATGTTAATTAGTTGGTGTACTAGGTTAATATACTATAATTGAAAATGTATATATGCTGATGTGCACATGCGTGAGTACTCAATGCATGCAATCCATGCATGTAAAGTTTCATTTAACTTTGCTGACGAAAAGCTACGTCCCATGATTAGCTAGGTTCTTTTGTCAGTTTCCTTTGTGATCACTACTGAAAGGAAGCATGCTGATGCATGTTTGTGCGCGTGTGTATGATGTAATTCGTCATGTTCTTCGACACTACTTCAGCAGTACTTTTCAGCAAAAGAATAGTGTTCTTTTCTCACAACAAATCAGCATCAGCATCAGCATAAGCCAAATTCTAGCGAAACGATGGTTTTCCTAGTTCTTGCTCTTCATTTAGATGTACACTGTGTCTAGTCTAGATATATAGATAGCGAAAATAATATATCTAAAAATACTAAAATATCTTATAATTTGAATGGAGCGAGTATATCTGTGTGACCTATTACTGTTCATCTCGACCTTAATTTGAAGAGCTGAGCATGTTATCCAGTGTGGAGGGACCCCTGTGTGCTGCTTGAAATAACTTCACTACTATCTAATGTGTAGAAAGTGCAATATAATAAATGGAAATGTGAAAACGATCCTACGTGCTGCATTATTGCACTGCTACTACATACTTGCAGCAGTAGTAGTACTAGTTCATAAAGTACTCCTCAATTGCTTCATATATATACTGTAGCTAGGTTCCATTTTGAAGGAAATGTCATGATGGCCACATGGACTGCCATAAAGTAGGTGCAGGCTGGATGTTTCCAAATATGAAGGTAAACATATTGCGTGTATACATAGTGCTAGTTTCACTAGGGATTCATGGTTTTTCACAAGAAATTCAAAGTACCATGCATGTTCCCTGGGGTTCCTATATATATTTCTGTTTCTTTCTATAAGTAAAAACTAGTTAAGCAGTGTATATGTGCATCGGGCTGTGAACATGCAAATAATATTATGACAAGATGCATGGGAAACCCTAAAATTCTAAATGAAGTCCGTCCACATGCGGGTTATATACATTTTTGTTGGCATCATTATTACAAACATAAGAGTTTAAGAACCGTGCCCTCAAGCAGATAGCGCTGCCTTCAATCATATATGTGTGTTTTATCATTCAGGAGTCCAGTGACAGGAACTCAAAGGGTTAGCATGCGCATGCCGTCTTCATCAACACGACTCGTCAATTAATTAATCTTGTGTAGCCCAAAACAGAAACCTTGTTCTTGAAAATTTGTTTATAATATATGTACTAACTAACTTGGTTCATGCATGGTGAAGTCAAAGCATGCAATTGGTGTGAGTGAATATGCTTGCATTGATCCTTTTATTTCCTGATCTCCCTCTAGACTAAACGACAGGGTTGATGGAACAGTCGCCGGGCTCCGTGTTGCTGCAACTCTGCTCGCAGTCGCAGGCGTGCAGGAGGCGGCAACCTGGATCGCGGCGTCTAGGTTTTCTCCACAATAAACAGAGATTAGGCTATTCAGCATGGTTGTTAGTAAATGATCATCGTTTGTAATTACAAGCACGTCCATGAAATGAATGCACTGATCTTCCAACAAAAAGAGTACTCGATTGTATACCTGGAGAAGAGGATGCCGCAGTCGCAGCGATACTCGCGCGTGCCACACCCCTTGACGTGCGCCTTCCAGTCCGACTGCACGGCGTAGCGCTTCCCGCAGCGCTCGCAGCGCCACCGCTTCTCCCCGTGCTTCCGCGAGAAGTGCTTCTTGATCCCAGTCAAATCCCCCAGAGCTCTGCACAACAATCAGTCGGTTCGGTTCCAGTTCATGCAGTACTAGCTAGTAGGATTGTTCAAGATGCGTGTATGCATATGTATCAATCCCTACCTCGCCGGGTCGTGGTGCACGCACGTTGGCTCGGGGCAGACGTACACGCGCTTGCGCGGCGCGGGCGCCTCACCACCCTGCCTCCCGCCGGAGCCGGACGGGAGGCTGCTGCGCTGGCGGAGCTTCCAGGGGAGGTTGTGGCCGCGGCGGTGCAGCTGCAGGTTCTGGTCCCGCTGGAACCCCTTGTTGCAGATCTCGCACACGAACCGGTTCGTCGCCACCAGCGTGCGCGGCGACAGCGCGATCACCTCAGCGCCGGGGTCTTTAATTATTGAAATCAGTCAGCATCAGCAGCCAACCATGCCAGGACGATCGATCAGCACAAAAGAATGAAAGATGCATGCATCGCATGGTCAATTACCAACTCACTGCCAGCTACGTACCTGGGTTGCCGGGCTGGTTTCTCTTCCTCTTGGTCCCCGCCGCCTTGTTGGGCTCCTCTGGCTGCGGAGGAGGCGGCGGCAGCGGCGCGGTGGTGGCCGAGGCCGCCGCCGGTGCGAGGAAGAGAGGGCTCAGGGCGTAGCTGGCCATGTCCCCGCCATAGGAGCTGGATCCAGTGGCCTCGTGCTCCTGCTCAGACGAGAGATCAGAGAGCATCATCATCTGATCGTCTATCGCCACTCACTAGCCTGCTGCTTGTCTGTTTCTTGGTGCTCTCTTGCAGTTGCACCCTGGCCGGCCGGGCTAAGCTAGCTACTGATCCTCTATCTACTTCTTAGCTTCTATATATACTCTCTACTCCGTGTAGTAAAGTAGACTAGTAGTATATGTCTATGTGGTTCTGTGGTCTCAGCTAGCTTAGCTCAAGGCTTCTAGTGCTGTCCAAGTGTGTGATTATTTGAGAGAGGAGAGGAGGCCGGGGAGAGCAGGATCGGATTTATTGTATTATTGCAGGAGAGAATCGGAAAAGGCGTCAGAGAGGAGCGAGGGATGTGGCGGTGCGGTGTGCAGTGGGGGGTTTGGCGCTGCCCTGTGCAGGCGCAGTTGCTGCAGCCAGGCAACCAGGCCAGCCAGAATAAGAAGGCCTACGTGGAGAGATGCTGCAATCGAGTGCGCTCCCTCTGCAGGTCCAGTGGCGTCCAGGGCCAAAAAGCCACGCCCATCCAGCCAGCCAGCCGTGCCCTCTTTTTCCCTTTAGTTTCAGCATCTTTTTATCGATGGCAGCTAGCAAGCATGCATGAACCTGTGGTCTGTGGTACAACTTGAGTTATATACAGTGGGGCCTATCTGGCAGAGCTCACGAGAGTTTCACGAACGGTTGTGAGCTTTTTTTTTTTTTTTTTTTTTTTAAACACCTATTTCTAAAACAGCTTCACAGGTGAAGGTGTTTTTCTTCTCCTCTCACAGGGGAATGGAATGGAAGAGAGCTAAAAAAAAAGTAGCTTATCACAACTTCATCCCACACATTTAGGACCCACTAGGCCTAAAAGACTACAGGTGCCCTCTCTCTTGCAAGTACCAAGCGGGGATGCGCGGCGTCGAGGGCACGGCCGCCATGGTGCAGCTCTTCGGGCACAGCACGCCAGGGGACGCAGCCGCCGAAGCGCGACGAGCCGGGGCGCCGCATGCTGGGGGGCACAGCCGCTGGAGCACGTCTCGCCGGGGACGCACAGCCACACAGCCACGGCCATTTTTGGCACAGCTCGCCAGGGCCGAAGCACCGTCGCGGGGCTGGGGATGCAGATGCCATGGGGTGCGGCCGCCGGGAAAGCCATGGATACGGCTGCTGGCACAGACGTTGGGGTCGGAGCGTGGGCACGGTCTGATCTGCCTGGGCGCGAGGGGATGCCGGGGCACGAGCGGGCGCCGTCGTCGTGACCACTGTTGTGGTTTAGTCCCACATCGTGTAGCGATAGTGGGGAGCACAACATATAAGGCGGGAGAACCCCCACGTATAAGGCTAGTCTTTTGGGTTGGGAAGGCCCAAGGCCTTATATGTCATAGCTCTGGTGGACCTGAGACCTGTGGGAGCGCAGGCTCGTGGTACGACACGAGTCGGGCTGGTTGCAAGCCAGGTCCAAGATCATGAACTCGGTGGTCACCACCGTTTCAACAACAATTTGTATCAGAGCCGTCCAAGGTCAGAAAAGCTAAACCCGATAAAAAAAATCTCGAGCGTCACACATATATATATGGCAGCGGCACCCCGATATGTGACTAAGGGGGAGATTGTTGGGGTTTAGTCCGACATCGTGTAGCGATGGTAGGGGAGCACAACATATAAGGCGGGAGAAGCCCCCACCTATCATAGTGTCTTTTGGGTGAGTAAGGCCCAAAGACCTTATTATGTTGTCAGCTATAGTGAACCTGGGACCTATGGGAGCGCAGGCTCGTAACGAGCCGGGCCGGCTGTAAGCCAGCTCCAAAATCGAGAACTCGGTGGTCACCACCAATTCCAACAACCACGGACGAGCTCGGCGGGGGGCTCGCAGGTCGCAGCCGCCGGCGCACGGCCTCCGGGGCAAGGACACGCGAGACGCGATCCGTCAAGATTGAGGAAGACAGCGGCCCGGAGGGGATAAGGAAGAAATAGGGAAAAAAAGAAAAAGTTAAGGGCAGTATGGTAATTTTAGCCTTTTGGTCCACATATGAAACTATTTTACCAAACAGGAAGAGAAAAAACACCTCAGCTTCATAGGTAGAGCTCCTCATTGAGTTGAAAAAAAAATAGCTTTATCGATGAAGCTGAGCTGTGCCAAATGGGCTGTAGTCACACACATGCATCATCAGTGCATCAGCACATCAGCAAGTTACTACAGCCATCATGGATATTTACTTGGCTTACCAGGCGACGGAAATGTAGTAAAAAAACCCCTAATAATATACATGCATACAGACCATTGAGGCATTGGCAAAAGCAACCAGCTCCAACCTTTGGTTTTCTTAGTAACTAATGAGCTCCATGACGACGGTGTCGACATAGGAGTACTATCTTTGTGTGGGCAAAGGAGCTGAGCTCATTTTTTTGTGTGGCTGTGCTAGCTATATGTTACTACTTTCTCTGACCGCGACTGTGCAAAATTGAGGTACACAACTGAAAAGGAAATTGTCTATGTTTTACACCTAGACTAGACAGCAGGACTAAATTCAATTTCTCTCCTCAAGAAAAAAATTCAATTTCTATTTGCAGCACTAACTCAGCCGCCTTTCACCACAAGCTAATGATCAGATTGGTGTGTCAAAAGGCATTGCTGGTTTTTATTTTAAATTTTCTGTAACCTATTTCTTCTCTATTAATACATGCCTGGTATATTCTTGTTGGTGGCTCTTCGGAAAAAAAAAAGGGACGAAAGAACATGCAGTAACGACATACTGATGTCATCAGCATGAATTATATGTCTCATTTTTTATTTCGCTTTCACCTATGTGGACTTGAATGTTGGTGCAGAATTTAAGTAGTCAGTATGAATAGATCAGCCATGCTTGGCCCTGTCATCTTCGAATCAATCTTGTATGTTTCTGCAGTGTGTGTTAGTCAGTCATGCGCCTATGTAGGTTAGTAGCAGCATTTAAATCATCAGCAAAAATACATTAGCCATTATTGTTACTGCTTTCTACTTTTCGCTGCTTCTTATCTCATCTGAATCGGAGCTCTGGTTCCGCCTGCCCTGTAGTCAGAGAAGACCAATGGAATGGAATTGGAGAAAGGACTAGTACAGCTAAAAAAGAGGTGGATAAAGGGTGGAGGGAACACTGAGCATGCATTGCACACACAAGGGATGAAACTCACCCTACAATGAAAGCTAAAGTCCTAGCATAGAGCACAACCACTCATTGATCCACTTCCCTTCAGGTTTTCATTTATTTTGTGCCCCCATCACCTGGGCTGTTAATTCAGAGTTTGTTTGCATATATACTCCATGAGTTGTCATTATCTAAAAAAAATAGACCTTGAGTTGTGACTGATGTTCAAAGACAACTTTCTGTTTACTTGCAGGAACTATGTAATGTATCTTGTTGAGTAGGTGTGTGTTAGAAAGGCTGTCTAGGGCTTCAAAGTCAGATCAGATGAGACCAGACATCCACTCTTTACTCTTGTTTGTCTCTAGTTTCTCCCTTAAGGCCTCTCTTTATTCTGCAGGCTTCATCAGTCTTAAAGAAGGTTTCTTTCTTCCATCTTTCTGAATCTCTGATGCTGTATGCTTTTTTAGCCTGCCCATGCATTTTTTTTGGGTGCTTTGAGGGATGGTACTGGTTTATAATTCCTTGCTTGCTGCTTTAATCTTTTCCTTCTTTTTTGTGTGTCTCTCTCCTTTTCTTATTCCATCCGTGCTTTTGGTCCAAAGATGCATGGTGTGCTAAACTAGCCCCACTGATGAGAATTTTTGGGCCCCTTTCTTTCCCTTAATTCCTCCCTTTGGCATTGTGGGCACTCCTGCTGTTGGTTGGTTGGATCTTGTGCAGCTCTTCCTCTTCTATCCAGAGATTCAAACATCGGCTGTAATTAACTTGCGTTAAAAAAAACTATTGGCTGTAACTGGCTAAACTGCCTAGCAATAACAGGTTCCAGTTACAAAGCTTTCAAATTTCAGATTGATGTTTGAATTTCAAATCCTAGGGATACGGTTGTTTCTCATTTTATCTTTCTTTAGCAAATTGAAGTATTGGTGTAAAAAAAATGGAAACGTGGTAATTGGTGTAGAGATGATGCATCATCTCATCTAATAGTAATAAAATTCAGTCAGTTACTAGCGGGTCACCGGTTCACAACTCCAAAGTTCAGCGCATTTGGCCTGTGGTGTTGTATGTTTCCGGTTTTTTAATCCTATTTCTGTTCATCATTTTTCCTTATTTTTTTTAATTTTGTTTTTTGGGAGAAAGCAATTGAAGTCACATGCAAAGTTGCCTGAATAGTCTATACTATATAGGTGCATCTGGTGCCCATTTGCATTTCTCACGTTTATTTAAGCAGTGAACTAATGAAGTGGTGGGAAGATAGTGGGTGACTTGTTAATATTTCTGACGCATGTCCTTCCATTTTCTCCATCAGAAGGCTTCACTGTTGTGCTCACATTGGCATTTGGAATCACATCACATACAGAAAAAAGGGATATCATCCTGTTTAGCCTGAACATGACTCCTTTACATTTGTTACCATACAAAATTAGTTGTGTGTGCGTATTTCTGCCTCTTTGGCTTTCTCCTAATTAATTACATGTCGCGACGCTGTCCACATCTCTAACAGTGACCATGCTTTTATCGTTACCTCAACTAGTGGCCTCTGATGGAATCCGGATGCAGAGCTTTCAACATCACTGAACTACCTTAGTCCACTACGGTGAGCTGCACACTGGCTAATAGTGACAGTGCACATGCAGCGGTCTGCAACTGCAAACGGCAAAATGGAACCGCCCTACCAATGGCAACAGCTTCAACAAGCATGTATGGAGTAGACCACAGTTAGGCTGTAGCCAAATGCCAACACGGAGTACACGAAAGCTAACACATCTTGAAGAAGAGATACCAAACTGTTCATATTTGCTCATAATTCAGCAATTTGATGTACAAGGATCATGAAACTGGAGTAAAACACCAAGATGCTTATCAGTTCAACAGCAAGCTGAGGATGTTTTCAGGTTACACAAATCACAGGTGGAGATTGACTCTACTCAACCAGTCAAACCTACATACAACCCAACCCCAGAACCCTGAACAAGACATAGCACCGTCCACATCGTGCAATCACTGACGACGCAGATACCTTTTTCTAATAGTAAGAGCTAACGAATAAGAGCTGATAACAGCTGTATGTATGCGTTGGCCCACTAGACATATTTGCCAGTCACCGTCCTTAAGATCACTTTGCCACTTGCCAGTGGACGTCAGCCAACACCCCACGTATCTCCCACCTGCATCCATCACGGAATTCGAATATCAGTACACATGACAGTAAAAATGTGACAGTCCGAACATAGGTGTACTCCTTTGCGGAGTGCTGACTACTTACAGCAGTACTACAGCACTAAGCCTTCAACTTCAAGGCAGTGACCTCCACAGTACGCCTTCAGTATGAACACCTCCACCAATGAATAAGGAGCAATTTATTTAGAATGTTTAAGAAGGGAGTTGGGAGGAAAAAAAATCTGAAGATGCATGAAAGGATGAAGATGCCTAAGAGGGGATGAATTTGACTAATTCTAAATTTTTAGCAATAATTAAGCTCTACACTTAGACCATTTCACCCCTTGTGTCTAGAATGTATTTCTATTGGTACTCCCTATGCACTAGTGAGGTCCTTAATCTTGGATTATCAACTCACAATCACTACACTAGGCTCTTGCTCTCCCTTGAGCTCCAAAGGTGTTTCACGGCTGAACAATTGGCTAAGAAACCTCCCATCAACGAGTGGGATAAGTATTTATACCCCCTCATTCAAAACATAACGGTTGGAGGCCAACTCAACAAGTTTTGGGGTGACCGGATGCGCCGGTTAAGGTGATCGGACGCGCCGGTCAGTAGTACACGTCACTGTGTCAGAGAGAGCCGTTAGCTCTGACCTGCATCCTGTCATCACCCACCGGACGCGTCCGGTCAGCAAAATGCCCCTATGGATGCTCTCTGATGTTGATCGGACGTAGGCACCCTAACGTCCGGTCATGTACTGTTTAGCGTCCGGTCAGTACATGACTATAGCCGCTCATTAAATGAACTGACCGAACTCTTCAAATTGTGTCCGGTCACAACCAAACCAGCGTCCGGTCAGTCATTTGACCCTCCATTCACTTCTAATATGAAATCCTTCGAGAATGAAGTTGACTTCTATCGATCTTAGGGCTATTCCTGAGCTACCTAGTGCTAAGTTTGACACGTGTGCACCACACCTAATCCATTAGACTCACCTAGATCAAGCTACTAGTCCATACCCCCCTTAATAGTATGGCCAAAGGAAAAACAAAGTTCTAAACTACTCTAAGTGTCTCTCTAACGTCAAACGACACATAGAACTAGTCCGTCCTTAACCTTGTCGTCCATCCTTTTAAAACCGAAACGATTTCCATCGATAGGGTCTTGACAACCATGATTGCCCAATCAATTTTCATTACCATGACCTAACCTAAATTACCTATACAAAACACACGTTAGTCATAGTAATCTTGTGTCGTCATTAATCACCGAAACTCAACTGGGGGCCTAAATGCTTTCAATCTCCTCCTTTTTGGTGATTGATGACAACACAACCTTGAGTATGTAATAGAGATGAGTGAGGTTTTCAACATGCTTGATTCATATAAGCATTTGACAATAAGAACAAAGGAGTTAGGCATGCTTGTATGACCTAAGCCAACATGGTGTACTCAAAAGATATGAATTAAGCATGGGTACATGAAGTAAAGCTCATTTGAAACGGAGTAAAACACGGAAGCATAGCAAATGAGCATAACCAAGTGACATGACATATATATATCAATATAGAGAGCACACATGTCACATAAGTCTCACCATCATATGTATATAATACAATGCAAGAAAGTAAACGTAAATGCACGAAGTATCACACACAAAACACCAAAAGAAACGAATCGAGACCATCTCACACGCTCCCCCTAGATCTAACATACTCGCTCCCTCTCCCCCTTTGGCGACAAGCACCAAAACCTAAGGGTTGAACGGCGGGACAGGAGCAGTCGAGTCAGACGCTGAGGTGCGATGAAAGATCTAGAACTGAGCTGCATCACCCTCTGACCCTGAGCTCTGAGCAGTCTGACCCTCTGTCGCTGGAAGTGAAGGTGAAGCGGTCTGGGTCTGCTTAGTAACTGGCGCGACCTATGACTCTGGAGGTGTCACTATAGGAAATGGAGCCACATCTACCGCTGTCGCTATCGCTGAAGCCTCAAGTGTTGGAGTGCCTGTCTGAGGTGGCTCGGATGATGCAACAGACGATGAAATCGTCTCGGTAGTCCCGGTAACTAGAGCAGCTATGGTAGGGGCAGGGACTCAGAATACTGGAGGTGTAGGCTACCATGTAAGCTCACTGAAGGTAGCGCCGAGCCTCCTAGAGACTGGGGTGTCCGTCACTAACGCCGAAGAGGTTTGAGTCGGAGTGAAGCCCGTAATAATAGGAGTAAAGTGCGGACCCTGAGCTGTCCCTGGTGAAGCAAACCACTGAGACACCTGCTCTGTAGGTGAGGCAAAAGGAGGAGCTGGCTATCTCTGACTCGGAAGCCCACTAGGTTGAACAGCTAGAGTCACTGGAGTGGTGGCGACAGGTTGTCCTATCTGAAGTGTAGACTGTTGAGGAGCAACCCTAATAGTAGTGAATACATGCTGCATGAAGCCGACTAACTACTACTGAATCATAAGCTGCTGCTACTGTATGGCCTGCTGCTGCCGCTGAAACTCATCCTGTCGTGCCTAAACCTGAGCAAGTGCAGTTGTGGTCTCCTGTGCCTGGCATGCCTGGTCCTGTCTCATCCGCTCAAGTATAGCTAGAAGTGCTGGGTCAGTCTGCGGTGGTTGTGGTGGAGCTGAGCTGGAGCCACTAGCCTCTCTGTCGTGTGGTTGAGGAGCCATCTGCGGAATCGGCTGATAGTCATCATCTGAGCTATCAGTAGGGTCGTTCTCGACCACATCTTCCTACTGGGCATCTAGCTGCTCCTCTGTCTCTGCAATGCCTCTGATGATCTCATCCTACTGAGCTGCTGTCTCTGGTACTTCTAGGCGATGGCTTGGCTGGCGAGGTGTCCTCGCATGACTGTGACATAGCATCTCACTCATGTCATACTGTGGAAACTCAGTGGTAGCACCTATCCACTCTACCATTATCTCTGGGGATTTGTGTGGAACTGCCTTTCGGAGTAGGAAAGTGATCCAATGAGTATAAGGTAGCTGATGGTGACCTCTGAAGCCCTCTGTTAGTGTGTCCTCCATCTCTGAAAGCATCGCGTACCAAATATCAAAGACAGTCTGAGACACCAGGTAATGCACTAGCCACAGCTGAATTCGAGTCAGGCCCTCACGGTAGCCCATCCTCGGGAGCAGAGTCCACCTCATAATAGCATCAAGGAGCCGAGCTATAGGTGTAAGGTCACGTGGTGTCCTGCTCGACCCCTCGCCAAACAGCTCTGTGAAGCACGGTCTGACAAGATCTGTAGGTGGCACAAGTCCGCTGTGAGGGCATCTCAGAGGCTCTGTCTGTCCATAGCATACCTCGTGAAGACGAATAGGTGACTCTGGAATCCTCAGTATCTCTCTGACCCTCGAGCTCTGGAGCCTGTAGTCACGCCCTCGAAAAGCAAAGTGAATAGACCTGTGACTTGGGTCAATCCACAAGGAGGAGTAGAACTCACAGACCCAAGATGGAACATACCGACCAGTTCATCTAAGGAGATCTGACAAGCCTAGCAGATAAGAAAGGTGAGGATGGATCTGCTCGCCTGCAGCTGCAACTAGAGACTATGGAGCAGACCCGCTAAGATCTAAAGGCAACACCGCTGTTGAGATATGCACTATAGAAGTCCTCCTGCAACACAGGGTAGAAGTGCTCTGAGGCACGCTCATCCCGCCTCGGTGGAAACCAATCCTCAAACTATACGAACCGTAGCTGCTGCACCAGTCTAGCTATGGCTGCCCTCAGGTCAAGGTGTACCACGGGAGGCGGACCCTATGGTCTAGGAGGTGGACAAGAGCCCCGCCACTGTGTCTGAGGCCTCGGTGACACCTGAGTGCATGTGCGACTGGAGCGTCGAAGCTGTTGAAAGGTCCTAATATGGCTAGAAGGGGCGTGAATAGCCTATTTAAAAGTCTACAAATCAACTAGAGCAATTTGATTAGTATGACAAATAGCGTAATGCAAACTTGCTCTAGCTCTACAAGGGTTGCAAACCACCTATCCAATAATTCTAGTTGCAAAGATAACTTAGGCACACAAACTTGCTATGTAACTACTCACTAAGAGCTCTTAATCTTGCTACTCTAAAGAGCTCAACTAGATGAATGTAAATAATAAAGCAAGCTTTCAATTCTAATTACACTAAAGAGCTTGTATCAACTAGTTTACAAGAATGTAAATAAGTGAGTAAGGTGATTATACCGCAGTGTAGGGGATGAACCAATCATAAGATGAATATATAGCCAATCATCGGGAGAATGCCAAAGACAAGAGACAATCGATTTTCTCCCGAGGTTCACGTACTTGCCAACACGCTACGTCCCCGTTATGTCGACCAACACTTGGTGGTTCGACGGCTAAGAGGTGTTTCACAAACCTCGTCCACACGATAGGACACCGCAAGAACCGACCCACAAGTGAGGTAACTCAATGACACGAGTAATTTACTTCGGCACTCCGCCGAGGAAGGTACAACTCTCCTTACAATCAACGGAGATGGCCACGAACAATCACCAACTCGTGCCAATCCTCCACCGCTGCTCCAACCGTCTAGGTGGTGGCAACCACCAAGAGAAACAAGCGAAATCCACAGCGCAACACGAATGCCAAGTGCCTCTAGATGCAATCACTCAAGCAATGCATTTGGATTCTCTCCCAATCTCACAATGATGATGGATCAATGATGGAGATGAGTGGGAGGGCTTTGGCTAAGCTCATAAGGTTGCTATGTCAATGAAAATGGCTAAGAGAGTGAGCTTGAGCCGGCCATGGGGCTTAAATAGAAGCCCCCACGAAATAGAGCCGTTGTACCCCTTCACTGGGTAAAACACGGGGTGACCAGACGCTCTGGTCAGTTGACCGGACGCTGAGCCCCCAGCGTCCGGTCGCTCGCTGTTAGCCACGTGTACCGATTTCAACGGTCATCTGCCTTGACCGGACGCTGCGCTGAAGTTGACCGAACGCTGAACCCCCAGCGTCCGGTCGTTTACAGTAAGGTTCCAAAACTGACTTTTGCCGACCGGACGCGTCCGGTCATGCTTGACCGGACCTTGACAGCGTCCGGTCGCTAGGTATCAGTCTGCTGCTCCGCCCGACAACAGCACCGGACGCAGCCACCAGCGTCCGGTCGCTGAACGACCAGCATCCGGTCACTTCCAGTGACCTTCGTCTTTTCTGTCTAGGGCACCGGTGGCACCGTCAGACTGTTCGCACTCTACGGGCGGACACTCCGCCGGTGGAGTTTCTTACCCTTGCACCTAAACTTCACCACCCTTGATCAAATGTGCCAACCACCAAGTGTAACACCTTTTGCACATATGTTAGCATATTTTCACAAACATTTTTAAGGGTGTTAACATTCCACTAGATCCTAAATGCATATGCAATGAGTTAGAGCATCTAGTGGCACTTTGATAACCGCATTTCGATACGAGTTTCACCCCTCTTAATAGTACGGCTATCAATCCTAAATGTGATCACACTCGCTAAGTGTCTCGATCACTAAAACAAAATAGCTCCTATAATTTATACCTTTGCCTTGAGCCTTTTGTTTTTCTCTTTCTTCTTTTCCAAGATTAAGCATTTGATCATCAACATGCCATCATGGTCGTCATGATCTTCACCATTGCTTCATCACTTGGAATAGTGCTACCTATCTCATAATCACTTTGATAAACTAGGTTAGCACTTAGGGTTTCATCAATTAACCAAAACCAAACTAGAGCTTTCAATCTTTCCCTTTTTAGTAATTGATGACAACCCTTTCACAAAGATATGAATTGAATTTTAGATGAATCCATGTTGCTTGCCCAAGCATATTTACCATGTGTAAAAGAATATGGACAGGTTTCATGAATCCCATATGGTGGCAATTGCTCCCCCTACATATGTGCTAAGAGTTTGGATTGTAGCTTGCACATATGCTTAGATAGGAAATATAGGAGTCAATTTCTATCAAATGATGCTAAGGTATAAGAGATGGACCTTTGAAGCGTGATACCAATCGGAGTGCACCAATATATCATCCTTAGCATCATTAGTAACTAGACATACACAAAAACTAGAATACCCCATGAGATCAACATTTCAAGTAAGGGTCTAGTTTCCATAAAATGATTATAAGTCTAGTTACTTTAGCTCAATACCACTTGGAAATACAATCACTAGATTACCTATGCATGCTAGTTTTTTTTTATTTCATCAATCAAGCATATAACTAGCATACGCCACACAAGCATGGATATTGAAATTTGAAACTTGTGCCATGCAAGCAAATATATGAAATGCACATTCAAATGCAACATACAAGTTTATGAGCTTGCTCCCCCTACTTGTGTGCATTTTTTATTGATCCCCTTACAATGATATTTCATTTGTTTGCTCCCTCTACTTGTGTGCATTTTTTATTGATCCCCTTACAATGACATTTCATTTGTTTGCTCCCCCTATCTTACTATCTTTGTAAATTTCTCTCCCCCTTTGGCAACAATTAGCACAAAAAGAGGGCTCAAATTTTAGATAGGTTGGGGTGAAACCATGTGAAGTGAGGATCATTTTCTCAATTTTGTTCAATTTAGATTACTTGCAAAAGATTTTTAACTCGGTTTGATCCAAGGACAAGCTTCTTCACACCTCAAAATAAGGGTTATCTTGTACCAAGTTGAGTTAAACACTTATAGCTCATTTTATAAATCAAACATTAGATTTACAAGCCCACAAACATGTCATATGCTACCATTAGATTATTTCAAACATACAAGCAATAGTGGTACCATACAAGCATCAAAATCATTTGATTTTCATGAATGAGCCTATTCAAATGTGAAATATGTCTAAATGCACTAAACATGTCCTTAGCAAGTATGTATGCCATGCCAATCAACTTTTACCTTGGATTGCTCGAAGGAGAGGCATGTCATATAAGTGGGGGTGCATCATCACATATTGGAGAAGTCAAGTATGTTCAATTCATTCCTTAGCTTGCAAAACCTCTTCTCATCAAGTGGATTGGTGAAGATATCGGCAAGTTGATCTTCGGTGCCCACACTCTCAATGCAAATGTCCCCTTTTTGTTGGTGATCTCTTATGAAATGATGGCGGACATCAATATGCTTTGTTCTTGAATGTTAAACTGGGTTGTTGGTGAGCTTCACGGCACTTTTATTGTCACATAGCAATGGCACTTGCTTGAATTTGATCCCAAAGTCATTCAAAGTAGAACTTTTACCTTGGATTGCTCGAAGGAGAGGCATGTCATATAAGTGGGGTGCATCATCACATATTGGAGAAGTCAAGTATGTTCAATTCATTCCTTAGCTTGCAAAACCTCTTCTCATCAAGTGGCTTGGTGAAGATATCGGCAAGTTGATCTTCGGTGCCCATACTCTCAATGCAAATGTCCCCTTTTTGTTGGTGATCTCTTATGAAATGATGGCGGACATCAATATGCTTTGTTCTTGAATGTTGAACTAGGTTGTTGGTGAGCTTCACGGCACTTTCATTGTCACATAGCAATGGCACTTGCTTGAATTTGATCCCAAAGTCATTCAAAGTAGCCTTAATCTAAAGTAATTGGGCACAACAACTACCAGCCGAAATATATTCCGCTTCGGCGGTTGAAAGTGCTACACTATTTTGCTTCTTTGATGACCAAGACACAAGGGATCTTCCCAATAGTTGGCATATGCCCTATGTGCTCTTTCTCTCAACTTTGCATCCCACATAATCGGGGTCCGAATATCCAATCAACTCAAATCTTGCTCCTTTGGGATACCACAATCCAATATTTTGTGTATGCTTCAAGTAACTCAATATTCTCTTTGTTGCCTTCAAATGACTCTCTCTTGGTGAGGCTTGAAATCTAGCACACATGCATACACTAAACACCACATCCGGCCTTGATGCGGTCACATAGAGTAGGCTTCCAATCATAGACCGATACATCTTTTGATCCATAATGTTGCCACTAGCATCACTATCCAAGCTTCCACTTGTCCCCATTGGTGTACTAATAGCTTTACTATCATCCATTCCGAACTTCTTGATCATGTCCTTGATGTACTTGCCTTGACTCACAAATGTTCCATTCTTCATTTGCTTGATTTGAAGACCAAGGAAGTAACTAAGCTCTCCAATCATGGACATTTCAAACTCACTTGCCATCATATTACCAAACTCCTCACAAAAATATTGATTTGTTGACCCAAATATGATATCATCAATATAGATTTGCATTACAAACAAGTCATTTTCAAGCTTCTTGGTGAAGAGAGTGGTGTCAACCTTTCCCATCTTGAATCCCTTAGAGAGTAGGAAATCCCTCAATCTCTCATACCATGCTCTAGGTGATTGTTTCAATCCATACAAAGCCTTTCTCAACTTGTAAACATGGTTGGGTTTCTTATCATCTTCAAAACCAGGAGGTTGCTCAATATACACAAGCTCATTGATGTACCCATTTAGAAATGCACTCTTCACATCCATTTGGTACAACTTGATGTTGTGGGCACAAGCATAGGCTAGCAAGATCCTAATTGCTTCTAATCTTGCAACAGGGGCATATGTTTCTCCAAAGTCAAGACCTTCAACTTGAGTGTAACCTTGAGCCACTAATCTTGCTTTGTTCCTTATTACTATCCCATCTTGATCTTGCTTGTTCCGAAAGACCCACTTAGTTCCAATCACATTATGATCCTTAGGCCTCTCAACTAACTCCCATACTTAGTTTCTTATGAAGTTGTTTAGCTCTTCATGCATAGCATTGACCCAATCAACATCCCTCAAAGCCTCATCTATCTTCTTAGGTTCAATGAATGACACAAAAGATAAATGCTCACAAAATGAAGCCAATCTTGATCTAGTTTGCACACCTCTTGCAATGTCACCAATGATAGTGTCCAATGGATGATCTCTTGCAATATTGGTTGGTTGAAGCACTTGCACTTGATTGCTTGCATTAGATTGATCACTTGGTTGAGATGATGAACTAGCCACTTGTTGTTGATTTTGCACTTTGTCATGACTAGTACTTGCTTGAACTTGATCATGAGAACCACTAGCTTGCACATTTGAGTTAGAGATCACTTGATTCTTGTCATCTTCAACATCAATCACCTCTCTAGGCCTTATATCACCAATGTCCATGTTCTTCATTGCATTGACCAATTGAGTGCCTTTTACATCATCTACATTCTCATCTTACTCTTGGGAACCATTTGTTTCATCAAACTCCACATCATGAACCTCCTCAAGAGTACCACTAGCCAAATTCCAAACTCTATAAACCTTGCTAGTAGTGGAGTAACCAAGCAAGAAACCTTCATCACATTTCTTTTCAAACTTGCTCAATCTAGAGCCTTTCTTCAATATGTAGCATTTGCAACCAAAAACCCGAAAGTATGCTATGTTGGGCTTTCTTCCATTCAATAGCTCATAAGGTGTTTTCTCCATCATAGGGTGACAATAGAGTCGGTTGCTATAATAGCAAGCCGTGTTGATTGCTTCGGCCCAAAATGAATGAATCACATTGTACTCACTTAACATTGATCTTGCCATGTCAATCAAAGTTCTATTCTTCCTTTCAACTAAGCCATTTGATTGAGGAGTGTACTTGACCGAGAATTGATGTCTAATTCTAAATTCATCACACAACTCATCAATTCTAGTGTTCTTGAATTCACTATCATTGTCACTTCTAACTTTCTTGATGGTTGTTTCAAACTCATTGTGAATGCCCTTGACAAATGATTTGAATGTTGCAAACACATTACTCTTATCCACTAGAAAGAATACCCATGTGTATCTAGTGAAATCATCCACAATCACAAATCCATATTTGTTTCCACCAATGCTACTGTATGTGGTTGGTCCAAATAAGTCCATGTGCATCAACTCAAATGCCTTAGATGTGCTCATCATGCTCTTCTTAAGATGTGTGTTACCAACTTGCTTTCTGGCTTGACATGCACTATATAGCTTATCCTTTTCAAATGTGACATCTTTCAAGCCTCTAACTAAGTCATGCTTGATCAACTTGTTCAATTGTTTCATTCCAACATGACCAAGCCTTCTATGTCATAACCAACCCATGCTAAATCAATTGAGCTTCTCTAGCATTGAAATCAACTAAGTATAGATTCTTATATCTAAATCCTTTGAATATCAAGTTAGAGCCATCTACACTTATGATCTCTACATCATCCACACCAAATATGCACTTGAAACCAAGATCACATAATTGAGCTACCGACAATAGGTTGAAGTTTAAGCTCTCTACTAGTAGCACATTGGAAATGCTCAAGTCATTGGATATTGCAATCTTACCAAGCCCTTTGACCTTGCCTTTGCCATTGTCACCAAATGTGATACTATCAATCCCATTGCTCTTGTTTTCATTGATTGAATTGAACATTCTTGGATCACCGGTCATGTGTTGTGTGCACCCACTATCAAGCACCCAATGCCTTCCTCTGGATTTATAATTGACCTACAAAAGAAGATCAATTCTTTTTAGGTACTCAAACTTGCTTGGGTCCTTGAAGGTTAGTTAGCAAGGTCTTTGGTACTCAAATGGCCTTCTTCTTTGGGCCCACAATTGGTGTACCAATGAACTTAGCCTTCACACCATTAGCACCCTTAAAAAACATGTAACAAGAATCAAATTTAATTGAGGATACATTAGGTAGCTTGTTCTTGTTAATCTTGCAATATTGCTCTATATGCCCAACTTGCTTGCATCTATTGCAAAACCGACCATTGCCCTTCACAAAGCTAATTTTGGGAGTGACAAAGGCCGCCTTGCCTTTCTTAGAGGTATAGCCTAATCCCTCTTTGTTGAGAGAAAACCTTTGGCTACTCAAGCACTTTAGCAAGCGGGCATCTCCACCATAGGCATTGCCTAAGGCACAAGTGAGCTCATTCACCTCCTTCTTGAGGGTCTTATTTTCCACCATTAGTGAGGCATCACAAGAGAGACCATCACTCAAAGGTGAAGTGGAAGTGGTAGTGCTAAAAGAAGAATTAGTGGGAGCAACTACGATGGGCTTATGAAAAGATTCATTAATAAGATCACAAGTTAGTCCCACATCACATGTAACTATCACTTGCTCCTTCTTGACTTGCTCAATGAAAGAGGAGTGAGCTTTTTCAAACTTTGAGTGAGCTTTGCCAAGCTTCTCATGGGCATCCATTAGCCCCTCATGAGTGGCACTGAGCTCATCAAAGGATTGCTCAAGAAATTTTACTCTCTTGCGCAATTCTTTGCACTCATTTCTCTTCATCTCATTGCAAGCGTGCACTTGCTCACACATGTCCATGAGCTCTTCCTTAGAGTACTCATCATCGTCATCATCATCATTATCATCCCTACAAGAGTCACTTTCACATTCATCATCATCACTCTCATCATATTTCACCTTGGTAGGCTTAGCCATGAGGCATGTTGATGGAGTGTCGAAGATGGAGGGCTTGTTGTTGATGGCGATGCTTGCTAGTGCTTTCTTGATTGATTTCTTGCCATCATCACTAGAGTCATCACTATCCGATGAGCCATCACTATCCCAAGTGACCACATAGCCTCCACCCTTCTTCTTTTGAAAGGTCATCCTTTTCTTCTCCTTCTTTTCTTTCTTGTCCTTCTTGTGTTTGTTCTTCTCATCTTCATCATTGTCACTATTGTAAGGACAATTAGCTACTACATGATCGGGACTCTTGCAATTGTAGCATCTTCTCACATATTCTTTGCTCTTGGTATGATCTCTTCTTTTTCTTGCACCATAGCCCTTCTTCTTCATGAACTTGCCCATCTTGCGCACAAAGAGAGCCATAGCCTCATCATCAATATCACTAAGGTCATCATCATCACTTGATTCTTTCTTGGACTTGCCCTTGTTTTTGTATGATGATGAACTAGCCTTGAATGCTATGCTTTTCTTCTTCTTGTCTTCTTCTTCCTTCTTATCATCCTTGTCATCCTTGTCATCCCCTTCCCTTTCCACATGGTATGTCTCTTGTGTCATGACATCACCTAGTACTTGGTTAGGGGGTGATATCCTTTAATCCTCCTCTTATGATAAGTAATCTCAACATCTCAAACCTTGGAGGTAGGCACATCAAGAATCGATGAGAGACATCATCATCTTTGATCTTCTCTCCCAAAGCCTTCAAGTCATTGACAATGACTTGCAATCAATGAAACATCTCCGGAATGCTCTCATCATCCTTCATCTTGAAGCTTGTCAATTTCTCCTTGAGGATATACAACTTGGCACTCTTCACCGCCGGTGTGCCCTCATATGTTTTCTCCAATCTCCTCCACACTTCATTTGCTCTTTCACAATCCTTGATTTGCTCAAACACCTTTGGATCAATGGCGTTGTATAAGGTGTTGAGAGCCATTGTATTGCATTGCTTGTTGGACTTATCTTGGTTGGTGGGATTGTCGGGATCAATAATAGCATAATTATTCTCGTTTACATCCCATACTTGATCATTGATTGAACCAAGATACACCATTATCTTTCTCTTCCAATAACCATAGCTTGTGCCATCAAAGAAAGGTGGTTTGCCCCCCACATGGTTGAACACAACTTGAGCCATAATTTGACACCGAGGTTGTTAAGCCTTTAATCAAACGGTGACCACGGCTCCGATACCACTTGAAAGGTCCTAATATGGCTAGAGGGGGGTGAATAGCCTATTTAAAAGTCTACAAATCAACTAGAGCAATTTGATTAGTATGACAAATAGCGTAATGCAAACTTGCTCTAGCTCTACAAGGGTTGCAAGCCACCTATCCAATAATTCTAGTTGCAAAGATTACTTAGGCACACAAACTTGCTATGTAACTACTCACTAAGAGCTCTCAATCTTGCTACTCTAAAGAGCTCAACTAGATGAATGTAAATAATAAAGCAAGCTCTCAATTCTAATTACACTAAAGAGCTTGTATCAACTAGTTTGCAAGAATGTAAATAAGTGACTAAGGTGATTATACCGCAGTGTAGGGGATGAACCAATCATAAAATGAATATATAGCCAATCACCGGGAGAATGCCAAAGACAAGAGACAATCGATTTTCTCCCGAGGTTCACGTGCTTGCCAACACGCTACGTCCCCGTTATGTCGACCAACACTTGGTGGTTCGGCGGCTAAGAGGTGTTTCACAAACCTCGTCCACACGATAGGACACCGCAAGAACCGACCCACAAGTGAGGTAACTCAATGACACGAGCAATTTACTAGAGTTACCTTTTGGCACTCCGCCGGGGAAGGTACAACTCCCCTTACAATCACCGGAGATGGCCACGAACAATCACCAACTCGTGCCAATCCTCCACCGCTGCTCCAACCGTCTAGGTGGTGGTAACCACCAAGAGAAACAAGCGAAATCTGCAGCGCAACACGAATGTCAAGTGCCTCTAGATGTAATCACTTAAGCAATGCACTTGGATTCTCTCCCAATCTCACAATGATGATGGATCAATGATGGAGATGAGTGGGAGGGCTTTGGCTAAGCTCACAAGGTTGCTATGTCAATGAAAATGGCCAAGAGAGTGAGCTTGAGCCGACCATAGGGCTTAAATAGAAGCCCCCACGAAATAGAGCCGTTGTACTCCTTCACTGGGTAAAACGCGGGGTGACCGGACGCTCCGGTCAGTTGACCGGACGTTGAGCCCCCAGCGTCCGGTCGCTCGCTGTTAGCCACGTGTACCGATTTCAACGGTCATCTGCCTTGACCGGACGCTGCGCTGAAGTTGACCGAACGCTGAACCCCCAGCGTCCGGTCGTTTACAGTAAGGTTCCAAAACTGACTTTTACCGACCGGACGCGTCCGGTCATGCTTGACCGGACCCTGACAGCGTCCGGTCGCTAGGTATCAGTCTGCTGTTCCGCCTGACAACAGCATCGGACGCAGCCACCAGCGTCCGGTCGCTGAACGACCAGCGTCCGATCACTTCCAGTGACCTCTGTCTTTTCTATCTAGGGCGCCGGTAGCACCGTCGGACTGTTCGCACTCTACGGGCGGACACTCCGTCGGTGGAGTTTCTTACCCTTGCACCTAAACTTCACCACCCTTGATCAAATGTGCCAACCACCAAGTGTAACACTTTGTGCACATGTGTTAGCATATTTTCACAAACATTTTTAAGGGTGTTAGCATTCCACTAGATCCTAAATGCATATGCAATGAGTTAGAGCATCTAGTGGCACTTTGATAACCGCATTTCGATACGAGTTTCACCCCTCTTAATAGTACGGCTATCAATCCTAAATGTGATCACACTCGCTAAGTGTCTCGATCACTAAAACAAAATAGCTCCTACAATTTATACCTTTGCTTTGAGCCTTTTGTTTTTCTCTTTCTTCTTTTCCAAGTTTAAACATTTGATCATCACCATGCCATCACGGTCGTCATGATCTTCGCCATTGCTTCATCACTTGAAGTAGTGCTACCTATCTCATAATCACTTTGATAAACTAGGTTAACACTTAGGGTTTCATCAATTAACCAAAACCAAACTAGAGCTTTCAGTTGTGGCTGTGCTACCTGCTCTGCCTCCTCAACCTGCTCTCCCTGTTGAGCATCCTCTGATCTGCCCTGCCGACTGTGTCTGCTGCTCAATCACCCCCTGAGTCTAACTCTCCTCTCCACAAGAGACCTCTGGAGCGTCCTCTAAAGAGACACGCCGTCCTCCAAGTATGATAGTCCCTAGGTGAACTACCAAGACTAGCATCAATCCTCTCGACATTGGCCCTTTGAGTTGGTGACAACTAATCGCCTATGCGAATGCCACTGCCAGATCCACCTCTCTCGGCTCGCTCTGCGGTGGCTGCCACTGTTGCTGCCCTCTCTGCCTCAACATCATCGAACTTGCGCTTCTTCTTTGTAGTCTTTTTCGCCTTTCCTTTTTGCTGAGTAGTCAGGTGAGGCGGAGGCCTTGAATCCTCATCGCCAGGACCACCCCCAACATTCTTGCAACATGCCATCTCTAAAGCTGACAAGAACCACCGACACTCAAGAGGCTTGGCCTCTGTTCCGTACTCACGGGCTTGGCCCCGGGTTCAACTGCCACTGGCAGCTGCTAAGTAACCTCAAACGAACCGTCTCGCTGCATGGATAGAAATAGATGGAATACATATAAGCATCACATTATATTCTAGAGACGAGCGAGATCCTAATCAGAAGCAAGCAATGAGGTACGAATAGAATGAATTTGGCTTACTACCTTAGAACAAGAAGAATCCTTGTGAAAAGGTAAGTCACTGACAAATGCAGGGGCACCACGAATCAAGGCAACCAGAACAAGATAGGGGCGCTGCAAGTCATGGAAATGCCAGTGCACGGCGCTGGACGTCAAGGTGGAGCACCTGGAGGAATGGTAGCCGGCCAAGAGAATCACCGGAGCACGAGCACGGGGCGCCGAGAGAAAGACGCGTGAGGTCGCCAGAGGGAGCCGAGATGCCGATGAGTCGAGGCGAGGAGGAAACTCCGATGGTAGAGGCGGAGGCGCGGGTACGGCGGCAGAGATGCGAGGGCGGCGCGTCGTCTAGGGCAGTATGGCATGGGCACGGTGGTGGAGGCACAGGCGCGGGCGGCGCGTCGGCTAGGGCAGTGCAGCGTGGGCATGGTGGTGGAGGTGCAGGTGTGGGCACGGCGGCGGAGATGCAAGGGTGACATGTCAGCTAGGGCAGTGCGGCGTGGGCTCGGTTGTGGAGGCGCAGGCACGGGCGTGGCGATATAAATGAGGGCCCCCTTGTAATAGTTACAGAAAAAATGGATCTAATCTACACGAGTTGAAGCGACCGGATGCGCCGATGAAAACGACCGGACGCAGCAAACCTAAGTCCGATCGAGTACAGAGAGGTCTAGAAATGCCCAAATGATGATCGGACGTGTCCGATGACACGTGACTGGACGCTCCACAGAGTCCAATCGAACTCGAGAATCAACACACACATGACCGGACGCGGAGGCATGTCTCACCGAACACTGGGCAAACGTTGTTCAGCGTTTGGTCCTCCTTCAGCAGCAGCTCCTTAGAAGTACTGACCGAACACTTGGTAGCAGAGTCTGGTGCCGCGTCCGGTCACTCTTCATCTGTTGTTGTGCTTCGATCCTGCGCGCCGCTTTTTCCCAATCGAGTCCCAACTTCAATAAGACCAAGAAGAAACACAAATTGGGACTGATATGAGAGACTTCTCTGAAACCCTCAAAAATTCTTAAAATAATTTGCCTTCGGCTATAATTCTTTTTAGGAAAATAGACAACAAAAGGGCGAGGAGCAACATGTGGCCACATAAATATAGAAATCAACCATTGGGAGCTTCAAATGCTCTCTCTATTTTTGGACAAACACAGCAGATGCTCAAAAGATAATCGAAAAGAACTAACAAAGCAACACACATTCATATGCAATGCAATGCAATATAAGAAAGTAAATCTAGTTGCTTGTCAAGTTTGATCCACGGTTAAGCTTTTTCACATGTTTTTTGACGGTTATCTTAACCCTGTTAGATAAGCGCTAATTACATTACTAAAAATTAAATATGTTTTACATTACAATGCAATGCAAGGGACAACACGAGCTCATTTTTTTATTGAAGTTACTAAGGTCAAGCACATTGAGCTCACTCCTCAACCGAAAAAATGTAGCCTCATCCAGCGGTTTAGTGAAGATATCCGCCAATTGATCCTCGTCCTTACACCTTCTAATGATATATCATTTTTAGCTACATGATCTCTAAAAAAATGATGGCAGATATCTATGTGCTTGGTGCGAGAGTGTTGAACCGGGTTATTAGCAAGCTTAACCGCGCTCTCATTGTCACACAAGAGATGTACCTTTTCTAGAACTACACCATAGTTTAGAAGAGTTTGTTTCATGTAAAGAATTTGTGCACAACAAGCACCCACGGCAATGTACTCCGCCTCGGCGGTGGATAATGCCACACTATTTTGCTTCTTGGATGTCCAAGACACTAGTGATCTACCAAGCAAAGGGCACCCTCTGGATGTGTTTTTCTATCAATTTTGCAACCAGTATAATCCGAATCGGAATAGCCAACTAGTTGGAATCTAGCTCCTTTGGAATACTAAAGATCAATGCTTGGTGTGTGCTTAAGGTACTTAAGTATTCTTTTAATGGTAACCATGTGAGCCTCCTTAGGATTAGCTTGAAATCTAGCACACATACACACACTAAACATGATGTCAGGCCTAGATGCGGTCAAATATAATAAACTACCAATCATAGAACGGTAGAGAGTTTGATCAACTGATTTACCTCCCTCATCTAGGTCGAGATGTCCATTAGTTGGTATTGGTGTCTTGATTGGCTTACATTCATCCATTTTGAACCTCTTGAGAAGGTCCTTAGCATATTTTTCTTGAGAGATGAAAATCCCCTCTTATTTGCTTGACTTAAAAACCAAGAAAGAATATAAGCTCTCCAATCATAGACATCTTGAACTCCTTTGACATTAATTCACCAAACTCTTTGCAATAGTCTTCATTTGATGAGTCAAATATGATATTATCAACATATACTTGACAAATAAAGATCTCTCCATCAAGCTTCTTGGTGAATAGTATGGTATCGACCTTTCCAATGGTGAAGCCCTTCTCAATGAGGAAATCCTAAAGCCGCTCATACCAAGCTCTTGGAGCTTGCTTAAGCCCATATAACGCCTTGGACAACCTATAGACATAATTAGGATATCTAGGGTCTTTAAACCTGAGAGGTTGATCAACATAAACTAGTTCATTTATGAAACCATTTAAAAATACACTTTTAACATTCATTTGATATAATTTCATTTTATGACGGGATGCATATACAAGAATGATACGAATGGCTTCAAGTCTTGCAACCGGTGCAAAGGTCTCTCCAAAATCCAACCCTTCAACTTTGGAGAACCCCTTTGCAACTAGCCTTGCCTTGTTCCTCACAACGATGTCTTGATCATCTTGTTTGTTGCGGAACACCCACTTTGTTCCAATGACTCTTGCATCTTGTGGTCGCTCTTTAAGTGTCCAAACTTTATTTCGGGTGAAGTTGTTCAACTATTCATGTATGACATTTATCCAATCCAGATCTTAAAGAGCTTATTCTATATTTTTAGGCTCAATGCAAGAAACAAATGAGTGATGTTCAATAAATAAAGTAAATTTTTTAGAACGAGTCATTACACCCTTTGAAGAACTCTCTATGATGAGATCTTATGGATGTGTAGTAGTAGGGTGAATTTCTTCTATCAATCACTTGAGGGGAAGGTTGTGGAGCATCAACATCTTGAGCTTGTGCCACCATTTGATCATGAGAGAAATGAGTATCTTCATTTTCTACTCTTTCATCTTTATCATCATCTTGTGGCATATTTGATGAAGAGGGTGGATCAATCACTTATACATCATCTTTGGGGTCGATGTCTCCAACCGAAATGTTCTTCATGGCCTCCCTCAATGGTTCATCACCTACATCCTCAAGATTCTCGTGTGCTCCTTGAAAGCCGTTAGATTCATCAAATTCCACATCATATGTTTCTTCAACCAAGCCGGTGACATGATTAAATACTCGATATGCTTTGTACTTTGATGAGTAACCAACAAGAAAATCAATATCATAACGTCTTTGGAACTTCTCTAGGTGTTGCCGCTTCTCGTAGATGTAGCATTTACAACCAAACACATGAAAGAAAGATACGTCCGGCTTCTTCCCATTTAGCAACTCATAAGGGGTCTTGCTAAGAAACTTTTAAAGAAATAGGCGATTGGATGCATAACATGCGGTGTTGATAGCTTCCGCCCATAGAGCTTCGGATGTATTGTACTCATCAAACATTGTTCTTACAAGGGTGATAAGTGTCCGGTTATTTCTCTCTACTACACCATTTTGTTGATGAGTGTATGTTGCGGAGACCTCATGCTTGATCCCTATTTCATCATAATATGCTTCAATGTTTGTGTTATCAAATTCTTTTTCATTGTCACTTCTTATCTTCTTGAGCTTCACTTCAAATTTATTTTTTCTCTCTTGACAAACTTCTTTAAACATGCGGCCACTTCGGTCTTGTCATGAAGGAAGAACACCCAAGTATATCTAGAGTAGTCATCAACTATTATAAGACAAAAGAGATTGTCTCCTAAACTCTGGTAAGTTGTTGGTCCAAATAGATCCATGTGAAAAAGCTCTAGCACTCTTGTTGTTGACATGTAAGCTTTTGTTGGATGAGTGTTTCTAACTTGCTTGCTGGCTTGACATGCACTACAAAGCTTGTCCTTCTCAAATTTCATATCATTCAAACCTCTCACCAATTCATTCTTCATTAGCTTCTTGAGTGAGCTCATCCCAACATGTGCAAGTCTTATATGCCATAGCCACCCAAGTGATGTTTTGGTGAATAAGCATGTCTTCAAATTTGTATCTTCGGAGGTAAAATCCAGTAGATATAGGTTGTTGTATCTAAAACCCTTGAATATAACTTGATCATCATCTTATTTTGACACAAACACTTCTTTTTTGGTAAATAAACATTGAAAGTCAAGATCACACAATTGACCAATGGTCAGCAAGTTGAAACTCAATGAAGTAATCTATAGCACATTTATTATTGAATGATCATTTGATATTACAACTTTGTCCAATCCTTGAATTTTGCCCTTTTAATTATCACCAAATGTAATCTTTTCTTGACCATCTACTTCTTTATCTAGTGAGATGAACATATGAGTATCACCGGTCATATGTTGAGTGTAACCACTATCAATAATCCAATGACTTCCACTGGTCTTGTAGTTCACCTACACAAAAGAGATCAAGCTTGTTGTTTAGGGACCCAAACTTGATGAGGGCCTTGACTTTATTAACTAGTGACTTTACAACCCAAATTTGCTTAGACCTATTCTTGTTGGGTGGACCTAAGAACATGACTTTTATCTTTTCAATAGAATCATTTCTAAGAATGTAGTGAACATTGAAGGCAAAGGGTCTAGCATGCTTGGATAAGGGTTGCGGTGGTGGAGTTTAATACTTATGAGTAAAATGATCTTCTTGTCCACACTCAAAACATCTTTTTGGCTTAGGCTTTGACTTGTATTGTTGTTGATGTTGATCTTGAGCTTTCTTCTCTTGATTTGCCAAGTATCCAATACCACTTCTATCTATCTTCATCATGGTGTTCATGAGTAGCTCACTTTGAAGATATTGGCCTCTTGTGAACTTGCTCAAACCGGTCTTAAGATGTTCTTTCTTAAACTTGAGCTTTTTGTTTTCTTCTCTAAGTTCATCATGATTTTTCTCTATCTTGAGTCTTTTGTTCTCTTCTTTAAGCATCTCATTCTCAAGAGCCATATCATAATCTTTATCAAAATTCTCTATCACAATTATGTTGGTGGTTGATAGCTTTTCATTCTCATTCTTAAGCTTGACATAATCATCATAGTTATTGGACTCAACCACTTTCTTGTCTTTGCTACTAGAACATTGCTTAATGCTCTCAACAATCAAGTCATCACATGATGTAGCTATATCAATCTTAACAACATTGTTAGTAGCATCATGTGACTCATTGGATAATAATTCATGATTAATCTTGAGATTGGTGTACTCTTCTTTTAGCAAATTGTAACTAGTGGTTAGCTCATTATGTATTCCATCAAGTTTATCATGTTTTTCTCTAAGCTTCTTTTTAGAGATTTTGAGCTCTTTGAGTTTGGATGACACAATTTTATTTTCTTCTCTAAGCTCAACACTAACTTTTTCGGCTATGTCATATTTTGCTAAGAGTGAATCATTCTCAAGCTCAAGCTTTTTATTTTTAGCTCTTGTCTTTCTAATTATTTTAGTGTATTGGTTTAGCAACTTGACAAAATCATCATAAGAAGGTGATTCAAATTCTTCATCACTATCACTACCACTTTCATCATTGCTAGCATTATCATCACCACTACTATCATCATCATTTTGTACCTTTCGTTCACCCTTGACCATAAGACATAGGTGTATAGAGGATGATGGCGGCGGTGTCGGTGAAAATAGTGAAGAATCAATCACAAGAGCGGTCATCTTCTCCTTCTCATTCTCACTTTCATCATCGGATGAGTCACTTAATGATTCAATATCCATAAGCCAATCACCAATAATGTATGCCTTGCCATTCTTCTTCTTCTTGTGAAATTCCTTTTTGCCATACTTCTTCTTGTATGGCTTGTTCTTCTTCTTCTTCTCATCATTATCTTCATCACTTGAGTCATCTTTCTTGCCCTTGTACTTCTTTTTGTACTTTGTCTTTCTTAGGTTTGGGGCATTGATGAGCTAGATGACCAAGTTCTCTATAATTATAACAATCCATTTCGGAGATGGACTTCCTACTACTACTACTAGTGAAGAATTTCTTCTTCTTGCCATCAATCTTGACACCATTTTTGTTTAGCTACTTGAACATCTTGGCGGTTCTTCTCACCATGAGAGTAAGACTTGTATCATCAATCTCATCATCACTTGAGCTATCATAATCAACTCTTGCTTTACCTCTCTTCTCTTGGCTAGCCTTGAATGCCAAATCTTACTTTTTGATGGAAGAAAAGCCATCTTATAGAGTGATGTGCATATACATCTCATGTGTATTGATCTTCCCCAATATTTAAGTTGGTGTAGCGGTGAAAAGATCACCTTGATGAAGTACCATTACAATATGCCTATACTTGTCAATGGAGAGGACACTCAAGATCTCTCACAACATCATATGGTTGCATTTATGTGAGTCCAAACCCATTAACTTTCTCTATAAGAATATTTAAGTGTGAATACATCTCATTGGCACTTTCTCTAGGAATCATCTCAAATGAATTAAGCTTTTTCATCACAAGGTGATAGCGTTCCTCACGCTCACTCTTGGTTCCCTCATGGAGCACACAAATATCAGACCATAGTGCATGTGCGTCTTTGTGGTTCCGCACACGGTTAAAGACATCCTTGCAAAGACCTCTAAAGAGGCTGTTTCTAGCCTTTGCATTCCATTTCTCGTAGTTAACCTCATCGTCTTGAAGGTTGGCGGGATCCTTAGGTTTTGGAAAGCCTTGTGAGCCGGCCCTAAGAACTCCAACATCTAAAGCATCTAGGTATGCCTCCATGCGATTTTTCCAATAAGAAAAATCATCTCCCCCAAAGATAGAAGGGGATCCATCCCCGTGGAACATCTTGCTCTAGGCGGTTAAGCCTACTTTATGAAGAATGAGGCTCTGATACCAATTGAAAAGATCAAGTTGCCCAAGAGGGGAGTGAATTAGGCTAATTCTAAATTTTTTGCAATAATTAAGCTTACACTTAGCCTATTTCATTCTTTGTGTCTATAATGTGTTTCTATTGTTCTGCCATATAAAAATTTTGCACCCTAGGTTCCAATCCTACTCTAGCATTATAATTATAGGAATGTAAAGACATGAAATGAATTGCTCAAATATAAATTCTCAAAATAAAGAGAGAAAGAAAAACGGCGATGTTTTACCAAGGTATCGGAGAGTCGCTACTTCCCACTAGTCCTCGTTGGAGCACCCGTGCAAGGGTATAGCTTCGCCTTGATCCACGCAAGGATCAAGTGCTCTCTACGGGCTGATTCTTTAACACTCCGTCACGGTGAATCGCCCACAACCGCTCACAACATGACTTGGGTCATCCACAAGCTCCGCCGGATGATCACTAAACTCCCAACCACCACCGAGTCGTCTAGGTGATGGCGATCACCAAGAGTAGCAAGCACAAACTCTCACTTGACCAAGACAAGTCTAATGAGAAAGGTGGATGCACACTTGTTACTCCCTATAAACTAGTGAGGTTTTTAATCTTGGATTATCAACTCTCAATCACCACACTAGGCTCTTGCTCTCCCTTGAGCTCCAAAGGCGTTTCACAGCTGAACAATTGGGCACGAGACCTCCCATGAACGAGTGGGATAAGTATTTATACCCCCTCATTCAAAACATAACGATTGGAGGTCAAATCAGCAAGTTTCGGGGTGACCGGGGTTAGGGTGACCGGACGCTCCGGTCAGTAGTACACGTCACTATGTCAAAGAGAGCCGTTAGCTCTGACCGAACTCTGACCTGCGTCTGATCATCACCCACCGAACGCGTCTGGTCAGCACAATGCCCCTATGGATGCTCTTTGATGTTGATCGAACGCAGGCACCCTAACGTTCGATCATGTACTGTTTAGCGTCCGGTCAGTACATGACTGTAGCTGCTGATCAAATGAACTAATCGGACTCTTCAAACTGCATCCGGTCACAACCAAAACAGCATCCGGTCAGTCATTTGACCTTCTATTCACTTTCAATTCGAAATCCTTCGAGAATGAAGTTAACTTCTATCGATCTTAGGGCTATTCCTGAGCTACCTAGTGTTAAGTTTGACACGTGTGCACCACACCTAATCAAGTCATAAACTACTCTAAGTGTCTCTCTAACGCCAAACGATACTTAGAACTAGTCTGTCCTTAACCTTGTCATCCATCCTTTTAAAACCGAAACGATTTCCATCAACAGAGACATGACAACCATGATTGCCCAATCAATTTCCATTACCATAACCTAACTCAAATTGTCTCTACAAAACACATGTTAGTCATAGTAATCTTATGTCGTCATTAATCACCGAAACCCAACTGGGGGCCTAGATGCTTTCAATGCAACTGTGCTAACATAATGGATATGGTTAGAAGGATGGGTCGTCAGCCTTGTTGGCAAGATCCATCATCACTATTCTAATCTTCACTCCTGCATATTCCAGCAATATAAATAGAAATGGAATGAAATGTCACCAGTAGATTACCAAATTTTAACAGGTTTGTGTCATTGAATTGAATTTGAAATGTACCAGTTTGTTCAGGATGGTCTGCAATAGTAGGGAAAGCACCAGTGATTGTGGGGGCAACCATTAGGAACTGACTCTACTTTGGGCTAGAAGAACTCAGATACCCCAGTTGTTGAGCAAGGTCATCCACGTCTTCAGTTCTAGCCTCTAACTCTAACTGTCCTGCCTTGTCTCCAAAGTCTTCGACCAACAGCTCTGCCCAGAAGTCATCATTCAGCTCTGACTGATCACTAGCTTGAGCCACCTTCCCGCCATCTATGCTTCCCTTTCCAAGCTCCTGAATGTGCACTGCTAAATTCTCCAGCTCAGGCATTCCAGGTTCACTTAGCCCATTGAGCACATCTGACTCGAACATAAACTGTGAATCAAGCTGCTCGCCCTGACTTGTTTCCCTAGGACTGTAGAACGGAGCGTTGTCAATGGGTCGCCTTCTTTTCTTTGAGATGGCATCCTCGAGCTCCTTCCTCTTGTCTTGCTGCTGGACCAACTGCTGGAAGAACTCTGGATTCCGCATTGCTCTTGCCAAGAACCCCATCATCTGTACCTGCTTCTGTTCAGCCACTCGTAGCCTTTCCTCCATGGCCCTCACATGATCTTTAGTAGTTTGCTGCTCCTGCCTTAGCTTTACTACTTCTGTGATCAAAATGTTCTTGTCGCGCTTCAGCCTATCAATATCTTCCTCAAATCCAAACTCACCAACCTCCAGGCAAGAAGCAGGGGCCTGCTGCTGTCGCGATGGTGGTGCAGCTGATGGTGGCTTCCTTCTCTTTATCATCTTCAGCAGGTGCCTTTGACCCCTGAGGAAATCTTCATTTGCAAACTCCCACCTGTCAGGATCAACCTTTCTGAAGCCCTGCAGATTGCAACAGACCAGAAATGGTCATCAGCAGGTCAGTCACAAGGCAATACGTTAGCTTGGATGAGGTTCTATGCAAATTTCAGCTTATGTATGTTTATAACTGCAATGAGGGTAACAGGAATAATGATAGAGCAGCAATATACTATAGCATGTGAAGGTGATCAGTAGAGTCTTCTAGAACAAAACAATCTGGTTCTTGGTACTTCATCCAGTGTCTTGTTCCATCTAGCTACAATAACAAAGTTCAAGAAACCATGTCAGGATTATACATTTGTTGGGAGAGTCTACTGATCACCGGAGAATGTATCATAAACACTTTCAAGGATGTATTTGTTCACAACCAAATGCATGTATCAACCAAGATCAAGGTAAGCACTAAAGAGTGAACACGATAGCACTGAATCCATACTGCCATAAACCCACAACACGACCAGATATGCTCAAAACGTAATGCAGTAGACAAAACCAAATGCAGTAGCAGGTCTGATGAGCATCACTTATGCTTCGCAATCTTGTTTCCGACACTAAAACGCTTCCTAACACTACACCTACATAAATGAAATGAAATCAGTAACTAGACTCTGACCACTCTTTTTTTCCGTACACATACATCGTTAGCTTCGATCCCCTTGAGTCTCTTACTAATCTTAGCCAGTTGCGGGCATCTTTGATCTTATTGGGGAACTAGCTACCTAAAATGCACCAAATCACAACAATGCCTCATAACAGTGTTACAGCACCTAAAACATTAGTGAAGAACAAGTGCACAACAGATTTTCCTGTCCTAATACTGCAAACTAGTTCTATATATAAGTAATATTGCAGAGGATTCGGATGCTCTCCGCCCAATAAAACAAACGCAAATTACCAAACTAGCACATCAACGTTAGCAAGTCCTGACCAAGAGAACGATCATTTCAAAGGAAAGGAAGAAGAAGGGGGGACTCACATAGGTGTTGAGCTGGCGCACGAAGCTGGAGAAGTTGTTGTGCTTGAAGAGGCGTGGGAGCATCGCGTCGGCGAAGACGTGCGGGTCCCAGACGACGAAGCTGTTGCCGGCGCGGCTCCAGGAGACGACGGCGTCGGTGGCCGGGTCCTCTACCAGGTCGAACGTCTTGGTGAGGAACGGCGGGGGGCCCACCTCGTGCAGCCCCTCCATCGGGCGCGGCGCACCCCCGCCGCCACCCACACCGTCCTGCATCGGCTGCTGCTGCTCCAGGAGCTCCTCCTTGACAATGCCCGGCGCCACCGACGGGTCCATGGCCGCCGCCCAGGCCCAAGAACCCGGTTCGCGGGAGCCAAGCGCCCCGGTTGTGGGACGCAACCCGAAGCAAGAACTCGATTCGAGCGATTTAGGAGCACGAATCGGCCGGACGAGGAGCGAATCAGGTGTTCGGGTCGGCGCTCTAGGATATTTCTTCTCGGGGTGGGCGGGAGGTGTTGCAGCGACAGCGAAGAAGCGAGGTGGAAAGGGGAGGAGATGGGAGATATTCGCCGCTGTGAAATGGGGAAAATGGACGGTGAAATCGGGAGAAGGTTCTAGACCACGCGACGAGCACTGTGCCCTCGGAAGGTTCTGGAGAGGAGAGACAATGCCTTGCCGGGCGAGACGAGCACGGTCGGCGAGCGGAGGCCCAATCGGAGGCCCACAACGCATCGGCCCTGCCCATTGTCAGGAAAGTTTATTCTTTTTTAACAGCACATTCGGGTGCCAACTGCCAAGTCAGCAAAGATTTTCCTTCAGGAGGCAGTAGATATTTTTCCTCGTGATTATGGCGACGCGTGTCATCCTTGGGGCCAGGACATTTGGAACCACAGCTTCAAACTTTGGTTCTTTACGCGTTCACGGTCAATTCAGTTGCCAGGTGTGGTCGTGTGGACGATTAAAATGAGGGCATGGCAAAGAACGATTTTGCTTGCTGGTAAAGCTTTGTATACGTACATGAAAGAAAAAATGGCGTGCTATTGTCAGGCCCAAGAGGGACAAGTAAATATGCAGAAAAACAGTCAGCCTATTCGTTTGGTCGTATTTAACTTATAAGTCATGATTTATTAGCCAATGAATAATATTTTTCTCTCACACCAAATCAGCCAACAATACTTTCAGTCATGGCTTATAAGCCAAACCAGCCCAAACGAACAGGGCGAAAGGACACGCTTGGTTTTGCGGCTCGCTTTGCCTAACCTTGCTTTATTGCACTAGCCAAACCTTGCCCACACTGGCGAGCGAAATTGGCTAGCTCCTCCCGTCGGCAAGGAAATCGTAGAAAACTCAAACCCTGAGGTATTTCTCAGCCAAGGCCTTGTTTAGATAGCTGTTAGGAATCAGTATTTGGCACTGTAGCACTTTCGTTTGTATTTGATAATTATTGTCCAATCATGGCCTAACTAGGCTCAAAAGATTCGTCTCGTAATTTACAATCAAACTGTGTAATTAGTTATTTTTTTATCTATATTTAATACTCAATGCATGTGTCTAAAGATTTGATGTGATTGAGAGAGAGTGAAAAAACTTACAATCTAAACGAGGCCCAAGAACCAAACCCACGTGCCGTAAGATTACCTTGCCTGGCCAAGTGATACAGTACCGGTTAAAGAATCCAAATACGTCCAAAGAGGTAGGCTATGTCCACCAAAATGTTGCGGTTTGTGTGTGTGTTCATTTGGTAGGCAAACAAACCCTTCCTTTTACCTAGAGCGAAGCTTGGAGCAATGTCAACAAGCATATCAAATCATCTCCATTATTGATTAGGACAATCATATATATATATATATATATATATATATATATATATATATATATATATATATAATATTACATGATGCTTGCAGATTCGTACAAGAATTTGTTTTGCGATACTAGAAAATCTGTATGTGCTTGCACAGTACAAGTGGTCACCGCATTGAAGGTAATTTGGACAAACTCTGTTCATTGTTGCTTAATGTGCACAACATTGAGGAGATTGTGAAAAGAGGGTGACAGGTCGATGCATGCATATTCAAAAAGTATTTCAATATTTTTATATTCAAATAAATTTATTATGAAAATATATTCGACGACGATGATACTAATTATGCACCATCAATATTAATATCTTTTATATATATTCGGTCAAAGTTGACAATGTTTGACTTCTCGGAAAAAATGAAAATGACACTCTGATAGATAAAATTTATACCATGAATAATATTTTGTATCCTTATTCACACCAGTCAAGTGTTATACCCACGGTACCTACGCCTGTGAGTTAATTAGATTGTCATCACAATAGATAAAATCTCTTATATTTCAAGCACTAGAGGATGAAACGACGTGCCTGCACCTGTACCCATGAGTAGAATCCTATATGTATACCCACACTCGCGGCTGAAATCACCCAGACTCATCGGGTACAGTGTAATACCTATAGATAGGATTGACACTCCTACATGTGGATATGGAGATCAAAAGTTCATTAGCCATAGCAGGTCTGGCTACATAGAGAAAATGGTTGTTATACCTTCTCTCCACCATTCGTTTGCCTGGGAATCATCAGGATGCACCATAAATTTGTCTTTGACAATAAAAATGAGATCAGGACATGTTTTAGTTCCTTTGTCATATATAGGTGGGCGACGATTGCCTCACCTTACTAGGTAAGCTTAGGCAAGAATTGGCTTGGTGTTTGGTTCCAATCCTTGCTTACATTCCTTATTCCCTACCAAACACCTATTCTTACTTTTTTATAATACATGCATGTATTGAGATGTAAGAAAAACACAGATACGCGTACAAGGATGGGCACATACACAAAGGATACAGTGGAAAAGTTGTCCCAACCAAAATACATAGAGAACCCTACTAAAACAAAATAAAACAAAGAACTCCACCAGATAACAAATCACCCGTAGAGAACAGAGAAAGCAACCTCCAATCGCAGGACCAGGAGAACACCATTGCACAAAGGCTTTGAGAAGAGACGCAACAAAAACCCACCACCATAGACGGCCTTGAAAACATCTAGGCCCCTAGTTCGGTTTCGGTGATTAATGACGACACGAGATTATTATGACTAACGTGTGTTTTGCAGAGGCAAGTTAAGTTAGGTCATGGTAATAAAAATTGATTGGGCAATCATGGTTGTCATGCCCCTGACGATGGAAATCGTTTCGGTTTTCAAAGGATGGACGATAAGGTTAAGGACTGATTAGTTCTAAGTGTCGTTTGGTGTTGGTTGTTTTTCCTTTGGCCGTACTATTAAGGGGGTATGGACTAGTAGCTTGACCTAGGTGAGTCTAATGGATTAGATGTGATGCACACTTGTCAAACTTAGCACTAGGTAGCTTAGAAATAGCCCTAAAATCAATTGGAGTCAACTTCATTCACATAGGATTTCGAGTTGGAAGTGAATGGAGGGTCAAATGACTGACCGGACGCTGGTCTGGTTGTGACCGGACGCTGGAGGATGAGTCCAATCAGTTCATTTGATCAACTGCAGTCATCTGGTACTGACCGGACGCTGAGTGGAGGAGCACCGAACGCTGGGGTGCCTTCGTCTGGTCAACTCTAGAGAGGTTCCAGAGAGGCTTTTTCTTGACCGGACGTGTCCGGTGTGTGCTGACCGGATGCTGGTCAGAGTCTAGTCAATCAACTACAGTCGTCTAGTAATGACCGGATGCTGAGTGGAGGAGCACCAGACGCTGGGGTGCCTGCGTCCGGTCGACTCCAGTAAGGTTCCAGAACGTCTTTTTCTTGATCGGACGCGTCCGGTTGATGTTGACGGGACGCTGGTCAGAGTCCGATCAGAACTTAACGGCTCTCTCTAACACAGTGTGGCAGAACCTCCTAAATTATAGGGCCCACATGCACCTATCACTGTCCAACGACCTTTGACATCTATGCATATGTTTCCGGTAACTTAAGAAGACTGTCGGGTGTCCTCGGAGAACCCCGAATCATCCACGATTTTCGAGTAGGATCACATTACAGAGTCCTTGCAGTATTACAACATTTATTCAAATATCTACACCAGAGTAAATCAGCGGAAGTCTTACAATAACATAGTTTACAAACCATTTGTTTCAAACCATACAACTAAGTTCGGTAATTAATACAAACCAAAGTAGTGGAGTGGCATTATAACATATTACAGAACACACAAATAAGTTGCCCTGCCCAAGGGCCACACATTTACTTATCGTCATCGCACTGAACAACAGTCATGCAGCACGATCCAAAATAGATCTACTCATGAGCCTCACCTGCAACAAAGGTCAACGAATCTTAAGTATAAAAGTACTCAACAAGACTTGACCAAAAATAAAAACTGATAGAACTTAAGAATATAGGCTTAGAGATTCAAGGTATGGCTTTAGCAATAATCAAAGTTCTTTTGCGTAAAAGCTTTTTGATAAAATTCTTTACATCAACATTTAAAACTTCATAAGATCATATACAAAGCTGACACGATCCGTATTGAGATCATGAAACTTCATAACCAGCACCTTCACAAACCATCCTCAAGTTCCAGTTATTTAACTACGATGATGAACAGAGAAGTGAGTCTCCATAACCGAGGAGCAACGATAATTCAAACTGATTAAACCCAGCTGGGGATTCCAGACCACACGACATATACAGGTCCCCGACCTACATATACCAACCTACCCTCGGATCCTCTAAAACAAGAACGGGTCCGCACCACCCGAGAATACAGTACTCCACCAATTCAGCCCATTGCCATGTGGGTACACGCTATTCCCGCCATCTCTCCACTCCCAGTGCGCGAGTAGCCATTCTCGTGATAGAATAGCCAAGTTAAGGCTTATCGGAGTATGTGGTTAGTACTACAAAGTCTCACCTCATGCGGTTCAACAACGGTACGAGCCTTAATCGACACAGGCGGAAAGAACCCGCTCAAAAGACCTCCATGTCTTGTGGCTCACACACACCGAGTCCGCTCAGTCTAGATTTCTTACTCCACATGCTCCTATCTCATGATAACATAAGTAACCAAAGATCCATTTAAAACTTGCAGGTGGCAGGTAATCACCCGACTTACATCGTTCTAAGCATAGCTAAGCAAAACTAGGCATATACGAATTAAAACTGGTAACAAGGTAGATATGGAAAAACAAGGTTGGTAATGCATCAATTAGGTTTCCACTTGACTTCTAATCACTTAATGCAATATATAAAAGCAAAAGTGAAATAATTTTGTAAAACACAAGGTAGGTTTAAATGTATCTGGGGCTTGCCTTCATTGACGGAAAAGTCTGGTTCCGGAGTCGTTCCACCGATATCAAAACCAACCTCCATAGACGGATCAACCTCCTCAACTACTTGATTAACTACCACATCCTCACCCTCGTTCACTACACATAGTACAATGCCATGTTTAACATGATGCTTGACGATGGATGCAAAAGTAATAACTTGAATACAACTTTCCTTCGCGGTACAGTTACAAGTCAAACTAACTAAACCTTTCCGTAATACTAACATCAATTGTCAAAGATTATTACCAACTAATGACCCAAGGTCATCACACAATCCAAAAATTCAATCAAAACCTAAATCATTAAAGGTTACTATTTGCTTTTATGAATTAATTATTTAATTAAGAATTATAAAATAAATCAACTTGTTTCAATTGACCTCAAAATTTTTTTAAATGTTAATCACATGATAACTAAGTGGCAAAACAATTTTCATAATTTTTGGATAAATAAACAAGCCTAGAAAAATCATAGAAACTCATTTATTAATTAATTGAGCAATTTTTGTCACATTCAACAAGTACTGAAAAACAACATTTCATATTTTTTCTAAATAATATACATCACATAGAGGTCACACAAAAATTTTCATAATTTTTTGAGCTCTAAATAAATCTACACAAAAATAACAAAAACTATCACTATTCATCCATTTCTGAAAAAAAAAAAATTCATTTTTTAACTACATAGTCGCTGATAGGGTGACCCCACATGTCATCCCCGACCTCCCGCTTTGACCACGACAGCGACGGCGCTGACCGACGAAAACTCGCCGACGGTGAGACCAACAGCGACGGCCAAGGTACCAAAATACTCCCCACAGCACCCCGCATCGATTAAAGACACTAGCTGGACTAATTACGACGAGTTACGAGCTTGGCGTCAGCCATGGCGGACACGGTGGCTCGGCGATGCCACACCGGCGAAACAAGGCCGGTAGAGTGTAAACAAAAGGCACGGGAAGGTTCAGCAGCTCACCACGAACACGTTGGAGCAAAGAGCAAGACCGGAGAAGCAACGGTGACGCGGGTCGACGATCACAACGGCCACGACGGAGCAAACTTCGGCGACGGCGGTGCTCAGGCGACTGTGATGTACAAAATGAGCAATCAACCGGTCATAGAGCATCACGGGAACAAGGCGAAGCTAGAGGTGCACTGAGCAAGAGCAAAGGCTCAACGGAGAGCGCTGGCCACAACGGCGCAAGCACGACGGTGAGGTTGTCGGCCGTGAGGAAGAAAGGCGGCTAGCGGCGATTTCTAGCGAAATCAAGTGACCCCAGTTGGATGGCTAGGCGCGCAAGGAGTAGGCGAAGCTATTGAGCACTTTGCTGTGACGGCACAGACGCTGGTTCGACGGCCAAGGCTCGATGGAGATGATCGGCGACGTCGGGAAAAGCAGAGCGAGGAAACGGGGACAAACGGCGACGGCTCAGGCTAAATAGCTTGGCTTAGAAACAAGGAGAAGCCACGCCATGGTCTTCACCGTGCCAGCACGACGCCGAAGACAACCACGACCACGCCTGGAAGCAAGCAGAAGGTCGCTGGCGGTGTACCTTAGGCGGCGAGAACTGTTCCACATAATTACAGAATTGCCATTCGTCTAAATTTCCAAATTACTCCTAAATTTGTGTAACAACTCAAAAATCTCCAAAAATAAAAGTTGTTCAAAATTCAAAGTTCTACAACTTTTCTTTTATACCCATACCCAAATTTGGTCTACATTTTGAAATGCAAATTTGAATTCAAAAGGGGACACTTTAAGTACATTTCGCCTTTTCAAATTACTTCAAATTTTTCTAAACAACTTTAAAAACTCCAAAAACAAACTTTGTACAACTCAACAAACTCTACATTTTTGCTTTAAGGCTCAACCCCAAAATGTACTTTGATTTTGAAATGGGTTTTCGAGGTAAAACAAATCACTAGAAATTAGGGTTTTCGGAAATCCAAATCAACACAACTTAGAACTCAATTCAAACCATACAAGGCAACAGTCATAACATAAATGTAAACTTATTTTAGTGAATGCATATCAAAGTTTGCAATATGACCAAATGCCTTGCAATGCATATGATGACATGTCCTATTTTAGTATTTAAAACACCCGAGGTGTTACAATCCTTCCCCCTAAAAGAAATCTCGTCCCGAGATTCAAAGTCATAGGGTAAGTAATGGAAAAGGAAATGTGTCAATCCAAAAAAATATCCAAAACATGTTCATAAATCAGCTGAGGTTCCTTTACAAACACGGTTCGTAACAACAAAGCAAAACTAACATTCTTCTATATTGACGCAAGAAACTCGGAACTTTTCTAACAGGTAATCTTCATATTTCCAAGTAGCTTCTTCTTCTTAATGTTGATTCCATTGTATCTTGTAGAACTTGATTGTTCTCCTTCGAGTAACACGATCTTTCTAATCCAAAACTCGGATAGGATATTCGAAATAAGTCAAATCAGGTTCAAGTTCCACTCCTTCTACCTCAACATTTTGCTCAGGCACTCGGAGACATTTCTTCAAACATGGAACACATCATGTACCTCTGCGAGATGTTCTGGTAATTTCAAATGATATGCCACTTTTCTATACCTCTCTAAAATTTGAAATGGTCCAATATATCGAGGTGCCAACTTGCCTTTAACACCAAAATAGGTAACTCCCTTCATTGGTGATACTTTCAGATATACAAAATCCCCCTTGTTAAACGTCAATGGTCTACGTCGTTTATCCGCATAACTCTTTTGTCGGGACTGAGCTATCTTCAAATTACTTTGTATTTGCCTAACCTTGTCTTCTGTTTCTTCCACAAGGTCAACTCCAAAGAACCTTCTTTCTCCGGGTTCAGACCAACTCAGCGATGTTCTGCATCTGCGACCATAGAGTACTTCAAATGGAGCCATTCTAATGCTTTCTTGATAACTATTGTTGTATGAGAACTCAGCCAAAGGTAAGCATTCGTCCCACTTATTGGAATAGTTAAGGACACAACACCTTAACATATCTTCAAGTACTTGATTGACTCTTTCAGTCTGTCCATCAGTCTGCGGATGATAAGTTGTACTATACAGGAGCTTGGTTCCCAACGAAGAATGCAATTGTTTTCAAAAACTGGAGACAAACTGTGTACCCCTATCTGACACAATGGTCTTTGGTACTCCATGGAGACTCATGATTCTTACTAAATATATCCTGACATATTGGATAGTGGAATATGTATTCTGGACTGGAAGAAAATGTGCTGACTTGATTAGTCGATCTACAATAACCCATATTGAGTCAAATTCCTTTGATGTCTTGGGTAGACCCACAATAAAGTCCATACTAATGTCCTCCCACTTCCAAGCTGAAATAGGTAATGGCTGTAATTCACCAGCAGACCTTAAATGTATAGCTTTCACCTTTTGACAAGTATCACACCTTGCTATATATCTAGCAATCTCTATCTTCATTTTAGTCCACCAAAACTTTTGTTTCAAGTCATGGTACATCTTGTTACTCCCTAGATGGATAGATAACCTAGTAGCATGTGCCTCTTCAAGAATTGACTGTCGCAACTCAGGAACTTTTGGTACCACCAGGCGATCCTTAAACCATAACACACCTTCATCATCTATTGTGAAGCATTCTGCTTTTCCATTCCTGACTCTTTCCTTGATATGGGCTACACCCTTATTTTCCTTCTGAGCATCAATTATCTGGTCTTGAATATTGGCTTCAACAATTATGTTGGTCAAACTATCTTGTTGAATTACCTCTATATTCAACTTTTTCATCTCTTGACATAAGGTCAGACCCATTGTTCTCACTGTCAGGCAATTGCAATAACTTTTGCGACTGAGGGCATCTGCAACTACATTTGCTTTACCAGGGTGATAATGTACTTCCAAGTTATAATCTTTAATCAATTCTAACCATCTTCTTTGTCGCATGTTCAGTTCTGACTGAGTAAAGATGTACTTTAAACTCTTGTGGTCTGTATAAATATGGTACATATTACCAAGCAGGTAATGTCGCCAAATCTTTAGAGAATGGATAACAGCTGCTAATTTTAGATCATGAGTCGGATAGTGTTCTTCATGTTACTTAAGTTGCCTGGATGCATAAGCAATGACTCTGCCTTCTTGCATCAATACACATCCAATACCAATACCCGAAGCATCACAATAAACATCAAACGACTTCTCGATATCAGGTTGAGCTAATACTGGCGCAGTGGTTAACAGTCTCTTCAAAGTCTAGAAAGCTTCTTCACAATCGAATGACCAGACAAACTTGACTTGGTTCTTCAACAACTCAGTAATGGACTTAGATACTCTAGAGAAATCTGAAATAAAACGACGGTAATACCCCGCCAATCCTAGAAAACTCCAAACCTGATAAACTGTGGTTGGTGGTTTCCAATCAAGCACATCCTTCACTTTGCTTGGATCAACTGCAACGCCTTCAGCTGACAAGACATGTCCAAGAAATTGTACTTCCTTAAGCAAAAAATCACACTTGCTAAACTTGGCATATAGTTGATGTTCTCTCAAGCGGGTCAGAACAATTCTGAGATGTTCCGTATGTTCTTCCTTATTATTGGAATATACTAGAATATTATCAATAAACACCACTACAAACTTGTCTAGCTCAGGCATGAATACTGAATTCATCAGATACATGAAATGAGCTAGAGCGTTTGTCAAACCAAAAGACATTACCAAGTATTCATATAATCCATATCTTGTGGTAAATGCCGTTTTGGGAATATCTTCAGGCTTAATCTTGATTTGGTGATAGCCTGACCTCAAATCAATCTTGGAGGAAACTCTGGCTCCGGCCAATTGATCAAAAAACAAATCTTTCCGAGGTAAGGGATACTTATTCTTGATGGTCACTTCATTCAACGGATGATAGTCGACACATAACCTTAGGGTCTCATCTTTTTTTCACAAAAATTGCCGGACATCCCCAAGGTGATAAACTAGGTTGGATAAACCCCTTATCAATTAATTCTTGCAACTGAGTCTTCAACTCGGCTAACTCCTTGGGTGGCATCCTATAAGCTCTCCAAGAAATCAGAGATGTTCCTGGTTTTAACTCTATGTTAAACTGGACATCCCTATCAGGTGGTAGACCGGGTAAATCTTCAGGAAACACATCAGGAAATTCACACACTACCGGGATATCTCTAATCTCTTTGACGGCAGTTGCACAAACTTTGCCCACTGATCTTCTTAAGGTTGGAAGTTGGATGAGAAGTTGAGAATGACTATCTAGCAAACTCACCCTGATTGTTCTATTCAAAGCATCTATAATAGCCTTATGCTGATACATCCAATTCATTCCTAAGATTACATCTATATCCTGATCCTTTAGGATAATCATGGTAGTGGAAAAAATATGCCCACCCAGGTTTATGGGTACCTGGTATACCATTTTCTTAGTACACAGACGTCCCCTGGGCGACTGTATAAAGAAATTTTCCTTTGTTGCCCCAATTGAAATTTCATGCTTTACCACAAATGTTCTATTGATGAATGAATGAATGAGATGCACTCGAATCAAAAAGTATAACTGCAGGATGATTGGCGACAGGAAACATACCCATCATCACTGGCTCCCCTTCCAGAATTTCCCAGCTTGAATATAGAACACCCGTCCTGTCTTCCTTTCATCTTTGCCTTTCTAAGCATTCTGATTGTTATTCTTGTTCTGTGCCTGACCCTGTTGTTGATTGACAGGGACCTTCTGATAATTTGGATTAGACTGCCTTGGATACGAACATTCCCTCGAAAAATGACCAGGCTTGCCACAATTGAAACAGGGATACTTATGACCCTGGGTGTTGGAGCAAAAACCCCATAAGCATTTGTCGGTTGTGGATTCTGATAAGTTGTAGCAGGGCGGACATTTGATTGCTGACTGGCTTGAAACTGCGGCGGATGATAAGGAGGACGATTATGATTTACTGGATGATAAATCACCCTCTGCCTCTTTTGATTTCCCCCAAAAGATTCAGACGGCATACTCTTTTTCTTCTTGAGCTCCTTATGCTGCCGATACTTTGCCTCTGAAGCAATTGCAATATTCACTGCCTCATGATAAGTGACATTGGTACAAGTTGTCATCATAGTCTGCAATTTGGTATTCAGACCTCTCATGAACCATTTCTTTTTCTTGGCATCTGTGTTGACATGTTCAGATGCATACTGCGACAGATGATTGAATCTTCCCACATACTGCATAACTGTCTGATCCCCTTGCTTCAAAGCAAGGAATTCATCCAGCTTCATAGCCATAACTCTCTCCGGGATATAATGGGCTCTGAAAGTAGTATGAAACTCTGTCCAAGTTAATGGAACACCTGCGGGTTGCATGGCCATAAGATTCGCATACCAAGCACCGGTTGCACCTCTAAGTTGCTGGGCAACAAAGACTGGTTTCTGAAACTCCGTGCATGGAATGAGATCAAATTTCTGCTCCATGGTTCGAAGCCAATCGTTAGCCTCCAGTGGTTCATCTGCCTTGGTGAACACCGGTGGCCTTGTGTCTGTAAAATCAACATATGTAGCCTCCTGCCTGTTATGATGGCGACCATGGTTTCCTTGCATCTGATTCTGATTACTTTGAGCTATCTCATGAAGCAAACGAGAATTTTCAACCGTCACATTGACAAGTGTGGCTATAGCATCAGCCAGATTTGTTGGAACTAGTGGCGGATCTAGAATACCGTTCTCATCTTGTGAAGTACCAGGAATATACGAACCCCGCGTACGACACATCTGCTCATAACAACCCAAACTTTACTCACAAGTCTTTATTGAATTGCAACAAAAGCTTACTCCAGACACATTACATAGGGTTTACTAATATAAACACAAACCCGCATGTACCTAAACAAGACTACTTAACTTAACTAGAACTAACTATTATACAACTCTACTTCTTTCCTCGATTACTTCAAACTTTAGGCTCGGTATCCATTTCGGAAATATTATCGCCTTCATTATCACTTTCATCGATCATTACTAATTCTTCAGGATCTTCTTCTTCTTCCTCTTCCGATTCGCTATCATCGGCAAGGATGACACCGGGGTCCATTGTATCAGCTTGGGGTTCATGATTTGGATCTAGGAGATTGCTTAGCCTATGAACTTCCTCATGCAGATAAGTATTATGTTCTTCTAAATCTTCTACATAGAATTCTAGCTCATGAGTTCTAGCTCTAGCTATATTTTCTCTATGCCAAGCTTCATTTCTTCCTTCCACCATACAAACTAACATACGTTCGCAGTTCCTGTGAGCGGTGGTGAGATGCCTCAATTGACCCTGTAGTTCTCCTACTTGGATGGCATCCAAAGTCCTATCTCTAGTAGCTTGTGCTAACTCTGCAGAAATCCTCTGTATCTCTGCCTGGGGATCAGGCCTAGAGCTGCTACTGCTAGCACCGTCATTCCTAGGGGCAAGTTGGTGATGAGGAACTCCTTTGGGTCCAGTGGACTTACAGGTGTCTTCTTGGTACGAGCCATACTGTAGGAAGCAAGATTAATCCCAGTAAGACAATCTGACAACAGTCTCAAGAGCAGCAAAGGTGGACTACACAACTCAACCCATACACACTACCCACCCAGACTCAGAGGTGAAGGAAGTAACAAGTGAATTAATCATGATGCATGAATCGTTCTTACGAACAAAATCATCAAAGCTTATAATGAACATAAACAACATTTGTTTTTATATAGGGCATAGTAAGATTACTACTCCACCACACAAAACCTTTTTAATCAAATAAGAAATGGTGAAAAAGAAATAAAATAAGTCAGAAGCAATTTGGACCAAATTAACAAGTTAAATTTAGACATCCCAAATCATTTTGAAGTTTTTGTAAATCAATACGACAAAGACTTTGTAACGATCGCTCTGATACCATTCTATGGCAGAACCTCCTAAATTATAGGGCCCACATGCACATGTCACTGTCCAACAACCTTTGACATCTATGCATATGTTTCCGGTAACTTAAGAAAACTGCCGGGTGTCCTCGGAGAACCCCGAATCATCCACGATTTCCGAGCAGGATCACATTACAGAGTCCTTACAGTATTACAACATTTATTCAAATATCTCACCTGAACAGTCATGCAGCACGATTCAAAACAGATCTACTCATGAGCCTCACCTGCAACAAGGGTCAACGAACCCTGAGTACAAAAGTACTCAACAAGACTTAACCGAAAATAAAAACTGATAGAACTTAAGAATGTAGGCTCAGGGATTCAAGGTATGGCTTTAACAATAATCAAAGTTCTTTGCGTAAAAGCTTTTTGATAAAATTCTTTACATCAACATTTAAAACTTCATAAGATCATATACAAAGCTGACACGATCCATATTGAGATCATGAAACTTCATAACCAGCACCTTCACAAACCATCCTCAAGTTCCAGTTATTGAACTACGATGATGAACAGAGAAGTGAGTCTCCATAACCGAGGAGCAACGACAATTCAAACTGATTAAACCCAGCTGGGATTTCAGACCACACGACATATGCAGGTCCCCAACCTACATATACCAACCTACCCTCGGATTCTCTAAAACAAGAACGGGTCCGCGCCACCCGAGAATACAGTACTCCACCAATTCAGCCCATTGCCACGTGGGTACACGCTATTCCCGCCATCTCTCCACTCCCAGTGCGCGAGTAGCCATTCTCGTGATAGAATAGCCAAGTTAAGGCTTACCGGAGTATGTGGTTAGTACTACAAAGTCTCACCTCATGCGGTTCAACAATGGTACGGGCCTTAATCGACACAGGCAGAAAGAACCCGCTCACAAGACCTCCATGTCTTATGACTCACACACACCGAGTCCGTCCGGTCTAGATTTCTTACTCCACATGCTCCTATCTCATGATAACATAAGTAACCAAAGATCCATTTAAAACTTGCAGGTGATAGGTAATCACCTGACTTACATCGTTCTAAACATAGCTAAGCAAAACTAGGAATATACGAATTAAAACTGGTAACAAGATAGATATGAAAAAACAAGGTTAGTAATGCATCAATTAGGTTTCCACTTGACTTCTAATCACTTAATGCAATATATAAAAGCAAAAGCGAAATAATTTTTGTATGAAATAAATCATTAAAGGTTACTATTTGCTTTTATGAATTAATTATTTAATTAAGAATTATGAAATAAATCAACTTGTTCCAATTGACCTCAAAATTTTTGTAAATGTTAATCACATGATAACTAAGTGGCAAAACAATTTTCATAATTTTTGGATAAATAAACAAGCCTAGAAAAATCACGAAAACTCATTTATTAATTAATTGAGAAATTTTTATCACATTTAAAAAGTACTAAAAACAACATTTCATATTTTTCATAAATAATATACATCACAGAGAGTTCACACAAAAATTTTCATAATTTTTGGAGCTCTAAATAAATCTACACAAAAATAACAAAAACTATCACTATTCATCCATTTCTGAAAAAAAGAAAATTCATTTTTTAACTACACAGTCGCTGACACGGTGACCCCACATGTCATCCCCGACCTCCCACTTTGACCATGACGACGACAGCACTGACCGACGAAAACTCGTCGACGGTGAGACCAACGGCGACGACCAAGGTACCAAAACACTCCCCACAGCACCTCGCATCGATTGAAGACACTAGCTGGACTAATTACGGCGAGTTACGAGCTTGGGGTCGGCCATGGCGAACGCGGCGGCTCGGCGACACCACACCGGCGAAACAAGGCCGGTAGAGTGTAAACAAAAGGCACGGGAAGGTTCAGCAGCTCACCACGAACACGTTGGAGCAAAGAGCGAGACCGGAGAAGCAACGATGACGCGGGTCAACGATCACAGCGGCCACGGCGGAGCAAACTTCGGCGACGGCGGTGCTCAGGCGATTGTGATGTACAAAATGAGCAATCAACCGGTCATAGAGCATCACGGGAACAAGGCGGAGCTAGAGGTGCACTGAGCAAGAGCAAAGGCTCACTGGAGAGCGCTGGCCACGACGGCGCAAGAACGACGGTGAGGTTGCCGGCCGCGAGGAAGAAAGGTGGCTAGCAGCGATTCTCAGTGAAATCAAGTGACCCCAGTTGGATGGCTAGGCACGCAAGGAGTAGGCAAAGCTATTGAGCGCTTTGCTACGACGGCACAGATGTTGGTTCGACGGCGAGGGCTCGACGAAGATGATCGGCGATGTCGGGAAAAGCAGAGCGAGGAAATGGGGACAAACGGCGATGGCTCAGGCTAAATAGCTTGGCTTAGAAACAAGGAGAAGCCACGCCACGGTCTTCACCACGCCAGCACGACGCCGAAGACGGCCACGACCGCGCCTGGAAGCAAACAGAAGGTCGTCGGCGGTGTAGCTTAGGCGGCGAGCACTGTTCCACATAATTACAGAATTGTCATTCATCTAAATTTCCAAATTACTCCCAAATTTGTGTAACAACTCAAAAATCTACAAAAATAAAAGTTGTTCAAAATTCAAAGTTCTACAACTTTGCTTTTATACCCATACCCAAATTCGGTCTACATTTTGAAATGCAAATTTGAATTCAAAAGGGGACACTTTAAGTACATTTCGCCTTTTCAAATTACTTTAAATTTTTCTAAACAACTTTGAAAACTCCAAAAACAAACTTTGTACAACTCAACAAACTCTACATTTTTTCTTTAAGGCTCAACCCCAAAATGTACTTTGATTTTGAAATGGGTTTTCGAGGTAAAACAAATCACTGGAAATCAGGGTTTTCGGAAATCCAAATCAACACAACTTAGAACTCAATTCAAACCATACAAGGCAACACTCCTAACATAAATGTAAACTTGTTTTAATGAATGCATATCAAAGTTTGCAATATGACCAAATGCCTTACAATGCATATGATGACATGTCCTGTTTTAGTATTTAAAACACCTGGGGTGTTACACACAGTGGCGGGTATAACTGACCGAAGCGTCCGGTCAGCCCGCAGAGTGCTGACTCAGCCTCCAAATGTTATGTTTTGAATGAGGGGGTATAAATACTTACTACACTCATCCATAGGAGGTCTCTTGCCCATTTGTTTAGCTAAGAAACACCTTTAGAGTGCAAGAGAGAGGAAGAGCCTAGTGAGATGATTGAGATTTGAGAATCCAAGATTAAGGGCCTCATTAGTGAATAGATTGTAGCAAGTGTGCATCAACCTTTCTTATTTGGCTTGTCTTGGTCAAGTGAGAGTTTGTGCTTGTTACTCTTGGTGATCGCCATCACCTAGACGGCTCGGTGATGATTGGGAGCTTGGTGATCATCCGGCAGAGCTTGTGGATGACCCAACTCAAGTTATGAGCGGTTGTGGGCGATTCACCACGATGGAGTGTCAAAGAATCAGCCCATAGAGAGCACTTGATCCTTGCGTGGATCAAGGGGGAGCTACACCCTTGCGCGGGTGCTCCAACGAGGACCAGTGGGGAGGGGCGACTCTCCGATACCTATTGAAAACATCGCACATTCCTTTTCCTCTCTTTACTTTGAGCATTTATATTTGAGCAATTTATTTCATGTCTTTACATTTCTAGAATTGTCATGCTAGAGTAGGATTGGAACCTAGGGTGCAAAACTTTTGTGCGTAAGAACAATAGAAACGCATTTTAGGCACAAGGGGTGAAGTGAGCTAAGTATAGGGCTTAATTATTGCAAAGAATTTAGAATTAGCCCAATTCACCTCCCTCTTGGGCATCTTGATCCTTTCCCAAGACCATTAATGTCCATCGGCCAAGGACACAGCGCATGCACTCCTAGGCCTGGATCGGACCTTGTCGTCGGAAGACAGGTGAAGAAGTTAGACCCACATACCTAACCGCCACACACCACGGAGCTTCCCCTCCGTCTCCAAAACGTTGTGCCGTTGTCATCATTGGACACCCCAAAACTCCTGTACATGAGCCGAAGGAATCTCCCGATCCTGCTGACTCTAACCCTACAGGCCTACCGCCGGCACCAGAGCAAGTGACAAAGAGGTGGAAGAAGGCCTAGAGGACCTTATTCCACATAGGTGGCGCCACCTCCACCTTGCAAGCACCACGGGGAAACCTAACCCAACATCTATAAGGACTACGCTATCAGGTGGAGAACGAAAAATCCTCCACACATCTGAGGCCAGGCAGTCCATTGGAGTCGTAGGGTATCGAAGTCCTCGCTGGCGGGAGCACCTGGAATGCTCGCCCCTTTCACAACCGCCAAGAGACAAAGAGCGGGTTTGAGAAAAAACACACCAAATTCTTACTTGGCAAGCGAAGCAGCATAAAAAAAACAAATGGGCCCTAAGGGTCTGCTTGTTATTGGTTCATAGGGGACTGCTTGGAACCTTTGTCAGGCACTGTCTCCTTGCTGAGTTAGAAGTTGGAGTGGGCAAGATGTTTGGATTCTTAGCCAACTTACCTCGGGTTCTGCACTGACAAGTTTTTCCTTGCCCAGGCAGGCTAGCCAAATTGGCTCTCCCGACCTAGCAAGGTTTTGCTTGCCCAGACAGGCTAGGTGTGCTTGTTAGCTGAGAAATCAAGCAGCCCCTAGGAGGCTTGCCTCGCCTAGCCTGACTGAGCAAGCCTTGCCTTGCCAACACAGGCGCGTGAAATTCGCGCTCTGAAGAAGTAAGCTTAAATCTTGCCCACACAAGCTCCAAGGCAAGCTTGCCTAGTATCCAATCACTGTTGCTAGGGAAGGCAGCACAGTAGGATCCAAGAGGCCCCTGATTCTCCCGTGGTCTTCCCACTTGCCAAGTCAGGATCGGAGTGGGGATTTGGCTCAGTTGGCCACTTGGCCTGGCAAAGAAAAATCTTGAAATCACGATCGCCATGGTAGCTGCCTAGCTGGCAACTGGCACGGGAACTAAACGCAGCAATTCTTCCCCGGTCAGGCAAGCCAAGGTCAAGCAAAGAATCCAAAACGCCTAACAATTGAAGGCATGAATTTCATAGGAATTGAGAAAAAAAAATATCAGCAATCCATACATAACTCGAGGGAAATTCGTGCGCACAAGCATTTCCCAGAGGAAGCTTTAGAACAAAGTTACAAACTGTTTTGGCAACACGCACCTTCACCCACTTCACAGAAAGATGCACCCGTTTCTATTTATTATTATATATTAATATATTCAAGCCAGATGACTTATAGACAGAAGTTGCAGTACAGTGTTCACTTCAAATTGGCCAGGACGGTAGTACTAAATGAGGGACATACAACGTCTTATTCTGGTTATACAACACAGGACACAGGGTGGAAGAGCCCAACAGGTAGCTTTCAAATGGTCTCAACGAGCTTCGACAGCTTGGCCTTCTGGCTTGAGGAGCTTGTCCAGATACTCCTTTCTGAAGAGATGCAACGACTCCATAAGGAACATGCCATCATGAGAGATCCAAGATAGAACCGTGATGACAATGGAACTCAAGAGTTTACCTCGCTGGCAGATGGTCATGGGGACGGTTGTACGGCGTCCAAACAGGCTCACCAACAAAGAGACGCATTGCCTGCAAAAACATGATTATGATGATCACAATAGCACAGCTCCAGTAACAATGTCGCAGATTCTCAAGTTAATCTTGCACAACATTGTACAAAAGATGTGGAAGGTTGTAGCTTCAAGTAAATAGTGCACATCATTCTATTAACAACAAAGTAAAATTTGCAGATTATTTGCTATTTGGTGATGATGTTACTTCTCAGCAACAACATGATTTCTTCAGTCAGAGATTCAGACATTCAGATATGAATTCAAGTCCAAAGGCACTCATATGATCGTGTTTTCACACAAAATTTTGGGAGTCCATACATTATAATACAATGCTTTCAGTGCAGAAACTCAAATGGAGGCATGTGAATCAAAGTTCATAAATATGTGTCAATTTCAAAGGAATTCCAGAACAGTCACTGCTCAATGACAGCAAAAGTGATATGTGAAATTCATTTTCTCACTAACATATCTGATGAATCTGATCCTATAGCCTGGCAAGCTCAATACTCAGTGTCGTGTGCCGTAAGGTCGAGCTCAAGCAGAGGGCTAGGCCTGTGTCTGCCACTACCGTGGCTGCTATGAGCACGTGAGTTAGCTAGTTCGGCAATCTTATCGATTAAGGAGTTATCGCAGAATAGATCAAGCAAGTTATCTCTAAAACCTATCTTCTCCTTAACTTCCTCACACAACACCTGCTCTCCCTGCGCATCGCCTCTACTACATCAACACCACAGCCTCCACAGCGGCTCCAGAGTCCAGGCCACCATGCAATTCGGGGGCCGAGATCAACCACCAACACAACTAAGGCTATTATCCAACAAAAAATAGTGCAATAACACATGAGTACCTTGATGTAGTTGTCATTGTCCAATGTGAAGCGGTGATACATCCCTGCAGGAAGAACAATCATACCTCCTTTCTTCACTGCTACACGGATCCACTGGTCATTTTCATCCCTCACATCAAAGTATCCTAGAAAACATAATCTTGTTTCTTAAAATGTTCACATTGTGATATGGTCAGACATAACAAAATACATACCACTCCCTTCGAGGCAATAGCGTATTTCTTCATCAGTATGCAGGTGCTCTTCAAAGAAATTCTTTATCTTAGTCTCATAATTTGGCAGCTTCTCTGGGCATACATCACAAATGTCCTGTAAATAACCAATCAATGATTGCCTATTATATTTCTTATATTTGACTTCACTAATATGGAACACTACTAGGCTCAAACATAACATAATAAATCATCATTGCAAGTCAAGGAGTACAGACAAACCATGTAAGAGTACCCTCTAGCTTCACGGATTTTCTTGAGGTTCTCATCATTCTCCCAGTTGTCAGGATTCAGGCGCCAACTGATGATTCCTAGTTCTAGATATAAAATATGCATTTGTTTTAACTTGTACAAGCAGGGAATTAAATATATGCCACTTGTACTAGAGTTCAAGCACAAGCTTAGTTAATAAGTTGAACTGCCAATGTACATACCTGAAAGCTTCTCAAGAGGAATAAATTCTTTGGGATCACGATGATGAGGAAGCCTCTGGTCTTCTTGACTATCATCCATGTACCATGCTTCAATAACCTCCTGCTTACCATCCTATTGAAGGAAAATAAAAGGAATAAGCTTATAAGTGCAACCATCTAAGACAGGTGACAGTACAGATAAGAATGTGCAAGTTGATCTATGGTTAGTCATAGAAGTAATGCAACTGAACACATCTATCAGCATAAAGATGGCAATGACAACTGGTATTAAGTAACAGGTCTATGAACCTTTATTTTCTGTATGTGTGAAGCATGTCTGTGCTATATGCTATGTTTTTGTGTTCATTAGGAAAAAAGGGGCAGAGTTTTTTCATTCGAACTTTTAAAATGAAAGAGCCTACATCACGAGGTTCCTAATCTTTACTTTTACCGGAAACTACGCCTTGAAATTTGTCTGTCATAAGTCAAATGTTAAAAAAGGTTTCTTTTTGCCGATTACCAATTTCCATAGCCGATCTTTCTTTTTCACAATTTACCTAGTTGTTCCTGATCCTTTAACAAAATAGACAGACATTTTACAAAATTACAATCCTCAACAAGAGAAGACAAACAAAAGCATTCATCATGGAAGTGAAACCACTGTTAGCTCCAGTGACCAGGGATGCATCCATATCCCTATAAGGTTCACTGTAAGTGTAGATCAAGAAGGAAACTACTATTTTGCTTATGCTACTACAGCTAAAAACAGAAAATAGAGATGAAAAAGAGAAACATTAACACTTCTGGAATATTGACCTACAGGTCATCAAATAGTTAATTTCACAAATTGCAGCACCACAGGATAGTAAATTATCTTGACTTCACAAATTTCCCTGTGGAAAGAAATCCAAGGTCCTGCACTATGTGATTTTGCATTCAACAGACATAATTATATATTCTCATTCATCAAGGCTGCAGAAAGGAAGGAATAACGAGAAGTGGGGAGGACGCTGAAAAAACTACTAGTATTGTTTGGTTCAATAGTTGTTTAAGACTAAACTAAACTAAACCAAAGGAAGTCAATTGATAGCATTCTTGGGGGATCCTCCAAGCCTCCAAGTGTTCAGGAACCAGTGATAAAAAGTAAATGATAGTGAGGTCGTACAGAAAGACCCTACAAGTGATTAGGTAGTTAATACTTAATAGTCATACTGATAATCAAAGACCAAATCAAAATAGCTGATGTTAAACCCACAGGTACACGGTCGAAAAGATGTGATCCATCCCAGACCATTTATAATCAACTAAAGATCACAGCTTCAATCGGATGAAACATCTAGTTCATCGATTCATTTATCAGGGCCAACAGGAACTGCAGTTGTCTCTATGCCAGCGCTCCCAATAAACCCCGCTTGTTTCGAGCATCAACCCAGCGAATCTCGATGAAATTAGTGTGTCTAAAGCAGATATCCCACCTGCATACGATCCGCAAAGCCTATTGGTGTCATTCCCAATTATCTCAAAGAAATCCCTCTTCACCTCTGCTAGCAACTGAGCCCTCCTCTCCTCCCAGCTCGAAAGAAATCTATTCCTTCCTGAGCCCTGACTCTACCCCAAGGCCACAAATCTCAATAGCTCGCAGTAAAGGAGCAGTTCTCCTCTCCGATATGGGAACAAACAAAGAAATCCATCGAAATTTCTTGAAACAAGGCGGCGGCATCTTGAAACACAACTACTATGAAGAAGGAATTAAAGGGGAAGAGGTTGCGTCTCCAGTACCTGGAACTCGGTCTCCATGTTGGAACTTGGAACTCGGTCCTTGATTCGTGCTCTCCTTTCGTATCGTCGGAAATAAACTCGGACCTTCTCCCCTCGAACTCGAAAACGTAGGAAGAGCTGCTACTAATACGCTGGCTTCGGCTGGGCGGAGTGGTTTGTGGCTTTGTGCATATAGGCCCAAGGAGAATACTGCAAATTCGATTCCTCCATGGACCGTGCTGAGATTTTCTCTTATTCTTTCTGGGATAACGGACGGTGCTAAAAAAAGAGTGGCCACACGCCAACACAACACACATTATCGACACAAGTGTTGCTGTTGCATGGTTTGTGCTAGTTTCTGCTGCGGAATTCTACTGCTTCCTCCATTTTAAATTATAAGATATTTTAGTTTTTATAGATATATAGATAGTAAAATTAATTTAGAAAAATAAAAACATCTTATAATTTAGAACATTATAAGTATCTAGTATATGTTCCATGTTATTGTTGTCGTGTCTTCAAATATATACATTGGAATGTAACAATGAGTTTATATATTACTCCCTTGGTTTAAAAATTATAATTAAAAATATAATTCTATAATAGTATTGAGTCAAACCATTTTAAGTTTGGCCAAAATAAACTAAAAATGCATTGATATTATGATCTAAAATAAATGTCATTAGATTCATCATGAATATATTTTCATAGTATATATATACTCTCTCAATTTTTATTTACATGCGCATTAGGTTTGTCCTAAGTCAAATATATGTACTTTGACTATTGATTTTAGAATATATATATATATATACAGGTTCATGACATAACATTTATGTGATTTTAGAATATATATATATATATACAGGTTCATGACATAACATTTATGTTTTTAGATTCACCATGAAAATGAAAAATACTTTCATAATATATAATTTATAGTTAGTAAAATTATAAGGATTTTTCAAAATAGATGGTCAAAAATAGTAATGTTTGACTTAGAACAAACCAAATGTGACATGTAAAAAAACTGAGAGAGCACACATTTTGTGTGATAAATATTAATATTTTTTCTACAAATTTGGTTAAATTCTAGATAATTTTGACTAAGCTAAGATCTAAAATTGCATCATCTGTTGGACACGAGGTAATACTAGATATTAGAGTTATTTTGGGGTGCTTGTGTGGAATTCTAATACTTGAAAAACATACTTACTCTGATAAAAATATAAGTCCATTCAACCATGGCTAATATATGATTAATCACTTCCTTCATTATGAAATCTCCCTATTTTTAATGTAATACCGCGGCCGTTTGTTTTTTCAGAACGGAGTGTCAAGTACCCTGGCATGGCTCCCCCGGGTGCAAGGCGGCAAGATGCGCGCGGTCAGAGCCGGATGCATTGCGGCAGCCACGCAACGCAAGATCCACGCCGCGCTCCTCGTTGCCCCTCACTCTGTCTCTGGCAACTGGCAAGTGGCATCCCGCCGAGACTGCAAGGCTTCGCGGCGCACTGAACCTGGACATATAAGGGCGCAGTCGCAAAAGAAGAAAACCAGATGGATCCGGTTAACCACAATATATTTGACCAACCCAGCCCATATAGATGGGATCCATAATAGTGGTTAACAGCTAAGTTATATGACACAACGTATTTTGACTAGTTACAGATATAAAAGAAAATACAAAATCTCACAATCTTCACTTTCCACATAATACAAATAATGGTCCTCTATCAGCTAAGATGAAAAATATTATTGGCTAATTTATTATGAGAGAAAAACATTGTTCGTTCGCTGAAAAAATACGGCTCATAAGACAAACGAACATAGCTAATATTATTTATTGTCTTATGGGACTGACCATAGTTCCATGAGTATCTTTTTGTTATTTCTCTCCTATAGACTACTCATATAATATTTTAGTTACCTTGTATTAAATATTTTATTGGCTATAGATTACTTTCAGGCTATACTGTGGTTGTCCTTAGATCGGACTTTGTATGTCTTTGCTGTGCAGTCGTTGGAGATGAAGTCGGCTGTTCGGCTTATGGTTTTTCAGCTGAGATAAGTCGGTCGAAAATAATTTATTGCGAAAGAAAAATATTATTCTATAACTTATAAGCACGATAAGTTCAAGCGAAGGAGTCGGACCTCGTCAAGCCAGGGTATCGCGCTGCCGACAAAAACATAACCATAACAAGTCTTGGATATGAACGGAATGGCTAGCAGTATCTGCTGACCGTGACACTAGCAGATAGCGTCACATTTTTCTAGCACATACTCCGAGCAAGGAGCAATATTAACCGAAGCAGTGACGCTTCTACTTATTTTCTCCGGTTCTGGATTCAGGGCCCCCATCGGATTGTATGAAAAACGTAATATTTCCATTCCTATGAATTGAGGGGTACTGTAGCGCTGTTTGGTTCATAGAAATTCTTCGTCGAAAAAACATAGACAACTTTCCAACATTCGCTCAAACCTCATTACTTCTTTGTTCCTATGTTTTTTCTGCAGTTCATCCATACACATATTTTTATAAAATTCATGTAGTTTTCATCCTCTATTTTGCATATGCATTCCTATTCTATTCATGTGTTTTTTGTATTCCTGTATTTTTTTTTCAATCTTGTGTTCCATAGAGGGCCTCAAAATGTGACTAGAGCTTAAAAAATGAACTCATGTATGTTGGGTCAAAATAGGGACCAAAGGTCCAGGGTTGATGAAAGAACCACTCAACCATAGTACATGGAGACGGGAGACGGAGGGAGGAACCATAAATTGCAACTCTGGTTCTATGTATATAAAAAACAGCTCCGGTTCCTCTTGCATGCAAAAAAAAACTTTTCCTCATGAGATGTTTAGAGATGTTTCGTAGGGCTCCGCTAACTCCTTTGCGGAGTCAGAGCCAGAGGCAAAAAGATATAGAGAACCAAAACCCATGACCTTAAACACCTGCCTCTCCAACAAGCTAACCTTATACAACTGCATCGTCGGGAAATTCTAAATATGCCCTCACAAACACATGCATACACTACCCATCTAGGGGCATTTCCGTCCAATTTTATCTATCTATCAAACTTGCCTTACCTTCATGATTTTTTTTAGGAAAACAGGAGGGACGAGCCCCTACTGAAAATCAATTAAGTAAAGAAAACAAAGTGCAGTTACAAAGGCAGCATGGGAAAGAGACTTTTATAAGAAAAAAAAGGAGATAAACAAAGTCAGGCTCAGAAGATTAAACAAGATTGTGTAATCATGATACAATGGGAAAATAGCTTCTTTTTGGGCGTAGTAGAAACAGAGTAAACTCTGACTTAAATTCTCTCTTTGAGTCTTCGAGCGAAGGCAGCAGATGATTAAAGATGAGGCCAACCTTTTTCATGATTTAGCTGCCACGCTGATGTGTTCCTTCCAGCCTTCCAGATAATACGTTTTAAGTACGTACTTTACACAAGACCCCATTGCTGCAACCACAAGAACTTAAAGACTACTAGACAAATCACCATACGGAAAGACCACTACACTGTGCGTTCCCATAATTTGCAGTTTTATGTGCACACATTGACTGAACATGCATCAAGGTTTCATGACTCGTGATGATACAACACGGTTTTGTCAAAACCATATGATGATACTATGATGTACATGAATCCAAGTGATCATATATTTGTATAAACCGGAAAGGCAAAAACAGATTCAGTGTGCTTCAAGAGCAAATCCATTGCCCGCACTCACATTCTTGACATACTCTTGCCTAGCCAGATGGTCCTCCTGAGGCCGGTTTAATGCGGTCCAGACTGGTTCCCCAATGAAAAGCCTCATGAGCTGCACATGTAAAAGCACCAGAATTTAATATTAAGAAATGTAATTAAAATAGATGATCTCTATAAAGAAAATTTGAAAAATACAACCTATCAAAGTTCTTAATTTTAAAGAAAAACGTTACTACCACATACTTCCTACCAATACAATTGGCATGTTCTTAATTGTTCAATCATGTAGTCATTGCCTTAGTTCATGAAATGGATCTCAGGATGAAACCTTTGTTCCATTATCTAAAAAATGAGTTGTATTCATGATTGTGTCACAAAGAGATCACCAGTTGATCAAATTAATAGCTCCTACGATCCTAAGTGTGAAGTGTAAAATAAATGAGGACAATGATATGGGGAACACCACACCCTGACACCCCTTTGGGTCGGGTGACTTTCATATATATAGGCCGAACCGGCTTGTGTTACAAGACATGTGTACAACACATTTACACATAGATCATGTTGGTACCTTCGTGTATTTGGCGCTGTCAAGGGTGAACCGATGATATATTCCAGCTGGTAGGATGATCATGTCTCCTTCCTTTATCCAGATTCGAATCCACTTGTCATCTTTGTCGCGGACATCAAAGTACCCACTGCCCTCCAAGCAATAGCGGATCTCTTCGTCAGGATGCATGTGCTCACGGAAGAAGTTCTTCACCTTCTCCTCATAGTTTTCCAGTTTGTCGGGACATATCTCAATAAGATCCTTCAGAAACAACACATATTCAGGTAATATATCATACACAAGACGTGCAGAACACAGCATAAGAGATTCAGAAAGCAATTGGGATTATGGGAGACTAGTTACTACAAACCATGTAACTGTATCCTCTGTCTTTGCGGATTTTCACTAGCTCCTCCTCGCTTTCAGATTTCTTAGGGTCCAAATGCCAATACAGCACGCCAACATCTGCAAAACAGGATATCTACGTTGCTTAATTGCATAACAAAGCAGGTCCAGAACAAGGGCTTATTGGACTTTCTGAACACCCTGCTTGTGGGTAGCTGTAGTCAGATTTAGTACTAATTTGACACCTTAATGGCCACACAGTCAAGTCAGGAACCAAGGAGGTCACTTTGCCCTTGTCTGGAATCTGACTAGCTCACAGAAACTTTCACGAAGTACAGTAGAATTTTGCAGGTATGGCTGCAAAAATATGCTTGACTAAATTCATGCCCCAAGTTTATTTGCTGAGAGCAATTGCAGAGGAGCCATACATATTTGAACAAAAATGGACTTCTGTCTACAGAATCGGAATTTCCAGGAAGCACTGATAATGCTGATCGAATCAGAATTTGACAGCAAAGTGCAACTAAGTCTCTGTTGATCTAAGAACGTCCACTGAAACCCAAACGTGTACGGAAATATATCGAAACCGTCTGATGAAGTAATTGCGTACGACTTCCGTCTTCAAACAGGTGTGTTTGCAACAAAGCAGAAAGGCTTACCAATTTCGCAGTAACAGCGAAAAGCCTTGAATATATCCTCGTAACGAAAGGACAATCTTATTTCCGACAAATCAATAAGGAGCAAGCCGCAGATTGGGTCGAACTTTAGGTTTAGAGGGGCGCGGGGTACCAAATACGAAATTACCAAGCAATAATCCACATGAGCACCTTACCTTCAAGCTTAGAGAGCGGCAGGAATTCCCTGGGTCGTTGGAGGTCCTCGCCGTTCTCCGCCACGACCCACGCCTAATGTTGAAAGCAGATGAGCACGAGGAATAAATGGCACAAGGCACAACAGAAACGCATCGAGACCCCTAGAGACGATCCAGCCCATACCTGCGGAGCCATGCCGAGTGGAATTGGAGCAGCGGAACTGGGAGCTCTCTCGCTTGGCTTTTGGATTGGGATGCGCCGCCCTGTGCGTGTAGAAGAAGTCAACGAACGGAGGACGGATGGCTAACAGTGCCCCGTGGAGTGGGTTCCTGCAGAACCCAGATTGTTCCTCGGTTGGTTTTTGTGCCGTGTGGCTGTACGAGGCCTTGTTTAGTTTGTAGACGTAAAGTTTTGGGTGTTAGGTAGGCGCAGAGGTGTTTGATCCTAATAAAAAAATAAAGTATTGAATTTATTAGTAAATCGTTAAACGAATTTATTAAATTTAATTAATTTATTATTAGCACATGTGTATTTTGGTATTTTATTGTTAAATTATGGACTAATTAAGTTTAAAAGATTTGTCTCGTAAAGTAGTCGTAATCTGTATAATTAGTTATTTTTTAGTCTATATTTAATACTCTATACATATATCTAGGATATCCTGTGGTAGAGCTTGAAGAGAGCCGCAGTACACGATGGAAATTGGAGTTATTATTATTATTACTGATCCGGAACCGAAGGGCAAGTTGTCACTGTGGTTAAGCGGAAGAAGTCTAAGGGGGTGTTTGGTTCTTTAATCGCTCCTAAAATTTATGTCACATCAAATATTTAGAGGCTAATAAGGAGTATTAAATATAAATTAATTACAAAACCAATTACATAGATGGAGGCTAATTTCCGAGACGAATTTTTTAAGCCTAATTAATCTATCATTAGCACATGTTTACTGTAGCACAACGTTGTCAAATCATGGACTAATTAGGCTTAAAAGATTCGCTCTCAAATTAGTCGCAAGTTGTGCAATTAGTTTTGTAATTAGTCTATATTTAATACTCCATGCATGTATCAAACATTTAATGTGACAGGAATTTTAGGAGGAGGGGAAGGAACCAAACAGGCCCTAATTTCCCTCCCTGGATCATCCGATTTTTCTCCTGATCTATAGAATTAGTTTTTTAAATTCTCCTTAGCATTTAAAAGGTAATTGTTTATTTTTGCACTTTGAGTTGGCAGTGGTTTTGCTCATATTAGGCCACGTTGACTAAGTTAAAATTTTAAGAAGGTAGATGGGACTAAAAATTATTTATAAAAAAATATCTAAATCTAAAAGCTCATAAAAATAAAATTTAAAAAATTATCTAAATATCTGGTATTGCTGCGCTAGCTAAGTACATGAGTGAACCGATAATATGAGAGTGCCTCAATTGATCTCTAGCCATCCTCTTGTTCTTTTTCAAAGTCACACTGAGATCATAACATGTTGGAGAAGGCTCGCTATCTATAAAGCTGAACCAGTTAAAGATCTTCTCAACATAGTGAGATTGCAACAAAGTAATCCCACTCTGACCCTTAATAAGCTTGATGTTTAGAATCACATCAGTTTCTCTCAGATCTTTCATGTCAAAACTTATTGACAGAAAAGACTTGACCTCATTAATTACATCAATGTTTGTACCAAGATTAGAATATCATCACTATACAAATATATTATAACATATTCACCCCCACCATGTCGATAGTACACACCTACCAGCCTCATTAATGGCAAAGCTCACCGTGGTTAAAGTTGTGTCAAACTTCTCGTGCCATTGATTAGGTGCCTGATTGAAGCCATATAAAGATTTCATAACTTACATACCTTGCGCTCTTCATCTTTTACTACAAACCATCAAGCTAATCCATATAGATCTCCTCATCCAACTCTCCATTAAGAAAGTCGTCTTCACGTCCATTTGATGAAGGAGAAGACCATATGACGCAACTAGGGAAAATCACTCGAATAGTGGCCATTTTAGCAACAGGTAAATAAGTATCAAAGAAATACCTAGCTTTCTTCTAGGTATAACCCTTAGCCACAAGCCGAACCTTGTACTTGTCAATAGTATCATCAGGCTTAAGCTTCTTGCACACGTGATGCACCATATGTAGCATTCAGATTACCCCACAATGCCTTCGCATCTGTTATGTACAAGAACACATCTACCAAATGATCAACAAGGACATCAAGAACTGCTCCAAAAAGATACCATTGGTTTCCTAGAATCTTCTCTGATCTTCTTTAGAGATATTTTGCTCGGGCATGCTAGAGCTAACCCATAACACTTTCATGTCCTGTAGCCAGAGCATGGCCTTGACTTTCCACCACTTAAAGTGTGCACCGAAAAAAATTTCCGGCCCCAGCACATCAGCAAAATCAGCCATAGTTAATTCAGAAAAGACCAACAATTAGATTTTTGGATTATTGAGAAAGTAGGTAATTTCTAGATTAAAACAAGAATATAAATCATTACAATCTCAGATACTAGCATGTAAAATCCTAACAAACTAATTAGATTGAACAACATGAACAATGACATGATGAATAGCAACATGATTAAAACAACATGCATACAATAAATAGATTGGATCACGTTGCGTGTACCTTTCGTTTGAAGAAGGAGACGTCGTCACAAGTGGTGGAGACACAGTTGCTGGTGGTGGTGAATGATTGTCGACTAGCGGTGGTGGAACGTTGCCATTGAAGATGTAACAAACCTGCTGGCGATGGAGACGACGTCCCGACGCAGCCTTTGGAAGATGAGCTATCGTGGAGGTCAAACCCTAGTTCGATTAGATGCGTTTTGGTGCTGGCTGATAGGCTGCTTATATAGGCCTGTCCAACCTGATCTCGTGTCACGATTACAATTTAAACCGTTAGAACTACTATCCGCAAATTTAAAGGCCAAGAAACCAAAAATTAAAACTACAAAAGAGGCTATGCCCCAACCAAGAAACCAAAAACTAAACATGCAAAAAGAGGCTATGCCCTGCAAGGTCGGGGGGGGGCAAATTTTGGCAGACCATTCACACAGGTGTCGCGTGTCCACACCCTTTGTCGTGCCTAGTCTAGGGAGGCCCGATGAGGCGAGTGAGCGAGCACGTGTGGGCTTCCTTTCTCCTTCTCGCACTAGAATTGAGCGAGTGGAGACGACTTACATACTTAAGTATGACAACCTCCACTTCCACCAAGTAAGGTGGGACTAAAAAAATTCTCACACTACTCTTTGCGCACATGAATGGACCTTTGAGATTTCTTCATGGTAATTTTAGAATTCTATTTGGGCCTAAGCCCACGTATGTTCCAACAATCCCTCACCAGATCTCAAATGCCCATTTAGCAGGGTATGTGAGTATGGTTAACTCTTTGTTTTCTTTTCTCTGGGGATGCTGTCGTTGCTGGACCATGTAGGCTGCCATGGCCCATGGCAGACGCGGCCCAAAGGCTTAGCTAGGCTTAGATTCGGTCCATGCGTCCATCCGATTCCTCTATCTTCTCATCTCCGCCGTTGTTGACGGTCATTAACATCAATTATAAACCATCAATATAACCTGCATATATACATAATTCCATCACCAAACATAGGTCTAAGAGTTTAAACAAATAAATTTTATGAGTTTTGGTGAATCTGTGTTTTTAGCAGAGTTTATCCAGAAAACCGTCAAGGTGGACCTATTAGTCAAAATAAATCACATTTATCCACGACAAACCGACTTGGGAAGACTCTAGAACACTCTAGAAGACAACTCACCGAGACCCATGCCTAGAGGCTGACATGTGGGCCGGTCGGCCCCACCTACAGGCTAGCCGGCCGGCCCATGGGACCCACCTATCATGCTCTGCATCGACGTCGGTTCTTCCACCGTCATTGATCAGGTCCAATCAACGCCGTTGCTTTAAGTCAGTTTGATCTAAGGGCTCAGGATTGATCACTCCCCTTATATATAGCAGCCTCTACCCCCTCCCTAAAGCCATTCTGAAACCCTAATTCATATCCCCCTCATCAGGATTAGAGTCAACTATCAAGAGAAGATGAGTCCTCCATAGGATCTGGTCTTGTAACTAGAAATAGTGAGATAGAGAGTGAGGGAAGAGTTTGGAGAAAGTGCCGGCCTGTCGGTGCTCTGTACGGCTTGTACCATGGCGGATTCAAGTTCTACTTGAACTTCCATCTGTGATTTCTCTGGTAATCAACTTCTGATTTGTAGGATCTCTAGGAAGATAAAGAAGGCCTAGAGGGGGGGTGAATAGGCCTGTAAAAAATCAACTCAAAACTCTGTCAGAACAGAGGGCGGCACTACCGGCCTGTAGGGTGGCACTGCCACTCTTCGAAAATAAATCTAACACAGCTGAGATTTTACAGAGATGAACCTGACCCCATTAGCTGCTTAATCCTATAATAGAAAGATAAGATCCAGTTCGAAGACTGAATACCACAGAAACTCCACACAAGAGTGGATTGAGCCACCAAACCCTAACACCAGCTAGCAAAGAGCTAAACCAGTAAGTAAACAAGATGAAGCACGCGAGACACAAGATTTATCCCATGGTTCAGCTCACCACAAAGGTTTGCCTAAGTCCACGCTGTTGAGGAAGCCACAAAAGGCTTGGGCTTGCCACAAAGGCTTGCCTTACCCTCGTTCTCAAATCAAGAGGATGAACTCTTGAAGTGAGAGGTAATTTCTTAGCTCCGAGAATAAGGTTACAAACCTCTCAAGGCTGCCACATGAGTTAGCAAGCCCAAGGGTGACGCCTAGCCAGCTAGGAGCAAGCTCCAAGAGTAACAAACCCTAGAATCTTCGGCCAAACATGAACCAAATGCTCTTAGACTTTGGAAATCGGTGGATCTGCTCTCCAATCGAGTTTTGCTGCCTTTTCTCTCAAGTTTTGAAGGTTGGAATCAAGGATTTGCTTGAGGGATGGAGGAGCAACAATGGAGGAGAGAGGGTGAGCTTTGATTCTGTTCTGTTTCGAGCAGAATGGCTGAGTGAAGTAGATAACCGTTGTGGGCTGGGCTTGAAGGGTATAAATACCCCTTGGGTCTAACGGTCAGTTAAGGGCAGCACTACCGCTCTTAACAGGGCGGCACTGCCGTCCTAGCCAAAATAGGTAAGTTGAGGTGAAATTTGGCTGGCTGTTTTGACTAGTTGAGAGGATGTAAATCAGAGAATTTGAGCATCTGGTTCAACAGTTGACCAACTGTCCTAAAATCCCTCTTAATAGTACGGCTTTCCCTAAACTCAATTTCAAAACATAAAAGAATTTAAACCTTCTTTGAGCTAGGTCTAGCCACCTTTTGTAATTAGGACACCTGCAACCTATACATCATCCTCATTTTTCGATTCCCTGCTTGTCATCTCGATAAATCTCATTAGTCCTCTAATTTGGTGGTCATCTATGCCAAAACCCACAATAGGACTTGATTGCACTTACAATCTCCCCGTTTTTGGTGATTGATGACAACCCAATTAGAGCTTACAAAAGATATGAAATCTAAACTAAGATTTTCGAACCATGGGTGTAGGAGCCTCCCCCTAAATATGTGAATAGAGATTTGAATTCTCAATTTGGCATGAAAGGCCACGATTCACATTTTAGGTGTGATGGGAACCTCCCCCTACATCCATGCCTGTTGTGGGGTGCTGAATAAAGTGTCACAGGAATAAACGTGATGCATATGATAGGTTATATCAGTTCAAGCACACAAGACCCTGGCTGATACAGCATAGGGCGACACTGCCGGCCTCAGAGGGCGGCACTGTCGTCCTGACTATATCGGTCAGGTAACAATCAGGTTCCTACAGTAGATCATATGAATATAAAACAATCTAAACTCAGAATATGACAAGCTAAAATAGTAACCATGAATACATGTCCATATCCGAAGCAAATTAAGTCACAAAGTAGCTTATTACATAAAATAGAGTTTTGAGTGACTCTCAAACTCACAACCTAACAACTACTTCTCATAGGATCTGGACATAAAGCGCAGCTGCAGAGAACTCATGGCGTCAAAAATCTGTTGACCCCTCTAATGTTCTCCCCCTTTGGCATCAAGTACCAAAAAAAGAAGAAAAAGAAGAAAAGTCACTCGTCATTGTCGGAGTCGATGCGGGCATGTCCTGCGACGTGGGTGTGTGAAGTGAAGCGTGCTGAATGTCACGGAGGAGTTGCCCTAGCTGAAGTAGAAGGACCTGGCTGATCCGTTGAAGAACGCGGTCTCCTAGAATATGTGCGAAATAAGGCTGCCTGAACCTGTGGATCGGCCTCTGTGGAGTGAATCTCTGCACCAAGGTCCTGCTGCCTTAGGGGCTGCTCAAAATGTTGCCCCTGTGGGTACCCGTAGTACTGACTGAACGGCTCATATGAGTGCCCATACTGCTGATCATCTGGCTATTCATAATGGTGCTTATGTGGCTGATCCTGCTCCTCGTCAGAGGAAGAAAGGCGAGGCAAGTTAGGAAACTGAGGTGGTGACTGCACTGGTGGAAGGGGTGGCAGCCCCGCCATCTCCCTAGCATGCCTCACTGCTTCCCTATTTTCCATTCTATCCTCATAAGCAGTCTGTGAAGCATATGCACAATGAGCAAAGATTGCCTTCATCCATGCACTTATCTTCCCCCACTTTGACTTCTTCTTTTGTTCCCTAGCCCTGGACGGCTCAGGAATATCTCTATGTGCAGCTCTAGAAGAGTGAAAGCCTGCTGCCCCACTATCTCCATGTCCTCCAGAACAAGTGCACTGAGTAGCTGACCCAAGTCCCCCTAAGCAACTATGGGTCTTTTTTATCTTGTAAACAGTGTGCTCACAATCCTTAGAGAACCACATGCCAGTCACTCTCTCAATCACAAACATGAGGTAAGGAGCATAGGGCAAAGATCTCCTCCCATCATCCATGGCATATGCTAGCTCAATCCAAATAAACCTTGGAACATTAAACTTTTCACTACTGGGAAACCTAGACAACACATTAGTGATGTAGTCGTTCAAATCTGTTACATTGTCTTTGGGGTTAAGAGTGATGCTGAAAAGATTGTTCATGATGTAATAGAAGCTCTTGAGCTTGGTCCTTGACCAATCAGGAACTGCAAGATTTTGATTCTCCCACATGAAGCTTACTTCCACTGGCTCAAGACGACGTACATTATGAATCCTCTCATATCCCCTGTGGATGTGTCCAAAACCAAGAATACGACAGAAGGTGACAAAATTAATGCGATAATGTCACCCATCAGTCATCCAATGAAGCTCATTCACTTTCCTGTTCCAATAGTAAGTGGCATGGAACTGTGCAAGAATCTCCCTATTTCAATCATGCCTGAAACTCATGATATATGTCATCTCAAAGCGGTCACAGGTCTTGATGGCTGCAGCAAACTCATGATCATCCCTACTCTGCAAGTCACCAAAATCAATGTACTACATCTTGCTGATCTTGCCCTTTGGCTTAGACATGATGACTGTGGCATAAAAATCAAATTGGAAAGCATTTCAAAATCTATAATCAATGCCACTGGACCTGTTAGAGGAGTAATGATCAATCTCTCTAGCTTTACCTATCTTCTTCCAACTCATGGAATAATCAAGAACTGTATGATTGTCACTGTTTTGGGGAGGATTGAGGTTGAACCCATCAGTGTTTTCTCTCATGTAGCTGCTATCAAACTCTAAAATGTGCAGAGGAGAATCAGGCCACACATGAATGGTCCTTCCCATCCTCTGAATTCTTTCTTCTTCAGCAAGGTCTTCATCAAGATTTCTATCACTGGGAATATAGCTTGCCTGTCCCCTGCCTCTCTTGACCTTTTGCTTAGTTGACATCACCTTCCTTTTTCCTTGGTCCATCTTGCTTCCAAAATGATGGAATGGAGGAAGAAGAGGAGAAAGGGCTCGGCTAGGAGCTTCCTGCAGGGGGCCAGCGACGAGGAGACTTAGCCGGCTATAGGGGCGGCACTGCCGGGGTGGAAGACCGCAAGGAACAGCGACGGTGCGTGCTTGAGAGAGAAAGAGAGAGACGCACGGGCATCGGCATCAGCTGGGAGAGAAGGAAAGAGTTGGGTCGGGGGCCAGAGAATAGAATAGATAGAAGAAAACGGGCCCCGCAACCCAGTCAAAATTGGCAGAAAACGGCTCAGTTTTCAGAGGGCGGCACTGCCGGCCATTATGGGCAGCACTGCCGCCCTGCCAATTTTGCAGGGATTACGCTAAAACTTTATGACCTCCTTTATCTCAGATATGGATATATATTATCTAAATATCATGACCAGTAAGCAATCAACAATACAGACAATGGTCATGACACTTAGTTGGCCTTTTGAAATGGTTTTGAAACACAATATAATATCTTTTTAAATTATTTTCCTATGTCGCTAGGTTGTCAAACCGAGGTGTGCCATATTTCAAACCACGTTACGAGAATCAAGTATATTTAGCTCACTACGCAAAGCACAAAACCTTGACTCATCGAGAGGCTTAGTGAAGATATCGGCTAGTTGTTTTTCGGTGCTCACATGACGAATTTCGATATCTCCTTTGGTTTCGTGGTCTCTCAGGAAGTGATGTCGGATGTCTATATGTTTGGTTCTTGAGTGGCTTACGAGATTGTTTGCAAGCTTTATGACACTTTCATTGTGACACAAGAGTGGGATTTTGGTGAATTGACATCCGAAATCACGAAGGGTTTGCCTCATACAAAGTAGTTGAGCACAACATGCACCCGCTGCAACATACTCGGCCTCGGCGGTGGAAAGGGCTACACAATTTTGTTTCTTTGAACTTCAAGACACTAGGGACCGTCCAAGGAATTGACATGTCCCCAAAGTGCTTTTTCTATCTACCTTGCAACCGGCATAATCGGAATCCGAATAGCCAAGTAGATTGAACTTGGAACCCTTGGGATACCACAAGCCAAGGTTAGGAGTGTGTACTAAATATCTCAAGATTCTTTTAACAGCCACTAAATGACACTCTTTCGGGTTGGCTTGAAATCTAGCACACATGCACACACTAAGCATTATGTCCGGCCTAGATGCACGTAAGTAAAGTAGAGAGCCGATCATGGAGCGATATACCTTGATGTCCATGACTTTCTCTTCTTCATTTAGATCAAGATGTCCATTGGTTGGCATGAGAGTTTTGATAGGCTTGGCATTCACCATGTCGAACTTTCTTAGCATATCATGGGTGTACTTGGTTTGGCTAATGAACGTCCCTTCCTTCATTTGCTTGATTTGAAATCCAAGGAAGAACTTCAACTCACCCATCATGGACATCTCAAATCTCTTAGTCATGATCCTACTAAACTCCTCACAATACACATGGTTAGTACTACCAAATATTATGTCATCGACATATATTTGGCACACAAATATATCATTTCCAACTTTGTGAGTAAAGAGTGTAGGGTCAGCTTTGCCTATTTCAAAGCCTTGTTTGAGCAAGAATTCCTTAAGGCATTCATACCATGCTCTTGGTGCTTGCTTAAGCCCATAGAGCGCCTTTTGGAGTTTATAGACATGGTTGGGGAACTTGGGATCTTCAAACCCTAGTGGCTTCTCCACATACACCAACTCTTGTATTGGGCCGTTGAGGAATGCACTCTTGACATCCATTTGGTACAGCTTAAAGTCATGATGGGCAGCAAAGGCTAGAAGCATTTGAATTGCTTCAAGTCTTGCCACCGGTGCATATGTTTCTTCAAAGTCTAAGCCCTCTACTTGAGTGAAGCCTTGGGCCACCAATCTTGCCTTGTTCCTTGTCACCACACCATTTTCATCTTGCTTATTGCGGAAGACCCACTTGGTACCAATGACATTGGTATTGGGCCTTTCCACCAAGTTTCATACTTGATTTCTCTCGAAGTTGTTGAGCTCTTCTTGCATGGCCATGACCCAATCCGGATCTCCAAGTGCTTGTTCTACCTTGAGAGGTTCCAAAGAGGAAACAAATGAGTAACATTGGTAAAAATTTGCTAAATGTGAATGAGTTGTTACCCCTTTCGAATGCTCCCAAGGATGTTGTCAACGGGGTGATCCCGTTGTATAGTTTGATGTAGCCTTGGATGCTCAACACATCCTTGTTCTTCTTCTGGACCTTTAGCTTCTTCTTATTCAAAGATAGGCTCCAAGTTGAGCCCTTGAAGTGGTGGAGTAGGAGTTAAAGGAGCTACTGCTGAGGTGGATGGGGCGGCACTGCTGCCCTCAGGGGCGGCACTACCGCCTTGCTGATTTTCAGTAGGTGAGTGCTGCCCTTGTCGATGGAGTACGTCAGCGGAAATTTGTGTAGCAACAGCCTGGGGATCCTCATCATCAGTGGCTCGATCTTCTTGTGGCCTAATGTCGCCTATAGCCATTTGCTTGATTGCCTCACATGGTGGATCCTCCTTTTCTACAACACTTGAATCAACTTGCTCCACTTGAGAGTCATTAGATTCATCAAATGTCACATCTACCGTGACTTCAACTCTACCCATGGTTTTGTTGAAGACACGATAGGCATGCTCATTTGATCCATAACAAAGAAGAATGCCTTCATCGACTTTAGGTGTGAATTTAGAGGTTTTGGGTCTTTTGTTAAGTATAAAACACTTGCACCCAAACACTCTAAAGTATGACACCTTTGGTTTGTTACCGGTTAGAAGCTTATATGAAGTCTTCTTGAGTTTGTTGTGTAAGTAGAGGTGGTTGATGGCATGGCAAGCAGTGTTGATGGCGTCACTCTAAAAGAGGTCCGATGTCTTGTACTCATCTAGCATTGTCCTTGCCATATCAATAAGTGTACGGTTCTTCCTCTCTACTACACCATTTTATTGAGGGGTGTAAGGAGTTGAAAACTCATGCTTGATGCCCTCATCATCAAGAAACTCTTCAACTAGAGTATTCTTGAATTCAATCCCATTGTCACTTCTCATCTTCTTGATAGGAAGACCGAACTCTCTTTGTGCCCTTCTCATAAATATCTTGACTTTGTCTTGCACCTGGGACTTATCATAAACAAAGAACACCCAAGTGAAATGGGAATAATCATCAACAATAACTAGATCATATTTGTTACCCCCGATGCTTAGGTAGGCGACTGGTCCAAAGAGATCCATGTGAATCAACTCCAACGGTTGTGTGGTGGTCATGATGCTCTTTGGTGGGTGAGGTACACCTACTTGCTTTCTAGCTTGGCAAGCACTATAAATCCTGTCTTTCTCAAATTGAGTATTGGTTAGTCCAAGGATGTGGTTGTCTTTTAGAAGTTTGGCCAAGTTTCTCATCCCAACATGAGCTAGTCGGCGATGCCATAGCCAACCTATACTAGATTTTGCCACTAAACAGGTCTCAAGCTTAGCTTTCCTTTTGCTAAAATCAACTAGGTAAAGCTTGTTCTTGAGGCGACCCATAAAGACAATAGAGGAATCCTCCCTCTTAGAGACTTCCACACCCTTATCCATGAAGAGACAATTGTAGCCCATCTCACATAATTGAGAGACGGACAACAGATTGTACTTCAAGGAATCAACATGTAAGATATTTATAATTGAATGATCAAGTGTAATAGCTACTTTACCAAGTCCAATCACACCCCATTTTGAATTGTCACCAAATATGATATTCTCATCTGAATTTATAGTTGGGGAATATGATGAGAACATACTCCTTTCTCTGGTCATATGATTTGTACAGCCGCTGTCAAGTGCCCAACTTGACCCACCGGAGGAGTATGCCTGCAACACAAGTTTAGTTCCTAGTTTTAGGTCCCCAAATATTCTTGGGGCCTTGTACGTTAGTCATAAGAACTTTAGGAACCTAAATGAAAGCATTAAGATAAACATTTCAACCATTGCCAACAAACTTGGCAAACACTTCCCCCTTGCTGTTGTGCTATAAAACAAAGTTAGAATTCAAACATTGTTGAAGTATTTTTGCCTTTGGTTGATAAGCATATCTATTTAGAGTGACCTAGATAGATTTCTTTGGTTTCTGGACAACCTGCTCAGGATGAGACACCTTCTTCTTAGGCTTGACATGAGCAGAGAAGGAGGAGGTGGTCTTCCCTTTTCTGTGGGGGGTGGCACTGCCGCCCTTCACAGCGGCACTGCTGCCCATAGGCTACGGTGTTGCTCTTGGGCTGGCCTTGTGCCACCATCTGTGCAGACCTATCTATACCTTCCTGCCCTTTGCTTATGAACTGAACACACTCATATCCATTAATTACCTTTCTCTTATTGGTTTTACCTCCATGAGTGTGCCTAAGCCCATCCTTGATGTGTGGATTTCTTCCATCTTTGTATTGCGGCCTCTTTGGTTGTTCAACTTTGCCACCAGCAGATTTGGCTCTTCGTTTTACCTTCTCACCCTTGCCATAAGACAAATGTGAGTGGTGTGGTGGTCATCATCATCGAACATGTTGTTGAAGAGCCTTGGTGTAGAGGATGGCTTTTGAATGGCCACGGTTGCAACCTTCACATCCTCATCACTTGACTCCTTAGTTGAGTCCCACTCATGCCCAATGTGTGCCTCTCCCATTTGCTTATATCTCTTTTTGTGTTCATGCTTGCCTTCATTGTTGTCCCTCTTGTATTTGTTGTCTTTCTTCTCATAGGGACACTTAGCAATGAAATGCTCGGTGCTACCACAATTGTAGCAAGTCCTCTTCTTCTTGTTTGGGAACCTTCTTTGCACTATTTTATACCCATTCCTTTTCAGCCCCTTGTGATAGTTCTTCATGAACAAAGCCATGTCATCAATCTTCATGTAATCAGCCCCATCATCTTCATCTTCACTTGAGGATAAACTTGGATCATCATTTTGTGGAGTTGACTTGATTTCCTTGGGCTGACTTGTTGATACTTGCTTGCTGCCCTTCGCCTTGTTGGAGGTGCCTTGATTGCTTAATTTATTGGCCTTGAGAGCTACTTCCTTGATTTTCATGTCTTCTAGCTTGGCTTGTAACTCACCAAGTCTTCTCCTCTCATTGGCTTCTTCGCTCGTGACTATGAGCACGACTGATATACTAGTTTTACACTCTGTAGAGGTTGTACACTTTCACTATGAGTCGTGATACCCATATGCCCGGGTTAATTACTCCCAAAACACTTTCAAGGTAAGCAGGCAGGAGTCACTATAAAGCCTTTCAAAGGTTCGTCTAACAAGTTAGGGCCGCTAGGTTTCTGTGGCATACGAATGTAGGGCTCCCCTTCCGACAGGCACAATGACATGCAGCCTATACATTGATGGACAGAGGGCGCACTATATCCAACTCGGAACACACCCCTCTTGCGCCATAAAGGTAACCTCTAACAAGTTAGAAAAGGTCCTCATACTGAGCTAAAGCCAGAGCCACATAGCCCTGACAGCTGTACTGTAAGAACCGGATGATCACTTACAGATAAGTCCTTAGGGAGAGGAATCTGAAGTATTTAGAAAGTAGCTAAACACTCCAGCCGCCTGTTTTCAAGTTGCTAAAAAGTCATATTTTAATGTTTATTGCATATACCATTAGTCAAGTTACAAGATCATGGTTTAATTGAGCACTAGCAAAGCTACCCAATGCATATCCCGTAGATGACAAGGTATAAGTTCAATTCTAGAGAATCCCTATCAAGGTGACACATGCAACATGAATTTAATGTATTAAAGTGAATAGGAAATAAGGATGATCCCATGCTATACTTGCCTTGAACAAAGTACTCCTGCTGTCCTTGCTCGTCCAAGTAGTACTCTTGGTCTCCCACGAATTGCTCACCGTCCATACTCGATAATCACAGCAACATACAAGCATCCAGAAGCAATCATGCATAGCAAACAAAAACTATAGATTAGAATAGTACACCAAACATCATAAAATCAAGATAAAAAGTTTGTAAAACGAATCTACGTCTCACTACGAACACACAAACACGAAGATCACAAAAATCAGAGCTAAAACGAAGAAGTTATGAATTAAACAAGATTTCCTTTAGTAAAATAATAGATTAAATATTAACCTCAAATTTTAAAATTTGAAAATCTACTTAACAGTAGTATGAACATGTAGATTATGGAATTACGAACCCAACGCAAGTTGAACGGATCAAATTGGAGTTAAAACGGAGATTTTATGGCTAAAAGAAGATTAGCGGCAAACTGTAAATAGGTGAAAACGTATTTTGGATCTAAACCGAAGAAACTATGCTTTCCATAGAAGAAAACTTATTCTAAATTTGCACATTGGACTATGGGTTCTATAAACAAAAACCCAAAGGCTCTTTAGAAAATATACAAGGACTGCAGGTTGAGATCTAAATAGTTGTAAGGGGTTTTTTTGCAAAAATACAGACGAAGGGGTATCGGGCTCTGTCTGCCATTGGATCTGCCTTGGACGGCTAAGATTAGATTAGAGGGAGAGAGAGAGAAGGCTGGCCAGTCGGCGAGCAACATGGCGGCGCCATGGACGGCGATGGGCGACGCTCGTCGATTTCGGTCTACGGATCACCATTGAATGAAGTAAAGGCACGAGAAGCTAGAGGATACGACGACGAACTCGTTCGGGGTACCTTAGCAAGGCGCGGAGTGGACGAAGACGATGTGGCGCATGGTGAGGCAGACGGCGTTGGTGGTGGTCTAGGTCTCGACGGCTCGGCGTCTCGGCAAGGGTGGCTACGGCTCTGGAGCTCAGGTTGGAGGCGGCGGGCACGGGGCTAGGTATTTATGAGGCGGGAGGCGGCTTGGACAGCAAGGCAACGAAGGGGGAAGTGTGGGCTGGTGCAGAGTCGGGTGGCGATGGTGGAGTCCGTCCTGGATACGGCATGGAGGAAGACAACGCTGACATATGGGGCCCGGCTGTCAGCGGAAGGAAGGAGAGAAGAGGCGCGGGCGTGGCGCGGCGGGGAACTGGGCCGTCTTGCTGGGCTTCGGCCTGTGCGGGGAGGAGAGGGGAAGGCCGAGCGGGTGGCTGGGCCGGCGGGGAGAGCAGGCCATCAGGGCCGAAATCCGAAAGAGAGAAGAGAAATCCTTTTCTATTTTCTTTTCAAATTTTCAAACCCAATTTTGAATGCAAATTCAAATCAATTTGAAATTTGATTTCAAATCACACAATACAAAAACAATATTCAGCAGCATGAATGCACACACATGATTGTAAACCTATATTTGATTTTAATTTCAGCAAAATTATTATTTTTCTAAATTCAAATGCCCACAAAAATGCATAATAAATCAAATTCTCCTATTTTGAAATGTTACAAATTTTAGGGTGTTACAACAGTGGTGGTGGAGGGGGAGGTGGTGGTGGTGGGCAAGACGGTGGGTCCGGATATGGTTCTGGTTCCGGTTCTAGTTACAGTGAAGCTGGTGGGTATGGGTCTAATGGCGGAGCATATGCTCAGGGAGGCGGTCAGGGCGGAGGTGGCGGTGGAGGACAGATGGGGCTTGGATTAGGTTATGGCTCAGCTTTTTGGTGCACGGCCAAGCCGGTGGGTATGGGTCCAATGGTGGGGCATATGCTCGGGGAGGCGGCTGTGGTGGAGGTGGCGGTGGAGGACAATATGGAGGGTCTGGGTCTGGGTCTGGCTCAGGTTCTTGGTATGGTCAGGCTGGTGGATATGGTCCTTATGGAGGAGGTATGCTCAGGGAGGTGACCAGGGTGGAGGTGGCGGCGGAGGATAGAATGGAGGGTTAGGACAAGGTTCCGGTGCTGGCTCTGGGTATGGGCAGGCTGGCGGATATAGTCGTTATGGTGGTGGATACACTCAAGCCGGTGGCCATGGTGGTGGGGGTGGAGGAAGTGGTGCAGGTGGCAGTGGATATGGAAGTGGCTCAGGGAGTGGGTCTAGGAGTACTGGCAGTGGCCACCCATAGAACTTTCTGAGGGGAACTGTTTGTGTTATGACACTATGCTGCCACATGGTTACTTAAGCAATGAGGAATAAGAAATAAAAATCCTTGTCATGTTTTGGTGTAATAAAGTTAGTGGTGCTTCATACGGATTGTGCTACTTTCAATAATGTATATGTATTTGGTTTCTTGTGTGAACTTATATATCAAGTGAATCTTACATAGAGTATATATCAAGTGAACCTTACTTTTTTTTTGACAAAAAAGGAATACAAGAAGCATCTAACTTTCATAGGCGAACGAATGAGTATAGCTATTTATAACAGACGCGCCGTACTTAGACTACAATCCATCAAACGGAGTACAAAACACGGAACAAGGAAATGAGACTAAGTCTCTATCATATTCCTTTTTTGACTCACAATATGAAGATAATTGTAGATGTATACAAACTCTAGAGAACCTAAAGGTAAAATAGAATTAGACTAGTACGAACTCTTTGCACTCCAAGTCCCTCCCATATATACATATATATTTACTCTCTTAGAATAATGCAATACACAATGGATTATTTGAGGGATAACTGAATATAGGTCAATTGGTTAGTTTCCTTATGGTAGAATACACACCAGAGTTTAAGTTCTTGACTTAACGTGAGTACTCCTATTTTCCCTCGTAGCGGTATGGTGAGTGTGTTTGAATTCACCGTATCCAGTTTTTTCCACATACTCTTTTATACTTGTCTAAAAAGCATGAAAAGGTACAAACACACATCACACTTTTGTATATAAGTAATAAACATGCATGTTTATCAACACGAACACAAATTATACTGTGATATATGAGTACTTTCTTGCATGCTGTATATATATATATATATATATATATATATATATATATATATATATATATATATATATATATATATATATATATATATATATATATATATATATATATATATATATATATATATATGCCTTTCCGGCTTCCCGGTAGCAACACAAGGATATACATTTCATAGTATCTTTATAAAAAATTCTAAAACCTAAAGTATAACTTGATGAGTAGCACTCGCAAGGACGTACAAAAAGAAATCGTGAAATACACATCGTGAAGGTGACAAGTTGGTTGATTTTCTGTTTCGCAGCAAATCTCGTGGGGAAGAAAGACCTTGTAACGTAATGTAACGTAATCACACGACCTGGACCATAGCGACGGAGACCAGCATCAGTAGTAGCAGCTGCAGAAGACTTGGGGACGAAACGGATCCTGCGATGCAAACGCACACAGCAATGGCAGCAAAGAATCAGGTACTCGGCTCATCAACAATGTACACGTACGTACGCTTGTAGTTTGAGTGCACGACTCGGTGCTGTGCACGCCATCGCGCGCCAACAAGGTCCGAAACAATTAATTCAAAAAAAAAAAAAAGAAGCTGAACCTAGGCCTCGTTTAGATTGCAAATTTTTGCAACCTGGACACTGTAGCACGTTTCGTTTGTATTTGACAAACTTTGTCCGATCATGGACTAACTAGGCTTAAAAGATCCGTCTCGTGATTTACAACCAAACTGTGTAATTAGTTATTTTTTTTACCTACATTTAATGTTTCATGCATGCGTCCAAAAATTGACGTAATGAAGAGAGAGAAAAAAACTTAGAATTTAGTGGTGATCTAAACACGGCCCTAGTGAATCATCTGTTGCATTGCCTTTTGTGCCGGAGGGAGGAGCAGATGGCCCCGGTGGCGACGGGCCGTGATCACCGGATGGAGCCGGAGCCGGCGCCGGGGGGCCGAGTCCCAGGGCGTGGCACTCGTCGCCGAGGAAACCTGCGCGGCGCGGCAGCCGGCAGGCAAAGCAAAACATATATAATAAGCAGAAGAGAATAAGCTAATACTACTCAGGCTACTCGGGTCATCATACAGTTGACGCAGGGGAGCGTGGTGAGGTTGAGCAGGTTGGAGTAGCCCGGCCGGCACTCGCAGCTGTAGCTGAAGCTCAACGGGGCGCCGCCGGCTCCGCAGCTCACGACGGAGCAGACTGCACGCGCGCCCGCGCATCCAACAAGGCGATAGAGAGAGCAGCGCAATATATATAAGATGATGGCTCATGCTCGATCCTGGGGCACAGCTTACCGTACGTCCGGAAGACGACGGAATGAGAGGGGCGGCTAGCCGGCTTACTGTCCGGTATGCCCTTGGGTGGCTGAGGTTGAGGTTTAAGCAGGCGCTGTTGAAGGAACCTGCATATATCACACACAGAAATTAAACTAGCTACGTAAACCTCTTTTTACACTCAACACTGCTATGATAATCAAGATTGCCAAACACCTTGATTTTTTTCATGCTTAGACCACAACTTATTAGAAAATCGTGCTCACATTATACGCGAGTCTAAGAAGCTGAAACAGGGCGTTAAGCAGCTTGAGCTAGCTCGCTGAAAGCAAGTAGCTGCCAGCAGGCTAACAGGCCAACAAGTATGGAGTCAGGCCCAGCCCACGACAGACTTCCACTGAAGTATAACTCGGTTTGCTGGCCGGCCGTTTCAGACTGCGAAAGGCAGCTGCACGCACACCGTATACGACACGGTAAACAGCATCATCTCGTACGCGTACATCATACCCAGCGGTTTCTTGTTCCTTCCCGTCCTTCCTGGTCGATTTCTAAGAAACTGTGCTCAACAGCTCTTTGGGATTCTTGACCAGAAAACGCTTTTTAGTTTTTTTTCCTTTTGTGTTTTGTTTTGTGGACACCATGCTGACCAAACAACTCCCACACAATACCTATATGTATCTTACATAGCATACTGGTAGTCCTATTCTAAAACAAGGCTATAATCAGATTTTCTAGATTTTGAATAGCTTTTGTGGACTTTCAGCACCAACCGACACGTTAGCGAGACTCTTGTGGCGGTCCTACGGAACGTGCCACGCTGCTCATCCATGCTCATGCTCCCCAGGATAGAGTCCGAATGTAGATGCTTCAGTTCTGGGCACTGCGACACATTCTCGACCTGTACAATGCCAATTTTATTGCACTCAGAACAAGTTCAGATGCTCATCATGCACAAGTGATTTACTGATGTTCAATCATTGTTTCACCTTGTCCAGATTATGTAGCTCATTATCTTGTATGCCATGCAAGTAGTCTGTAGAGAGAAAAAAAAAAAAGATACAATGAAAACTACGATTGAATAAAGATGGTTAATTGGCTATCCCAGTAGAAAACAATTGCAAGATCTATCTAACCTGTATAAGCCTGATCCTTAAATACCAACAGGCTGCAGGGCATCAGCATAAGTGATGAAGATGAAGGATCAGATTCATTTGTGGCTCCACGTTCATGTGAGCCAGAGCCATTGCTCTCCGTCTCAGCTGGCGCCGGCAACCCATGGGCATGTAAGTCCTGTGGATCAGTGTCCTGCTGCTCTTTAAGCCTTTGATGGGGTGTGAAATCAATCACAACAGGTGAAGCAAGAGATATGATAGCAACAACAGGGTAGTAGGCAGGACCATCTTGGTGTGGCTGGAAGGCACAAAATTCGTTATTTGTAAGCAAAGGGCGATGCTTAAATGTAAACAGAGGTCTGTCAATTGCAAACCATGATCCCTTGATTAGGATGATACTCATTTATCAGCACATGATTGATTGCAGAAGGAAATAAACCCGTCCACTGGCAGATTCTGTCGGTTATCCTTGTTAGCCATGAAGGTACTGCAGCATTAGATGCTGTGAATCTCAATTTCATGCTAAAATTGATATGCACTTGAGTATAATTTATAAAAGCACACATATTAGAATGCAACTAGTAGGCATGTTAGCCACCAATCAAGAAATGTATCACTGTTGCGTTCAGTACAGACATCAATTAGAATAAGATTATGGCATAGCAGGCACTCAAAAATTCAATCTCTGTGTTGTGCTAGATTCAGTATTTTCAGAAGGTAGGAAAACAAGTAATAGTGTTCTCAAGGTTACAATCTGCTAACTGAAACAATCTCTACAACTAAAAAGCGGCAAATGTCCAGGTCTACCCGGTAGGACCAAAGCCCCCCACTCCATGTTATGCCACTACGGTGTCTTTCCCACCCTGCTGAATGCCACTCCCAGAACAATTATTTCTCCGCACCCTGCACCATGCCACTCCCCGCCTCCCCGGCAATCGTTCAGCCTCCCTCTCGTGCCCGTGGAAAGAAAGCCCGTGAAAAAAAAATCTCGCTGCCCCGGCGCCGCCACCGCCCCCTGCCTCATCAGCCCCGACGCGCCACCGCTGTACGGGCTGCCGCCGGACGCTCCGCCGCCTCGACACCGCCAGACGCTCCGCCGCCTCCACAAACTGCTCGTGAAAAAGAAATCTCCCTGTCCCGCCGCCGGACACTCCGCAGCCTCCACGAACTGCCTCGCTGACGCCGCTGGACCGCGCCTGCCTCGTCAACCCAGACGCTGCCGCCGCAGGCCAGACGCGAGCCGGCGACGAGCGCCCAATAGGTATGCCACCCTTCTCTTAGGATCTCATCTTCCGTCGAGCTTGCCACTGTGCCACCTCTTCCTTTTATCTCGCCGCCTTCCCACATCCCAATCTCCCTCACCCTGATACCTGCGAGTCTGCCCCATGGTCCTCGCTTGCTCTTCTCCCAATTGCCCTCGCTCTTCCTAATGTTGTGGTGGCTGGTGACGATTTTGTGTTCCTCCGGCATCCTCGCTCTTCCTGATGCTACGGTGGTGATGAGTCTGTGTTGCTCAGGCCTCGTATAAAATGCAGTCCAATCCGGTACTTGAGATCGAGGTGCTGAAGCTCTTGCTCGACAAGGTATCCCACACACACGGACACAACTTAGTTTTTCCAGACTCGAACTCTTCTAACGAAACAACAATTGTGTTCCTTTGTGGCAAGCCTGTATGAGATTTGATTCAATTGGCTTTTGCTAAGAGATTGTGTCTGTGGTTGTGTTGCGCAGCGCCGCCGCTATTTTTGTATTCACATACGACGGTCATGACATCCTTTGCAACATGTAATCCCTCCCAGTATAAAATTTCATGGCGGATCAACACTGCTGCAAAAATAGGATTTTTTTTTGGAAATAGTACAGCAGAGGAAGCCCCCACTGTAAGCTTTTATATTAATAAAATAAAAGAAGCTGTACTGAACATAAAAGTCATTTTTTTAGTTAGCTGTGCTGTTGTGCCGTGGTTTTGGTTCACTGGCTCTTCATGTCATGTCAGGCTAAGAACCTTTCATTTAGCTCTTGTTGCTTGACTGCCATGTTTGTCACATTTCTTTCTGTGTTCAGAAAAACAAAATCATATAACCATGTCCTGCCCAATAGCCTTAGCCTGAAATGGTTCTTAAAATAATAATCGATTTTAACTTTCATCTGTGAATGTGTACAAGTAATCATCTATAAACTTTTGATAGGTCAGCTGCAGGTAGGTTTATGACTGTTTCTTTTTGCTACCTGCTGAGAGGTTCATGCTACATGATGTTGCTATTTACACAAATTCAGTGTGTGCATGTAGATTTTTTTTCTCAAAAAACCTACGGATCCATGATCCTTAGCTAATAACTATAGCGTTTATTTCCTAAAATCTGTTGCAGATTCCCTAAACCGTTTCTTGGAGCCCTTCAACATTATTTAGGCAGAGATCAGGAAACATAGATTACCTATGCTGCTAGCTTAACCTGGTAGTAGAGTTTGATATGATCTCTCCCACAGTTTGTTCACAGTATTAGTACGTTGTGCCCATTTCAGTTCCCACAGTCATTGGCTCAGCTTGTAGCCTCCCTCTGCTGACCACAAACAGTACCAGGTGAGGATTTGTTGTATGTTGTTTTGTGAACTTGAGTTTCATATAACAATAAAATTTGGTACAGTTGGGCACTTCAAACATTTTTTTTTTGTGATATTTAGAGACTGAGGGACCGAAGAGACCTCTTCCAGTTTAGATCTTTTATTCTCAAAAACAAGAAAAAGGTACTATGTTGATATGGCAAATATATCACCACTAAACATATGTTTATTCCACCGCTCACTACCTGGCAATGGATTCAGACTTTCAGATATTTAATTCAGTCTTTCAGACATCGTTCAATCTCTTTGATTAATGGAGCTAATGCCTTTCGTATTTAGAAATGAGCCGGGGTAGCAAGACATTAGCTGGAAGGCGCTGAAGCAGGAGAAACTGAAGTCTGACATAGTTTTAGATTCTATTTGGGTGGTGTCATGTTCTCGTATCAATGCATGCTTGTTCTCTCTGGCAGTTATCTGAATCTCTATGGAGCAGCTGGAAGAAAAGGCTCAAGGTCACAACATCCTTTGAAGTCTGTTTGCCCAATTATTTTGTTACTAAACTATTATAAGATATCACAGAGCCTAACTCTTGAATTTTACTATAATCTTGTCTAGAAGACTCACATCTCATGTGCAATAAATCAATATTTTGTTCAGTTCGGAAACTTATGCGTACTGATATGATAATGTTTTTTTAGACATTGTTCACAGTTTTGATCTGAGATAAATCTGTTGAGATAAATATATTTTGATTGGTATATGCTTGATTTATTCACATTAAACATACTTCATTGTCCAAACAGTATATGCACTACTGGGTATTGTGAGTTATGTCAACCAGCACATGATTGATGTGCCCTCCGAAGATCACTTGTTTGTCTCCAGAGAGCAACATAATCTACGTACTTTAGGATGTAGAGGTGGTTGATTTGTTGGTGATGATCACAAGTGAAGTGTAGCTTCCTTGCTGTGACGGAAGCAATGAAGTAAGACAACTGTCTACCCCAAGAAGCAGGTTTTTTTGTACAAGGAAGAAGTAGCTTTTTTGTAACTTGAAATTATCCATGTTTTGTGAAAACCCATGTAATATTATGATTGGTTACAAATGAATGCTGTGAAACGTGACGCTTAAAAGTATCGCTTTTTAATAGTATATCACACGTTCATATTCGAATTATTGTGGTATATTTTTTCCCGTTGCAACGCACGGGCATTATACTAGTTAAAGAAGAAAGGTCATAAATACTTTATCATAGACTGACCCAAAAATACCATAAAATACATACCATTCTTTGTTTTTCTAACTTGGAGGGAGTAAACCTCTCTGAATCCGTATCTAATATTCAAACAAACATCCAGCCTTGACTGACTTCCTAACAGTTATGAAGACCTTTGAGTAGCTTCAAGTTATGATGCACTTAAAGCTGGATCTAAGTCAAGCAAGGTGATAACTAATTATCTCAGCTTCTAAGCCTAAGCCGTAACTACCAGGTGTCTCAGATTTTCTAAAACAAGCGGAACACAGTTATGATGGTTCACAAGATGAAGCCCTTGAGAGTGTTACTTGCTACGAAAGCTTAAGCTAAGCAAGTAAGCTAGACAAGATATTACATAACTGGTTTATGATGATCATCATGTGGGACTTGTGGTTTGTACAAAAATTAACAAGACATCTCACTAACAAGCAAGTGGCAAGTGCTGTTGAAGCAGCAACTCAATATAGTGTTAGTTATCCTATCCTGTAAAAGTGCCAACTACTTGGTGACCTTCCCACAGTTCCACTGGCAATCGCATTGTAGCAAAATCTTATTCTTCAAGCATACCTACCAGTCTTTGAATATGAACATGAGAAGGCGTTTCAAACCAAGCACATTGGAACCAAAATTAACATTAAGGGACAAACTTCAGTTATGCAATGCTATGTCTGATCTTCAGTTTGATTCAAAAAACCAAGCTAAAAATTGCAAGCATTTATGAGCACTCACGGGTCTGCGGCAGGAGCCCCTTCTCATGCACCACTCCTCCTGCACAATCCAACGCCGTGTCAAGGAAAGGAAGAAGCTAAAGCAATCCCTAAGCTAACACCACCAAGTGCCAAGAAAACAAAGAGTACCCCAGTTCTGTAGCCTCCGGTTCTTGAGGGTTTTCCACTTGGGCGCCGGTGCCTGGTAAATCTGCGTCAAAGAAGTCACCGCTGCCGCGTCAAATACAGTAGGATCGAGAGAAACAGAGGGAAAAAAGGCAAACCAATAAAAAGAGACGGGATTTGGTGGGTGCAGTACATTGTGGAGGAGCTGGGATTGCTCGGAGTGGGAGATGAAGTCGGGGACGTAGAAGAGGGTTGGGATAGCCCCAGTGGCGTAGTCAGCGAGGCTTCTCAAGGCCAGCGCCGAGGGAGGCCTCTGCCTCTCCTGCTCCGCGGCGGCCGCCGCCGCGTCTTGGGACGTCGTGTCCTCCATTGCTGTTGCTGTTGGTTGCAGTTCCTTCCAGCTCCAGGTCGAAGTGGGGTCGTCTTGGGTCGTCGTGTGCGTGGGCCACGGGTGGGCTTTGGCTATGAGTAACAGTTAGGAGTAATCGGACCTCGCCCAGCCCAACTTGACAGCACGGCCCAGACCATCTCAACTCTCAGTGAAGTTAGTTATAATCGGGGAAAAAGTCACATTACCGCATCAACTTTCGCGAAAGTCCATTTTTCCTTCCTAAACCTTAAAATCGGGCAAAACATCTCTCTCAAATTTTAAAACCATTTATCTTACCTCCCTAGCCCTGTTATAAGCAGTTTTGAAAGTTTTATCTTTATCTTTTTTATTTATTTCGGTTAAATCTTTGAAAAAACATAATAAATCACAGAAAAATCATAAAATGGAAAATCAAATTTTGTTGGACTCCACATGAGTAAATCTACACAGTGAATATATAATATGGTATGCTTTAGTATAAAGTTTTTGTTGTGATTTTAGATATATGCTTTTATGTAATTAATTGGAATAATTCATAGCTACAGTTCTATGGTCCAATTGTGAAGAAATTTTTATGATGAGCTAATTATTGTATGATTGAACTGTAGTAAAAATTTCATACTCATTCGATCATGTATAGCTTAGTTATATATTTATTTATATTTAACAAGAATAAACCTAAATAAAATCTATAAGTAAGTTATACATAATCCAATGATTATGAAATTTTTACTACAGTTTAAACATACAATAATTAGCCCATCATAAAAAATTCACCATAATTAGACCATAGAAACTACAGTTATAAATTATTCCATTTAATTACAGAAAAACATAGATCTAAAGTCATAGCAAAAACTTTGTACTAAAGCATACCATATTATATTATATGTTCACTGTATAGACCTACTCATGTGGAGTCCAACAAAATTAGATTTTTCAATTTATGATTTTTCTATGGTTTATTATGATTTTTTAAAGATTTAGTTAAAATAAATAAATAAATAAATACAAAATCGTCTTGAAAACCGTTTATAACGGAGCCAGGGAAGACGAACTATTTTAAAAGTGGAAAGAGGTGTTTTGGTCGATCGAGGGAGGTACCGCCACACCAACGAGACGATGACGATGGACCGGGCGGCCACGAGCTGCTTCCCCTCCTCCCTCCCCGACTGGGTCATAATCGATCGCTACGTCTTCCGCGATTCCTTCCCCACCGGCGAGCCCACCGAGGCGTCCTGCACCAACTCCAGGGGCGACGAGGTCCGCGTCTGCTTCCAGCTCCGCGAGCCGCCGCGGCCGTCCCGCTTCTACCTGTGCTGGCCGGGCGGCAAGGCCGAATTCGACCGCTTCTTCGTCATCTCCGCCCACCGCGATGCCGTGCTCCTCCAGATGATCTATCCCATCCCCGTGCACGGCCGCGAGTTCGCCGACCTGTACGACTACTTCCTCTACACGGCCGGCGACGGCTCCCGCCGCCCGTCGCTGGAGCGGTTCCTCCGTCGACGGCACCATGGCCGAATTCCAGGCCCTGTTCAGGGCGGGGGAATTCGTCTACACGAGGCAGCGCCTTCGCAGGCTTGACGGCCTGGACATGGGCGTCCTGCGCCGCGGCAGGGACGACTCCGCCTTGGCGGAGCTGCAAATCGACAGGTTCGCGGAGGACCAGGTTGAGCTTCATGTGCTCTGCCCGTCTAGCTCTGGCCGATGGCAGGTCAGGCATCCCAAGATTGACTTCCGTGACAGTGAGCTAGATTTGGAGACCTTGGTGTTCAATTGGTGCACTGACATTGTCGTGGCCGTAGGGAGCTACCTGTGCTGGGTTGACTACTGCATTGGTGGGATTTTGCTCTGCGATGTGTTTGATGCCAGCTCTCAGCTCCAGTACATACCATTCCCTGACAAACTTCCTAACCTTGACCGCGCTCTCCATGGCGGATCAGTGGCGGAACTGTACCAGGTTGTATCTGTCAATGAGGACCATGGTCTCATCAAGTTCGCTATGTTCGTCCAAGGCGACGGCCAGATAATTAATTAATGAAAGATTCACGCCTGCTTCCGGTTTCAAGCTCACCTCCTGGACCATGAAGATAACTGATGAATCAAACATGTCTTGGGCTATTGATTCTCTGCTCGATTCTGATGATCTCTGGAAGCTTGACGACTTTGCACAACGTCTCCCGCGCATTCCGTTGGAATTCCCTGTCGTCAGCATGGCTAACCCGAGCACCATGTGCTTTGTGTTGAGAGAGAAGAAAAGGGAGTGCGGAGACTGGTTACAGCTACGATGACACATGGTTGGTTACCATTGACATGGCCAACATGACTGTGATGTCATCATGTCAATACATCAACGGGAAAGAAGAAAACCTCTCTCCTATGGATATGGATGTCAAATATATCAAGTTTAAATACCGGTACTTCCAGCCCTTCATTTCTTCTGAGCTCCCCAAGTATCTGAAGCTGTATGGTAGCGCAAGGTAATCTAATTACGAGCTCATGATGTCTGCAATTTGTTTTTATCCAGGCATTTTCCGTCTGCATGTTCATGTTGTTGCATTATCAGTCTCAGAAGTCAGAAGCATGCACGGCATGTAGACTCTTGCTTACACTATTGGTGTTTGGTTTATACAGATACAGTACTCATCCATGCATGTGGATTATTACTAGTTTTGGTTGTTCACCCATCACCCATGTGTTGCTCTGTGTGTGGCGTTAAGATTCTTGCTTATTACAGTACCGTATAATTTTGAAATTTGCTGTTGTAAATGCAGTGAACGATATCAAGGCCAAGGAGATTCAGATTTTGAAATGTCATCTGGTTCACTGCTTCGGAAAAGGAAATATGACGATGACTAAGGGTTTGTTTGGCATGGCTTTTCCTCGGATGTTTCCCTGGAGGAGTGGGAGCACTTAAGGAGGAGCCACAAATTACATGCTCATCCTTTAAACCAAAAACAACTCCGGCTCCTATACTATTTACTGGAAAATAGCTTCTCCCACTACAAGAAACTTGTTACTCTGTGACGGATTCTCGGTGACAGATTTACAAACCATCACTAACAGACACAATCTGTGACGATAATTTTTTCCGTCATAGATGTGCACCAATGGATATTCCTGGCCCGCTAACTTGTGACGGTTTTATCCGGATCGTCACAGTGTATGATTTTAAATTTGTCATTATCTAGTTAGCCCAAAACAATAGGCCCGCTATCATATATTTAGTATAAAGAAAATAATCATGAACCAAATAGGTACCTCTTATTTTTCTAATTATCATGAACCAAATAATTTTATTACATTTTTGCATGTATATAGGCTTTTGGGTGCAGACGGTAAAACTAAAAATATTTTGCATGTATATGAGTAAAACTAAAAATATTTTGCATGTATATGAGTAAAACTAAAAATATTTTACATTTATATGGTGCGCATGGGGGCAAATAGGTTAAATAACAAATTGAAAAAAAACTAACAGGTTAAATAACAAATGGGGAAAAATAATTACGCAACAGCACGGCTTCGAACACAGCACCTACCGAACACCACCATTGGGCCTTACCGCTGCACCATTGATTTGTAAGTTTCGAAATAGTTTATTCTATCATTTTGTATACAAGCACAACACTTCCTAGCAGTTCGCAAACCTCCTCAGACAACAGTTCATTGACGGCCTTTACTTCAACTCACGCAGCACCGCCGGCCCATCTCTTTTTTTTTCCATGCACGGTTCATCTCTTTTTATTTTTGCTGACACTGTTGCAGCGGGCTAGCTCAATACTGTTGCAGCAGATGGCCTCAAAAAAAAAAAAAAAAGGAGAAAAAAAAACAAGTGACGCCTTCATCAGGAACCGAACCTGTGACTCGTAGGCTGGAAACCAAGCTACTGACCAATGCACCACGCAGGTGTTCATGGTACACTGCAAATAAAGAAGTTTGTATATGTACACGGGACCAAACCACATCATAAAAAAATTATTACCATGAAAATCATAACTAATTGACCATGTCCATTTCCTTCATTTTGTGTTCATACGTAGTTTATAGTGTTACTGGTTACTTATACTTATACACATGAAAATAACCATATTAAATTTTGAATTGCTCAAATGAACTTGGATGAAAAAGTGATCAAAACCAAAGTTGTAAATCTCGATGAGTTCTTCAATTTTGTTGTTGATGAGTTTTTCATTTGAAACCATTTACTAGCCCAAAATTCTATTTGAATTTTTCAAAATTTGAAATTCAAATTTTGAATTGTTGAAACAAAGTTTGATGGAGAAATGACTAAAACAAAAGTTATAGATCTCGATGGGTTCAACAAGTTTGTTGTTGACAACTTTTTCATTTGAAGTTGTGTACTATCCCAAAATCGTTTACTATCCCAAAATAGATAGATCTCTTATAGAGTTATGTGGCTAAGTGAGAGATGTTTATATTTGTGAAGGATGCATAGTATCACTTTATTAAAATTGCATGGAATTTTATGCAATACTTATAGATCCAAAATATGTTGTTGTGTCAATTTGAAGAATTTTCCACCAAGTTTAGTAATTATTGTAATTATTTGTTGAATTACCATTGAATAAATATAATAATATGTAAATTTGATTAGAAAAATCTACAAACTTCCATGACGATATAATTTTAGTATACAATTGTTGTATAAAAAATTCAAATGATTTTAACAAAGCAATATTGCACATTATTCATAAATGGATATAACTCTTTATATAGTTATACGGCTAAGTGAAAGATGTATAGTTATAGGAGACTATGTGTGAGATATATCTATTTGGGAACAATGTATAGTCCCAAATTATCAAAATAATTTGAAATTTTTATATAAAGTTGATACGCCCATATTATGTGCTCATGCCAACTTTTAGGATTTTAGGCCATTTATAATATTGTTATTTTTTTTCTTCCGAGACACCAACTTTTTTTTCTTGGAATACGTAGGAGGGCTATGTATCATTGCATTAAGATAGGAAAAATGAAGGCTCAAATAGCCAATACAAAACTCACACCACACCACACAAAACTACAAGTTTGAGTATGTGAAATGTTAAAAAATGCTACCTCACAAGTGTATTTTCAGGCCATGTTAAAAATGTTTAATATGTTTTGAGTATGTGAAATAATTTTATAACAATGCTACTTCACAAGTGTATCTTTTGAATTTACAAAATGTATTTCTGTGTAGTTATAATAGTCCGGCCCATTTCTATTGGGCCCACGGTCTTCTGGCCGTTTGATCTGTAAGCGGACGGTTGAGATTCATCCTGTGAGCAATATAGGCCTCCCTGCCTCCCTTTAACCCTAATCCTAGCCATTTCCCTCACCTGGCCTCCCACGCGCAGCCGTAGCCGCAGAGAGGCAGACGTCGCCGCCACCGCTCAGCGTGCCTCCCTCCTGCCATGGCGGCCACGATGCGGAGCAGGGCGCTGGCGCTCGAGCCTCTCTCGGCGCGCGACGTGGAGGCCCTGCGCGCCGTGCCCGTGCCCGTGTGCGGGGTCGCAGCGACGCACCAGCCCGGCCTCGGCGCGGGGTCATTGCGGAGCGCCTAGCGCAGCAGCACCGAGCGGCCTAGCCGCCGTCTGGCAGCGTGCTGGTATGGTAGCGCCCCTCCAGCCTCCCTCCTCACCATCGACATGGGAACCCGGCTGGGAAGCGAGTTCGCCATGAGATCCGCGTGTTTGGAAGCGACGACGGCAGGCGACAACGGGCGAACGACGACCTGGTGGAGGTCTTGCGAGTCGAGGGTACATCCGAGCAGGTTCTCGTTTCCATTTTCATTGGTCTTACCTCTACGTCTTCTCCCCAAATCGATCTGTATCTTGCTCTCCATCTCAAATCTAACCCACGAAATTCTTGGCAGTTTGAGCTTGTCATCCACCTCTGTGTGGAACAGGGGGCAGTTTCCACCGTATGAATCCTTCTCTTTACAGTAAGCATTGCTTTGTTACCTATCCAATTTATGGTAAAGATATAAATTTCTTTTCCATTTGCCCTATTTGGTGAATGATTGAGACGTAATATTTGGAAAAATAGTTCTATACAAAAATTGATCCCAAATATTTTCAGTAGCATATTCTAAAACCACACTGTGACCTTTGCAGCTTACACAAGGGTTACGAGTCATCCGGCAAATTGCCATTTGAGTTATTGCACTTTGCATTGCACTAGGTCAGTTATGTTTGCATTGTACTAGGTGAGTTATGTTTGCCCTGATGCAGGTTTTATTATGTTGTTTTGTGTGGTACCCATGACAACCTGATGTATTGATAAAAGTGAAAAAAAATCAATTGTAGCTATAGTGGCAGGCAACTGTCTAGCTGCAAGTACAGCAACAACAACAGTTCAGTGGCTTGCTTTTTCAGTTTGAAGTGCCATTTTCAGGCTACAGGAAGCAATTACATTTTATCTTCAGATTAGCTGGCCGGCAATTACATTTTATTTTCAGTGTCCATCAGCTCAGATTAGCTGGCCGATAGCTTTCTTGTTGTTTGAATGATGACAGGAGTAGCAGCTATAGTTTGTCTTCAGTGAGTGAATTTTTGTTCTGCGGTTTGTTTCAGTTTTCAGGATTTTAGCTGATAGTTCAGTCAATATTCAGAGTTTCAGTTTCTGAATTTTGTGAAGTTAGTTCAGTTCTCATAGTGCATCACTTGGCACAGGTTTCATTTTGTGAGTTGTCTTTTTCGTGCAACAGTGACAAGCGATCACGATTGCAATCATTAATGTTTTCTCTATTATATTAATTAATAGTTCTCCCTCACGTGATTAGCCTGGAGTAAATTTGCAATGACCTGTTTATTCTGGCTAGTTCTATCTGTAGGTTGCAGACATTTTAAAATAGCTCTATTTAAAGAATTTTGAGCTCTCTACTTCTATGGTTTTAGTGTCTTATTGTCCTGCATTTATATTTCTGTTTTCAGGGCTTGAGAGGAGCAACGGCAGGTGGAGAGAGGAGCAGAGCATCTCAGCAAATGCATTTGTTGGGACCTAGAGTAGCTAATGTGATATGAAGTTTAACTTGTATGAAACTTGTGACTTTGTATTTGTTGTGATTTTGAAAACATGACTTATTATTTGTATCAGTATATGCTGGAGAGTAAAATGCATCATAGGTCCATTAACTTTTAGAGATGTGTTATATAGGTCCATCAACTCTCAAAGTGTATTTCTGGGTCCATAAACTTTTAATGTTGTGTACCGCAGGTCCAAACTCGTTTGGGACCTTATTTTTCCATTAAGCCCCCTTTCCTCAATATCTCTCTCAAAAAAGACCCACCGTAGGGCGCGCGTCCGGCGGGCGCAAGGGTGGCTGCGCCGCCAGGCACGTCGTCGCTGGGCGTGCGGGCCAGCCACGCCGCCGCCGCGACAGGCTAGCCACGCTGTCGCCGAGCGAGCAATAATGCGGGCAGGTGGCCGCGCCAGGCAACCACGGCGTTGCCGGGCGAGTGGGCGGGCAGCCGCGCGGGACCAGCGCCACGTCGCCGTCGCGCGAGCGGGCAGGCGCGGTCGCACGGCGAAGGCACGCCGATGCCGGGCGACTAGGTGAGCAGCCGCGCGGGACCAACACCACGTCACCGTCGTGCGAGGGGGCGGCCAGCGCTTCTTGTCTCGTCGTGTCTCATCCTCTGCGTGTCGGACTCGCCTACACCATTGACACTTCTGCCTGCCAATCTGTCTGCCGCGCTTGGGAGTTGGGATTACAGCAAGCCCGTCTACGTAGCGGCGCCGGCGTCGCGCAATGACAGAGCCATAGGAGATCTACAGGCCCCTGATGCCCTACTTCGCTCTACAACATCTTTAGTTGCCAAGCTCTTCTTCAGTTCTTTTTCGCTTTCTGTATGAAATGTGTTACTTAGATGTGTAACTTGCTTGCTTGATCCACAAAGCTTGCCGTATAAATGATCAAATATAGATTACGTCATCTGAGATGAACAAACACTATTAGGCATTAGCTTCTTTCAGAGAGTTAACGGAATACCATTCAAAACTGGGATGTCACCATTCAACTACTGATCTTTTTCACTGAACCTTAGCACAAGCAGTTCCTACATACTACTGATCTTTTTCTGCAGATGTCTGACTGACAGGATTTTTGAAGGTTCTATCAACCTTGCAATGACTGAGTTCACTCGTTATTGCATTTGCCGCAAGAGCTCAGTGCTTGCTCCATGTCCACTGATGACGCGAACCCACCAATGACAGCACTCTAGCTCCCGACATTGGGCACCGCACGACCATCATCGCATCTTCTTCGCCCCAGCATCCTAGAAAACTTCTCGGCCTCCTCCATCTCTCCAAGCTTGCCGTATATGCACACCAATGAGTTGCTGACAAACAGGTAGCCACGGACGAGCCCTTCAAAAAGGCATAGGCATGCAGCGTGGTCCACGTCACAGCGTCCGGGAGTGCCCAGCCGCCCAGGCCGCCACCATGCGCGCGAACGCGGCCGAAGCTGCGTCGGGTTTCGTGGGTCACACTTGTTAACATTCTGTACATCGATCTAGGCCGATGAATATTTAGATTCTTAAAGCACATGCACATCTAGATCTAGAACACTACACCGAGAGGGAGATATGGTAGAGGTACTGGTGTTGAACCTGAGCCTTCGGAGGAAGTCGCGGTTGAGCTGGCCATCGCTGGTTCGTTGATGGAGGCAAGACACGGGAATGCGGCTTCGAGGAGTAGAGGTTGCACGGACGTCGATGCGGTGCAGCGACGGACGGCGTGGCGAAGGACGACGACGGTGAAGGTCGGTGAGCTTCCGTCATTGGGTCACGCGCCTCTTAGATCGGTCTAGGGTTTGTCGATGGGGTTTGCGGCTCACGGCGAACCTCGTGCTTTGAGCCGCCGGCCCCCCACCTCTTTATATAGCGCAGTGCGACGGGGGCCCACCAACCATGTAAGGTTGGGGGCCCCCGATCAGGGCGCGTGACCAAGGCCCAATAGGCCGTTGGGCTTATTGGTTAGGAGATCAATCTAACATTCTCCCCCTTGATCTCACTATTACTTTTATCTTTAAACTTTAAACTTCAATCCTTTTATCCTTACTCATTTCTTCACAGATGATGCATAGAGCATGTCTCATCGTCACGGTCAATCGCCGATAGATTTAACAAACTACAATGCACGCTCTCGATCTGAAATAGTTTCTTTAACTTTTGGGCCCTTTATAGTCCGTGAATCATAGGCTTTCCCTTAAACCCATGCCGCGGCTACATGTTCTCTCAACACGTTGGGTGGTAAGCCTTTTGTAAGCGGATCCATGAGCATCTTTTCGATACTTATATGCTCAAGACTTATCATTTGATCCTGGACTTTATCCTTCACAACATAATACTTTATGTCAATGTGTTTGGCAGCACCACTTGACCTATTATTGTGAGCATACTGTACTGCTGGATTATTATCGCAGTATAACTTCAGTGGTCTATTGATGTCGTCAACCACCTTTAAACCGGGTATGAACTTCTTTAGCCAGTTCACCTGCCCCATTGCCTCATAACACTCTACAAACTCGGCATACATTGTGGACGATGTAGTGACGGTTTGCTTTGAGCTTTTCCATGAAATAGCTCCCCTCGCGAGAGTGAACACATATCCGCACGTGGATTTTCTATTATCTCCCGCATAATCGTAATCAAATATCCCACTATATGGAGTGAATCGGATCTTCTATATGTCATCATGAGGCCTTTCATTCCTTACAAATAACGCAAGACTTTCTTTACCAATTTCAGTTGTTCTATTCCAGGATTGCTCGAATCGCCAAGTAACCCGTAACAAATGCCAAGTCGTATGCACGTACACTTGAGCATATTGCAAGCTTCCGACAAATGAAGCATATGGAACCACTTTCATTTGATCGATCTCATATTGGTTCCTCGGGCATTGAAAATCCCCATATCTCTGTCAGCCTTTGACTATAGGAGCAGGTGAGGGACTACATTTATGCATACCTTGAATTTTTTAGACTTTTTCTATGTATGCCTTTTGTGACAGTCCTAATACCCTTTACTTCTATCTCGGTGAATCTCGATCCCTAGAACGAACGAAGCTTCACCAAGATCTTTCATATCAAATTTTGAGGACAAAACTTCTTTGTCTCCAAAGAGTAGACCTGACATCACTACTAGCAAGTAAGATATCATCCACATACGTGATAAGGAAGATAAACTTCCCATTCTTAAACTTTATGTGAGACACAATTGTCCTCAACATTATCTTTAAACCCAAAATTCTTTATTGTTCGATCAAACTTCAAGTACCACCTTTGCCTTGAAGCTTGTTTTAATCCATAAATAGATTTCTTTAGGCGGCATCCCAAACGTTTTTTTCTTCCATGACAAAACCTTTCGGTTGTGCCATGTAAACATTTTCCTCTAAGTCTCCGCTGAGAAATGCCGCCTTTACATCCATCCGATGTAATTCCAAATCGTAATGTGCCACTAATGCCATTATGATTCTCAAGGAATCCTTACACGAGACCGAGAAAAGTCTCATTGTAATCAATCCTTTCTCTTTGTGTAAAGCCTTTTGCCACAAGTCGGGCTTTATATCTTTCTATATTCCCTTGAGAGTCAAGTTTTGTTTTGTAGACCCATTTACGTGACCTCTTGCTTTTGGCTCCTTTAGGAATTATCTCCAAATCCCAAACTTTATTTGCATTCATTGATCTCATCTCATCTTCCATGGCCTCAAGCCACTTTGATGAATGATCACTTTTCATGGCTTCTTCAAATGAGGTGGGATCATCCTCCATTTGAAATTCTTCAGTGTTGTACACTTCATAATCAGCAAGAATAGCTGATTTTCTAACTCTTTGAGACCTTCTAGGGGCCTCCTCATTTGGCACATTTTCTGTTTGAGGCTGTTGTTGCTCCCCCTCATGTGTGGCAATAGGTTCTATAGGATCCTGAGGCACAGGTTCCTCATCATCATTCATTGTTGCCATAGGCGGGATAACAACAGGTGCTGGCACCACAGTGTCTTGTACTGTTGGTGCAACAACAGCAGGTAGTGAGAAAAATGGCTCATGAATAACGGAGTGGGTGCATACACCCTTCTCTTCAAGGTCAATTTCTCGAGCTACCATGCTCCCCTAATCATTTCATCCTCTAGGAAGACAAAGTGTCTCGTTTCCACAAACTTTGTATGTCTCATAGGGACAAGAGAAACGAAAACCTTTTGACTTTTCTGGGTAGCCAATGAAATGGCAACTCACTATTTTGGGATCTAGCTTCCCAATGTTTGGGTTAAAAACTTTAGCCTCAGCAGGGCTCCCCCACACACGCAAGTGGTTAAGTGAGGGTACTCTTCCTGTCCACAACTCATACGGTGTTTTGGGCACCGACTTACTTGGTACTCTATTGAGAATATGAATGGCGGTTTTTAACGCCTCCATCCACAGACTCATCGGTAAAGTGGAGTAACTTATCATACTACGCACCATATCCATCAGGGTACGGTTACGCCTTTCAGCTACTCCATTCTCACTTTGAGGTTCGCCTTGTTGAATATCAAGGCGACTATACCATTCTCCTGTAAGAACCTTGCAAAAGGTCCAGAACTTGTCCATATGGGGTATGCCAATCGTAGTACTCTCCTCCACTTCGAGAATTCGACTATCTTAATCTTTAAATTATGCTGATTTTCAACTTCGCTTTAAATATTTTGAATTTATCCAACGCTTCGTTTCTTTCTTTAATTGGATAAATATAGCCAAAACGAGAGTAATCGTCTGTGAATGTTATGAATGAATCATAACCATCCACACTTTTCACAGAAAAGGACCACATATGTCCGTGTGAATAATCTATAGAATTCTCGCGCTTTTGCTTGACATCTTTCTTAATTTTCTTTACATACTTTCCTTTTATGCAATCTCTACATTGTTCTAACTCGAGAGCTCTAATGAAGGAAGAATATTATTCTTAACTAGTCTTTCTATTCTCCCCCTCGAAATATGGCCTAAACGACAAAGGCCATAATTTCGACAACGCATCGTGAGCTCTCTTTCGTTTTCTGTTTCCATTGTTCGATGAGGATACATTTTCATTCACATCACATACGGAATTCACATTTTCACGAAGTGATAACAAATAAAGCTCGTCTTGTCGGAAGGCAAGACCAACACATTTATTATTAAACAATATCTGACATTTGCCATTTCCAAAATGGCAATCATAACCATCATGGTCCAACTTTGATATACTAATCAGGTTTCTTTGCAAAGAAGGTACATAAAGAACATCTCTAAGAAAAAGTATAAAGCCATCTAGAAGCTCTAAAGGAAGATCTCCAACGGCCTCAACATCTGCTTGTACTCCATTTGCGACTTTAATGAAACTTTCGCTTCTTTGCAAAGTTCTCATCGAACGGAATCCCTGTAATGAATTAGCAACATGAATAGTTGCACCTGAATCAATCCACCAAGTAGATTTTGAAAACTTTATATACAAGGATTCATTTACAAATGTAATGATGTTCTCACCTTTATTTTTCATAATCATCTTTAAGAAATCAGGACAATTCTTTTTATAATGTCCCGTCTTCTTGCAGTAGAGACACTGGTCTTTATCCACTGGGAATTGCTTGTTCTGAGACTGTTGCATGGGACCTTTTCCAGATGACTTGGAGGAAGAGCTGTTATTATAGTTCTTTTTCTTATCTTTTAGGTAGTTGACAGAACCACCTTGTGAAACTTTTATTCTTTCCTCCTCCTGCACACACATGGCTATGAGCTTTTCTAAATCCCATTTTCAGGCTGTATGTTGTAATTAACAACAAAGGTGTCAAATTATTTGGGCAAAGAAGCAAAAATCAAATGAATAAGAAACTCATCCTTGAGTGCCAAATCCATTGGTTTGAGCTTAGATGCCGATTGCTCATTCTCAAGATAAAGCTCTCTAATGCCACCGCCGCCACCAGAGTACCTTTTTCAGTAACAAATGCTTGATCACTTTGGGTTGCATATATCTTTGAAAGAGCCAAAGAACTGACTCTTTATTCTTTCTAGGTACTCAGTGACCGTGTCACACCCTGGAATTGAGCCCACAATAGCAGACTCAATCGTGTTCTTTATCACTGCCAAACATTTCTTGTTGGCAGTGACCCATTTCCTATGCTCAAGGTCATAGGACATCTTTACGGAGCAAAATCCCGCTCTCTCATTCTCGCCATGCAAAGATCGGGCCTCATCTGTCTCCCTCACCGGTGCCACAGCAGTTTCTTTGGGACACGGTGTGGTGACAACTCAAGTCCACCTCAAATGAGGATAAAAGCCAGTCTATCTTTTTCTTCCACTCAATATAGTTATCACCTTTTAGAGTGGGGATCTCTTTGATACAACTCATCAAGTTGTATCCTCCTCAAAACACAATTCAAATAGTGTGAGAATAGAATAACAACAATAATTGCATGTCTTAGTTTAACGTTGGTCAAAATTAAAACATACAATTATTTTCTACACTAATTCTACATCACCGCTGGGCGTAAATAGAATTAATGTATGATAAAAACATTATAATATTGCCATTAATCAACGTTGGTTAGAATAACAACAATATTATAATCAATTTAAAACATATCAATTTTCAAAATTAAATTCTCCGTTGGTTCAAATTTAATAATGAAAGTTACATCTTTAAATATGCAAATGAAAACTTTAATAAATCTTTTAATTCTATTTTCCGTAAATCATATCGACTTTACTATTCTCTCTAACAAAATTGACGTTAGATCAAAATTGTATAGATTTCAACATCATAATTCAGATTCGAATTCATCAAATATGAATGAACAGCTTCGAAAAATAAAAAGAATTCAATTTTACTTGTTCGGCAATTTCAGCCCATAGCAAAGGCGATCGCCCACCATACCACACTGCCGAGCCATACAAGCTGCCAACAAGATTTCGCGCCAGCCAGTTACACAACTGGCCTAGGGTGGAATTGCCTCGCGCCCTATCCCGCCTGGGCCAATTTTGGCCCGAGCGCCTCGGCCGTTGATCCAGATCGAGCGGTGGAGCGCATGACTCGGCATCAAAAAGCCCGGCCGGCCATACCCGAAACCCTAGACCATTTCGCCTTCGCTCTCTCTCTCTCTCTCTCTCTTCGCCTCATTGCTATCTCCTCTCCACTCCACCCCCCTTGCAGCAGAATAACCGAGCGAGGAGCTTCGACGGCGAGCGAAGAGCGAGCTGAGCCCCGTCCCTCGCTGGCGGCAAGCGCTCCCCCAACAGAGAGCGCCACCGTCGAGCGGCCTGGCCGCGGCGCCTCTGTGGCCTGTTCCGACGAGCAGTTCACCCCCGGCCGGCCCTTTCTTTTCCCCGCGTGGTGGCGTGTTCGATGGCGAGGTGAGCCGAGCCACCCTCTTCCCCTTCTTTCGGTTTCTTTGATTCGTTTGTTCGGATTTTGCACGATTTCCCGATTAGGGTTAGGGTTAGGGTTAGGGACGGCACTGTTATTCTTTTTCCCCGAATCACCTTCGGGTTTAATTCGGTTTCCAGTTTTCATCTCTATCCCAAAAACCCGATCTAGGGTTTGGATGTTCGGTTCTTCACTTTTCCCGAACCATCATGTTTTCTCGAGATCCGAAGGATCGAGTTTAGGGTTCAACCAACCCTTTGTCGGTCGAAGCCCTTTCTACTTTCTAGATCAAAACCCTAGCCATATCTATACCTAAACCGTGGCTCTGGTACCATTGTTAACATTCTGTAGATCGACTAGGGTAGATCTAGGCCGATGAACACTTAGATCCTTAAAGCACATGCACATCTAGATCTAGAACACTACACCGAGAGGGAGATAGGGTAGAGGTACTCGGTGTTGAACCCGAGCCTTGGGAGGAAGTCGCGTTGAGCTGGCCATCGCCGGTTCGTTGATGGAGGCAAGACACACGGGCAAATGACGGCTGGAGTAGAGGTTGCACGGACGTCGATGCGTAAGGCGAGCAGACGGACGTGGCGGCAGGACGACGGTGAAGGTCGGTGGAGCTTCACGTCACCGGCCGCTCGCGCCTCTTAGATCGGTCTAGGGTTTGTCGGTGGGGTTTGCGCTCATGGCGAACCTCGTGCTTTGAGCCGCCGCCCCCACCTCTTTATATAGCGCGGAGTGCGACGGGGCCCACCAACCATGTAGGGTTGGGCGCCCCGATCGTATGCTGCGTGACTAAGGCCCAATAGGCCGCTTGGGCTTATTGGTTAGAGATCAATCTAACAACACTCACACCTCCTCACCGCACTCGCGTCGAACACGTGGCGAGCCTTGCCCGCGCCAACGAGCTCCGCATACAACAAGGACCTAGTCGGCGCTGGCGGCGCCCACTGTCCGGTGGGCGTGTACGACGGCGGAGGCGGCGCGAGGAACACGTAGCCCCCGAGGGGCGGCGCGCAGCGTGTAGGAGTTGAGCAAAGCAGCTGGTATGGCGGGCCTGCGTGGACCGCCCGCCATGCTTATGCGCGCGGGACATGGTTGGTCCCTCGCGGCTGCCCACCCACTTGTCTAGGCGACGGCGTGGCTGCCGGGCCAGCCCACCTGCCGCATTCTTGCACACCCCAGCGGTGGCTGGCTTGGCAGCTCACAAGGCAACATGGCGGCATGGCTGGCTCTGCACGCCCGGCGACGGGAGCTCAAGCGGCGCGCAGCCACCCTCGCCGCCCTTCGCCTTGGACGATGGCGTGCCTACGGTCTCGGTGAGGGCTCTTTTGAGAGAGAGAGAGACGAGGAAAAGGGCTTAATGAAAAATGTTAAGCTCTCATACAGTTTGGACCTACGGTGCACAACATTAAAAGTTTATGGACTCGTAAATGTACTTTGAGAGTTAATGGACCTATATGACACATCTCTAAAAAAAAATAATGGACCTATGATGCATTTTACTCTGGAATAAGCTCGGTATAATTTGATGTGTTCGCAAAATTATAATGCCGTCTATACGGGCCTTAAGGCTTCTTGTGAGCTAAAATGGGGATGAAAATTGGTATTTTTATTTGCTTTATACAAATGCCAATATTTCATGGCCGAAACCAACATTGGGCTTGGCTGAAATAAGTAGAGCGTCCATGGTTGAACTTGGTGGCACACTTATTGTATTGGCCCAGTAACGAATGGGCAGGTGATGTCATCAGCCACGTAAGCATCCATGTAAACATCAATGATAATGTGGTAATTCATCTATGACGGTTATTTTTCGTCATAGAAAATAGGCTTGGGCTGGGCTAACTAGGCCTTGGGCTCTATCGTGATGGTTTAAGACCGTCACCGATTCCGTCGATCCGTGACGATTTGTCAGGTTAATCCATGACGTTCAATTTATGATGATATCTGAAACAATCATAGATGCTGTTTGGTGACGGTTTTTTTATGATCTGTGACGGAATTTTTTTATCATGGATTAATATGATTCTTGTAGTATCCTCATAAAGTGTTTGCTTCGGTTGCTTCGCAGAAGCTGCTACCGGAGACAATTCGCACGTGGGTTTAGTTATGGTTTGGTACCAATTCACATATTTAGCAATCAACTGCTAATAATTGTTAAGCATAACAGTATTTCTTGCTTAAGCCTTGCACGTTAGCAAAATACAGCACATGCACTCACATTTCCTAATTCCCAGCCACACACACCCCACCGTCCTATTTTTATTATATTATGTAAATGTTGAGGTTGCTGAAGACATCTCAGAAGATATCCATGATTTCTAGGCGTACATGCATGTTCCCCTAGCTAATCAATTGCCATTTGGCTTTGAGAATGAAGTTTCTGCAGTTATATGAATAAACGAGACACTATTATTATTGGTACAGTGTTTCTATTGCAATGACTTAGAGTCAACCAGAAATAAATAAAAATCGCTATTTATGATATACTAGCTATGATTATTTACTGATGACGTTGTTGTATGTGTGTGAAAATTGATCCTGGTTCAAATATGGCATTATACACTTGTTCACTTAAAAACCCAGGTAGACATGGTTAAACTGTCCATCAAATGATTTGATGATTTAAATGGTCAAAAACAGGGAAAAACAACCTAAACAAAAAGGAGGTAAAAACATGCTTAAACAGGTAGAACGGTTGTTTAATTCGTTGCTTAGCCCATGGAAATTAAAGATGTCCATTGGATTAGCTATGGATTTGATGACTGATTATCCATCAAAATCATCTACATGCCAAACAAGTCAAATTATCACGTACGCTTGCTAGAGTACTTACTCCTCCATCTTCAAATAAATCAATTACTAAAATCCGTGCAAATCAAACTATCTTAAATTTAACTAGTTTTATATAGGAAAGACTAATAACATCTATGACATAAAATGAGCATACTATGAAAATATATTTTATGGTATATCTACTGATACTAATTTGATGTCATAAATTTTGATGGGTTTTTCTAAAAATTCGGTCAAAGTTTAAAAGTTTGACTTAAAACAACTCTAGGAATCTATTTATTGAGACATAGGGAGTACTTTTTACATGCATAAATAATATGTATACTAGCTAGAATGTTTGAATTTTGAAATGTATATATATATATCTTTCTTGTGTGGTACTATCATAAAGCTTAGAAAAACAAGTCTAAACGTTAGTGAAAGGGTGTCCCCACTATTTACCGTTTAGTATTATTTAGGAAAACAGTAATGTGAAAACAGTAAGGAAAATACCACAGATGGATCTAGACTACGACAAAACGCCTATAGTAAGGAAAATGCTATTTATTTCTTACATATGTCTGTAGCCTAGAGACCCTTTGTGTACTATGTCCCAGCCCCCAACACAGCCCAAATAGCACAGATATACACAAATCACATATATATACACAAATCTCACGAAATGACATATATATATTTAGGACAGATCACCTCTTATAAGTGCTTGTATAGTTGATTCTTTTGATTTCCAGTTCATAAACCTGTGGGGTCCCTAATGGACCCGCTTCCTATAAGCCTCAATAAGCTTGGCCACACGCCCATGACAAGATTAAGGCATTACAACGATGTTCAGTAAGACTCACGGGCATTTATATTTGTAAACCCAAGAAATATACCAGCCATCAACTACTGCATCGAAGAGCGATCCAGAGGCCTCCACCCGAAAAGGCCTAGCCAATGAGGAGGGGACGACGCCGCCCGACTCTACACTGCCGACCGACGGCCAAGGCCGCTGCCCTGTAGCCAAGGAGGTGACGATGCTCGCTTCCACAGACTTTGACCCGCTTTTAAACCTGTGGTCCCTACCGGAAGGCTCAAGCCAAGGAGGGATAACGCCGCTCCGACTTCGACCCACCTCTCGACCGGAATACATCGAACCTCTCGCTGACGGCTTTCTTCGACCGGGCGGCCGGAGGGAGCCGACCGAGCGATCGACCGGGACGCCCACTCGGTGAGGACCCAAGAAATCGTGGAGCAGATAAGATAAGTCACCAAGTCAACCACAATACCGAGGACTGCACTCGCACACCGCAGAGAAAATACTATCGTGCCATGCTGTATGGGTACTTTGTAGCCTTCTAGACATGTCGTAACACAAACAAAGGTTGTAGGCGCCGACATTTGTCCTATAGTATGGTAGGCGCCTTACATTTGCCATACCGTAAGAACACGATGGAGTCTCGCCATATGCATTTGGGCCAACATTATTGTGGGTACTCTATAAATTGTCTTGTACCGACAACAGGGCAACAAGACTAAGAAACACTCTCTTTCTCTCTCTCTATCTCTCTAAAGTTGTAAGACCATCCCCTTCACCTATAAAAGGGGATGCGCTCTCTCCCAACAAAAGATAGATCATTTTGACTCTCTCTCTGCTAGCTTTAGACATTCTGAGCACTCTCGACAAATTTTCCTTCACGGCTCTAGAACTCTAAAGCTACACAGAGCATATGTTCCAATACTTAGCGCACGAGGGAGCTCCCCGCCACTCTTGGCCCTTCATTCTAGAGTTCACCGCACTCTAACACCCCATCTTATTCCCACTGCTTGTAACCCCACCGCAAACTACGAGCACCTAGGCTCGTGAAATAAGGTTACCGAATTGATTGAAATCGGATGTAGGGCACATTGCCTAAACCAAGATAAACCCTCGTGATCATTGAGTGCTAGGCCACATCCGATCACAACGTATGGCAAAACTACAAATATTTACGTGTTGGTGACTTTTTCAGATCGACAGCTGGCGTCGTCCGTGGGGAGGACGATGTATGTTCATGCTTTTGGTCATCGGATGGCCCACCTTTCCTCCGTCTTTGTCATGACGGGCTCAAGCGATACGATTCGCTTTGGCTTACTGGAGTTTCCCATGCTCCCGTCTATTGGGATGTGGGTTCCTCCCATCTTCGAGCCGTCCCCTGCACCTTCCTCTTTCTAAGCTTAGACTTCGCCGCCGACCAGCTCGACATGCTTCGCTTTCATGAGGAGGCACTTGTCCCGACGCCTGCTGAGGAGGAGCGCCCGGCTCCCAGGCCACCCGACGACCTCAACGACAAGACACCTACGCTTCGCTCCGAGCCCACGCTGGGCTCAAACCCCACTGTGAGTAACGTACATATTGTTCTTTACTTGCTATTTAATATCTTCTATCGACTCTCCTAAGGACCCCATTCTCCCCACCTTGACCGCCATGCAATCGGTTCCCCACGACCTGTGGTTCTCCCGTGGATGCGTGACGCACGGGCTCTAAAAGATGTTGACACCGCCTCTCTCACATCTCAATTTATGGGGATGGCGGCTACGCCCCGCTTCTTTCCACGACCTCATGGATGACGAGGTTGAAAGAGATGGCTCCAAAGATCGACGACGCCGTGGCACCTAGCCACCCTCCGCCCTAGGAGTGCGCTTATGGCGAGATGCTCCAGACAGCCGCCGGTGGTAGCAGAGTCCCTACAAACTCACACCCTCCGACCTCGTGGCGGAGGCCTCACGCTGTGTGTAGGAGCACGATGAGGAGCTATGACAAAGGCGGTAGAGCCAGCCACCACTGCACTGGTATCGCCGGCCAGAGCACGCCACGCCATGCATCAAGATAATCCGCGATCGCCCCCGGTCACGCCCGCCAGTCTAGCATAACATCATGGATGGAGGAAACGACTTCTTTAGTTTGCTCGGCTTGCTGTAACATCGCCACAGGCAACATTGCTTCTACGCGCCTTCCCGAGCCCGACGACCCCATGGAGCAAAGCGATCCACCGAAACCTCCGGGCTCGTGGAAACCACCACCGTCCCAACAGCGGAGAGCTCCGCGTCACGACAATCGACTCGCTGCCTCTCTCCCCACCAGGGATTGGGGTGCACCATTCAAACCGCTTCCATTCGCCACCACTATAGTCGCCGAAAGCATGGAACAAGAGGCCATAGTCGCACCACACACTAACAACCCGCGCCCGCTTCCACACCGACCACTTGCGGTACGAACGGCTTAGGCCGAATCCGAGACGCCACAACATCATCAAAAATCGCGTCAAGCCCCGCATGATGATGATGTCCATCAAGGGGCGGTGAGTAGGCGGTATGGGCCCTAGACGGACCATCGAGGGGAGCAGGAAACGCACCATAGGCATGGTCGCCACCGGATGACCGGAGTCCTAGCCCGGACGGCCCAGGCCACGGCCCTTTGCCATTGCATCCGTAAGCGCCGCTCCCACAAAGGCTTCCGACCACTCGCCAACATCGCCAAATACACCGAGGAAACAAATACCGGTATATGGCTCAAGACTTCGCCGCTCTCACTGAGCCGGAGGAGTGGATGATGACCACTTCATCATTCAATACCTCCCCATCTACATGGGGAGCATGTTCGAGCATGGCTCAATTCATCCCCACCTCGACAAAGATCCGCGATCAAGGGATCTCAAGAGGATCTTCATCGAATTTCCGTGGGACGATGTCCGCCTAGGAAATTCCCGGGACCTCAAGAGCCGCCAAAGAGCTCAATGAGTCCCTACGGATTACATCCAGATGTTCTCAAAATGATGCAACTCTTCCCGATGTCGCTTGACGCGGATGTCATCGCCAGATTTCTCTCTAGGACAACCTCGTGAGTCCTTGATCCACAAGCTCGCTATCTAAAAGCCCTGTACCACCCATGACTCGCTTGATGTCGCCATTTAACCACGCCTCCCAGTAAGGAGGTGGTCGAGCGGTCTTTAGTAGAGGTCGACAACAAAGGGCAAGGCTGTAACCTCCTCATAAGAATGGGCCCACGGCACCTATCGATGTCTCAACAGACCTGATAGCTGCATACAAGTTCCCAACAACTTAATAGGTCTATCGGGTGTCCTCGAAACCCGAATCATCCACGCTTCAAACAGGATTCCAATCACGGTCATTGCAGACACAACATTTTTCAATATACATACCAGAGGTAATAAAGCGGAAGACTTAAGTTTAATATTACAACCAAATTGTTTCAAACTTACATAACCATAAGTGTCATACAACCATAGTAGCGAGATAATATTACATTAACATTATTTATTTCACACAAACTAGTGCCTTGTCCAAAGGATTCATCATTCCTCATCGCATCGACTTCATACATCGACATGCAAGCAGGACCAAAACAAGCTCAAGGTGCATGCGTCTCCCGCAACAAGGGTTAATAAACCCCGAGTACAAAAGTACTCAACAAGACCGACCCAGACCAAAAAGGGCTTAAGGTCTTAGGGATGTTGTCAAAAGTTGGGTCAAGGTAAGGATGTAGAAAGATTCAAAAATTCTTTGCCAAAAGCTTACTATTCTTGATCCTAGTTTCAAGTTTTACCCCTAAGTACTTTAGTTCATTATTTCCAACCAAGTGTTCATATCCCATGTTCCAATCCTTCTCATTCTATTCTTTTTCTCATGTTTTAGTAATTCACCAATCCTACATTGCTTCCAGAATGAATCGAGTCTCCATGTCCATGAGCACCTAAGCAATTCAATTGATTCAAGTCCCAAATTGGGATTCCCGATCACACGACATATGTAGAACTCAATCTTGCATATATCAACCTCAAGCTACCGGATCCTCCCATTAAGCCGCCTCCACGCCACCCGAGAGTACAAGACACCTCAAATCCGCCACATTCAAGCCACGAGGTACACGCCATCTCACCATCTCACCACTCCCAAAGGCGTAAGTATTCGCCTTAGTATCGGATTAGTCAAGTAGGCTTACCGGAGTATGTGACTAGTACTACAAAGTGTCTCTGCTCAAAAGATCCACAATGAGTGGCCTTTGTTTAGCATAGCCAGCAACATTACCCAAAAATTCAAGGTAAGTCACCCGACTAGTCTCTAATCATTCAACCTTCTTTCTTTCTTTGGCCAAGATGCCATCTTTGATTGTATCGAAACTTTTACTTTGAAAACCTACCATAAAGCATACTAAGCATCCCACGCCTTTGCAAACGAAAACATCTTCAAGGATGGTAAACAATTAACAAGGTAGGCAATGCATCAAGTAGGTAACATTTGAAGTAAATCAACTTAATGCAATAAGTAACATAAGTGATAAACTTTTCAAAGTAAACAAGGTAATGGTTTAATGCATAAACCGGCTTGCCTTTCGCTACATCTCGTGTTCTTGATCAAGCACTACAATTACCAAACTCATGACAAACCGGGTACTCTTCCAAAGACTTGTTCAACTAGAATCGCTTCACCTCTCGTTCTACACTAAATGATAACATATGCTTTAACATGATGATAATGTAAACATGATGCTTTTTACGGTACATGAAATGTAACAACACCTTGAGTATAACTTTTCTTCACTGATAGATAGTTGCAAGTCAACAAAACCACTTCCAATTCTACCATTAAGGACAACACAACATGTTACTAAGAGACCCTACATCCTTCTAAAAGAACTTCCTTAAGGTTTCATTTCTAGTCCTACTCTTAATGGATGAACTCATCCATTAAGTAAACCTTAATCACACTTTTTACCCACCTAGGGCTTGTGACCTAAGTGACTCAACTAAATTGATCTTGACACCCCACTGGTCACAAAACATGACCCAAATCAAGATCAAACCCTAAACCTACACTTAGGGTTTACCTTTATTTATTTTGAATTAATTTAGAATTAAGCTCAAAATGAACTTGCTCCAAATGATCTCAAAAATTTACACAAGCATCCTTATGATAAATTAGTGTATACTAAAATAAATTTCATAATTTTGGAGTTATATAGTGGCCTACAAAAATCATAGAGAAATTGCATTTATTAATTAATTGACTCAATTTTTGAACATTAAAAATTCATCCAAATTTCAAGTTTCATATTTTTAAACCATAGTAGAACATATATAGAAGCTACCCACAAATTTTCAGAAATTTTAGATCTGTAAATAAATTCCTACAAAATTGCAAAATTGTCTGCACTATTCAAAATTCGTAAATTAGAAAAGCTCACTGTTCTTCTCTCTCTCTCGACAGTCGCACCCTCATGTGTCAGTCCAATACAGAGACAGTATGTCAGCAAAGGCCGCTCGACCGGATCAAGAAACGCGCCATTTCAAGAGGCTCCGGCGAGGGACTGGTACTAACATGATCACCACCTCACTACGGACCTATCCCGACCTTGGACAAGCAAAGAGGTACACCGAGATGACACTCACGACGGCCATGATGGGAGGCTACTTGGCGGCGATAAACGCGGGCGGCGACACAGCCAGATCACCGCAACAACATAGTAGAGTCTAAAGCGAAGGGTGAACATTTATCAGGGACTCACCACGAACACGTTGATGTGCTCGGTGAGTCGGAGACACTGAACGCCCCGCCACGGGCGAGCTTGATTTGTGGCGGAGCTCACGGGCTCTGGGAAGAAGCAAGCTGGCCGGGCGACTCCGGCCAACCCAAGTGGCGAGGCAAGCCGCAGAGAGGCGCAAGGCCGAGGCGATCACGAGGCGTAGGCTGGCACGACGGATGTTGCTCGACGTGAGGCTACGGCGAAGCGTGGAGCAAGTCAAGCAAGTGAGCAGAAAGGTAAGGGGAAATGGAGGAACGACGGTGGCAATGAGGCTATTTATAGCCGGATGAGCTCGCCTCGGCCATGCGACAAATAAGACGACGAGGCGCCTACTTACGATGGTGACGTGCTCAAGGCTGAAAGCGGCGAGGATCGATCGGGCGGCAAGCAAGCAGAGGTGTAAAGTCGTTCTATGGAATTTCAATTTATTTACGCTTTTACCACCGAAGTTCATTTAGCAAATTACTCTCAAACTTGCTATAGAAGTTGAAAATCTCCAAAATAAAAGTTGCTCAACTTTTCAATTACTACAACTTTGGTTTAAGAAACATTTTCAAATTCCGCCCCATTTCGAAATTCAATTTAAAAGTATTTAAAGATTTGAATCATTTCAAAATTACCCAAACTTTATATGTAAACTTTAAAACTTTTGTATACCAAAGTTGATCCTCATAAGATAAGCTTCAACTTTTCTTTTTGTCACAACCCCAAATTCCAAATGGATTTTGAAATGTCCAAAAGGGGGCAAACGGACTTTTATAATTTTAAATTGAATTCAAATTTGATTTGTCTTTCTTTGCTTTTAACTTTGATTTTGACCAAGAACATGGGCCCATTAGGGTTGTTTGAGTCAAATGACACATGGTCTCACATGATCACATGAAATCACCCCGTGTGGTCATGATCTTTATTTAACGCTTTGAATCACATCGCATCACATAAAATAACAACTTATGAAACAATTTTATTTAGTGAATGCATTCCAAATTTTCTTCTTTATGAATGCTTTGCAATGCATATGATGACATGCCAAGTTTTAGTTCTAGGTCCAAACACCAGAGGTGTTACAAAAGGCGAAGCGAGGACCAAAGATGAGGGTCCTCCACACACAAAGGCAAAAGAATAAGAAGGATCGACGCCGACCGACTAACTCCGGCTTTTTGGTCATCGCGCTTTATCGTATGGGAAAGAAATGCTAGGTGGCTAGCCTCGACCACTTCAACAAGCTCATGGAGAGCCCATGCACCTACCATGCCCACCCCATCAAGCACCTCTACAAGGACTGCAAACCTCAAGCGCTTCAGATAGGCCGCAGTGGACCAAAAGAGGGAAAGGGCAAGGAGGTAGCGGCCAAGAAAGGAGGCATGATAGGCAAGGATGGGGACGACTTTCTCGATCCTAAGGAATGCCTCATGATCTCAGGGGATCCGATGCCATCTACCCAAGCGCCATCACAAAGTGCGCCATGTAGAGGCATGCGTCGCCAAAACGGGTTGGGTCGTCTCTCTTTCCTTAGTCGGTCGTAATCTCCGATCACTTTTTTGATCGTGAGGGACCATCCTTCCCATATCGGTGAGACTAGGTCGCTACCCACTCATCGCCGTAATTTCATTGTTCGCAAGAAGCGCTCACCAAGGTGCCGTCGATGGACGAGGCGCCGCCCTCAACATTCTCTACGCCGACACCCTTTGATGCTACGCGCATCCCCCCTGCTCAAGCTCCGCCTTAGTGAGCTCTCCCCTTCCACGGCGTGATCCCAGGGACGCAGGGATACCCGCTGGGCAGATCGACCTGCCTGGCCATGTTCGGTGATCGAGCCAACTTCCACTGAGGTCCTCACCTTTGAGGTGGTGGACTGTGGTCCTACCATGCCATCTTGGGGCGCCATGCTATGCCAAGTTCATGGTAATCCCAAACTATACCACCTCAAGTTGAAGATGCCGGACCGAACGGATATCATCATCGTCAGGTAGCACCTTTTCGCATGCCTATATCGCGGCGCATCATGAGCATTACGAAATACCTTATTATTGTCATCAACTCATTCGAAGCTCCTTTAGCTCGTAAATTGCCGACTCCAAATGCAGTCGTCTGGATCGCAGAATAGCCAACTTCCCTCGATCGCTTTTCCGCCCATTCGCCGAGGAAACTAAGGCGGGATTTGACCCACCCCTCCAACCAAGATGAGAAGTGATCGGGCTGAGCTTCAACCAAATAGGAATGCGAGCTCACCGACTTTCTATGCGCCCAATCGTGATGTCTTCGCATGGAAACCTTCCGACATGCCAGCATACAACGGAGGTCGCCAAGCACGATTACGCCTTGTCCTAGGCTTAGCTCATTTACAAATTTAATCACGCCGCTGACGACGATGAGAGGTGCAGGCCATAAGTGAGGAGGTCGCCAAACTCCCGCGCCGGATTCATCAAGGAGGTATACCAATCCGACTGCCTTTGCTAATCCTCGTTTCTGTTAAAAAGAAGACCGAGAATGGAGAATGTGCTGATTATATCAAGGCCAACAAGGCATGTCCAAAGAACCGCTTTTCCTTTGCCATGCATAGATTCAGATAGTCAACTCTACCTTAGGAAGTGAAATCTCTCTCCTTTGTGGATGCCTACTCAAAGTACCACCAGATCATCATGAAAGAGTCCGATCAGCTCGCAACTTCATTCATCACCCTCGTATGGTTCATACTATTACATAACCATGCCTTTCATTCAAGAACACCGGCGCCCACCTATCAATGATGCATGCAAGAATGTCACGACTAAATCGACTCCACTGACCACTCGGACCAAGTCGAGCGCCCAAAACCAACAATCACCAGCCTATGTTGATGACATAGTGGTCAAACGGCTCAAGCTTCATGACCGATCGCGAACTTGGTCGCAACATTCATGTAACCTCCAAGGCTCAACATCAAATTGAATCCCAAAATGTGTTTTTGGGTTCCAAAGGGAAGTCATGGATACATCGTGTTCAAACACGGCATCGAGGCCAACCCCAAAAAGATCATGGCCATCTCCAACATGGGCCCTATACGCAATGTCAAGGGTATACAAACGCCACCGCTATTTGGCTACCCCCGAGCTTTGCTCATCTCCCGACCAGGCGAGCTGGGGATGCCTCTTCAAGCTTCTCAAAAGACCAACGCGGCTCGCCTAGATCGAGGAAGCACATCAAGCTTTGGAGAGCCTCAAAAGCACCACCGACGCCACCCTAATCTCGCGCCGCCTCCAAAACAGGAGAACCCTCCTCCTCATGTCGTGGGCAAGTGTATTACGCGGGTAAGTGCCGCCTAATGTCGTAAAGGGAGGAGTCGAGACACCACCTTAAGGTCAAACGACTCCATATACTTCACGGGAGGTACTTCACCGACGCTTAAGGTTTAGTAATTTCTAGGTGTAGAAACTTCTATATGCCGTGCTAATGGACACCCAAAGCTCCTTTACACTACTTCACCGACCACTAAGTCTTAGTCATCACTTCCATAATTACCGAGAAACTATCCGCAACCTGCTGTATAGCACGGATTTAATCAAGTGGGTATCTCTGAGTTTAATGGGGCCATTTAATATCGTAGTATATCCCCCGCTTCGCTTATCA